>OY856414.1:812926003-813638503 GCA_963693085.1 Alisma plantago-aquatica | reverse complement strand
CAGGCAAGATAGGAGAGATATGATGGGCACTATTCAAATGTAACATGGCAGAAGGAGATCCAATAGGTCCTCATGTACTCGAGATGATTGGGTATGTGGAGAACCTAAATAAATTGGGATTCACCTTGGTCAAGAGTTGGCCACTGACAAAATTTGCAGTCTCTACCAGATTCATGTAGTCAGTTTGTTATGAACTACAACATGAACAACTTTGACAAGTCATTAACAGAGTTGTTGGGTGTGTTGAGAATAGCTGAGATAAGATGAAGAAAGACAATCCCAAGTCTGTGATGATGATCAACAAGACAAAGGGGAAGTCTAAAGGCAAATGAAAAGCTAATAAGAGTTTTGAAGCGAGACAGAAACACAAGTCTTCATATCTCAAAACAAAAGGTGGTGTGAAGAAAATAAGAGGTGATTGTCACCATTGTCACAAGGTTGGACATTGGAAAAGGAATTGCCCACTCCAGTTAGAGGAACTAAAGAAAAAGAATGAAGTCATAAGGACTCCACTTCAGGTATAAAGGTTATAAGATAAATTTAATTACTTCTTCACTTTGGTATGTGATACGAAATAGAGATCTAACATACTGATGTGTAGGATATGAAAAGAAATAAAGGCCATCATGAAAGGGCTAAGATGGACCAGGAGGAGCAAGAGTTGTAGAAACTTTAGTCTACATTTAAATTTATCTTAGCCCAATGGGCATGTAATAGAGTTACTAGAACTGCTATTTCATTATGCCATATGAAATATTTCTTTTATGCATCTTGTATGACTAGGATGATAAATAAATAAAAGGTTGTTTATGTTTCAAAAGATATGATCTTGCATGGAAATGCCCAATCATCTAAAGTAGTCTTTATACGAAAGATTTTGAGCTAAATTTTTATAATGTTAATACCAAAGGATTATAATTGATAACTCAAGATTATCATTAACAATCATCACATTGGATGTATATATAATAAATGCATACCTATAATACATATTGATGTTAATATAGACTCCTTTAACTATTGAACCTAAGGAAATATGTGATTCTTGCTTATACATAATTTGACATGTCATCCTTCACTAGATGTAGTGGGAGGATAAGTTTTCCACTAGACCTCATACATATGATGCATGAAGATCTCATGGAATGACTACTATAGATAATTACTCATACTTCATTTCATTTACTAGTAATATGATGGTATGTACTCAGTAAAATAGAAACACAAATCTCTTGAAGAGTTCAAGGAGATTATAAATAAAGTATGACCTTGATGAAAGTATTAAGAAACTTTGATGAGATCAAATGTTGAAATACTTTACATCGATACCTTGAGTACCTACAAAGAAATAACTGTGATAATGTATCACAAGTGAAATTTATCTGAACATGATGATGTGTCAGAATGAAGGAATTATACCATGATGTGTCAAGATATGCTTATCAATTAATCTTCTTATCCTCATAAATATAAAGCTATCACTAAAATGATGTACCATCTGAATTGTTTATTAGACATCATATATGATATGATTGAGGAACGTCCCAATATGTCTAAGGATGGAAACCTACATTAAGAAAGTAGTTTCTTGAAAAAGGTTTATCCACAAACCATGATTTTTGAATATTACTATTAATCCCAACCAATAAAAAAAGTGTTTTGTTGATAGGATAACTGAGTTCCTAAAGAATCAGTGGGAGTAATAGTAGAACTCAAAATGTTTGAGATCAACTAAGAGGTACAACGAGAGCAAAGAACAAGTTGTTGTGCAATCTCAAGTTTGTCATGAGACATAGAGCAAAATAATTCTAGTAGAACATATGTGATATTGGAGGATTGTGAATCCAACGATTCAGATGGGTTGGTCATAATAGATGAGCTCACTAGTCAACTAGAAGCTGGTTCTGAGTAATATGGGATCCATGTAAGCTAACAAGGTAAGACCTTAATAAGTGCCACCTTAAAGGGTAATACTTAAAAGGTGCACTAAGGTATTTTGGCAAAGACCTACATGGATAACATAAAATGACAAGTTGGTTGAATGGGTTTTCAAATTAGTTCAAATTGTTGAACATGATAGAAATTCCATTACCAATTGTCAAGCTTGTTGTTGTAGTTAAAATAGACTAAGAGATTTGGCATATGAAGATAAAATTGGATTCCTTAAATGGAATAAATCATAGGATGTATATGTGACACAACCTAAAAACTCCAAGAATACAAATAAAGTCTATAAACTACATGGTTCAATCAGGGATTGAAACAAGCATCTCAGAAATGGGAACTTTTGACTTGATAAGATAGTCAAAGAGTTTGATTTGAAACAAGATAAAAGATGAAATCTGTGATTACAAAATATTTATTGGGAGCATATATAAATATTCCACATGTGATGAGGAATGACATCTTAATATCATGAATACTAAGAATGGCATGTAAACACCTTTAGCAATGAAGGATAAGGTGAAGCTTTTTACGAGATAAGTATAAAGGCTTATGAGATAGTTCTTGAATGTTTCATAGTGGAAGTTTGAACATGTACAATAGAAATGCGTTGAAAGATTTCAACATAAATGGATTCAATAAGGGTTAATACAGATTAGTCTCTCATGAACCAGATGTTCTAATTCTTGTGAAGAATGGAAACAACATGATTAAGATTCCATAGGATGGTATAATAATGGATCTGACATGAATGCTATGAATTTACTTATCCCGTATAATCTTGTATGTATTGGACATGACAAGATGATATAAGATCCAATGAGGGTTATTGGAAAGTCAGTTAAGATATCCATTAGTGCTTGAGAAGTGACTTAAGGATAAATTGCTAGTCAATAAGAATAGCAATAAAAGGAAGAGTTGGATGTAAAGGGTTACATTGACACAAGCTTCCATAATGACAAAAGTGATCACAAATTAAAATATGTTTTTGAGTAAAGGTTCTGAACTAGTAGCTGTTAATTCTATTCCATGATAAAAACAAAGTATACTTGTGTTGTAAACACAGGAGTGATACTATATGGATCTAAAGGTTCATATGATGAACTTATAGATGTTCTAACCATTGATGACTTAGTAGAAATATTGTAACAACAATGGAGCTAATTATTAGGCAAGGAATGTCAGATACCATATCACAACAGTTCCTTCTCATATGAGAAATCGTACAACAAAGAGAGAAGGAAACACACAACATACCAACTATAAGCAAGATGTTGCTAACCTGCTAAATCAACACTAGCATAGAAGCATGTTGGAAATGTTTAAGTCACTAAGGATGAGAACTGTTGGTGATTGGCTCCAACCTCAAGTGGGAGTCTATTGGTAGGGTATGCCCATTAATCCAATCATGTGATGATTGACATGGCATATACCTTAAATGATTTTATTAATACTTATAAAGGTAGGCTTTCAATTCATTTTGTTTTGTTTAGTTATGAGACAATGAGGAAACACCATGAATGTCTAGATAACAATATTACTCAATGAAGTATGTCTTCAAGTATTAGCTTTGTGGAAGTGAGATCATATGAATGTGAAGAGTACATATATATATTCTCATTATGTCCCTAGTTAGTTGTTATTGTGGAAGGTAGATAGACACCAGAAACACATAAGACAGAAGTGTGAGTTGGTTGATGACTGAGTTTCACTAAGTCATGATATGGCAATATCGAACCTAGAACACAGATACATGTTAGGGAGCAGTGTTTCAGACAGACCCACCTTGAGAGTGACACATGGAAACCATCATATGGTAAGTCATATGTCAGATCCCATAGTGAAGGTGGTGATTGAGATTCTTAGATTCAAAACACTGCACTCGTCACGTGTCGCTGGGTATACTTTGTCATCATCAAACTCAGTCCTAAAACATGGGTTGTTAAAAGGTGATGATTGGGTGACTTTGACACATGGGGATAGATATAAGATTTGCCCCTCCTACTAGAGTATGATATCCTAGCCACTTGATAAGAGAGACTGAGAAACACATGTACATTCACATGTGAATCAATATATGATATTGAGGTCACATTATCTCAGACAATCTTCTTTTGGTTCAAGAAACATGAGATGAATGTTGAGAGGATGACGAGTCCATTCCTTGAGCTCACTTTGAACATTAGAGACAAAGGAATTATACAATCTCTGCAACACCTTACACATATTGTAGGTTGAAGTTATTCTCCAACTTTCCATTCACTTGGGTAGCACTGATGTGCGAATAGGCATCACTGTTTGCTTGTGATGTTGTAAGCTAGTCATGGACATTCTTTGCCAATGTGATGTGAGACCTATAGGGTCAAACACAAAGGAACTCATCTAAAAGAGGAGTTTATCTTGAACGATGATTGGATTTATTACTAAAGTGATTAGGTATTCAATTCATGCAATAGATCGACTGATTGGTTGGTTGGTCTACCAAAGGACCATCTCACAGAGTGAGATGAACTTTTGGGCAGCTAGACGGGCATCTCAAGTGTTGAGAGGGTCGTTTAGGTTGTCAAGTTGATTAGAGTTCGAATTGGCTAAGTTCTTCCCTTGAACTGATCGATTCAATGTGATTGAACCGAACGACTCATCTCATACTCACCAGACAAGCGTCTGGGTGAGTGATACATGTGTCTCGCTTGTATGGGATGGATCAGTTAAGCCGAACAAATATTACAGATATTTTCCAAATAGTTTCAATTGCACATCCTTGGAGAGCAAGTAAATTAATATGTGATATTAATTGGAATCGAAATTGCCAAATTAGTATATGATTGGGAAACTGTTGAACGGTCATTTGGTTGTGCGATACGACTGTCTTGCACACCATATGACCATATTGGTTTTCCAGATGACCATTTTCCATCTCACAGGTTGTAAGAATTCAAAATCTTCTGGTACCTTCCACTCCCGCACAATCCCGTACATATTGGGAACCCTGATCCTAACCCCGCCTACAAAAGGAGGGGTACTGGGGGCTTCCCACAACAAAATACAGACAAATGAGAATAAGTTCCTCTAAAAACTATTGTCCTCTCTAGTTGTGGTACCTGAGAGAGTCCAAGTAAGTCCTACCCGACTAGGTCGGGATAGACATAGGAGAGAACAACTGGTCATTGTTGTTGTGGGAGAATAAGTTGGTGACTAGTACACCAACAGGAGGGACAAATCCTTCCTGTCTATTCTATTTGAATGATAGGAGTTCTAGTTGGTCTATGTGGACTACTATAGAGGGAAGAGTCCTTTGGTTACTGCTAGGAGGACAATTGTAGCCTACAGTCTGTTGCAAGACCACATGAGTGTTGTAGAAGTTGTTTTGTTCATTGTTCATGGTGAAAACCAGGAGATGCACAACCACCATCCAAGAGTAACTAGTTGATATTGGTATGTATGCCCATAGAGCCAGTCATATGATGATTGTAATGGCATTCTTTGTAAATGATTTGAATAATAATAAAGGTAATTTCCATATACATGTTTAATCTATTTTGAGATAATGATATAACATGTTAGATGTCTAAAGAATTGTATTACTCAATGACATATGTCTTCTGGTTAAGGACCTGAACAATGAGATCAAATAGATGTTAAAAGTATACATTCTTGTTATGTCCCTAGTCGGTTGTTAATATGTAAATAGCCATAGAAATCAATAACATAGAAGACTAGTGTGTGTGTTGGTTGATGATAGAATCTCATTAGTCATGATATATGATATCAAACCAAGCACACAGATGCATGTTAGAGAACAGTGTATAAGATAGACCCACCATAATAGTGATGCATGGAAACCACACTTGGTTAGTCAGGATCATCTCTTATAGTATTGGTGGTTACTATGGTTCTTAGACCTGAAATCACTGCACTCATCACATGTCATTGGGTACACTTTGACATCATCAAACGCAGTCTTGAAACATGGGTTGTTATAACAGTGATGATTGGGTGACTTTGACACATGGGGACTTCACTATGAGTCATAGATATGGAATTTGTCCCTCCTAAGGGAGTGTGATATCCTAGCCACTTGAGGAGTGAGATTGAGAAATGCATGGCCATGCACATGTAGGTCAATATGATATTGTGCTTACATATATCTCAGACAGTCTACACTGAGTCAAGAAACATGGATTGAACATTTGTAGAGGATGATAAGTCCATGCCTCAAGTTCAATCCAGATATCAGTGACAAAGGGACTATACATTCACTATAACACCAATAATAGATTGTAGGTTGAAAGTTGTTCTCCAACTTTCCTCTTCACTTGGGTAGCACTGATGTGCGACCAGACACCACTCTTTGCTTGTGATGTCATAAGTTAGTTATGGACATTCACTACCAACGTGAAATCGACACACATAAGATTAACCTATAATAGGAGTTTATCCATGAATGATGTTTAGATTGACTACTAAAGTGTTTAGGTACTCAATTACACATTCAATCAATAGACTTGACTCAGAATCATCAAGTTCAAATGTTAAAAAAATTGATTAGAGTGTCAAATTAATTGAGAACTACATTGACTGAGTTCTGCACAACCTAAACCACCAACCGATCGGTTCACTGGGTGAACCAATCGTCTCATGGTCATTAAGATGACCGGTTCACATGGACCAACTGAGCAGGTGTTGGGTTTCCCAATTTGTGAGAAAAGATTTTCATTTCACTAGTTCAATTTGATTGAGACAAGAATTAATCTTTGTATTAATTAGAAACGAATAAGGAAAGTCAATTATGGGCAAGTATGGGAAGTAAAATGACTGGTTTACTAAGTAAACTGACCGGTTTACACTCCCAACCGACTGGTTCAAAAGTGAACCGATCAGCTCACCTATCCAAATGACTGATTAAGTTGTAAAATGACTGGTTCATCTACAGTAGTACAATCAGTTCAAGGAAACTCTAGACCCTTCTACTCCCACACACAAACTGGGAACCCTGAGCCTACCCTCTACTATAAATGGAGCGGTATAGGGGGCTTCCTAGAACACACAACTCAGAACATCAGTTGCTCTGCAAAGTTGTTGTCCTCTCTGGTTGTGGTAACCGAGAGAGCCCAAGCAAGTTCTACCCAGCCGAGGAAAAGTGAGGGAAAGACAACTGCAGAAAAGAGATTGATTGTGGGAGAGTGTGTCGGTGACTAGTACGTCGACAGAAGGGGATGCCTCCTTCTAGTCTATCTATCAGGATGACTAGAGTTCCCGGTAGTCCGTGTGAACTATCTATAGAGGTGGGAGATTTTTTCCACTTAGGAAGATGACTATCAACCGCAGTCTAGGTCTACACCACGAGCTGCACAGACACCATCGAAGACTAGGTGGTTGAAGACCGCAGTAGCTGTGAGGTATTGTCTCTGAGCAAGCCTCATCACTAGGTATATCTCACTAAACCATCTTTTCTATTGCATAGTTGTTGATGCAATCTTCTGGTTATGGGTTTGTGGTTGGATAAAATCTTTGTTTCCGCTACCTGTTCTATCTCAAAAAATCGAACAGTGGTATTAGAGCCACGTCAACATACTACATTTTTTGGATTAATTAATATGATCAGATTTTGGTTTTTTGCCATTTATTTATTGCATGCGATGTGAATACTTTAACTGGCTAATGTGCATATCCGATTAAACACCACAAATCCCAATATATATATATATATATATATATATATATATATATATATATATATATATATATATATATATATATATATATATATATATATATATATATATGATATGGTATATATATGCAATCGATACGTGTCACCCTAAAATGGTTTTGATGGTGGATGTGTAGCGTGGTTAAGGCCTATAAACCCCTATGTGTGTACATGGTTGGTTGTGGTTATTTGCATCTCAGTCTGCGTACCAAGTCCTTTCTTCTATTCTAGATGTAACTCGAGATAACTCGAACCTTCTCTTCTACCTTTGCTCCCCTCAAATATAGTTTCCCAAAGAAATTTGTAAAAGTAGGATAGTTTATTTCCTGTTATGTTGAAGAATGTTGGATGCCCAGATGAGTGATTGGAGGATTGATACGACTGGTTGATGGTGTGAGACCAGTGGCTAGTGGCCTGACGAGGGGTGAGATGACCTAACAAACTGACCGTCTAGAGGATCCAGACGATCGATTGGTGACAACCAACCAACCGGCCAGGAGGTGGCCGATCAGTCATGGGATGAGCCGATCAACCCAGAATGACCCAAGCACATATCTTCATCAATAGATTGCTACATGTGATGTAGACCTAGATGACTGTAATTCCTTGTGGCTCAAGTAATTACATATATGATGGCCATAATAATCGCTTTATCGCTTCACATGTTTTCTTGTGGGATATAGCATGTATATGATACATACTATATATGTGGTGATTGGATATGTATATGTATATAAATACCAAACCTCTCAATGTAAATATTAAGTTTGAGAAGCCTTATAAAAGAAAAACACATGAAAAGCTTGATTGACTAAGTGTGGGCACACCCTAGTGTGGTGCACTGTCTATCTCATAAAAGTGTGATGGTGAATACATGGGTCTGCCCTAGCAAGGTGCATATTCATTGTGTTGGTGTTTGGGTTGGACTTAACTAGGTGACCTTGATCAGATCAAGCACCTTGAGGCATGGAGATGTACATGACAAAGAGTTATGCATGACATCTATCAAGAGTTGCATAAGATGCAATTGGCAAAAGTTGCCCACCCGAAGAAACTAGTTGTGGGTGACAACTTTAGCTGGTCCATGACTTAGAGGAAATCAGGTCCTTCTCACTAGAAGGTTTTACACTACAAACTTCTGAATTGATGGTGAGGGCTATCAATTTGATCAAAATATTGGGAGCGATAATTAACTAAAGGCCTAATTAAATATTGTCAACTTTATTCAAATCAAATCAAAAGGAGTTTTGATAAAATGCAAATGTTTTCTCTTATAGAATCAAATGGCAAAGAAATCATCATTTAAATTGAGCAATTTAATTGAGATAAATTTCCATAACTGGTTAAGAACTATGAGAAGTGTTATGCATATTCCTAAGATACCAGTGGCCATAGAATGCACTCTATGTATGCTTAAGGCATTATTTCAGGCAGAAAAGAAGAAGGATAATTCCATGATAGTGATAAGTGGAATGTCGTCCAAGGACACATGCAAGGCAGAGAAGTGTTCTCTCACCAAGTTGAAGTCCAAGTCTTCTGCACTTAAAATATGGAGAGGATTAAGGGAATCAAGGAAGATGAAGCAAGAGATAGAGATCTCTACTTCTGGTGTACACATAATTGAGATTAACTTTACTACTTCTTCATCATGGGTACTTGACAGTGGCTGTGGATCACACATTTGTTCAAATGTGAAAGATCTAAAAAGAAGTAGGCCTTTAGCGCAAGGTGAGGTTGAACTATGTGTTTCTAATGCAGTAAGAGTTACTGCCAGCGTAGTAGAAACCTATGAGTTATCTCTACCAAGTGGGCTGATAATAGAGTTACAAAACTGATATTATGTACCTACCATTACTAGGAATATCATTTTTGTATCTTGTTTGGATAAGGATGGATTTGAATTTCTTATTAAGAATGGAAAATGTTCCATTTCTAAAGATGGGATCTTTTATGGTAGTGCCCCGATGTCTTATGGTATATATTTGATAGATCTATAGACAAGTGTATACAACATAAACAACAAAAGACAAAAACTCAATGACTCAAACCAAGCATACCTTTGACATTGTCGTTTAGGGAACATAAATGAGAATTGCATATCTAGACTCCATAAAGATGGTTATCTGGACTCTTTTGATTTTGAATCATTAGAGACATGTGAATCTTGTTTATTGGGCAAGATGAGCTAGGATCCCTTTTTAGGAAAAGGTGAGAGAGTGAGTGATCTATTAGGACTCATACATATTGATGTATGTGGGCCTTTTAGAACAAATGCTAGAGGTGGGTATCAATACTTCATTACCTTTACTGATGACTTTAGTAGGTATGGCTATGTTTACTTGATGAAACATAAATAAAAAATCCTTGAAAGGTTCAAGGATTTCATGAATGAAGTACAAAACCAACTTGGCAAAAGTATTAAGGCACTTTGATCTGATCAAGGTGGAGAATACTTAAGCTAAGATTTTGAGGACCTTCTGAGAGCCCTTGGTATTGTATCACAATGGACTCCACCTAGAACACCACAGTATAATGGTGTATCAGAAATAAGGAATCACACATTGCTGGACATGGTGCGATCTATGATGAGTTTTGCTGATCTTCCAATTTCCTTCTGGGGACATGCTCTAACAACCTCTATGTTTACACTTAACCACATACCATCTAAATCGGTTCAAAAGACACCATATGAGATATGGTACAGGAAGCATCCCGATGTGTCTTTTATGAAGGTTTGGGGATGTGAAGCTTATGTCAAGAAAATGTTTCCTGAAAAGCTTGGACCCAAATTAGATAAGTGTTATTTTATTGGATACCCAAGAAACAAGGGGATACTACTTATACCACCTAACTGACAACAACGTGTTTGTTGCCAGGATTGTTGTACTCCTAGAAAAGGAATTTATTTCCAAAGGAAGAAGTGGGAGGAAAGAGGAACTCGAAGAGGTTTGAGACCAACAAGAAAATATTGAACCAATAGATGAACAAGAGGAACATAGAGAATCACAAATTGTTTTGGAATCTCAAATTCCTCAAGTTACACAGGAACCTCATAGATCTAGTAGGACATGCCTTGAGCCTGAGAGATTTGGATAACTTGTGACTCAAGAATGCAGTGAGTTGGTCATAGATGATGAGCCAACAACCTATCTAGAATCTACACAGGGACCAGATTCTGAGAAATGGCTTGAGGCCATGAGATCTGAGATGGAATCCATGAATACCAACATGGTATGGACCTTAGTGGACCCACCTAAAGGGGTAAAACCCATAGGGTGGAAGTAGGTCTTCAAGAAGAAGACCAACATGGTTGGCAATGTGCACACTTATAAAGGCATATTGGTTGCAAAGGGTTTTGAACAAGTTCAAGGTGTTGACAATGACGAAACCGTTTCTCCAGTTGCCATGATTAAGTCCTTCAGGATCATGCTTGCTATTGCAGCCTACTATGACTATGAGATTTGGTATATGGATGTTAAAACCACATTCCTTAATAGGAATATTAACGAGGATGTGTACATGACACAACCTGAAGGTTTTATAAATCCAAAGGATGCAAATAAAGTCTATAAGCTACAAAGGTCAATCTACAGATTGAAGCAAGCATCTCAGAGCTGGAATCTTCATTTTGACGAAGTAGTCAAAGAGTTTGGATTTAGTCAAAATGAAGATGAACCTTGTGTGTACAAGAAGGTTAGTGGGAGCATGACTACATTCCTCTTATTGTATGTATATGACATATTTTTGATGGGGAATGACATCCATGCTTTACAAAAGGTAAAGGCATGGCTTGGAAATACATTCTCAACGAAAGACTTGGGAGAAGCATTCTATATCTTAGGGATCAACATCTATAGAGATAGATCCAGAAGGATTCTTGGACTAAGTCAAAGCTCATACATTGACAAAGTGTTGAAGAGGTTCAACATGGAGAACACAAAGAGAGGGAACATAGCCACAGTTCATGGAGTTCCCATCTCTAGAGCTCAATGTCCCAAATATTGTGAAGAGAGGGAATGCATGAGTGGGATTCCATATGCATCAGCAATTAGATCCATCATGTATGCAATGTTTTGCACCTGTCTTGATGTCTTGTATGCAATCAACATGATGAGTAGATATCATTCAGATCCCAGAGATGCTCACTGGACAACCGTGAAGAACATCCTAAAGTACTTGGGAAGGAATAAGGATCAGTTCCTCATCTACATCGGTGAGGAAGAGTTGATGGTACAGGGTTACACCGATGCAAGCTTCCAAACTGATAAAGACGAATATAGATCACAGTCAAGATTTTTGTTTTGCCTTAACAATGGAGTTGTGAGCTGGAAGAGTTCAAAGAAAGAGATAGTTGCAGATTCTACGACATAGGCCGAGTATATTTATGCATCCCATGTGGCAAAGGAGGCTGTGTGGATCAAGAATTTCATCTCTGAACTTGGGGTGGTTCCTAACATCTGTGATGCAATTGAGCTTTATTGCAACAATAATGGAGCTATTGCACAAGATAAAGAACCCACATGACATCAGCAGTCTAAGCACATATAATGGTGCTTCCATCTCATACGAGAGATCATACATCGAGGAGATGTGAAGATTTGTAGAGTACCAACTGAAGACAATATTGCTGATCCCTTGACTAAGGAACTTTCACAGCAGAAGCATGATGGCCATGCTAGATCACAAGCAATGAGGTTCATTGGTGATTGGCTATAAGTGAATGTGGGGCTTTGTTGGTATGTATGCCCATAGAGCCAGTCATATGATGATTGTAATGGCATACTTTGTAAATTATTTGAATAATAATAAAGGAAATTTCTGTCTATATGTTTAATCTATTTTGAGATGATGATATAAATGTTAGATGTCTAAAGAATTGTATTACTCAATGATGTATGTCTTTTGGTTAAGGACCTAAACAATGAGATCATGTAGATGTTAAGAGTATACATTCTTGTTATGTCCCTAGTCGGTTGTTATTGTGGAAACAACCATAGACATCAATAATACATAAGACTAGTGTGTGTGTTGGTTGATGACAAAATCTCATTAGTCATGATATATGATATCAAACCAAGCACACAGATACATTTTAGAGAACAATGTATCAGACAGACCCACCATAAGAGTGATGCATGAAAACCACACTTGGTTAGTGAGGATCATCTCTTATAGTATTGGTGGTGACTGTAGTTCTTAGACCTGAAATCACTACACTCATCACATGTCGGTGGGTACACTTTGACATCATCAAACACAATCCTAAAACATGGGTTGTTATAATAGTGATGATTGAGTGACTTTGACACATGGGGAGTTGATTGTGAGTGATAGATATGGAATTTGTCCCTCCTAAGGGAGTGTGATATCCTGGCCACTTGAGGAGTGAGACTGAGAAATGCATCGCCATGCACAAGTAGGTCAATATATGATATTGAGATTACATATATCTTAGTCAGTCTACTCTGAGTCAAGAAACATGGATTGAACATTTGTAGAGGATGACAAGTCCAGGCCTCAAGTTCAATCTGGATATCAGTGACAAAGGGACTATACATTCACTATAACACCAATAATATATTGTAGGTTGAAAGTTTTTCTCCAACTTTCCTCTTCACTTGGGTAGCACTGATGTGCGACTAGGTACCGCTCTTTGCTTGTGATGTCATAAGTTAGTTATGGACATTCACTGCCAATGTGAAATGGAACCTATAGGGTCACACACATAGTATTAACCTAGAAGAGGGGTTTATCCATGAATGATGTTTAGATTCATTACTAAAGTGTTTAGGTACTCAATTAAACATTCAATCAATAGACTTGACTCAGAATCATCAAACTCAAGTGATGAACAAGTTGATTAGAGTGTGAGATTGATTGAGAACTGCATTGACTGAGTTCTGCATAGCCTGAACTACCAACCGACTAGTTCACTGGGTGAACCGATCAACTCATAGTCATTGAGATGACCGGTTCACTCTAGTGAACCAATCGGTTCACATGGACCAACCAAGTAGGTGTTGGGTTTCCCAGTTCGTGAGAAAAGATTTTCTTTTCACTTGTTCAATTTGATTGGGACAAGAATTAATGTTTGTATTAATTAGAAACGAATAAAGAAAGTCAATTGTGAGCAAGTTTGGGGAGTGAAATGACCGGTTCACACTCCCAACTAACCGGTTCAAAAGTGAACCGATCGACTCACCTGACCCAATGACTAGTTGAGTTGTGAAATGACCGGTTCATCTGCCGCAGTACAATCAGTTCATGGAAATTTCTGACCCTTCTACTCCCGTACAAAATGGGAACCCTGACCTGCCCTCTACTATAATTAGAGGGGTATAGGGGACTTCTCAGAACACTCAAATCAGAACATCAGTTGCTTTGCAAATTTGTTGTCCTCTCTGGTTGTGGAACCTAGAGAGCCCAAGCAAGTTCTACCCATTCAGGGAGGAACAACGAGGGAAAGACAACTGCAGAAAAGTGACTGATTGTGGGAGAGTGTGTCAGTGACTAGTACGCTGACAGAAGGGGAAGACTCCTTCTAATCTATCTATCAGGATGACTAGAGTTTCTGATAGTCCATGTGGACTATCTATAGAGGTGGGATATTTCTGCCGCTCAGGAGGATGACTATCAATCGCAGTCTGAGTCTACACCAAGAGCTGCATAGAGACCATCGAAGACTAGGCGGTTGAAGACCACACTAGCTGTGAGGTATTGTCACTGAGCAAGCCTCAGGACTAGGTATATCTCTAAACCATCTTTCCTATTACATAGTTGTTGATGTGATATGCTGGTTAGATAAAATTTTTATTTCCACTGCATGTTCTGTCCCACAAAACCCAACAGTTGACAGATGCAAAGAAGCAAGTTTTTTCACTGGAATTTCTCCAGGACCAGGTATAACTCTCTAAACCATCCTTCCTATTTCATAGTAGTTGATGTAAGCGTGTTGTTATGGGTATACAGATTGATAAATTTTTGTTTATGTTGCTATACTTTGTGCCTGTATTTCCCAATAGTAAGGAGTATCATCCTCCAAAACCTACCAAAACCCTATCCTACACTCACATGAAGATTTTAGGATAGATAGGTTTCATATCAGTCACTAATAGGACCTCACATACATTGTGAATCTTTGCGCAAAGTCCTTTTCAGTCAAAAATTTTGTAGATAGGGATACACTCAGTCGAAGACTCAGAAAACAAAGAAATACCCTTGCATATCTAGAGCTCTAAGTCAAACTTGGTCAACAAATTGTCGATTGAAAATTTGGTCAAAGAAAAGTTTGACTGAAATAGATACTTTGGACCAAATAGATGGACCAACACATAGCCATTAGAGAAATTTGACCCCAAGACCTTATCTGGATGACAATATTGTGGACCGAGACTATCCCGATCGACAATGTTGTGGATCGTGAAAGGTTCCAGTTCTCTTTTGATTAATAATCAAGTTAGCCATTGCATCCTAATTAATTTTTACCAAATGGCTAAGTGACCACTAAAAACACTCTAGACACTACCCACAAGTACCCTAACCACTTGTAAACATTTCCTATAGATAGGAGTGGTCTTAGGGTACATATATATCAACTTCTACAAAACTTTGCACATTACATTGGAACAACATTTGATACATACTAGCACATATTTTCCATCTTTATCAAAGTGCTCGAGTCCAGTACTTCAAGTTTCTATCATTCTAAGCCTAAGCTCTTAGCTCAGCTATAGTATGCTCTCCACCTAATACTACATTGCATAAACCTTTTTGGAGTGGCTCATCATCACTTGTGCATTAGAGATTAATTGTATATCTTGTGAGCTTATTTTGTTTCTTTCTTTATCCATTCAATTTCATCTTTGTTGCATAATTCTTGGGCTATTTCTTAGAGTGAAGGCTATCAAGGAGCCTGTGAGAAGAAAATCTTCCGAACTGGGTGCTCTTCTACTAGCCGTTAAAGAAGAGGTGAAGCAACGGTGCTCATCCACGTCCATCAAAGAAGAGGTGAATCAATGATGCTCTTCCATGTTAGTCAAAAAAGAGGTGAAGAGGGTGAGCTTCCACGGCCTTCCAAAGAAGGTGTAGTTTCTCCTTGAGCTGAAAAGGAGGGTCAATATTGTTCCACAAAAGGCACCAGTAAATGTTGTATATTGTGTATCAATATATAAAAGGAATAAAATACATGATTTGAAATCCTGGATAGAAATAACTAGGTAGTATATTGATGTCTTTTGATAGAACCACTATAAATCTCCATGTCCTGTTGTAGTTGCTTGCTTCTCTCAAATTTCTATGAGCTAGGTATTTTAATTTGCTTAAAGTTAACCACAATCTCTATTTAGACCCCTCTAGATCTTTTATTTGGTATTTGTGCATGTCTTCAAGTATCCCTTACAGGTCTTGAAGCAATGGGGGGTGGCACGATTAGCAACCTCAGCGATGGAGAACTACCGACAATCCTTTATGGATCCAACTATAAGAAATGGAAGGAAGATATGTAGTTATATATTCAAGGTATTGATGCAAATATTTGGAATATGGTCATCCACACTTATGAACCTCCTACAACAAAATTTGAGGAATGGGATGATCCAACAGTAAGAAAATCCACACTCAATGCCAAAGCTGTAAGTATCTTATACTCACACTTATCTCTTAATGAATTTGATATAATATCCTATTGTGAAACCACATATGAAATATGGAGAATACTTTCGGTTACACATGAAGATACTTTACTAGTCAAAAGTAATAATATATTTGAGAAATTTTTTGAATCATTTCATATGCAAGAAAATGAAACTATTTCTAAAGTGGATGCTAGTTTTTCTTATATAATCAATGATTTGAGTACCTTAGGGAAGAACATAAGTGAAGAAGAACAAGTTTCTAAGATGAAAATGGAGCAACTTATTGGGGACATGGAAATATTTGAAGTACAACTTGAAGAAGGGGAGAGGCAAGAAAAAGAAGAAAGGCGTGCAGAGAAAACAATTGCATTCAAAGAAAAGTCTTCCTCTTCAAGTGACTCTTCTAGTAATAAAGAAGAAATTTGTGTTGAACGTAAGAAATATGTACTTTCTTCTTCTAACAAAAATATTAGATCTTCATCTACTATATGTCACCAATATGGAGATAAAGGTCATCGACATCCCAAAGTCATAAACTTAAGAAGAAGAAGAAGAAGAAAGAAGGCAATAATGAAGGTGAAGAAGGACATGCACTTGATAAAGATGAAACTCAAGATAATAATGGCGATGATGAGTTATCTCTTACTACTTTATTCATAGATGATCTTATGGAATTTTTTATGAATAAAGTTGAGAAATTGATTACTATTGTAAATGAGATAAGTTATGAACATCTTGTTTTATTCATACATTTTAAGTTGATTGAAAATGGATAATTTGTGTGAATAGTTTGACCGAGGGGAAAATCGGTCGAAATACAAATTGACAAAATACTGATAGTAAGTTTAATTTTTCTATCTTATGATTGATTGTTAGAGTCAGTTTGCACCATGATTGTCTCTTAAAACCAAAATGAAACTGCTAGATATTTAATTTGGGTGTTTTAAATTATTTAAAGGAAATGTCTCAAATTTGCATCTGTAAAGTTCTTTTGCTTGAGTAATATATGCTTAAAACTTGTTAAAATTTCGTCAGATAAAATTAAAATGTATAAGTAGAAAAAGAACAACTGTCTAGTATGCTTCCTTAAAACTAAATTTGTTTAATGAATAAAACACTATTCATAGGAACAGATTGTTTGATCTTATAAGTACTCCCTTATCAAGTCTTTGCATTTAAATTTTTACCTCTCTTTGTACTCATGTCAATCATAGAACATTAAGAAAATTTTGATGATATAACTTCTATGCTTAAAGAAGATCTTACTAGACATGCTTGACTTTTTTCTGCTAAAGTGAAAAGTTGAACTTGTCCCTTGGAAAATTTTCAATAACTTATTACATTCTCATGTTGGTACTCATGAATTCGTCTATATTACTTAACATGATCTTATCAAATGGGCTAGTCATGAAACATATCTTGCTTTTAAAAGATTCAAATATTATGATTTGTAATGCCTTAAAAAATGATTTGGGCACCATAACTTCTCTATACACAATAAGTAAAAAGATCATGAACCTTATTTGCAAATCATTGTTTTGGTCCTAATATGTGCTATCACATTCCTACTTTAATTTAGGCATCATATGCAGGGGGAGTACCCCATTAAGGATGAGTCATCTTGTATTTATACTTTCTTTCTTTTGAGATGAATAAGGGGGACATATAATTCAAAGCAAAAATTCAATCATTGGTGTTTAATAAAGTTTATTTGATTATTTCAGAACTAGTTTTCAAATCATATATTTACTTTATTTATTGGTTTCTACATCTGATATGAATAATTTATCACAAAGTTTGAGATCTTACATGGCTATATTCTTAGTGAATCTCTTTTTCTTATATTTGAGCTCTATTTACTTGGTATGAGATTAAGGGGGAGGTCAAAGTCCTTTAATATAACTTGCTTATCTTTTCTGCTCTGAATTGATTCTCTATACCAATGTAGGCTTAACATCCTTGACATTTGGTTTAGAGATTCTTTAGAGTTGTTATTATGGTACTTAACAGTTCCTCTATACCAATATGGCTTAGCATTCCTTATATTTGGTCTAGAGATTCTTTGTAGACATCATTTTATGCTTAATTTGGTTCTATATATCAATATGGGCTTAATCCCTTATATTTGGTCTAGAAATACTTTTATTGACCTCATTTTTGTGCTTAATCATTTCTGGGCTTAACATCCCTTGAAAATGATTGAGAAATCAGTTTTAGTTTTTGACTTTTGATTTTCATGGCATCTCTATATCATGGTGGACTTAACATTCCTTACCATTGGCCTACAATATCTTTTGATATTTTTACTTTATGGAACCCTTTTATCATGAAGTACTTAACATTACTTTCATTGGTAAATAGACAATCTTTTTGATGTTCCTTGATCAAATATGGCTTTTTGACTATACCCTAATGTGATTAATGTTATAATTGTTTTTAGCTTTTCTTTTTTCAATTGGTCACTGGGTATAAGTTTTTCTTACTCTTCTAAATGACTATCTTATTGAGGGGGAGTGTCTCCTTGAGGGGGAGCACTCAGTATTGACCCTTTTTTACTTCAAATAGGGGGAGAATACCCATGAGATAAGTTGGATATAAATAGAGAAATTGAAAGATACAATGTTCTAAATTGGATACTTTCAATTTATCTTATGGAAATATTTGTCATCATAAAAAAGGGGGATATTGTTGGCTTTATAATATGCCATACTCATATTTCAATGATGCAAATATTTTCCAAATTACTTTACTAACATGTGCTTTAAGTATTTCAGGTGATCAAGGAACTAAGTCAATATCCAACTAAAAAGACTTGTAATTATATGTTTGGATGCATGCAAATCAAGTTGTACTATGTATTTATGTATTTGTTTATACACATGTGTTTTCATACAACTTGATAGACATGATGTAAGGACAAATGCTGATCCTCCAAAAACCTACCAAAACCCTATCCTACACTCACATGAAGACTTTAGGGTTGATAGGTTTCATATGAGTCATTAATAGGACCTCACATACATTGCAAATCATGGCACAAAGTCCTTCTCGATCGAAAATTTTATGGACTGAGATACACTCGGTTGAAGATTAAAAAAACTGAGAAATAACCTTGCCTATTTAGAGTTCTGAGTTAATCTTAGTTGACAATATTGTTGACAAAAAATTTGGTTGAAGAAACGTTTGACCAAAATAGAGCCTTTGGACCAAGAAGATGGACTGACACATAGCCGTTAGAGAAATTTGACCCCATGATCTTATTTGATGAACAATATTGTGGAATGAGACTCTTCCGATTGACAATATTGTGGATTAAGAAAGGTTATATAATCTCTTTTGATTAACAATCAAATTAGCCGTTGCAACCCAATAAAGTTTGACCAAATGGTTAATTGACCACTAAGAACACTCTAGACACCACCTATAGGTACCCTAACCACTTGTAACTATTTCCTATAAATAGAACTAGTGTTAGGGCACCTAGATATCAATTTTGTACACAACTTTGCACATTGCATTGCAACAAAATTTGATACATAATAGAGCATACTTACCATCTTTCTCAAATATCTTAGGTCCAGTACTTCAAGTTGTTATCATTCTAAGCCTACGCTCTTAGCTCATCTATAGTATCCTCTCCACCTAATACTACACTTCATAAACCTTTCTGTAGTGGATCATCATCACTTGTGCATTAGAGATTAATAGTATATCTTATGAGCTTATTTTATTTCTTTCTTTCTCCATTCTATTTCTTCTTTGTTGTATTATTCTTGTGCTACTTCTTGGAGTGAAGAATGTCCAGGAACTTGTGACAAGAAGGAGTCTTCTCAACTTGTTTCTCTTTTGTTGGCCGTTGAAGAAGAGGTAAAGAAACGATGCTCTTCCACCTCTGTCAAAGAAGAGATGAAGCAATGGTGCTCTTCAACATCCATCAAAGAAGAGGTGAAGTAATAGTACTCTTCCATGTCCATCAAAGAAGAGGTGAAGAGGGTGACCTTCCACGACCGGTCAAAGAAGGTTTAGTTTCTCATTGAGATGAAAAGGAGGGTTAGTTTTATGACACAAAAGACATCGGTGGATTTTGTGTATTGTGTATTGGTATATAAAAGGAATAAAATACATTATTTAGAAATCCTAGTTGGAAACAACTAGGTAGTAGACTACCGTCTTTTGATGGAACCACTCTAAATCTATGTGTCCTCTTGTGGTTGCTTGCTTCTCTCAAAATTATGTGAGATAGGTATTTTAATTTGCTTAAAATTAATACACCCATATAGATATTTTCACACATCCCCTTAGGAAAAAACTTGTCTTGAAATCCTTAATTGTGCATGATATAAAAATATGTGTACATACATACCAAACACCTAAAAATGCGCCAGGTTGGGAAAAAGAACTATTGATTCAAGTAGAAAATAAAGAAGATGAGTCATGTCTATATTTGTTTTGGAAGAGTTTATAATGAGAGATTTTGGAATTTTAACATCATGATGAGTATATGACACATAACATGGCTGGTTGGAAAAAGTGATCCATGTAATCCACCCCTACATAGTTTCATAGTTTGGATGCATGCCATGATGATAATGTGTTCTCATCTCATCATTATTTTTCTTTAACTAGGAATTGATTTAACTATCGTGATCATAGGGACATGCAAAGAGTTCATACAGATATTGGCCTCATGAACTAACCAAGGAGTTATAAAAGTAAAACCATTAGAAGATGCAATATGCATAACATGCTTTGCAATTGCACCACCTATGCTATCATAATTGTAGAGAAAAAAACAAATAGAACACATTTTAAGTATTTTGGTTGTAGAATTGTCTTTAGTGTGGTTGAAACTTCATGGGAGCCTCCATTTATTTTGGGAATATGGTAACCACCTATTTGAAGTCAAAGCGAATAAGAAAGTTTGCGAGATTCATCTATCTACAAACAAATCAACTGGAATGATGGCTTCAATCTTGGAATCGAGGGAAGTTGTTTTGTGCCTAGGGAAGATCAAACACTAATCACTACCAAAAAAATGGTCTTTAACTACAAATAAAGTTTGTAGCTAAAACCCCAAATTTTGTAGCTAAAAGCTTTAGCTACATTTTTCTTTACATTTAAAATATAAGCTAATACCCGTGTAGCTAATTGTTTTTGCTACATTTTTTCCAAATTGTAGTTAGATATGCATCTAGCTACAAATTCTTATGTAACCCTACTTGTAGTTTAAAATTATCCTTACACATAAAAATGTAGTTGCAGTTGTAGCTAGATAGATGACTACAATTATATTTGTAGTTATGATATGTAGGGGGAAATGTCATTCGTTACAATTGTATATGAAGTTCATGTGTAGCCAAAATTGGCACTTACTACATTTTGTAACTATATTTTGTGTGTAGTTAGAAACATCATGTACTACACATCCATGTATTTGTAGTTGGATTATGCAACTAGTCATTAACTTGTCAATACAAAACTATTTCTTAGAAAGAAGAAAAAATCATTGTTGATTTAGTCCAAGTTGAGGTTGTGATATCAATAATCATGGTTTTATTTATATTGAAACAATGAGTACACATGGGGAGGACATAAACCTTATCCCAATTTTGCAACATAGAAAACGATATAAGTATACAATGACCCCCATGAGAATACAAGTTTACATCACTCTCAAAGTTTCACCCCACATTGTACTCCAGATCTCAAAACCTTTTGTAGAAGCTTGAAATCAAAACCATCATGCAGTTGTATTTGGATCAACACCCGTAGGATCAACTTCAACATATGCATGTTTTTGCAGCCTTTTCAAAACATCTAATTGACTAGTTCCTATAGGATGTGAATCCAATAGTTTTGAGCACTCCCTTGCAAATTGACTAGATTCATTTACAGGCCTAGCTCCTACTAGCCTATCATCATCTACATTTGAAAAATGTGTTTGCACAGTAGGAACTCCAAAAGGTTGTTAGTACACTCTTAATGAATACTTTAGCAAACACTTGCTCGTAGGTGATCCAATGAAGAAGCATCGTGACGTCGTCTACATGTTGACTGTGTTGGATGTCATGGAGGATATGTTGGCTTATTAAGGACTGGTCATGCATATTGATCCAATGGAGAGGATCAATCCTTGATGCCCAGAAACCAGGTTCATGGTCTCGTTGTTGCAGCAATTGCACGATAACAAATGTATGTGCTTCTGACTACTATTATTGTTGATGTTGTTGTTGCAACTGCATTTGATGGTCACAAATTTATTGTTGTTGTTGTTGTAGCTTCTCAATAGAGTCCCTTCATAAAGTACCTCTGCAAAAGAGAAAGTGGTTATTAACATAAGGAAGTATCAACCACTTAAGTTTTCCATCAGAACAAATCCATGCATGCCATGGTTCATATGATAAACATGCTACCTCCAGTTTCATCAGCAAGGAGTACAGGAAAATCCATCCCAACAAAACTATGCTCAAACCACGCCATGATATCTACACCCAAGAATGACCCTTCAGTTATGCCCTACATAAAAATGACAAAAGGTTGACTTCAACAAATACATAGTCCATCAAAAGTCAAGAAACTGAACTCATTATCATTGCAAGCCATAAATCAAGATGAGATTGCTAAGATCAACATTAGTTATGAAGATACGTGAGATTTTACTTTCAGATCAACATGATAACATAGCATATAGTAACAGTTAGATCCAAACTCTATGAACTCATCACCCTAAAAAGGACACTCCAAACTATAGTGAAGACCAGATAACTTTAATGATAACCTGCAATTAAATGTGGTTTACACCTTAAGTTGTAAGTCTAGGCAGAAAACAATATGAACCCAACGTTGAAATTTTAAGATCTACATTGTTATACACCTTCGCTTTGCCACTTGTCTTCCTCTTTATCCATGACATGGTAAATATGATCATTATCATATTTAAATCTAGTCAAGTGATTTTTATAAGTGAATTCAAAATAGGAAAATGCAACTGTAAGATTGAAAATAGAGCTCAAACATAGGAAAACTAAGTTAACATGATGTTAAAAAAGGAAAGAAGGGATAATGAAACAAGAAGGATGCAATTTTGGAAAAAAAATGTGAGAAGGAAACTGGGCATATAAAGCAAGATTGTGAACACCAACAATGAAAAGTGGTTAAGCACCTCATATGTTATGTAAATAGCATCAATAGAAGTTTTACTTGATATAAAACCCACAATTGGTGAAGTGCATATGCAATTTTAGAGGTTGGAAATCATATCAGATAGATGAATCCATAGGAATACGAAATCATTGACAAATGAAGGAAGAAGCATGCTATTAACATATTTATACACATATCTCAACATTTTCAAACTAATTTCTACATTTTTGTTAATTGTGCAAACAGACAAAATAGATAAAGATCATAAAAAAAGGGCAAGGACTATAAGAAAATTACCAACAAAAATAGAGGGTGGGTATAGTGTCTTTTGCATATAAGATAATTGTATTAGTTGTCTTGTGCTTATTTGTCCACATGCACGCCTTATAGTAATAGCTGAGCAATTGATTAATCTAGAGAATACTTTGCTCATAATTTGTTATAAAAATAACTATCACAAAAGGATTTACATTGAGGTCTATATTTTAAGTTTAGAATCCTCCTTCTAACATGTGATGGTGTGTTGATGAAACTAAGCAAATAGAAGCACAAACACTTATCAAAATGGTCCCCTTCTCTACAATTAAAATATTGAACATAGGCATACCTTAAGCACTTTGAGATGTCAGAATCAAATAACTTGAATGAATTATTACTATGCGTTTCATTTCATCCTCCTTAGTAGAATTCTGAATGGATGATTCATCTTTTAAAGAATATTCTCGTTCTTGGGGTGTCCTTCTTATGCACTCTATAGTAGTAGCTTATGTTGTGATAAGGAGTCGTTTCTACACAGAGGTGTCTGCTACAAAACATCTGGCGCTTCTTGGAAATCCAGTCATCAACTTCAAATGCATAATGAATGGAGATATACAAATATGGTAGGGCCTATCAAGGGAAAGCCTTCTATGATGCCTTCTGTAATGACAACCGGGGGGGACTTTGGACTTTCTTCATTGTTATTTCGTAACTGCACCATTTTTGTATCTCTGGAAACTATTGATGAAATGCTGATATTTTGATATATCTGAACTGTCCTGGTGGGAGCACATACCCTGTCCTAACTATATATGACTGCATGCCTTGTACCAAGCCAAAGGTTTGAACAATACATTTTGTAGTAGCTGAGCCAAGGAGCACTTCGTCTTGTGGGAGGGGAAAAGGGGATGTGGCTATGCCCAATGCTTGCATTATGATCCATCACCCTCAAAGTGGATGTGGGGGGCACGTTGAAGATCTCAGACGTCAAGTAAATGAAGTTGTTCAATCCCGTCATAACATTCATAACATGTATGTTGCGTTTACCGGTCATCTCGTGGAAAACGTTCAGAAGTATACTGAAGAGATCATTTCCTTTCTGCATTTGAGGCTATACAACTCAAGCTTATTGATAGAGCCTTGAAACAGATTACCAATGATTTCTGTGGAAGCACATGATATAAAAAAGAATATGAATGATGATGGACGTCACTTTCATGCCATTGCTTTGCAGATTGAATGATATTTCACATTCGTATTTTTCACAAATATAAAAATGTATATATGCGCACCAAGGTCATCCAATATACCAGAAAATCATTTGCACATCAAACATATCAAGCGAGCTCAGAGTCGCGCTAAATTTATGAGTAGATATTTCTGTAAAATGAGTAAATTTGTAATCATTATTTGATTGAAATGTCAGTAGTAAGGTCTTCATTACAGCTCCTACATAGATCAATCTTGTACTCGTCCTTTATAGGAATTGGATTAGCATTTCATGATAATAAAAAATGAAAAGAAACATAGTACATTGAGATCTTGAAAATGTGAGAGGAAACAATACCATTTAAAATAGCTTACAGCTAGATCGATCACCGAGTACCCCACAAACTGAAGTGGAAGCAATTGAGATGAATTTATTCATTACCAGACTTCATTGCCCTGCTACAGTTACAACTTAATAAGAGGGGAACAACATAATTTGGTGGTATGGGACGGCCATAAGAGGAATAACTGATGGGAAGCATATAAGATGATTAAGGGAATAATGGCATCAAAATCAAACCAGAAACTTAGGTAAATCATGATTTGAGTAGCTGAGAAAAGCCCCAAGGTATCTGTGGACTTTGACCTCGGATCCAAAATGGGATTTCGCCCACAAAATGTTAAGGGGCTATGTAGCAGATTGATTGTTCCTTCCTCCCATCCCTTTGGTTTTCTTTTCCTTCCCGCAACCACCACAACCTGCAATAATAAATTATCTCAACTCAAACTGGAAGGTTGTATACCCATATAATCTGCTTAGTGTGACTACTCAAAGACGATGTTGCCTGCTGGAGGAGAAAAGGAGTAACGAATAAGACTGGGGTCAAGGCTTAAGGGAGCTGATGACCAGGGACGTGACGAATAACCACCACTCATCCACCCTCCAGGTCAGGTCTAGCCAGGGCAGGGAAGGTGCAAGGTCAATTGCTCCTATACGCCATATCAAATAGATTAATGACAGCTACACTAGCTGGAAGAATGCCAATGATGTTTTTAGCTATGGTGGTGGAAGAGGCGAATGGTGTCAACATATGCTCCTCCTTGTCCTCCTAATCTACTGCTCCCTGATCTTGATCCCTCTCCTCCTCCTCCTCACGTCCCCATCAATCCCGATCCTCTTTTTTGCCGTGGCATGCCTGCACCAGCCATGGCAGGGCCTCATTCGGAAGAAGCAAGTAGCAAAGGATGGTGGCAATCGGTGGCAGCAAGCCCACCCTCCTCCTCTTGTGGTATTATATGTATCTCTATCTTCCCGTTTGGGGATTGAGCAAGGTAGACAAATGGCCAATCGAGACACATGATAAACTAAAGTTCCTGGGAACTTTTGGAATGGTAATGGAGGATAGGGAAAAATGGAAAGAGGAGCATGAAGTCGGAAGGAGGGCATGAGATGGGTGTCAAACAATTTTCAATTTTTGGCATCCCGCGTCTAGTGGGAAAGATGATTTGGTTTTCCTTTGCAAGCGAGATTTTTTTGGAAAGATCAGTTTATATAGACAACTTATAATTGATCGTGCAATATAAATTTGACTACAGTTATGTAATTACATAATTATAATATGTAAAGAAACGTATAATTAACTACATATGTAATATATGTAAGCAGAACAATTGTAGTTAATATATATATATATATATTTTTGTAGTGAATCTTGGCTAGGTTGGCATTTTCCTTTCTAAGAAAGGCTCCTTTACAAGATTTTCTTGTGTCCTTGTTGTTGGATCCTAGATAGGTGATTAGATGCTCTAGAGGGGGGGTGAATAGAGTTGAATGCACTTAAACAAAATTTATTATACCTTCAAGATATATCATAAGATGAGGTTGCTAAATAGGTAACTTGAGTGCAACTAAAACATGCATAGCAAGGATGAGAGAGATTGAACATACACCAAGAGACAAGCTATTTAGAATGGTTCCTCACTTCAAACTAGAAGTGAGTCAGTCCACTTACCTAGAGAGGTCAACCTCTAGGATTTCCTAACCATTGCATTCTTATATTCATTCATAAAACTTACAATACATGACCAACCAAAGGACTTACCTATCCAATACAAAGAGTCTTCAACCTTACCATGGACTTACCCACTTTGTAAGGAGTCTTCTACCTTCTTACAAGGACTTACCTACTCTTTCACAAGTCTTCAACCTTACAGGAATTACCCACTCTTCTTGGATCTTCCACCTTTGACTTCACCTTCACTCGGAGAAGCTTCCACCAAGGACTTACCCACTTGAGCAAGGAGTCTTCTGCCTTCACCAAGGGCTTACCCACTCTTTCTCCAAGTCTTCAGCCTTGATCTTCACCAAGGGATGCCTTCCCTTGTTCTTCTTCACCTCTCTTAGCCAAGAGAGAGAACCTTCATCTTCATGATTGAATTGAGAGATGAGGAGGTGGTGGAAGTGAGAGACTCACAAGATATACATGTAGGACGAGCTCTCTTACAAATCTCCTACTCACTCTAATGGATGTAGCAAGTGATTAAGCTTAGAGAGAGAGAGGAGGCTGTAGGAAGCACTCAACTATAGAATAGGAACCTCACATAGAGTTTGCATTGAATGCTCAACCTTGGAATGAAGCCCAAGGGGTCCTATTTATAGCTGGGGATGCCTCTTAGCCTTTGGGTACACTTGAGAACAAAAACTAGCCATTTTGTGGCTTGTAACAGATATATTTTCACTTGTTGCAACTCCACAATGGCTAGAAGCACTTTTCTACACTTTTTCATACCGTGCAATCGGTTGAGTTTCAATAAGGGTAACTCGACCGATAGAGTAAAAGACAAAGCCGATATTCAGACCATCGGTCGAGTTTGTCATAGGGAAACTCGACTGACCAATGAAAATCGAATTGGTTAGTTACTCCATCGGTCAAGTTCTGTGAAGTGTAAACTCGGCTGAACAAAAGCCATTTTCAAGATCCAGTCAGGATTAGTCCAGTTTGCAACTTACAGAACTCAACCGATGAACAACCTGATGTGAATTTTGGAAAATGGCTTTTGAGTGCTTAAACATTTGATCTAAGTATTCCTGATTTTTTCTAAGCTTAATTACAAGTCATACAATCATTACAAGTGACTTACAACATGATTCTAATGGATTTACATCATATTACAAAAACATGCACTTGTATTGACTTTGACTTGTCTTTTCTCCAATTTGATATGCGCAAGTTAGGGCATTTGGAGTGTGTCTATACCTAATATGAAATCACTCAAGTAGAGACATTAGACACCAATATGTGGAATGGTTAGTCACAATCAAAACACGGGTTTAGTCAATTTAGACGTGAGTCAACATTGACCTAATTGACCTTGAGTCAACATTCTCCCCCTTATTGAAGATGACAGACCATTCCATAAATGTATTTAAAGCTTTTAAGTAAAATCATACCTTCAGAGAAACCTAGAGGTTTCAATAGGATTGAGCTCATATGCTCCCCCTCAATTGATGCACATGGAGTTCTCATACTCCCCCTCAATTGATGTTATTTCTCCTGCATGGTTTGCTTTCATAACATTTATAGAATACTATGTCTTCTACTCATATATGTTCTACACATATATGTCTTCTCCCATTTACCTTCTCCCCTTTTACATGTACATACTTCTCCTCTTCATGTAAGACATGCCTTCTTCCTCTTTTAAAAGAAGACATACCTTTATCCCCCTTTGTCATTTCAAAAAGTGGGGTTATGAAGAAATAAGAAACATCACTTGTTAAAGAGAAAGGAGATAACACAAATATATGTAAGGAGAGTAGAAGAGAACAGATAGGGGCTTGTCCAAGCATAGAAAGAAAAGCAAGTTAAAGCATATACTTGAACAACCCAAAATGTAAGATAAGGTGCTGTAGAAAAATAACAAATCACAAGTTTGACCCTCAAGATGACAGAATTTGCCCAAAAAGTGTCATGGCTCATGGCGTAGTGATGAGCCTTGCTCAAAAGGTCATTTCTGCATAAAAAACATTAGTCTTGCACCAAAAACTAAAACTGGAGCAAAGTCTGCATAAAATCCAAAAATACTCCAATTTCAACATATAATGTAGCTCTATGTGCCCTGCATCACAATGTTATGCAATCAACTCAAGATAGTAGATATGAAATTCAAGGAACAAGCTTGAGCATGTATAAGACAAGATACAAGTATAGCATATAGATGAGCAAAGATGCCAATTATAAACAAAGTTAGAACTACATGTATGTGAACTACTAGTAGAAGATATCACATGTTAGGACTACTAGTAGGATCTAGATCATAGAAAGAGATACCAAAAGATACACAAGATAAAGCAAGCTATGAGTAGATGTGGAGATATATCCAAACAAAGAGATATGCAATTTTAGAAGCATGAAAGGATATAACTCACTAACATGTATGCATCATTACTAAAAGATGATCACCACTAAGAACCTCAAGGTTGTATCAACACAAGATATATACCTAGATAGATGTAGCAAGTTAGAGCACAATGAAAGAAATTTAAGACACAACCAAGAGATCCAAAGAGATCATCATCAAAACCTGCAAAACAACTCAAAGCAAGTAATTGCAACATATAGATATTCCAATTTAGAGCAATTAGAGAGATAGAGTTGTAAGCAAGATAGGCAATTTAGAACATGGCAATTATGCATATATAAAGGTACCAAATGAGTGCCAAAGAATAAGGCTATTTGTTGAGAAAATCTAGTTGAGAGGGAAATTCTCATTCAACAAGCCAAATGTATATTCTGTGTACAGTGTTATCGGTCGAGTTCTGTGTATTGACAACTCGACCAATGACAGTTGTTGGCAACACTCTTGGTGCCTATCGGTCGAGTTTCAAACAGGACAAACTCGACCGATAGAGAATCTGTCGAAAAAGGCACATATATTTCATAAAAACATATTTAAAGGCATGCTAAAAATACAAACCATATCCAAACATGTCTAATCAAGTTAGTAATGCACTATAGAAGAATTAGAAATAGTTTTTGAGCAAGAGTGTGAAGAGAAACACAAAATACCACTTTTGACTCAAAAACCATATGTATAGTGCACACTAACTTGACAAAAACAAGTTAGGATAGGTTATAAGCAAGAGAAACATTACCTTTGTGCTTACCATTCCTTTTTCCACTTGTTGTCACCCTCTACACATCTCACCTTTCTTCTTTCATGTGGATTGAGAAGTTAATTTGCAATTCAATAGCTCAAGTCAATCCATTTGCAAGTACCTACAAGAAGAAAGATGAAATGGTACCCAATCATGTTTTTGGGTTCAGAGGGGTTAGTTTAGCAACCCAAGTCCTATTGCTCTTGGGTGCTTCCCTAAAAGGACAACAAGTAGAATAATGGCCAATTTCATTGCGATAGTTGCATGTGCCCATAGTCTTGGAACTAGAGGATTCTCCATGGAATATTGGAGGTCCTTTATCTTTATTGTTCCTTTGACTACTATCATACCCTAGACCATGTCTACCAATTTGTTTAGTAGTATGGTGTAGGATGTCATTAAGATTCTTTTTACGAACTAATAATCTATGCAAAGAAGATCTCAAACCATCATTATCATGCATAAGAGAAGTAATAGTAGAAGACAAATGTATATTATCTCTAACATATATAACATCATTTTCTAAGCAAAGAGCTTAAGTTAAATAAGAATCTCTATCAATATGAATAGCAACAACATCATTCTCTCTACTAGTAGAACTAGAACAAGATTCATGCACATTGATTTTAGCAAGCAAGGAGGCATTTTCTGTTTCAAGCAAAGCAATCTTAGAAAGATGAACACCATTTTTAGATTTTAATCATTGCAAAGAAAAATCTTTGTCCTTGTTTTTAGATTTAAGAACATCAATATCATGCATGAGATAATCAACAATTAAATTTTTCTCTTCATTAGAACTATGGAATGAGAGGTTGAGCTCCTAGAAATCTAATCTTATCAAGAAAACTAGCATTTTCAAGTTTAAGAGAGTCTACTTGGATAATACAAGCATTTTTATCATCAAGCAAGCAAGAATTAACATGTTCAAGATCATTTAATTCTACATGCAAATTATCAAAAATTCTAGCAAGATTTTTCCTTTTCCTTTTAGAAGACTTAAGAGAGGCACAAGTATCATGAATAACAGTAATCAAAGATTCTTTATATAAAGAGTTTAGATTTACCTCACTTGAGTCCTTACCTGTTGATGCCATAAGAGAAAAATGGCATTCTCCATCATCACTAGACCTTGAGCTTGATCCTTCAGTTGAATCTTCACTTGAGCTTGAGTTGAAGGAGCCACTTGATCTTGAGTGCCATTTCTCCTTCTTCTTGTGAAAATGGGTCTTTTTGCCTTATGGGCAATCTTCCTTGTAGTGACCCTTCTTTCCACATGTGAAGTACCGAATGGAGGAGGACTTGCCTTTGTAGAATCTACCCTTAGATTACATGACATTTTCTTCAACTTGAGAGGATGGAGAGGCTTGATCAACAATAGCCTTGATTTGAGCCTTCATTTCAGCCTTCTTCCTTCTCTTGAGTTCTTTCTCTTCTTGTCTTTCTACTTCCTCCCTCTTGTCAAGTGTGGCTTCATGTGCTTGTAGATTTCCAATGAGCTCTTCAATAGGAATATCCTTAAGAGTCCTTGCTTCTTCAATGGAAGTCACCTTGGGTTCCCACCTCTTAGGGAGAGTTCTAAGGATCTTTGAGTTGATCTCTCCAGTAGACATAGGATGTCCTAGAATAGTAAGACCATTTACAATGGTGTTGAGCATTGAGTACATGTTGGCTATCCTCTCCTCCTTTCCCATCTTGAAGTTCTCAAGCAGCCCTTTGAGCATGTAGAATTTTCTTTCCTTCACTTAATCTATCCCTTTATAAGTGATGCATATATTTCTCCATACCTCATAGGCTGTTTCACATGAAGAAATCCGGTTGAACTCAGTGGGGGTCATGGAGGCATAGAGGATGTGCATGGCTCTAGCATTCAAGGTTGCTTTCTTCAAGGTAGATTCATCCCATTCTTCAATCTTTGTCTTTGGTAGCATGTATGGGCTATTCACCGTTTGCCACATCTCAAGACTTGATCCTTGGATGTAGAATTGAAGCCTTCTTATCAAATAGAGGAAATTTCTCCCATCAAAGATTGGTAGGCTGATCAAGTATCTCCCTCCTTGGTAGTCACCCATCTTCTCCTACTTGTTGAAGTATGCTTAGAGAAGCCCTCTCTAATACCAATTATTGGATCCTCGATGGGTGATTAGATGCTCTAGAGGGGGGTGAATAGAGTTGAATGAACTTAAACAAAATTCATTATACCTTCAAGATATATCATAAGATGAAGTTGCTAAATAGGTAATTTGAGTGCAACTAAAACATGCATAGCAAGGATGAGAGAGATTGAACATACACCAAGAGACAAGCTATTTAGAGTGGTTCCTCACTTCAAACTAGAAGTGAGTCAGTCCACTTACCTAGAGAGGCCAACCTCTAGGATTTCCTAACCATTGTATTGTTATATTCATTCATAAGACTTACAATACATGACCAACCAAAGGACTTACCTATCCAATACAAAGAGTCTTCAAGCTTACCAAGGACTTGCCCACTTTGCAAGGAGTCTTCCACCTTCTTCCAAGGACTTATCTACTCTTGCACAAGTCTTCAGCCTTGCAGAAATTACCCACTCTTCTTAGATCTTCCACCTTTGACTTCACCTTCACTCGGAGAAGCTCCCACCAAGGACTTAACTACTTGAGCAAGGAGTCTTATGCCTTCACCAAGGGCTTACCCACTCTTTCTCCAAGTCTTCAACCTTGATCTTCACCAAGGGACACCTTCTCTTGTTCTTCTTCACCTCTCTTAGCCAAGAGAGAGAACCTTCATCTTCATGATTGAATTGAGAGATGAGGAGGTGGTGGAAGTGAGAGCCTCACAAGTTATACATGTAGGACGAGCTCTCTTACAAATATCCTACTCACTCTAATGGATGTAGCAAGTGATTAAGCTTAGAGAGAGAGAGAGAGGACGCTATAGGAAGCACTCAACTCTAGAATAGGAACCTCACATAGAGTTTGCGTTGAATGCTCAACCTTGGAATGAAGCGCAAGGGGTCCTATTTATAGCTGGGGAAGCCTCTTAGCCTTTGGGAACACTTGAGAATGAAAACTAGCCATTTTGTGGCTTGCAACGGATATATTTTCACTTGTTACAACTCCAAAATGGCTAGAAGCACTTTTCTGTACTTTTCCGTACAGTGCAACCGATCGAGTTTCGATAAGGGTAACTCGGCCGATAGAGTAAAAAACAAAGCTGATATTCAGACCATCAGTCGAGTTTGTCCTGGGGAAACTCGACTGACCAATGAAAATCAAATTGGTCATTTACTCCATCAGTCAAGTATTGTGAAGTGTAAACTTGACCGATCAAAAGTTATTTTCAAGATCCAATCAGGATCGGTCGAGTTTGCAACTCATAGAACACGACCGATGAATATCCTAATGTGAATTTTGGAAAATGGATTTTGAGTGCTTAAACATTCGATCTAATTGCTCCTAATTTTTTCTAAGCTTAATTACAAGTCATACAATCATTACAAGTGATTTACAACATGATTCTAATGGATTTACATCATATTACAAAAACATGCACTTGTATTGACTTTGACTTGTCTTTTCTTCAATTTGATATGCACATGTTAAGGCATTTGGAGTGTGTTTATACCTAATATGAAATCACTCAAGTAGAGACATTAGACACCAATATGTGGAATGGTTAGTCATCATTAAAACACGGGTTTAGTCAATTTAGACGTGAGTCAACATTGACCTAATTGACCTTGAGTCAACACTTGTTCTCTAGACTTGACATATGAATGTACTAGTCTTTTTATGTAATGCTTTCCACTTCATCAGAATCAACACTGATAGAGATATCATCCTAATCTCCCTCTAGTGGCATCCCGTGGTCAGGGCAACCCCACATCTATCGCCTCTATTGTGTCCTTTACCCCTTTTGAACATGCTACAGTTTCCTCATCTCATAATTAGTTACATGGTGTTCTAGGAATACTTCATGGAAATGTAAACATTCAGAGGCATTATAAGTTTACATATATGGTTATACGGTACTTTGGACCATGATTATTATATTTAGACACACACTAACCCCCATTAGAGTAATCAGATGCATTTTTGAAGGTATATGTCCCCTATATCTGATGGAAATATGTTAGAGTCCCCATAAGAGTAGCTTGTAGTTCTAGTCCAAAGCACAAAAATGTACCCTTGAGAGGCATTAATGGGATCAAGTGATGCCTTTAGAGAAAGGATATCATGCATAATGATAAAGAGGGAAACATCATTATCCCCTTGAAGGTTTAGCAATTACGTTGAACCAACATGGATTGATGTCTCCACCCACTTAATATTTTAGTATTGTAGTTTGTTCTTTGCTTTATTGTTTGAATTTCTTTCATCTCATATCATATTATGCTATCAACCTTATCTTATAGGACTTGATTCAACAAGTGTCTAACTCACATCCATATTGGCATAACCTTTGGACTTTCTAGTTCAATACACTACTAGTTGGCACCATATCAAACTCTATAAAACACACACACACACACACTATATATATATATATATATATATATATATTATCATTTCAAATAGTTGCATTCTATAGGTTCAAAACACTTTACATCTTGAAAATCCAACAAAAATATCATATTATAAATTACTATTTTGAATCATTAGTAATTGTCAGAATATCAGATGAGGCATAATAAAAACTGATGTCTAGGCCTTAACACATTCAAAATCAACTTAGCGGGATGGAAATATGGAACATATGTTAATGCAGCTAGCACTATGCTTTCTTTATGAAATAGATTATATGTAACATCCCAAATGCAAACAAAGGGGAAAGTGTGTTGAATAAAACACAAAATATAATTAGAGTGTGACAATGTCTTGTTATTATGGATTGAAAAGATCATATTTTCCATTTATAATAAATATATGTACAAGTGAAGTTAACCATTGAGTCAGTCACAAAATTTCAAAGTGTTGATACAAGTGCAAAACAAAAGAGAACATATAACCACGGATCAACAAAACACCATCCTTGCAATCTTCCCCTCATGTACAACCGCCACTGACAAATTACTCAAACCACTTATGCATTGGTCCCTGCAGGATCCCAATCGTAGGGGAAAACATTCATGTTAGTGTATGTAGCCAAGGTGATAAATATATAACTATAAATATAAATGGTATGTTCACTTTTCCAATTTGATCAATTATTATTATACAAAATGAACAATTCATATGATTAATCTTAAGGATAAGTGATTCAATGAACCAATTTCATATGCTTTTCATCAATCACCAATTCCCGTTTTAATTCATAAAAATTATAAAATTTTAGATGATTAATCAGGTATTTTCAATCAATTAAGCAACTAATTTTAATCCCAATCAATCCTGACTGCCAACACATGCTGTCCTTTGGTCCAAACATGCCAACTCCACTATTTCTACCTGTAAGAATTTACAATAAATCCATAAATTCAATATTTCTTGGTAGAGTTTCTGTCCTTTCATATCAATCAATCAATAGACGTCGAATGAGTCTGAGTGGCCATCTTGCCTCAAAGTTTGCTTCCCCACAATGAAGAACCAATCAATCAATCAATATCCCTTTGGGGATGAACAATCACATGGTCGAGGTGAGCTAAAGTGTAATGACCCCGCCTCCCAGTAACCCCCAATTAAGGGAGACCAAGAGGTTAGAGTCGTTATCCCAATTTCCAGATCAAAGGTTCAAAAAATAAATAATAATAATTATCAAATTCTACCAACTAAACTGAATACTGGTATAAAATAAAACTTTACATACCTTTTTAAAACTTTGGTAAACTACTCTATCCACAGCCTGGATTTATTCTATCTAATCCTCCTTGCACTTAATTTCTTATTTCCACAATGTGTCACTTTACTATTTGTTCTTTCAATCTTGTACCTAAAACACCGACAAACAAAATGTCAGTCAGCATATCAAAATATTTCGGTATGTGGGGACAACCAAAATTCCACAAATATGGATAACAATCTAAATATCACAATCAAGTTAATTAACAAGCCAAATTATGATTTTCAGTATGACATTCTCCACCGCTTTTGCCCTAACCCTGGCATACCCACCTTAGGGTTTCTTTTGCCAATGACTTAAGGCCACCTTCTCAATCCCAAGCTTGGTGCCTGGGGTCACCCTTCATAGTGCCCATTAGACATTCTTTAAAGACCACCTTCTCAATCCCGAGCTTGGTTTCTGGGGTCACCACTCATGGTGCCCATTGGTCTATCCTCCTGGGCTTGACCTTTGGCATCATCCATCAGGGTGGCATGTAAGTGTGAGAATACACACTTCTATTTTTATTGGAATAATCATATCGACTTTATGATTTCCAAGTATGAACATCCAAACCGATAAGTTGCACTCAACGCGATGAATCATTCGGGAAACTCTTCGGGAAACTAATGTGATTAACAATAATTAACCACATACCTGATTTGGAAGTCTCAAGGATTGTAAGCAGAATATCCAATTAATCAAACAACCAACCAAGCCAGGCAACCAATCACCCCAATCAAACAGGCACAACAAGAAACCTGGAAAACATGTGCAATCTAATTACTCATATGTTCATCATGCACTTACTTTATTGAATTAGAATTCCCTCCTAGGGTGTGCCTAAGTTGAATTAGGGTTTTCCTTAATGTTCTTTATATTTGTTTCTTAACCTTTACCTTTTAGGTCAACTAAACCCTAAAACACTATTTCCATTTTCCAAAACCCTAATTACTTAGTCATTCATATCTAAGCCTCTTTATTACCAGTCTGGCTTACGATTAGTTCTAACTTCATCTTATACATAAGATTTCAAAACATAGCTTATTAAAGTCATAAAAACCTAGATTAGGGTTTCTAGGTTTTCAAGTATATCTTCACTCATATGAGACCTTAAAACCTCCTTTTTACATATTATAACTTTATCTCTTTAAGTTATCTATTCCAAGGCTTCTTAACTAAACTTCAGATCAATATATATCTGTTTAAGATACTCATATCCTCGAAATAAAGTCATTAAAGTCATATTACTCAACATTAGGGCTTTTAGGCCCATTATTGCACTTTCTTAGTCATAGCACCCTAATTAAGCAAATCGTGGCTTTTTAAACTCAAGTCGGATTCATATTATCCATTGTATGCCAAAAGGATAAATGTTGATTCATAATTCCAACTTAAGTAATTGAACTCATCCCTAATCATCATCTAGGGTTTTGATTGCACTTAAAGTATTAAAGTTACTAACTTTTTGTACTTTTCAAACTAGAAGCAAAAATAGTCTATAAAAGTATTTTTATTGTATTCTACACGTTCTCCTAATCAATTTTCATATTTTGCATGTTTCCATCAGAGCTACCAATTATTTCCTAGGAATTAAACAAGATAAAGACTAATTGACCAATAGGTTGCTGCCACGTCATCCACTTACTTGGTTTTTGCTTTTCATTTATTCAGGCTGGCAAAACAAGTGAAAGACACATCTACCCCCCTACCATAGGGTTCAGGGTCCAGTGCGCCTGGGGGTAGATTGGTAAAAGCACAAGTTGTCATCAGCAATCTCGTGTTGCCTCCCCTGTGCACAAAGCAGCTCCCACCGCGGTCAACCCTAGGGTTGACCTCGATCATCAAGCCTCCCCAGTAGCCTGCGAACTCAGGTCTGCCGAACTCAGCCATAATCTCAATTTCTCCGATTCTTTCCTGATTCGTCGAAATAGAGTGGCTCCTCTTCGGTGAGAAGCACTGCTGGTCAGGGTACAGGTCGACTTCCTTCCCCAATTGGTTGCACATAGCAAGTCGGCTCCCTCTCGCGAACATTATGGTGTGCTTCGGGATCCTGCACGAGGTTCATGGCCCTTTATTTATAGGTCCCTCTTATGACTGCCGAGAATCCAGAGTCCAGGTTTGGGCAAAATGCCTAGAGGTAATGAAACACATGGAAACTAGGGGTAGATCAACTCAGACTGATCCCCGAATATATTGGGAATTTTTGCTGCCTTTGACATGTCTTGGCTTGCAAGAAATCTGATTTGGGAAACTCAGTTGCCACTGCTCTTGTTTCCCATTTCAATGAGAGCTAGGGGATGACTTGTCCCCTGTTGATCTTCTAATCAATGGTCCTGATCACTCGCGTCGTTCCTTATCCGAAAATACATCCTGGAGATATTGCGACATTTAATATGATTTAAGGATTACCTATCAACTTTAGGAAATCTTGTAAAAACCATATATCTCTCCTCGTTTATCACTTTTCATTAAAATTTTAGAGGAAACTCTGTCTTGGCATTGTCTACTCGTGTATTAATTTTGAAACCCAAATTCCAAAGGAAAAGGGTATTTCCTTCATATGCAAGTTATTCATTAATAAAACCAAATTAATTGATATTTCCTCTTTCTTTTGCCATTATCTTATCATCTTGGGACCTCAAGGAACCTTAAAGGCACGAAATCCCATCTTGGGGAAATATTCCTTTGTTTATTTCTCTTATTTCTTTATCCCATCATTACTTATTCCTCTTATTAGATAAATTCCTTTTCTTTTATTTTTCTTTTTCTTATAATTGGGCTCAGTAGCCAATAAAGCTCACAAGCAACGAAAAAGGCTATTGTAAATGAAATTTATCTGATTTTGACCATTAATGCCAATTTCTAGATATTTCCATGTATTTCTAAAAAATACTTTGCTTATTATCCAATATCTTTTATCTTTTTCCATTATTTGGGCTTTTCTTCTCTTTTATATCCATTATTGGATTAATCTATTAATAGGAACCAAGAAATTCCTACTGTAAGGGAGATTTGCAAAGAAATCCCTTCTTTGAATCAAAGCATACAAACTTTACAATTAAGTCCAAATTCACAAAATCATTGTATTTCAATCATGAAAACACATACAAAATTGAGGTCGTAACACGAAGGTAATCGTAGGTGTCACGTACTGTTGGGGTGTCGAAACTAATTATCTTTTAACAATTTTATGCAATACTAACCAATAATACTAATATTAGTGACATGAAGATTACATCACTATTATCATATTAAGATGATTTTAATTGTGTTCATGAAGATACCAATCATATGATCCATATTTTAAGTATAAGTGAAATAGATAGCTTATAGAAAGCATTAATGAATGAAAATGAAGTCCATTAATTCATTGAAAAAATGTTGTCAATAATTTTACATTTTCTTAAAGATATGATGTGCCTATGATGCACTCCTAATTCAATAGTTCCTTAACTGTGTGATTTATCAATTATGATAGAGTGCAATAACATAATCATTTTACTTTATATATGTATTGTAAGGCCCATGAACTTTCTTAATGAGTTGAATAAGGTTAATTACCATTATTTAATTCTTAGAATCCTAATATAACCTTGTTATATGCTGTTAAATCATAATACAAGCTTAAGTTTCAAATTTGGTCCAATTTGGACAATGTTTGAGCAAGTTATGCAATTTTATGCACATTTTGGACGTTTCTGGAATTTACCCAATTGAGAGGTTTTCTTTGCAAATTATCAATTTCATTATATTCCTTGGATATTCTCTCATCAGTATTGAGCTGTTTGAGCCATGGGGCACCTATTTAATCCTTGTTTTGAAGGTGTTTTCTCCAAGGGTATTTTAGGGTTTAGCCCTTCACGGATGAGCTACCTTTAGTAGTTATAAAATAATGAATTATTTGATTGGATTGGAAATTCGACAAAGGAAATCTAAGCAGGTCTATATGGATGGTAGGGGAGTTTCTTGTATGTGTTCTTGTATATTCTTAATAGTTCAAGGCCATAGACAAATGGAGAAGCTACTTTTACACCTCATGCTTGCTTCCATCCTTATCCATGGGCTATATTTACCTCTTCCTTGCCTAAGTACGAAATTTGCTTGATTTATCTTTCCTATAACCTGGACCAATGACTCCACTCTATTTTTTTGCATAACCAAGTTCTCTAAGGCAGAAGAAAACCTCTTTTTGGAGAAGAAGGTCTCCTAGAGCTCCATCTAGCCCTACCTAGGGTTTCCAAGGTCATCTTCTAGGGATTTCGACCAAGGCAAGTTGTTTTCTTCCTTCCTTATCCGTTTCACTTTCTATTATCCTTCCTTAGACCTTCCTCCAGTTGGAACCTTGCTGTTCCATGGTAGAAATTGCTCTAAATCTCTAAAACCCTACCTTTCTTGCTCCTTATACTTAGGGTTTGCTCAGTTGATGAAGAAAGGTGTTAGGTGGATGAGTTCACAGCTTATGCTTGGATTTCCTACCCTACTTGCTCGTGTTTTCTTCTATTTGGGAGTTTATCTTCTAATTATAGTCAAGTTTTATACCTTACTCCACGTTTATTGCTTACCATAAGCTTGCTAGCTCATGCTCTTTCTTGAAAATGATGATCCATGCACTAAAAGGCTATGCTTGACTTGGATTTCGATTTTTATAATGTACCCTATTATGATTTCAGTTCTAGATGAACCTGTGATTATGTTTACATTATTCCTAAGGTATAATATGACTTGTATCAGGTTGTTTTGACAACCTATGGTGCTAAGAAAATTTTAGGGTTTTAAGCTAATTTCTTTTATAAACCCATGACCCAATGATGGTTCCATTACAACAACCCTATGGTGTTGTATTCATGAAAACCGATGGTCAGGATCAAAGGTGTCAGATGATGGTGAAAACCTATGGTCACCCCTTAGGTCAGGTTTTGGATCAATTAGAAGTTTAATGATCAACCATTAAGTACCCTACTGATGTTATCAATCAATGGGGACATTAGCTTAATATTTGATGTTGATTAATGAATATAGTGCTGATCTAACAACCTATGGTGACTTAATGGTCACTAATGATGGTGGATCAGGTCTCCAAAACCTATGGTGAGTTAATTATATAGTTCTAGCATCAATTAAGCCTTAGACCAATGATTTCTTGGGTCACTTGATGCAATGGTCAGACCTATACTGTAATTGATGGTTTTAGCATATGAACTTTGACCCAATGGTCAAGATCTAATGTTTATTCCTCCAATAAAATGGAATCATGGCTAATGTAATATGTTGGTCCTAATAATGTGATTTAGATAGTTTCCTTTATATGATCAACTTCAGGAGCTTACTTGCTGACAATGGATGGCTTGTTTTAAATGAATAGTCGATTGTGGGTTTTACCCTACTATCAATGGAACTTTTTGTGTTGTTAATCAAGGGATGTCAAGGGTTAGATGGTGACTCTTTATAGAGAACAAATCAAGGACTTCATAGGTGGTTTATCCAAGGTGTTTACTTATGTAAACAACAAATGGTCTTACCTTTTAAACATCCAATGGTTCTGGGTGACATTGTGGTATGGTGATATGGGTTGAATGATGATGGAACAAATGGAGGGTTACCCTTAATAAGATAGTCTTACCTATTCACTCATATGAATAGAATAGATGATAATCATATTGTGTTGATATGTAACCCTAATGAGGTATAGCTTGTTATACCTAGCTTTAATATAATTAAATGATGGTAATTGGGTATGAATAATCCTTGAATGATTAATACAATCATGGAGTACTCTGTTATTGTTTTTCAAACCCTAGTATGCTATAACCTGATGGTTACACCATGATTTATGTGTGGGTTCATACTTGAGAATGGTATGGAATGTTATGGTGATGCTTCACCTTATGCATCCATGATCCAATGGGGATGTTGTGAGTTAGGGTTTGGGTATAAGTGTTGATTAGTAACATTAATATAATTTATCTTATTGAACCTAACTCTAATGCAAATAGATAAAGATGAATATTCATGTTTAACATTCTTATATGATGGAATGATGGTGGAATAACCTACTGAATATGATCATAACCTTAATATGCTAATTGGTGGTTATCATAGCCACATGGTTGATACTTTCTTATGCTAAACATGTGCATTATGAATATGATGACGGTTAATCATATCTAGATTCCTTGAATGTTGATGTAATAAAGGAATGTTCTTAATGTTAATATAACACTACTATGATTGTTTATGAATATCTCCTAGCTCATTAATGCATTATTGTGTTGATCCGATGTATTACATGTAAATGATGTTGTTGAGTCTTGTTATAAGGCATGCAAAGATATTGATGATCTTGCAGGGAACAATATGATGGTCTTAATGACCTTTGGGCATGGTTGAGTCCTAAATGAGGTGTAATCCTCTTGTGTTGATAAGGGTTGATACCCTGTGATATTGTGAAAAGGATTTATATCTTGTGATAGTATGATGACTAGTGTGGTCTCTTGAATGGAAAGTGAATAGTACCATGTGATGATGAGATGAGAAATTATGTTCTGCATAGTTTATATCTTTTAAAAGTTGTGATATTTATATGCTTTCTAGAAGTGAATTAGGGTTTGTATGTCCACTTGTTTGATGCAGCCTTAATTCACCCAATTGGCATAACTAGTCAAGTGAAACTCTAATCATGTAGTGCCCTGTGCCATAGATGCATCTGAGTGTTAGAACTTGCCAGATGGTGAAATAAGTACTCCTAAGGGAAACTCGGAGCGCATACTATTGATTATGTGGGGGTAGAAAGTTGAGGATATATCCTTGTCATCCACAATGCAGGTTGTGGAGGATGGCTATGGTCATGCCTCATACATCTGATGCGATTGAGAACGGCTACGGTCGTGTCTCGATGATTATATATGTGACAAGATTGGAAGACAACTGTAGTTGTACCTCGGATGGTAGGGTATGCATACCCACCTCCTTTCACTAGTGCCATGACCTATACCAAGAATGGACTAGGCTGTTGGTAGCTTGACCTTATGTGTCATTGTGGCGGACCCGTACTGACTGGGGGCATAAAAGATCTTAGGATTCATCTCTTCCTAGATCTTGTATGGCACTGATGTCAACTTAGCAGTGGTCAGTTGGATTTTGAGTGGTATCCTCAATTTCCCCAGGGCATAATAAAAAATGTAAGATATCTGTGTAGTATATCTTTTTAGGGTTATACACAACTCTTCATATTGGATGATAACCCTTGTTTTCTTTCTTTTCATTAAGATCATGTATAGTACAATAAGAGACAATAGATATGCATATGTTGTAGTTATGCTCATGTTGTTAACATGCTTATGTTGTCAAATTACTGGCACTGATGGTTAAGATGATGCTTCTAGCAATGTTTAATATTGCTAGCTATAACATACCAGAGCTAGAACCCTACCCCTAGTAGTTCTACCCTTTTGACTTATCCAAACAAGGATAATCTAATAGATGTAATTAAGACAATAATGGAACATAAAATGTGACACCTCAAGTATATAAGGGAATACATAATACTTTGTGCCTTATAATGACTCACTTGGATGATAATAAGAAATTAAAGAACTTGATTGGATAAATAATGAATTAATGGGCCACTAATGGGCCATATGACACATCTCATAAAAAGAAATTCCAAAATTAAAATCCAAGTTTAAATTCATGTTCCTTGGGTCCGAATTACCTCGGGATTCAAGTTTCACATTATTCACATAATAAAAATTCATTTAATTCAAATTGGAAAAGAAGATGAGTGTTTTCCCCAAAATATCAAATAAAATAATAAATGACTCCAAAAGAGGAAAATAATCTTAGATTCATAATCGACATAATAAATATAGCCTTTGGGTAATTTTTTTCATCCAATTTGGAGGAAGTTTGCTTAAAAGGTGAAATCAGGAGAGGGAAAATGTGTGGAACTTTCAAAATATTAAATAAATTCTCAAACAACTCCAACATGTAAAATTGATGGCAAATTCGTATTCAACACATTAAATATGACTTGTGGGTCAAGTTTCATCAAATTTGGATAATCCTAATGCCATTAATGAAGGTGGAAAGAGAAAATATGATTTAATTTAATTTACAAATTAAAAGTTTTCAAAAGGAAAATCTAATTTTATATTCATTATCTACATGATTTATTCAGCCTCTGTGCAAAATTTTACCTAATTTGGAGTTCGTTTGCACCCACAAAAGAGGAGAGATAAAAAGGAAGACAATTAATGTATCACTTTAATCGATTTCATTGTTTAACTATGATTTCCGATTTACATAATGTCACACATTGCTTTTTATTTTTTGTACTGTAGTGAGTGATCCGGGACGTTGATTTCTGATCGAATGACTGCCAGCTCATCCTCTTCCTCGAGCCAAAATGGAAAGCAGCCGCCGATTTTGGGATTTGTTCGGGTATTGATTTCTCTCAGTGTGTTAGATGTCTCCATGAAATTTCTTTTCCTATGAATTCGTTAGGTTTAGCTACACACAAAGAGCCCTTATTTACCTGATTTAGTTGAGTTTCCTAGAAATGCCTAAACTTGGGCTCCAAGGTAGCTCATTCACCTAGGGAAAACCTGAGATGCTTGCACATACCTATATATAAGACTACTGTGTGCTTTGTTTTTCTTTGCTTAATCATCCTATCCACTCAATTCGGGTACCCATCGTGTGAGTCGATGTCGGTAGCCGATTTTTGGGTTAGAGTTTGCAGGGCTCCTTGCTCCCTCTCCACGCCATCTCGGTCTCAATTGATTTGCTCTCTAGGTTTGTGAAGGTCCTTTCTTCATTTTTGTGTACTTGTTTTCGCGAATCATCACACTGGCCGATTTTACCCAAATTACTAGCAAGCTCATGCTTTCTTGGTTCTTTCACAGTGGGTGTCTGTGAGGAAGAAGATGAATCACTGTGTTTTACCATTTTTGCCCCCGACTTCCTTCTATGGTCGCGTTCTCAACTAAGGGTAGTTCCGTCAATTCCCTCCTCTTGTCTCTTTGCTTTGGGGTGAGTCAAGCAAACCATTGACCCACTGACTTGGCCGTCATTCATTGGGCCAAATCGTGCGGGCCCAACCTGCTTTTCATAGATTTTCTCACCTATGTGGCATTATCTAGTATCTTGATCGGCTGAAATTCTAAATTTCATAACTAATTATCTACTTGTCCAAAAATTACAAATAAATACTCGTTGGATTCAGAAAACTATAAGATTTCAAATTGTAATGGTTTTTTCACCTGAATCTCATGTTTTACAGAGTTGATTTTAATGGATCTAATTAATAAGTTAATAATTTGTATAATTCATATCTAAATATTTATAAGTTAGAGAAATATAATAAAATATGTTTTGGACTCCTAATAACATAAACTAAAATGTGGCATAGTTTTCATAACATAATTCACACATTAATAAAAAGGTGGTTTTTAGGGTTTTGGTTAATGTGTATAAATTGACATAAAATTTGTATATGTGTTTAATAGCTCTTTGGGTGACCTAGACTTAGATCTAGAAGTTCTTTGGACTTTTGACTCTGATATTGAGGTATGTTGTATCCCCTATTCCTCTATGATGAGAAATTCACCTTATTTTCATTCTCTTAAATTTGGCCTACACAATATGTCTTATCTCTTGATATCATGGTTCATGTGAACTATCCTGCTTATTATGATTTTGGATATTCTCTTGAAATCTTATCTTGTGCATTGGTGCATGTTGGTTTTAAATGATGTTATGTGCCCACTTTGAAGTGGATGTTTATATGTTTGTGTTGTCCATTGTGTGATGGAAACATTGTATTATTCTGACCACACTTGTCTAGTTGCATCTACATTAAACATGCTATGTGATTCGGTAGCACTAGAGTAGTGTAAATTACTTTGGTTTTGGGGCAATAATCCCCTATTGTTTATTAAGGAGGGTGGCAGTATACCACTTCTCTATACCCGAGTGTGGCAGTAATCCATACTCAATTTTATATATTGGGAGATTGGCAATATTCCTTTCTCTATCAGGTTCAAGTTTGTGCTTGTCTGTGTTTGTGTTTATATTGTTCTCAGGCTATGCTTATCTCACATGCATGCATGGTATTGATGTTGATTGTGGGGTGTGTGCCCTACTCTCATTATGTATCAGTATTGCACAAACTTTATTGTTGTTTTGATTATGGAAATTATCTTCTCTTATTATGTGATGATGATTCTTGTCTCTTATGCCCTTGTGGGTAGTCCTTATGACTTCTATGGGAAGCAATTATTCTTGATGTCCTTTGGTCAATATATTGCTCAAAGTTTTCTTTAATATACACATACCAACTTTTTGCTTATGTTTTCTTTTATTCTTCTCTTTTGTGGGGTATGCTTCCAACCCCAGGTTAGATCAAGGAGAGGTGAACTTTGACATCAACCTTGTAGCTGAGATTTTGGGAGACTTGAAGAGGTGGTTAGATAACCCTCAACTTGATCTTTGGCTTATATGTTTAATTTTCCTTTTGGACACCCATGTGTGGTGAAGTGTTGTACTATGTTATCAAGCTTTGTAGATTGTTAGATAATGATATTTTCAGCTGCAACTCATTGTGTAAAAATAAATACATGTTAAATGAATTGGTCTCCATCCCTTTGGCAAACAATTTCATGTGGTGTTTGGTTTAAGGGATGTTGCCTTTTTGTTTCTAGTAGGGAGTGGTTCCCCTCTGGGATCCCACAACTTACAACATGGTATCAGAGCCACTAGCAGGTGGTTATCTAACTATTTCAAACTCATCTCCCTTAGGATATTTACCTTTATCTTAGTTTGCTTACACCTAGTACCTTGCCTTGTGCAGGAAAAACCCTAATGACAGGAGATAACTCGACGGTTGACAACCAGTACGGTTATGAGATACCCCAAAACACTAGGTTTGGTCTGGGGACCTCAACTTCTTCTGGTTTGGGTGTAGTCATCTCTCTAGAGCAAGAGATGGCCATGTTTTGGCAACTCTTTGCTTCTTCCATGGTGGGGAAGATGAAAGACCCGTCTATACCTGAAAAGCTTAAGAAGTTCTCAATCATGGAGTTCATGAAGATGCAACCATATTCCTTCAAGGGTGAAGGTGAAATAGATATGGTCGACAAAGTTGATGATTGGGTTTAACCATTGAGAGGACTTTTGATGGTATGGAATGCCCTCCCCACCAGAAGGTTAGGTTTGCTTCATATCTTTTAGATGGACCTGCAAGAGTTTGGTGGAATGGAATTGCACGGACTAGAGATATCACAACCATGACTTGGGTGGAGTATTTGGCTCTATTTTTTGGGAAGTACATATGTACTGCTGCTTTAAAGAAGAAAGAAGCAGAGTTCTATAGCTTGAAGCAAGGTTCTTTATCCATTCTACTTTTGTGCAAAAGTTTCTGATGTTGGAACATTATGTAGTTGGTTTGGGTGAGGACCGTAGCACTGGCCTGTTCCTTCAGGGACTCAACTACAATGTGGGTCGTGCTCTTATCCCACAACTGCCTTTGACCTTTCAGCAGAAGGTTGATAAAGCTTTAGTTGTGGAGTCTTTCCTAGGGTTTCAACATAGGGAGTTTGACAAGAAAAGGAAGTCCTCAAGTGATGAATAGAAAAGAGACAGTTGTGCTAAGTTAAATAGACCCCATCCTCCAGGGAAGTGCCTTCATGTTAGAAATCAAGGCGCACCAGTGGTATGTCACTATTGTAATGAATCTGGACACATCCGATCAGATTTCCCTAAGCGTCGTAATGGTCAAGCTTCACTGCAACAACAACAAGTGCCTCCTCAGAATCAGGTCAACAATAATGGTAACAATAATACAGGGAGACCTGTGGAAAGAAAAGCTGGAAGAGTTTTTTCTTTGGATGGTGAAGAATTAATGATGATGATCAAGAACAAGTTAACCCATAATTCCTTAGATTAGTCTTTATAAGTTATGTTACCTTTTGCATGTTGCTTATGTAGTTGGATGTAAGAAGTATAGATGAACCTTTTGTATCTGAAGTTTAGTTTGATATAATAAGATGAACCCTTTTAAGGGGTGGTGGATAAGTTCTCCTATGAGTGTTTTGATTTTGAGGACAAAATCCCTTGAAGGGGTGGTGTGCTATAACATACCAAAACTAGAACCCTACCCTAGTAGTTCTACCCTTTTGACTTAGCCAAACAAGGATAAGCTAATAGATGTAATTAAGCCAATAATGGAACATAAAATGTGACACCTCAAGTATATAATGGAATACATAATACGTTGTGCTTAATAATGACTCATTTGGATGATAATAAGAAATTAAATAACTTAATTGGATAAATAATGAAATAATGGGCCACTAATGGGCCATATGGCATATCTCATAAAAAGAAGTTCCAAAAATAAAATCCAAGTTTAAATTCGTGTTCTTTGGGTCCCAATTACCTTGGGAGTCAAGTTCACATTATTCACATAATGAAAATCCATTTAATTCAAATTAAAAAAGAAGATGAGTGTTTTCCCCAAAATGTCAAATAAAATAATAAAGGACTCCAAAAGAGGAAAATAATCTTAGATTCATAATCTACATAATAAATATAGCCTTTCGGTAAATTTTCATCCAATTTGGATAAATCTTGCTTAAAAAATGAAATCAGGAGAGAGAAAGTGTGTGGAACCTTCAAAATATTAAATAAATGCTCAAACAACTCTAACATGCAAAATTAATGGAAAATTCGTATTCAGCACATTAAATATGACTTGTGGGTCAAGTTTCATCAAATTTGGATAATCCTAATGCCATTAATGAAGGAGGAAAGAGAAAATATGATTTATTTTATTTTACACTTTAAAGTTTTCGAAAGGAAAATCTAATTTTTTTAGAATCTACATGATTTAGTTAGCCTATGTGCAAAATTTTACCAAATTTGGAGTTCGTTTGCACCCTCAAAAGAGGAGAGAGAAAAAGGAAGATAATTAATGTATCACTTTAATCGATTTCATTGTCTAACTATGATTTCTGATTTACCTAATGTCACACATTGCCTTTTATTTTCTGTACTGTAGTGAGTGATCCGGGTCGTTGATTTCTGATCGGATGGCTGCCAGCTCGTCCTCTTCCTCGAGCCAAAATGGAAAGCAGGTGCCCGTTTTGGGATTTTTTTTGGGAAATGATTTCTCTCCGTGTGTTAGATCTCTCCACAAAATTTCTTCTCCTATGAATTCGTTGTGTTTAGCCACACACAAAGAGCCCTTATTTAGCCAGTTTTGTTGAGTTTCCAGGAAACGCCTAAACTTGGGCTCCAAGTTAGCTCGGTCACCTTGGGAAAACTCGAGATGCTTGCCCATACCTATATATAAGACTACAGTGTGCTTAGTTTTCTTTGCTTAATCATCCTATCCACTCAATTCTAGTTCCCGTTGTGTGAGTCACTATTGGTAGCTGACTTTTGGGTTAGGGTTTGCGGTGGTCGCTGCTCCCTCTTGACGCCATCTCGGTCCCAATTGATTTGCTCTCCAGGTTTGTGAAGGACCTTACTTCATTTTCATGTACTTATTTTCAGGAATCATCGCACTGGCCGATTTTACCCAAATTCCTAGCAAGCTCCTGCTTGCTTGGTTCTCTCACAGTGGGTGTCTGTGACGAAGAAGATGAATCACTGTGTTTTATCATTTTTGGCTCTAACTTCCTTCTGTGGTCGCGTTCTCAGCTAAGGGTAGTTCCATAAATTCCCTCCTCCTATCCCTTTGCTTTGGGGCGAGTCAAGTGAGTCGTTGACCCATTAACTTGGTCGGCATTCATTGGGCCAGGTCGGGCGGGCCCGACCTGCTTTTCATATATTTTCTCACCTATGTGGCATTATCTAGTATTCTGATTGGTCAAAATTCCAAATTTCATAACTAATTATCTACTTGTCCAAAAATTACAAATAAATACTCGTTGGATTCGAAGGAATGCAAGCTTTCTAATGGTATTGGTTTTGTCACCTGAATCTCATGTTTTAAAGAGATTTTTTTAATGGATCTATTTAATAAGTTAATAATTTGTATAATTCATATCTAAATATTTGTAAGTCAGAGAAATATAATAAAATATGTTTTGGATTCCTAATAACATAAACTAAAAAGTGGCATAGTTTTCATAACCTGGTTCACACATTAATAAAAAGGTGATTTTTAGGGTTTGGCTAATGTGTATGAAATCGACATAAAATTTGTATATGTGTTTAATAGGCTCTTTGGGTGACCTAGACTTGGATCTAGAAGTGCTTTGGAATTTTGACTCTGATATTGAGTTAAGTTGTATCCCCTATTCCTCTATGATGAGCAATTCCCCTTTTTTCATTTTCTTTAATTTGGCCTACACAATATGTCTTATCTCTTGATATCACGGGTCATGTGAACTATCCTGCTTATTGTGATTTTGGATATTCTCTTGAAATCGTATCTTGTGCCTTGGTGCATATTGGTTTTAAATGATGATATGTCCCAATTTGAGGTGGATGTTTATATGATTGTGTTGTCCATTGTGTGATGGAAACATTGTATTATTTTGACCATACTTGTCTACTTGCCTCTACATTAAACATGCTATGTGATTCAATAGCACTAGAGTAGTGCAAATTACTTTGGTTTTGGGGCAGTAATCCCCTGTTGTTTATTAAGGAGGGTGGCAGTATACCACTTCTCTATACCTGAGTGTGGCAGTAATCCAAACTCAATTTTATATATTGGGAGATTCACAATATTCCTTTCTCTATCAGGTTCAAGTTTGTGCTTGGTCGTGTTTGTGTTTATATTATTCTAGGGCTATGCTTCTCTCACATGCATGCAGGTTATTGATGTTGATTGTGGGATGTGTGCCCTACTCTCATTATGTGTCAATATTGCACACACTTTATTGTTGTTTTGGTTATGGAAAATATCTTCTCTTATTATGTGATGATGATTTTTGTCTTTTATGCCCTTGTGGGTAGTCCTTATGTCTTCTATGGGAAGCAATTATTCTTGATGTCCTTTGGTCAATATATTGCTTAAAGTTTTCTTTAGTATACACATACCAACTTTTTTCTTATGTTTTCTTTTCTTCTTCTCTTTTGTGGGATATGCTTCCAACCCCAGGTTAGATCAAGGAGAGGTGAACTTTGACATCAACCTTGTAGATGAGCTTTTGGGAGACTTGAAGAGGTGGTTAGATGACCCTCGGCTTGATATTTGGCTTATATATTTAGTTTTCCTTTTGAACACCCATGTGTGGTGAAATCTTGTACTATGTTATCAAGCTTTGTAAATTGTTAGATAATGATACTTTCAGTTGCTACTCATTGTGTAATAATACATACATGTTAAATGAATTGGTCTCCATCCCTTTGGCAAAAACTTTCATGTGGTGTTTGGTTTAAGGGATGTTACCTTTTTGTTTCTAGTAGGGAGTGGTTCCCCTCTGGGATCCCACTCCTTACAGTATGGTATCAGAGCCACTAGCAGTCGGTTATCTAACTATTTCAAACTCATCTCCCTTAGGATGTTTACCTTTATCTTAGGTTGCTTACACCTAGTACCTTGCCTTGTGTAGGCAAAACCCTAATGGCGGGAGATAACTCGACGGTTGATAACCAGTACGGTTATGAGACACCCCAAAACACTAGGTTTGGTCTGGGGACCTCAGCTTCTGCTGGTTCGGGTGTAGTCATCTCTCCACATCAAGAGATGACCATGTTTTGACAACTCTTTCCTTCTTCCATGGCGAGGAAGATGAAAGACCCGTCTGTACCTGAAAAGCCTAATAAGTTCTCAATCATGGAGTTCATGAAGATGCAACCATCTTCCTTCAAGGGTGAAGGTGAAATAGAGATTGTCGACAAAGTTGATGATTGGGTTTAACCATTGAGAGGACTTTTGATGGTATGGAATGTCCTCCACACCAGAAGGTTAGGTTTGCTTCATATCTTTTAGATGGACCTACAAGAGTTTGGTGGAATGGAATTGCCAGGACTAGAGATATCACAACCATAACTTTAGTGGAGTTTTCGGCTCTATTCGTTGGGAAGTACATATGTATTGCTACTTTGAAGAAGAGAGAAGCAGAGTTCTACAACCTGAAGCAAGGTTCTTTATCCATTCCGCTTTTATGCAAAAGTTTCTGCTGTTGGAACATTATGCAGTTGGTTTGGGTGAGGACCGTAGGGCTAACATGTTCCTTTAGGGACTCAACTACAAATGTGGGTCGTGCTCTTATCCCACAACTGCCTTTGACCTTTCACTAAATGGTTGGTAAAGCTTTGGATGTGGAGTCTTACCTAGGGTTTCAACATAGGGAGTTTGACAAGAAAAGGAAGTCCTCAGGTGATGAATAGAAAAGAGACAGTTGTGCTAAGTGAAATAGACCCCATCCTACATGGAAGTGCCCTCATGTTAGAAATTAAGGTGCACCAGTGGTATGCCACTATTGCAATGAACCTGGGCACATCCGATCAGATTTCCCTAAGCGTCGTAATGTTCAAGCTCCACTGCAACAACAACAAGTGCCTCATCAGAATCAGGTTAACAATAATGGTAACAATAATAGAGGGAGACCTGTGGAAAGAAAAGCTGGAAGAGTTTTTGCTTTGGATGGTGAAGAAGTTAATGATGATGATCAAGAATAAGTTAACCCATAATTCCTTAGATTAGTCTTTACAAGTTATGTTTCCTTTTGCATGTTGCTTATGTAGTTGGATGAAAGAAGTATAGATGAACCTTTTGTATCTGAAGTTTAGTTTGATATAATAAGATGAACCCTTTTAAGGGGTGGTGGATAAGTTTTCTTATGAAAGTTTTGATTTTGAGGACAAAATCCCTTTAAAGGGTGGTGTGTTGTAACATACCAGAACTAGAACCCTACCCTAGTAGTTCTACCCTTTTGACTTAGCCAAGCAAGGATAAGCTAATAGATGTAATTAAGCCAATAATGGAACATAAAATGTGACATCTCAAGTATATAAGGGAATACATAATATGTTTTGCTTAATAATGACTCATTTGGATGATAATAAGAAATTAAACAACTTAATTGGATAAATAATGAATTAATGGGCCACTAATGGGCAATATGACATATCTAATAAAAAGAAGTTCCAAAAATAAAATCCAAGTTTAAATTCGTGTTCCTTGGGTCCCAATTACCTTGGGAGTCAAGTTTCACATTATTCACATAATAAAAATTCATTTAATTCAAATTAAAAAAGAAGATGAGTGTTTTCCCAAAATATCAAATAAAATAATAAATGACTCCAAAAGAGGAAAATAATCTTAAATTCATAATCTACATAATAAATATAGCCTTTGAGTCAAGCAAGTCGCTAACCGACTAACTTGTTCGGTGTTCATTAGGCCAAGTCGTGTGGGCCCGACCTGCTTTTCATAGATTTTCTCACCTATGTGGCATTATCTAGTATTCTGATTGGTCAAAATTGTAAATTTCATAACTAATTATCTATTTGTCTAAAAATTACAAATAAATACTCATTGGATTCGGAAAAATGCAATCTTTCTAATGGTATTGGTTTTGTCACCCGAATCTCATGTTTTAAAGAGATTATTTTATTGTATCTAATTAATAATTTAATAATTTGTATAATTCATATCTAAATATTTATAAGTCAGAGAAATATAATAAAATATTGTTTGGACTCCTAATAACATAAACTAAAATGTGGCATAGTTTTCATAACCTAATTCACACATTAATAAAAAGATAGAATTTAGGGTTTGGTTAATGTGTATGAAATCGACATAAAATTTGTATATGTGTTTAATAGGTTCTTTGGGTGACCTAGACTTAGATCTAGAAGTGCTTTGGACTTTTTGACTCTAATATTGAGGTATGTTGTATCCCCTATTCCTCTATGATGAGAAATTCTCCTTCTTTTCATTCTCTTTAATTTGGCCTACACAATATGTCTTATCTCTTGATATCACGGTTCATGTGAACTATCCTTCTTATTGTGATTTTGGATATTCTCTTGAAATCTTATCTTGTGCCTTGGTGCATGTTGGTTTTAAATGATGATATGTGCCCACTTTGAAGTGGATGTTTATATGTTTGTGTTGTCCATTGTGTGATGACAACATTGTATTATTTTGACCATACTTGTCTACTTGCCTTACATTAAACATGCTATGTGATTCAGTAGTACTAGAGTAGTGTAAATTACTTTGGTTTTTGGGCAGTAATCCCCTATTGTTTATTAAGGAGGGTGGAAGCATACCACTTCTCTATACCCGAGTGTGGTAGAAATCCATATTCAATTTTATGTATTGGGAGATTGGTAGTATTCCTTTCTCTATCAGGTTCAAGTTTTTGCTTGGCCACCTTTGTGTTTATATTGTGCTAGGGCTATGCTTATCTCATATGCATGCAAGTTATTGATGTTGATTGTGGGGTGTGTGCCCTTCTCTCATTATGTGCCAATATTACACAAATGTTATTGTTGTTTTGATTATGGCAAGTATCTTCTCTTATTATGTGATGATGATTCTTATCTTTTATGCCCTTGTGGGTAGTCCTTATCTCTTCTATGGGAAGAAATTATTATTGATGTCCTTTGGTCAATATTTTGCTCAAAGTTTTATTTAGTATACACATACTAGCTTTTTGTTGATGTTTTCTTTTCTTCTTCTCTTTTGTGTGTTATGATTCCAACCCTAGGTTTGATCAAGGAGAGGTGAACTTCGACAACAACCTTGTAGCTGAGCTTTTTGGAGACTTGAAGAGGTGGTTAGATGACCCTCGACTTGATCTTTCACCTATATGTTTTATTTTCCTTTTGGACATCCATGTGTGGTGAAGTGTTGTACTATGTTATCAAGCTTTGTAAATTGTTAGATAATGATATTTTCCACTGCTACTCATTGTGTAATGATAGATACATGTTAAATGAATTGGTATCCATACCTTTGGCAAAAAAAATTATGTGGTGTTTGGTTTAAGGGATGTTGCCTTTTTGTTTTTAGTAGGGAATGGTTCCCCTCTGGGATCCCACTCCTTACTACATGGTATCAGAGCCACTAGCTGTCAGTTATCTAACTATTTCAAACTCGTCTCCCTTAGGATGTTTACCTTTATCTTAGGTTGCTTACACCTAGTACCTTGCCTTGTGCAGAAAAAACCCTAATGGTGGGAGATAACCGGACGGTTGACAACCAGTACGGTTATGAGACACCCCAAAACACTAGGTTTGGTTTGGGGACCTCAACTTCTATTGGTTCAGGTGTAGTCATCTCTCTAGAGCAAGAGCTGGCCATGTTTCGACAACTCTTTACTTCTTCCATGGAGGGGAAGATGAAAGACCCGTCTGTAGCTAAAAAGCCTAAGGACTTCTCAATCATAGAGTTCATGAAGATGCAACCATCTTCCTTCAAGGGTGAAGGTGAAATAGAGATGGTCGACAAAGATGATGATTGGGTGTTATCCTTTGAGAGGACTTTTGATGGTATGGCATGTCCTCCACACCAAAAGGTTAGGTTTGCTTCATATGTTTTAGATGGACCTATAAGAGTTTGGTGGAATGGAATTTCAAGGACTAGAGATATCACAATAATGACTTGGGTGGAGTTTTTGGTTTTATTCCATGGGAAGTACATATGTACTATTGTTTTGAAGAAGAAAGAAGTAGAGTTCTACAACTTGAAGCAAGGTTCTTTATTTGTTTCTGCTTTTGTGCAAAAGTTTCTACTGTTGAAATGTTATGCAGTTGGTTTGGGTGAGGAACGTAGGGCTGACATGTTCCTTTAGGGACTCAACTACAATGTGGGTCATGCTCTTATCCCACAACTACCTTTGACCTTTCAGTAGATGGTTGATAAAGCTTTGGTTGTGGAGTCTTACCCAAGGTTTCAACATAGGGAGTTTGATAAGAAAAGGAAGTCCTCGGGTGATGAATCAAAAAGAGACAGTTGTGCTCAGCGCAATAGACCCCATCCTCTAGGGAAGTGCCCTCATGTTAAAAATCAAGGCGCACCAATGGTATGTCACTATTGCAATGAACTTGGACACATCCAACCTGATTTCCCAAAGCGTCGTAATGGTCAAGCTCTACAGAAACAACAACAAGTGCCTCCTCAAAATTAGGGCAACCATAATGGTAACAATAATAGAGGAAGACCTGTGGAAAGAAAAGCTGGAAGAGTTTTTGCTTTGGATGGTGAAGAAGTTAATGATGATGATCAAGAACAAGTTAACCCATAGTTCCTTAGATTAGTCTTTATAAGTTATGTTTCCTTTTGCATGTTGCTTATGTAGTTGCATGTAAGAAGTATAGATGAACCTTTTGTATTTGAAGTTTAGTTTGATATAATAAGATGAATCCTTTTAAGGGGTGGTGGATAAGTTTGCTTATGGATGTTTTGATTTCGAGGACGAAATCCCTTTAAGGGGTGGTGTGTTGTAACATACCAGAACTAGAACTCTACCCTAGTAGTTCTACCCTTTTGACTTAGCCAAACAAGGATAAGATAATAGATGTAATTAAAACAATAATGGTACATAAAATGTGAAACCTCAAGTATATAAGGGAATACATAATACTTTGTGCTTAATAATGACTCATTTGGAAGATAATAAGATATTAAAGAACTTAATTGGATAAATAATGAATTAATGGGCCACTAATGGGCCATATGACATATCTCATAAAAAGAAGTTCCAAAAATAAAATCCAAGTTTAAATTCGTGTTCCTTGGGTCCCAATTACCTTGGGAGTCAAGTTTCACATTATTCACATAATAAAAATTCATTTAATTCAAATTGGAAAAGACGATGAGTGTTTTCCCCAAAATATCAAATAAAATAATAAATGACTCCAAAAGAGGAAAATAATATTAGATTCATAATCTACATAGTAAATATAGCCTTTGGGTAAATTTTCATCCAAGTTGGAGAAAGTTTTCTTAAAAGGTGAAATCAGGAGAGAGAAAGTGTGTGGAACCTTTAAAATATTAAATAAATGCTCAAACAACTCTAACATGTAAAATTTATGGAAAATTCATATTCAACACATTAAATATGACTTGTGGGTCAAGTTTCATCAAATTTGAATCCTAATGCCATTAATGAAGGAGGAATGAGAAAATATGATTTACTTTATTTTACACATTAAAAGTTTTCAAAAGGCAAATCTAATTTTATATTCAGAATCTACATGATTTAATTAGCCTATGTGCAAAATTTTACCTAATTTGGTGTTTGTTTATACCCTCAAAAGAGGAGAGAGAAAAAGGAATATAATTAATGTATCACTTTAATCAATTTCATTGTCTGACTATGCTTTCTGATTTGCATAATATCACGCATTGCTTTTTATTTTTTGTACTGTACCGAGTAATCTGGGCTATTGATTTCTGATCAGATGGCTACCAGCTCGTCCCCTATCTCGAGCCAAAATAGAAAGCAGGCGTTGATTTTGGGATTTTTTTGGGAACTGATTTCTCTTTGTGTGTTAGATCTCTCCACGAAATTTCTTCTCCTATGAATTAGTTGGGTTTAGCTGCACACAAAGAGCCCTTATTTACCTAGTTTTGTTGTGTTTCCTGGAAATGCCTAAACTTGGGCTCCAAGGTAGCTCGGTCACCTTGGTAAAACCCGAGATGCTTTCCCATACCTATATATAAGACTACCGTGTGCTTCGTTTTTCTTTTCTTAATCATCCTATTCACTCAATTTTGGTGCCCGTCATGTGAATCATGTCGGTAGCCAATTTTTGGGTTAGGGTTTGTGGAGGTCACTTCTCCCTCTCAACACCATCTCGGTCCCAATTGATTTTCTCTCCAGGTTCGTGAAGGTCCTTTCTTCATTTTCATGTACTTGTTTTCACGAATCATCGCACCGACTGATTTTACCCAAATTCCTAGCAAGCTACTACTTGCTTGGTTCTCTCATAGTGGATGTCTGTGAGGCAGAAGGTGAATCACTGTGTTTTACCATTTTTGCCCCCAACTTCCTTCTGTGGTCGCGTTCTCAACTAAGGGTAGTTCTGTCAATCCCCTCCTCCTATCCCTTTGCTTTGGGGTGAGTTAAGTGAGTCGTTAACCCACTGACTTGGCCGACATTCATTGGGCCAAGTCGTGTGGGCCCGACCTACTCTTCGTAGATTTTCTCGCCTATGTGGCATTATCTAGTATTCCGATTGGCCGAAATTCTAAATTTCATAACTATTTATCTACTTGTCCAAAAGTTACAAATAAATACTCTTGGATTCGGAAAAATTCAAGATTTCTAATGGTATTGGTTTTGTCACCTGAATCTCATGTTTTTTAAAGAGATTATTTTAATGGATCTAATTAATAATTTAATAATTTATATAATTCATATCTAAATATTTATAAGTTAGAGAAATATAATAAAATATGTTTTGGACTCCTAATAACATAAACTAAAATGTGGCATGGTTTTCATAACCTAATTCACATATTAATAAAAAGGTGTTTTTAGGGTTTGGTTAATGTGTATGAAATTGACATAAAATATGTATATGTGTTTAATAGGCTCTTTGGGTGACCTAGACTTGGATCTAGAAGTGCTTTGGACTTTTGACTCTGATATTGAGGTATGTTGTATCCCCTATTCCTCTGTGATGTGCAATTCACCTTCTTTTCATTCTCTTGAATTTGTCCTACACAATATGTCTTATCTCTTGATATCACAGTTCATGTGAACTATCGTGCTTATTGTGCTTTTGGATATTCTCTTGAAATCTTATCTTGTGCCTTGGTGCATGTTGGTTTTAAATGATGTTATGTGCCCACTTTGAAGTGGATGTTTATATGTTTGTGTTGTCCATTGTGTGATGGAAACATTTTATTATTCTAACCATACTTGTCTACTTGCCTCTACATTAAACATGCTATATGATTCAGTAGCACTAGGGTAGTGTAAATTACTTTGGTTTTGGGGCAGTAATCCCCTATTGTTTATTAAGGAGGGTGGCAGTATACCACTTCTCTATACCTGAGTGTGGAAGTAATCCATACTAAATTTCATATATTGGGAGATTGGTAGTATTCCTTTCTCTATCAGGTTCAAGTTTGTGCTTGGACACCTTAGTGTTTATATTATTCTAGGGCTATTCTTATCTCACATGCATGCATGTTATTAATGTTGATTGTGGGGTGTGTGCCCTACTCTCTTTATGTGCCCGTATTGCACAAACTTTATTATTGTTTTAATAATGGCAAGTATCTTCTCTTATTATGTGATGATGATTCTTATCTTTTATGCCCTTGTGGGTAGTCCTTATCTCTTCTATGGGAAGCAATTATTCTTGATGACCTTTGGTCAATATATTGCTCAAAGTTTTCTTTAGTATACACATACCAGCTTTTTACTGATTTTTATTTCCTTCTTTTCTTTTGTGGGGTATGCTTCCAACCCCAGGTTAGATCAAGGAGAGGTGAATTTTGACATCAATCTTGTAGCTGAGCTTTTGGGAGACTTGAAGAGGTGGTTAGATGACCCTAAGCTTGATCTTTGGCTTATATATTTAGTTTTCCTTTTGGGCACTCATGTGTGGTGAAGTGTTGTACTATGTTATCAAGATTTGTAAATTGTTAGATAATGATATTTTCTACTGTTACTCATTATGTTATGATACATACATGTTAAATGAATTGGTCTCCATCCCTTTGGCAAAAAAATTATGTGGTGTTTGGTTCAAGGGATGTTGCCTTTTTGTTTCTAGTAGGGAGTGGTTCCCCTCTAGGATCCCACTCCTTACACTAGCCATGCCTATGTAATTATGAATGCTTAAACTGCTAATCATGCCTATGCAGTTAATTGTGCTATGATGTTAGTTATACTTATGATATAGATATGTTCACTTTATTTGAGATGCCAATATTGATAGCTATGTTATGTTACTATACATATTCATGATGTCAGGGACACTTATGCTACTAGATTTCTTGTGCAATTAGCAAGGAATATGATGATAGTCAGATTAATGATAATGATTGTTATTAGATGCAATTTGATAATATTTGACTAGATATCTATCTAGAGAAATGGATTTATGTGTAATCTATATATTCATTGATGATCATACTTGTTGCTAAGATGATTTGCTTAATCTATTTAGTATACTTGAACTATTTAGTATATAGAAGGTGGAGAGAGAAGATCTGCCCCGTCTGTCATGGGGGCGAACGTCTTCTTTCATAAGCTGTGAGAGACGGTTCTAGATGGTCTTGCTTTGCAACTAGGAGTTTGAGAGATTCAGCGATAGACTTGTACTCGGGTGTTCCTTTGGCCATAGCTAGCTTCAGCACTCCTTTGCCAACAAGTCTACCACAATTGGCTTGGTTTTCAGCTCCAAGGGTGACAACCTTCCATGCGCTATCATAACTCTGACGCATGAAGTTTCCTCCAGACGAGGAATCCAAAAACCTCTTGATATCATCGTCCAAACCTCTATAAAAGATTTCAATGAGTTGATTCTTTGGAATTCCATGATGTGGACACTTACGTAGAAGCTCTTTGTATCTTTCCCATGCTTCAGCTAGGGATTCTCCAGGGACCTGGGTGAATTGTGTTATTCGGCCCCTAATTTCATAGGTGAGAGAAGTGGATAAAACGTTTCCAGAAAAACATTTTGAAGTTGTTCCCAAGTGGTGATGGGTTCGCATTGCAACGAATTATACCAACTCATGGCTCTATCAGCAAGAGAGTATTTGAAAAGACGGAGTCTGATGGCATCATCTGTGACTCCATTTTGCTTTGTCATGGCACATAGGTCTATAAACCTCAGAAGATGTTCTTGACTATCTTCTCCTTGCTTACCATAGAAGGGGATATTTTGAAGCAACGTGATCCAATGTTCTCGGATCTCAAAGTTGGGAGCGTTAATGGGAGGAGGTTGCACTGTGTGATGAACGTCTGTAGCTTTAGGGATCGAGAATTCTCTAAGGTCTTTTTGTAGCTCAGCTTGTTGAGCTACTGCTTGAGCTTCTTGGATTTCTTCTTGAACAACGGCTCGGGCTTCTTGCATAAGTCTATCTCTTTGTGCATTAAGGGATTGAGCTACCCTTTGAGCGATTTCCTCCTCTTGAGCCATTCTTGCTTGGTTCTCGTTGTACTGACGGTGAAAGGTTATGTCTATCTCAGGGTTAAAGCTAGCTGAGAGTCTGGGATTGTCCGAGCGGCACATACACTAGACTTTGTGGGCACCTAGGATGAAAAGATCTTTTGCTGGTGAGATGGACAGAGTAGAACCGAATTCAAGTTTATATGATCGATAGTATCAAAAGTAAAAGAAAAACCTAAATTAGTCTCGAAAGAACTAGATTTAACTAGATGATTCCATTGTCCCTGGCAACGGCGCCAGAATTTGACGTGGTTTATATTATCGCACTAACAAACTCATTCAGGGTTGAAATCCCTAAGTTTTTAACCAAAACAACGTGCAATAATACCACCCGCAAGAGGACGGGTCTTATCGCAGTATAGTTGAGGATCGAATCCCAAGGGAAAACGTTTTTAAGAATCTTTCTCTAGTCAAATCTAGTTGAATCAAGACTAATATTTAGAACAAGGTTGATTGATATGAGTTTAATTAAACTAAATGCAAGAAAAGTAAAAGAGTAGGATTAAAGGTTGATTAAAGATTAATGATGGAAATCGCTGGGATGGTCCCGGGTTTCACCACCACTACACATGCAATCACATCGAAACATCAAACATCCAGGCAAGATCTAACCATTCAAATAGAGCTGCTGCAGAACCCCCCATACGGGCGTCAGGTTCGCGTAAGCATCACCTTAGGTATCAAATGTCTCGTCACCATCCAGATCACATACTTACGGCTCTGAAGATGAATAAATCCAAATGAAGTTGTGGGCCCCCTATACATGTGACAGGCACACAAAAGCATCACCGTGGGCTAGATGGCTCGTCACCACACAGATCATACATTTACGACCTCAAGGAATCCCATTCTATTTCTAGTTTGGGAGTCAACCATGTTAATCGACATTCAAAACCTACGCATTGAAGTTCTCGCAACATAGGAAACGAACAAGATAAATGCAAGCAGGTGATCAATCCACAAGCACACATCAACAATTAACAATGAAATGAAAGATTATATACATGCCATGGAATGTTTAATAAAAAGATATGAAAGCATGGGTAGCGGGGCTGGTCCCTGCACCCCAGTGAAAGTAAACTACTCGCTCATGGTGAGAGAAGCAAGAATAGCAAGAGATAGAGAAGTTTCCGCCATGAGCATGGTGAAGAAGATGATCGTAGCTCCGTGGAGAAACGGTCTTGTACACAATGTTAGAGTGGATCTGGGAGAAGAGAGAAGTACACCACGACATACGGGGCAGATCTTCTCTCTCCACCTTCTTCTTCTTCTCGTAGTCCTCACTCACAGTAGGAGGAGCAGCTCGTGGATGAGATGGTGGCATGGAAGTGGCGTAGACGTAGCAGATCTAGATCTAGATCTGGATGAGGTGGCTTGTAGACCTGAGTCTTCACTCCAGATCTGGGTGAACAAGCCAGAAAACCACCACGGGGGCAGGTTCTTGGCTATGAAGATCGTCTCCTTAGGCCTAGGACAGACCTGCAGCCTAACGACGTCTGGAGATGATAATTTGACTGACTGGAGTCGTGTTCTATTTATAGGCAGGCTGGACACTGACTTAGATTCGTGAACTTAGTAATGATGCCGCAGTCGCGGCTTTTCTTGGCAAGTGCAGAGGTTGCGATTGAGTTTTTCCACGGTTGCGGCTTTTGGAATGATGTCGCGGTTGCGGCTTTTGGAAAGATGCCACGGTAGTGGCTCCGTTCTGTCTTGGTCAACAGCATGTGCTTATCCTTTGTTAATGGTGTGATGAGGTCGCGGTTTAGTTGGGATCGCGGTCGTGATAATCGAACTGACATGTCCACGATCTTTAGCTTGGTCGTGACTTCGCTGCAGGTCACGACTTTTTGAATGACGCAGTCGTGGCTTTTGAATGCCGCAGTCGTGGCTTTTTTAATGCAGCGGTCACGGGGTGGCTTGGAGGAGATCGCAGGTCTGCTGTTGGTGTCAGTGATGTCACGGTTAGTTGTAGGACCCAATCGTGGGTCATTGAAGAGGTTGCCGCGGTCGCGGCTATGCAGGGGAGGTGCAGAGAGTTGGTGAAGGTCGCGGTTATTACCGCAGACAGGTGTTCATTATCTTTTAGCTTGGTCGCGATCAGCAACAACCACGGGTAGAGTCGAGGGAGGTCGCGATCTAGGTGAAGAAGCGGACGTTGTAGTCGTGTAAAGAAAAAGAGTGGTCATTGACTTGCTTTGACCAGGCCCAAACCAAGGGCTAAGATAGAGGAATGGATTAGAGAATGGGCCCAATGCCCAAATTGACCTGTCAAAAAATGATGTTAAATTACAATTAAATTCGTGATCAATTTGATTTGACCAAGATAAGTCTCAGATATGAAGATACAACCAATAAAAGCTCAATAAAGTAGTTAAGCCAAGAAAATGCACATATTAGAAGATAAAGCCAATAAAAGCACGAATGTAACCAAGACTGGACTAAACGAGATGGTTGAACTATGATGAATATGCATTCATCAATTATTAAATACTCCAACTACTTAATTATATACTATTTAAAATGTTGTAATCAATAAGTGTTCTTGGTAGTTATATCTCTTGCTGGGACATGGGTCTCACCCTTGTGGTTCGCTACATCTTTTTAGGTAATGACAAGTGATGAAAACAAACATGTGGAAGCAAAGAGGAGCTATAGTAATGAATCTTTGAGAAAGTCGATTAGATGTCTAGTCTCCTAGAGTCATCCATGTACTCTTAGGTTTAGGTAGGAAAAGTTTGTATATGGTGTTTCAATTGAATCGGAATTTTGTTAGCATGTTAATGCTTTTTTGTGTGGCATATACAAATATTGTTATCCTGTGTATATATGTTGTGGATAATGTGATAGAACAATTTTTATCAACTTCTTGGCATAGTATGGATACAAGAAAGATGTTGGGCTCTTATGCAAATGTTTTTGAGCGGGTGTTGATGTTGAAATCGGTTTTAATTTACCCATATTTTTGGGTATGTGATTAATTAGTGATTGATTGTATTTTATGTTTTGAGTAATCTCATTTAGTATAATGGGTTCTTACAAGTTGGTATCAGAGCTTTAGGTTCCATGAGTCTATAGGGACACTGGGACTTATGACTAGGATGATGTCAAAATTTGGAATATGGCATAAAAATATGGTGCATACTACCTAATCTTAGTATTTGGGTGCCCTGTCCAGGTATTATATTATTGAAGAAAGGTAAGTATGAAACTCTTTAATTGTTATCTTTCTGATTACTCTGATCAAGTAGTCATTTTGAGACAATCTAAAGAGCATAATGAATAATAAATCATGGTGTGAATATCTCAATCCTACCTTAAAGAAGATGAGATTGCATCATAATCTATAAAAACTTTGAATGTTTGGTAGCTAAAGAGAAAGACACAACACCAAGAAATCTAAATCTGAATACAAATAAGCAAAAGAGGAGTTCTTGAAGATGTGATTCAAGAAGAGAACAAAGTAAAAGACAGATAACTCTATGCCAAAGTGATTCAAGATATGAAATCCACTTAAGATGGAGAGAACTCCAATGATAAGTATAAAATGAGAAGATAAATGGGAACAATGACATAGGAGTAAGGTGGAACCTGAGTTAATATTAGACCAACCTATGTATGTAAGAAAGTGTTAATGTAAAATCAGCATAACATGTGAAAGAAATTAAGGCATATGATCTATGTTTAATGAAGAAAATGTGGAATATGATGATTTACCTATTGATAAGTGGTTGTAAAACATAATAAAATAAGAGAGCATACCCAAGTGTGATAAATAGTCATCAAGGAAGGAGTAATGAGATATGTTAATCATGATGATTCCTATGCTAATGGAAAGGAATCCAAAATGAAAAGGGTAAAATGATACATAAGAAGCTGTAACTCACATAATGAAAATAGAATTGATTACCTTTTTGCTAGTAACCCTTGAACAATGTTGCTATGGTATGGGAAGTGTGTTTCCCTTTGTGTCTTTCCTTTTTAGGGTATAACTTTTAAGTGGATCATTGGAACTTGGTACGTGTGGATTTTCTACAAACATGAGGGTGGATATCTTATTATAGCATATGGTTGCTTGGACTATGATTCCAAGATCATAAAGTTTGTGATGAGTTTTCTTTTGAGCCTTCCAATAACTAGGAAGACTCCTCTTATATGTCTTGATAGTTGTTATGTTGGTAAAAGTGGATGAGATAATGATGTGAGTTCCTTATAGCATATGAGTTGGATACCAAGGTAATGAATCCTAGTATTCAAGATGTATCAACAGTATGAGAAATATGTGAATGTTGGAGATGTTTATTAAATGAACATTCCAAGTATTCCTCTCCCTTAGAGAGAGAGAGTTGATGATGACCCTCTAAATGTTGTTTGGAAGGAAAAACAAAAGTGACTGTATAATGTTGTTTATGATCTAGTGATAGTTGTGCAAGACCACTATCAAGGATAGATGGTTTGTTGACACAATATATATAATTTTAGGATGATAGCTAGAATTTAAAGTTAAAAGTTACTATTATATTTGTACATGTGGCATTACAAGTTTCTATGTTCAATATTTGAGAATGTCTTCTTAGGTGGGGGTTTTTGTATTGACCCAAGATGAGATGTGTATGAATGATGTGACATCACCATGATATTAAAAAAACCATGTGAAGGTAATAGGATGAGGTGCAAAGGAAGTACCCATCTGCATTTACCTTGGATTTCAGGGGAGAAATACATGTTAGGGGTTTATAGTTGTAAGACCCCTGAACTTGACTAATCAGTTGAATAAGATTAATTACAATAATTCAATACTTAGAATCCTAATATAACCTTGTGACATTTTTTGAAATCATAAGACAAAATTAAGTTTCAAATTTGGTCCAATTTGGACACTGTTTGAGCAAATTATGCAATTTTATGCACATTTTGGACTTTTCTGCAATTTACTCAATTGAGAGGTTTGCTTTGCAATTTATCAATTACATTATGTTCCTTGCATATTCCCTCATCATTCTTGATCTTTTTGAGCCATGGGCTACCTATTTAATCCTTGGTTTGAAGGTGTTTTCTCCAAGGGTATTTTAGGGTTTACCCCTTCACAGATGAGCTACCTTTAGTAGCTATCAACTAATGAATTACACAGGGAAGTTAAGAAGATCTATATGGACGGTGAGGGATCTTCTTGTGTGTGTTCTTGTATATTCTTAATAGTTTAAGGCCATAGACACATGGGGAAGCTACTTTTACACCTCATGCTTATTTCCATCTTTATCCATGCGCTATATTTACCTCTTCCTTGCCTAAGTATGAAACTTTTCTTGCTTTCTCTTTCCTCTAACCTGAAGCAACGACTCCACTTTATTTTTTTGTGAAACCAAGTCTCTAAGGTAGAAGAAAACCTCTTTTTGGAGAAGAAGATCTCCTAGAGCTCCATCTAGCCCTACCTAGGGTTTTCAAGGTCATCTTCAGGGATTTCGACCAAGGCAAGTTGTTTTATTCCTTCCTTCTCCATTTATCTTTCTCTTCTCCTTCCTTAGACATTCTTCCAGGTCAGAACCTTGCTGTTCCATGGTAGAAATTACTCTAAATATCTAAAACCCTACCTTTCTTGCTCCTTATGCTTAGGGTTTACTCATTTGATGAAGAAAGGTGCTACATGGACGAGTTCGCAACTTACACTTGGATTTCATACCCTACTTGCTCATGTTTTCTTCTGTTTGGGAGTTTGTCTTCTAATTAGAGGCAATTTTTATAACTTTCTCCACGTTTATTGCTTACCATAAGCTTGTTAGCTCATGTTCTTGCTTGAAAATGATGATCCATGCACTAAAAAGCTATGCTTGACTTGGATTTCAATTTTTATAATGTTTCCTGTTCTGATTTCAGTTATAGATGAACCTGTAATCATGTGTACGTTATTCCTAAGGTATAATATGACTTGGATCATGTTGGTTTGAGAACCTATGGTGCTAAGCACCTATCAACCAATGGTCAATTTTAGAGTTTTAAGTTGATTTCTTTTATAAACCCATGACCCGATGATGGTACCATTGCAACAACCCTATGGTGTTGTCTTCATGACAACTGATGGTCAGGATCAAAGGTGTCAGATGATGGCAAAAACCTATGGTCACCCCGCTTAGGTCATGTTTTGGATCAATTAGAAGTTTAATAATCAACCATTAAGTACCCTACTGATGTTATCAATCAATGATGACATTAACTTAATATTTGATGTTGATTAATGAATATAGTACTGATCTAACAACCTATTGTGACTTAATGGTCACTAATCATGGTGGATCAGGTCTCCAAAACCTAATGGTGATTTAATCATATAGTTCTAGCATCAATTAAGCCTTAGACCAATGGTTTCTTGGGTCACTTGATGCAATGGTCGGACCTATACTGTAATTGATGGTTTTAACATATGAACTTGACCCAATGATCAAGATTTAATGTTTATTCATCTAATAAAGTGGAATGATGGCTAATTTAATATGTTGGTCCTAATCATGTGATTTATATGGATTCCTTTATATGATCAACTTCAGGAGCTTACTTGCTGACAATGGATGGCTTGCTTTAATGAACAGTCGATCGTGGGTTTTACCCTACTCTCAATGGAACTTTTTGTGTTGCTAATAAAGGGATGTATAGGGTTATATGGTTACTCTTTCTAGAGCACAAATCAAGGACTTCATTTGTGGTTTATCCAAGGTGTTTACTTATGTAAACCACCAATGGTCTTACCTTTTAAACATCCAATGGTTCTGGGTGACATTGTGGTATGGTGATATGGGTTGAATGATGATAGAACAAATGGAGGGTTACCCTTAATAAGGTAATCTTATGTATTAATCATATGAATAGAAGGGATGATAATCATATTGTGTTGATATATAACCCTAATGAGGTATATCTGGTTATACCTAGCTTTAATATAACTAAATGATGGTAATTGGGTATGAATAGTCCTTGAATGATTAATACAATCATGGAGTACTCTGTTATTGTTTTTTAAACCCTAGTATGCTATAACCCGATGGCTACACCATGATTTATGTGACACACCATTCGAACAAAACATCATTAACTAAGCAGAAACGATCGTTAACAGCGGATTAACAAAAATCACTAAAAATAAAAACCTTTTCCAAAGAGATCCATTTCTAGGAAACTCTTAACAACAAGAACCAAAGTATTACATGTACATTATGGTCCATAAGTACATACCATGTACCATCTCTTCTCGAGGATTATATACATCAATTGCTCTGTTAAGTCTACACATGAGCAACACAAAACCTCGAGCCATTCAAGCCGAAATCTCAGATTGATTTATTTAAAAGTACTAACTCTTAACTCTGAGGACCTGAGAGTACAGAGACGACACATAGAACTCATATCTATAAGACATGACAGTCAGTATCTCCACCTGAGATATTACTGCTGATCATGATGCTGCTGTCCTTCCCTTGTTGTATGGTTCCTACCTCCTTGTCCGCGTCTAACTAAAAAGTTGGATCCCACGGGGGTGAGACAATTGAAAATTGTCCCAGTGAGAGATATAACTCTCTGCCAGAAACATTATTATTGCAGTTAAATAGTATTAAACTGAGAAGAGGATAAGCAGTTTAGAACATTCTCATATTTTAAGGCATGGAAACAATCTTTGATAGAGCATCAAATCATCTATTATCTTTATAAGGAATAGGAAGAACATGTATTTCATTTATCCATCACACTATATCAACATTTCAAGCTTATCCTATAATATTCATTATTATAGTATGTCATCCATGAATCATTCTCATTTTTATCTGTTGGTCTCAGCCAATCTGCTAGCCAGATATTGAATCATACCAGTCATGTGAGTATACATCATCATATTCTGTCCAGGAATCGGACTAAGCCAATCATATGCATACATTCCAGGCATTAGACTATAACAATCATGTGCAAACATTCCAGGCATTGGACTATACCAATCATGTGCAAACATTCTAGGCATTGGACTATGCCAATCCTATGCAAATATTCAAGGCATTGGACTATGCCAATCCTGTGTAAATATTCCAGGAATTGGACTATGCCAATCCTGTAACATTTTTCCAGGTATTGGGTTATTATCAATCTTGTGCAATTATTCTAGGTATTGGGTTATTACCAATCCTGTGACATTATTCTAGGTATTGGGTTATTGCCAATCCTGTGCAATTTTTGCAGGTATTGGGTTATTACCAATCCTGTGACATTATTCCAGGTATTGGGTTATTACCAATCCTGTGCAATTATTCCAGGTATTGGGTTATTACCAATCATGTGACATTATTCCAGGTATTGGGTTATTACCAATCCTGTACAATTATTCCAGGTATTGGGGTATTACCAATCCTGTGACATTATTACTGAATACCACATCACCTTTACTAGGTATTAAACCTTGGCCAGGCCATCATACTTATTCACATCCTTTATGTAATTCAAGGACTTCCTCTTATCTCCTTTAAGCTTATTGAAAACACCATAGCCCTTCTTTGGCTTTAAGCATAAAGCATGCATGATTAATATTTCATTATTATTATTGTATCCATTTATTATTATTATGTTACTAAGTTTCCATTATTTATTTTGAACATTATCATTTCTTTCATGAGACTTTATAAACATCTTGTTACCTCTCACTAGGCAACAACTATCCACATGGCTCACAAGGCCTATTAAACATCTTGTCACCTCTCACTAGGCAACAACCATCCATATGGCTCACAAGGCCCATTAAACATCTTGACACCTCTCACTAGTCAACAATATGGCTCACAAGGCCCATTAAACATCTTGTCACCTCTCACTAGGCAACAACCATTAGGGTTGGAGTTTTCCCTTTAAAATCGAATAGGGTTTCAAATTCATATTATCAATTCAAACCCTAATTCATTGTTCCAAACATCTAGGAGCATACATTAATACCATAAGTATTCAACTATACTTATTTATTCTCATCATTTATCATTAAGTGATAATCAACACAAAGTATGAGTTTCTCTCTCATCTTTTCTAGGATATTGATTACATCATACTTTGTTATCTTGGCTTAATCCTTTCTCAAGGTATATTGGCCTACACTTATCAAAGTGCATTACATCTTAATGTAATAATTATCATAACACACTTCATGTGTTACTCATCCAAGTATTTTGGATTTTGGGTACATCAATGGGTATCAACCTTGAGGTGTTGAATGTGATATCTATCACATCCTAATATTTCACTTCCCTCATAAACTTGATCTTAATTGAGTTCATTAACATGTCTTGTATTAGGGTAATTCTCATCCTAATACTCTATGCACCATTTCATCACATAACATGTAATGTATTGGTCATAAGTCACTCATTTGATTTATTCAACCATTATTGATATAAGATTATCCATTATCAGGAATAGGGATTCCCTTCTTTATCAATTAGGGTTTTGCATAATCTCACTATATGTTGGGCTTTCACATGCCATCACCCTATATTAGGGTTAGGGTTTTCCAATTCATATCAATCAGGGTTACTCATCCCCTTACACAAATTAGGGCTATGTTTTCAAATTAGAGTTTCATAATGCATAACATCACCCTGGATTAGGGTTTCATATCACATTACCTTGTATCAGGGTTTCTCATTACATCCTTACCTTGAATTAAGGTTTCTTATAACATTTCCCCTAAAATTAGGGTTTCATGTAGCTTTACCCAAAATTAGGGTTTTTATGAAGCATTCCCTTAAATTAGTGTTAGAGCTCATCAACCTTCTCGATTAGGGTTTCATGATCTCATCATCATGGATCAAACCCTAATTACATATTTTATTCATGTTGAAAGTGTTGAGGATTAATCACTACATGATTATCACTCATTTATAAGTTCCTCTCTGTCATCTTCTCTAGGAGGTTAATTAGATTGAATCAACTTGAATGAAGAGTTGACATAGTGTATTAAGTATTTGCTTCCATAAGCATCAAAGGTTAACCACTCTAAAGGTACTAATCACCTAAGTACTTTAGAGGTACAACCCCTAGATTTAACTTTGATATATGCCATTAACAATCAAGGGGTTAATTGGTAATTTCTTGGTTTGAATCAATTAGACCTTCAAACAGTCTTGAGGTATTAGACCTTCAATCGGTCTTGAAGTACCTTGACCTTCAAACGGTCTTGCCCTAACTTCTTCAATCGGTTTTGAAACAATTTTCTCAATTTATTATTGAAACCGAATGAACATAAAATGGTTTGAGACCGTTTGCCCTTCAAATGGTCTGAGGACCGTTTGATCCCAAACGGTCTCAAGACCATTTGGACTCAAATGGTCTCAAGACCATTTGGTCCAAACCACCTTGAAACTGATTGGATCAAGTAGGGTTTCCTCAAAGCAATCAATTGATCTAGGGGTTTGTTTTATTGAATCGATCATCAATTGAACCATTGAGTGTACATCCAATTACAGACCTTGGATCTTCAACCATCCATCACAACCCTTGAACTCCAAACGGTCTTGAGACCGTTTGACCTCCAAACGGTCTTGAGACCGTTTGGGTCATTCAACCTTGAAATTGATTCCCTCAACTAGGGTTTCAATCAATTCAATTGATTAGGGTTAGTACTCAATGGATCACCCATCTTTGAATCCATTAAATTTAAATCAATTTGAACCATTAAACCTCCATCATTCACATCAGCAATTAACCTCAAATGGTTTTGAAGTTTAATTTACCCATTCGATCTTGAGATCCATTACTCATTCAGTTTTGAACTCAATTACCCATTCGATCTTGTAGTCATTTACCCATTCAGTCTTGTAGTTATTTACCCATTCGGTCTTGTAGTTATTTACCCATTCGGTCTTGGGTACAACTAACCATTCGGTCTTGGACTTAATTCCCCATTCGGTTTTGAAACTGAATTAGCTCAATCGGTTTTTGCAAACCGTTTTCCCATTCCTTTGTTGAGGTGTATGCTTAAGATGACATCATCATATTCAAGCTTCAAACCTTCGAAATCACTTGTGATTCTTATGATGATTTCAACAACTAATCAAAAGGAAAATGAGAGAGAAGAAAGGTTCAACACAAAATGAATAAATTGCAAGCAATAATGACATTTAAGGGTTCAAGTTATATAACCTGTCTTCAAAATTGAATCCAAGCTTCAAGCTTCACGCCTTCAATGGTGAATGAAGATTTTTCAACCTCCCAAGGCTCGTCCTCAAGTCTTTGAGTGAAATGAATGGCTAAGGTTGAAGATTGAATGGAGAAAAGAAGAATTTAAGCATTGAATTTCGATTTTCACCATGGAATCAAGGTTGAAGATGACTATGGAGCTTACCTACAGGTTGGGGCACGTCCTACTATTTCTCCTGAGCTCCCTTGAGCATGGACAAAGCATGGAAAGAAAGAAGGGTCGAAAAAGCCTTTCATTTGGGTTGGAAATGAGATGTTTATAAGGAAATTTCAATGAGAGAGAAAGTGATATAATAATCTTTTAACTCCCAAAATTGGTGCCACATACTCCCCTCCATCCCTTGCATACGAAGCCATCTCCCCCACCTTTTAATTCCTCTTCATTATCCATGAATTAAAAGAAAGCAAATTAAGCACCTTAACCATTATAATAATAATATCCAAAAAATGAGTGGATATTACTTTTTAGTTAACTAATGTGAGTGGGATCTCCACTCACTTTAGATATTTCGTGGCCTTTGTAAGGTAAAAGGACGTTCACTGTTATGAAAATTCAAACATCTCATTTTTGGTTGAAGGGAACTTCAATTAATATATATTTTTTGCATTAAATTGAATTAGGGTTTTAATTATGCTTAAATCTTGATTATTTTAATATCAAGATTCTCTCTCCTTCAAAGTGATTCAAATGAGACGCCCCTCTGATTTTCTCATCTCTAATTGATACCAAGAAACATTAGAGACTCTCTACAAGCGGTATTTTGCATGTTGAACCCTAGGTTTAGGGTAAATTGCATATTATACCAAAACTAGGTTTTAATGCACAAACATTGCTCAACAAGCTCTTTCTTGGTACTCAGGCTACCACAAGCCATACCTATGAATAATTCTCATTCTTATGATGCTTCAACAATTTAGGAACATTTTATCATGAAATATTTGCAAGTTAACCCCTCAACTTGGGTAATTAGCACTTTAGTCCAAAATAAGTAAAACATTGTTCAACATTATTCAAATAGGACCAAAATTGAAACATAAGTTCATCTTGAGTCTTAATTTCTTTTCAAAAGATAAGAGAAAGCATATAATTATCTTTATTAAACAAAACATCTAGGATTACAGCATAACCCAGGTCAGGGATGTTACAATTATAAACCCCTAACAAGCATTTCGTCCCTGAAATCCCAGGTAAAGGAAAACAAATGTTATTTAATCATCATATCATCAAGCCTCCAACTAACATCTTAATGTCATGGAGAGGTCATAGAACTTTGATCATCACAAAGTCCTTCCATACATGTTTATCATAGAATTTGTCACACAGGACACATACTCCACTGTCCTTTTTATTATTAATTGTAGAGTCAACTCTGTGTTAGGTAACACTACCTTGTATAACTCAGGTGTCAAACCTCACTATTTTTCACCCACTTGGCACTACAAATCTCATCATACAATTTTATCTTTAATAAGCTTTTCCCACAAAGATTCTATAATTGTTCCTTGAATTAGTACATCCTTATTGATGTTATGTTTATGCAGAGCATAAACCCTTAACATATGATGTCCATAGTATTTTATATAACTGCTTTGATTTCACAGTTGGCCCTTCCAGGTAACCAACATAAATTACCTCCTTAGATTATTGCATGAACTTTCAATTGTTCATGTGTCATTCAATCTTATTTCCTCTTAAGTCCCTTGCCTTCATCATAGAAATTATAGAGATGATTACATATCACCACTTCTCAGAATTATCATTATCATGATTACTAGATCAAGGTATTCCAACCCTTAGTTTATTACTAAACATTGTTACTTATAGGTCTAAGGACCATGGTATACATCATACTAAACATCATCTTTTGTTTATAAGTTGGTCTATGATTATCTCAGATCTTTCCATATCAATTAGGATGTGGTAGAATTATCCATGCCACATCTCTGACTTCATTATGCTCTTTAGATTGTCTCAAAATGACTACTTGATCAGGGTAGTCAGAAAGATAACAATCTAAGAGTGTCATACTTACCCTACCTTCAATAGATGAATAATTGGCCAGGGTATTCATGAACTGAAATTAGGCAGTATGTCTTTGTTTCATATTATGTTTCATACATTCAACATCTTTTTAAATTTACTATTTAATATCTTATATTTTCTCTGGGTATTTCTTTTACATCTCTTCTACATGAAACAAAACATTTCAAAGCATATAAGAGAATATTATCCTAAATATAGGTTCTCATCATTTTTATCTCTTCCTTATTTCCTCATAGGACTAGTTAAAGGAAGCTCAACAATAACTACCTTTCTTATAATCAGTAAGCAGAGAGAGGAAAAAGGGAAAGGTAATTCAAAATGAAAAGTTTTATCTGACAAGTTACCTTTACAGGTTATCTAGTGCCTTATCTGATCCAATTACATGGAGTCAGCTGTCATCTGCTATTGCCTTTGTCCTCTACTACCAGAGGTAGATGGACCAAACTGTGACACTTGTCTTTGTCCTCGGCCTTCTGCTTCACTATCCTGAGGTCCTTGTGGATTTTGCAAATTATGCCTTGACTGTTGGGTCACCACATTATTTCTTCTTGGACACTACTACCTAAAATGTCCTATCTATCCACATTTATGGCAAGTTCGGCCCTCACTTGATGACCACTGCATTGATGTACTATATTGTGGTTGAACTAATGTTATCGAAAACTTCAGTTGTTTAGTACCACCAATCCACTGTTCTTGTGACTGTGTAAATCTCCTTTTGAGGTTTGCCTCATGTTTCTTTGTCACAGACCTTTCTATTCTCTGAACTGATTCCACAAATGTGGCAAATTTCTCTCTACTTTCTAAAGCAGCTGCCGAGATAGACACCTCATGATTTAGTCCTTTCTCAAAACGTTGAATCTTCTCCTGCTCAGTGGCAGCCATTTGAGTAAAAAACCATAAAAGTTCCATAAACCTAGCTTCATATTCATTTATTGACATGGTTCCCTATCGAACCTTCTCAAGCTGTGAGATCTTTTCATCTAAGTATGTTCTTGGAAAATACTTATTGAAGAATTCTTGACAAAATTCCTCCCAACCAACCTCTTCATCATTCCTTTTTACTTCTTCTATGGCCCACCAATGGCCAGCACTACCCTTCAAAAGGTATACAACATGTTTGACTTTGTCAACATCTAGAATATAAGGATCTTAAAAGCCTTTTCTAACTCAGTGAGACATAGATCAACATCTGTTGGGTCATTTGTCCCAGCATATTCTATAGCAAGAGAAAGGGGATACATATATAGAAGAGGATGGAGGAGAAACCAAGGTAAAACAAGGCAATGTGTCGCCCACCTAGGGACACTTATCCATGGGCAACACCACCCTCTCATCTCGCCCCATACACATGTCCAAGGCAATTGCCACATGCAAGCATCATGCACCAAGTGTCCACTAGAGTGGTGACACAAATGAAGTTAGGAGTCAAAGGTGGTCCATGGCTGATACACCCACTCCTTGCCCGATACAGCCTCATGGGTGACACACCTATGGCTAACACAACCATGGTCGATACATCTATGGCCGACACAAGGTCCAACAAGGCAAAGCAAGGCTCAAGCAAAGCATAACAAGGCCCAACAAGGCTCACCCAAGCCCAAAGCAACCCAAGAAACAAGCCCAACCCTTCCTCTCAACACTAGAGGAAGCAAGGAAAGAGAGAAACACCTGTCAAGGTGACAAACTTGCTCATCAACCCTAGACTTGGGATATTTGCAAGTAGCTCCTACAACACTCAACAAAGCACAAACAAACCCTAATCACCACTAAAGGTGATTAGCAAGCAACTAAACACCAGGGTTAGGTAAAGCAAACAGGATAAGCCCAAAATGGGGGTCAGGGTCCTTACAGGCCATAAACCTCTACAAAGGGATTTCATCCCTGAAATCTGAAGAGAGAAGTGAGGGATACTTCCTCCTCAACTCTTCCTCTAGCTCCCACGTGGCTTCCTCAATGCCACGATGATGCCAAAGAACCTTCACCAGAACCAGGTCCTTCCTATTCAGATTCTTCACTCTTTTATCAAGGATCATCACTGGACCTTCCTCGTAGGTCACATCTTCATCAAGCTCAACCTCAACTGGCTGTATCACTATCCTTGTATCTGGATGACTTTTCTTCAACATGCTGACATGGAACACCGGATGTAACCTGTGCAACTCTAGCGGAAGCTCTAACTTGTAAGCTACCTTGCCAATACGTGCTATGACCGAGTATGGCTCCATATACCTGGGAGCTAGCTTATCTTTCTGCCCAAACCTTAGCATGCCTTTCCATGGTGAGACTTTAAGATACACCTTGTCTCCCACCTGGAACTCTATTGGTCATCGGCGATTGTCTGCATAAGACGTCTGTATGTCCTATGTCGCATTCAACTGTTGTTGTATCACTTTGATCTTTTCTATTGTCTGCTGTACTAACTCAAGACCCAAAAGTTGATACTCACCAGACTCATACCAACATAAAGGAGATCTGCACTTCCTGCCATATAAGGCCTCATAAAGAGTCATGTCAATGCTCTGTTGGTAACTATTGTTGTAGGCGAACTCTATCAAACTGAGATGTACGTCCCAACTACCTAGGAACTACAAAACACAAGCCCAGAGAAGATCCTCCAAAGTCTGAATAGTCCTTTCAGACTGTCCATCTGTTTGCAGGTGGAGAGCGGTGCTAAACCTCAACTGCATTCCCAATGCTTTGTACAACTGTTCCCAGAAATGACTCGTGAACTGAGGACCTCTATCGGAAACTATTGTTGCTAGTATGCCGTGCAAGAGTACTATCTCATCTACATATACCTGAGCGAGCTTCTCGGCTGTATACGTTGTCTTCACAGGTATGAAATGGGTAGACTTCGTCAATCTGTCCACTATCACCCAAATGGAATCATGATTCTTAGCTATCCTTGGCAGACCAACCACAAAATCTATGGTTATATGATCCCATTTCCACTGCGGTATTGGCAGGGGTTGCAACATACCTGTCGGCTTATGATGCTCAGCCTTAACATGCTGGCATACCGCACACCTAGCCACAAACTCAGCTACATCTCTCTTTAAGCCAGACCATCAATACAGGTCCTTTAGATTGTGATACATCTTGGTGACTCCTAGATGCATAGCATACATCGATGTATGTGCTTCCTCAAGCACTAGCTTCCTTAGATTATCAACATCGGGGACCACCATCCTACCATGAAAGCAAACTAGTCCATCCTTGAACTCATGGAACCCATCACACTTTTTGTTTTCGAGCTCTGACCTGATCAACTGCACTATATCATCTGTTCGTTATGCGTCTTTGATTTGTTGTCTCAGCATGGGCTTTACTTGCATCTGTGCCAAAAGTCCTGCTAATAAGGAAACTTCCATCTGCACATTCATCTGTCGTAAGAAGATAGACATATCCCGTCTATGGCATACCAAGGAACTCAACGGTGCCTTCTTCATAGGAAGAGAAGAAGACTTTCAGCTAAGCGCGTCAGCTACCACGTTCACCTTACCAGGGTGATACTCAATGGTGCAATCATAATCATTGATTAGCTCCATCCAACGATGTTTTCACATGTTCATCTCATTCTGGGAGAAAATGTACTTCATATTCTTATGATCTGTAAAGATTTGGCACACTTCCCCATAAAGATAGTGTCTCCAAATCTTTAATGCATGAACCACTACTGCCAACTCCAAATCATGAGTCAGATAGTTCTCCTCATGTTTATTAAGCTGTCGCAAAGCAAAAGAAACCACATTGTCTTCCTGCATCAGCACACATCCTAAGCCTTTCTTGGAAGCATCACAGAAAACAACATAGCCCTTCCCAAGCTCTGACAGTACTAACACTGGAGCACTAGTCAGCTTCTCCTTCAAACTTTGGAAAGCTTGCTGGCAATGATCATCCCAGACAAAAGGTACATCTTTCCTAGTCAACTTTGTCATCGGCAATGCGATCACACTGAAGTCCTTTATAAACCTCCGGTAGTATCCTACTAATCTCAGGAAACTGCAAACTTCAGTCAGCGTCTTCGGCTGCTCCCATTCTGCAACTGACTCCACCTTCTTGGGGTCCACTTTGACTCCTTCTGCAGATATCACATGACCCAAGAAAGTTACTTCTTTCAACCGGAACTCACACTTACTAAACTTGGCATACAACTGGTGCTGGCAAAGGAGAGTCAACGCTTGTCGAAGATGTTGTTCATGCCTTTGACTGTCCTGATTGTAGATCAAGATGTCATCTATAAAGACTACAACAAACTGATCTAGAAATGAATGGAACACCCTGTTCATCAGATCCATGAAAGCAACAGGCGCATTGGTTAGCCCAAACGGCATAAACACAAACTCAAAGTGACCATACCTCATCCTAAAAGCTAACTTTGGTATGTCATCCGCCTTAATCCTCAACTGATGATAGCCAGACCGTAAATTGTTCTTTGAAAACACTATAGCACCACGCAACTGATAAAAAAGATCGTCTATCCTCGGCAACGGGTACTTGTTCTTGATCGTGACTTTGTTCAACTACCGGTAGTCTATGCATTGCCGCATCGATCCGTTCTTCTTAACAAACAGTATTGCAGCACCCCAAGGTGATGTGCGCATTCGGATGAAACATTTCTCCAACAACTCCTGTAAATGCTTCTTGAGTTCTGCCATCTCTGTTGGAGCCATCCTCTATGGTGTTTATGCAAGTGGTTGTGTTCTTGGAACCGGATTGATCTCGAAGTCAATCTCTCGAGGTGGGGGAACATCGGGGAACTCATCAGGAAACACATCTGCAAACTGTCAGACAACTGTCACCTCCTCAAGGCTAGGACCCTTCATCTTGGTATCCACAACGTGAGCTAAGAACACCTTACCTCCTTGCCACAACAACTTCTCTGCCACCATCGCTGATACTAGACACGTTGGGAGAATCTTCCTATCTCCTTGGAATATCCACTTTTTCCTATCATCATCAAACACTACTTGCTTGGAACCACAGTCCAACCCAACCTTATACTTATCTAAGGTATCCATCCCAAGGATCACATCGAATCCATGTATATCAAGTGGTATAAGATCCAGTTGTATCTTGTGTCCTAAAAAAGATAGAACATAGGATGGACACACTTCTTGAAGCATCGACGAACCATCAAGAGGGGTTTCTATCAACAAGTTATCTTTCTTACAACTAACAGGTAAAAGACAGTTTTCAAGCATACTATGGGCAATAAAAGAGTGTGTAGCACCCGGGTCAACCAGGATAGATATAAAGCAAGAAGAAGACAAATAAGAATGAAATAACTCAATCTGACCTGCCACCACTCGCGGGTTGACTATCGCCTCTGGATGACTCATAGCATAGAATCGAGTCGTTGCTTGCTGTCCACGTCCTCTGCTTCCTTGAACAGACGATCCCACTTGTGACGCTTGACTGTGTCCTTGCCCTATGCTACTACTGGGTTGCGGTATGTCTGACCCTTTCTGATTCTGCCTCAGTTGTTGTGTTACTTCAACATCTTTCCTTGTGCAGTTTGACCTCCAATGCCCGATTTGACCACAAAGATGGCATGACTGGTCTCGTTGTTGTGGCCTAGACGGACCTGTCACTACTACTAAAGTTGTACTATGTACCTTTGACGGCGAAGAACCATATCCTCTTCCCTTACTTGGGGACCATTGTGATGGTGCACTGGAACCTCTTAACCCAGAAGGTGCTGAAAACCTTGGCTTCTTGAAGCCATCGAACCTCTGTCTTTAGAACTGAGCATGCCTCTTCTTAGACATGGACTCTCTCTTCTCCCTAACTGACCATTCAATCCTTTGGATAGACTCCACAAACGTGGCAAACCGCTCTCAGTTCTCCAACGCAACAACAAGTATTGTCAGCTCATCACTCAAACCTTTCTCAAAATGTCTGATCCGCTCGTCATCTGTCACTGCAATGTGAGGACAAAACCTTAACAGATCCATGAACTTGGCTTCATACTCTATGATGCTCATCGTTCCTTGGTGCAGAAGCACAAACTGGTTGATCTTCTCATCCATATACATCTTTGGAAAGTATCTACTGACGAACTCTTGCCAGAAAACCTCCCAACTGATCACCTCACTGGGTCGCTTCTCCTCCTCGATGGCCCACCAGTGGCCAGCACTACCCTTTAGAAGGTAGATAGTGTTCTTGACTTTGTCTGCTTCAGGGATGTCGAGGATCTGGAAGGCCTTCTCAAGACCTGTCAGCCACAGATTTGCATCTGCTGGATCAGCCTTCCCAGCGTAATCTGAAGCTCCGACTCGGCGAAGCCACTCAAAGGTCTTCCCAATACTCGATCTTTCACCATGGGGAGCCTGTGCTCTCGGCGGAGGCACTAACAATCTCTCTACCATGAGATTCATAATAGCCATCATCTGACCCATAAGCTGTTGGTAGGCAGGGTTTTCGAGAATGGCTAGGTCAAGTTGGGGGACCTCAGGAACCTGATCTTCATGTGGCTGCCCTCTAGCTCCATCAACTGATGCAGCCTCGCTGCTCTCGGCAACATGTTCTTCATGGTTTCCAGACATCTTGACTTTTTATTCCATTGAGGGCAGAAGATTATTGTAAGAAAATCTTGAAAACTCACAAGAACAGACACAATCTAGTCATAGATCCCTATAGAGTCAGCGAACCTAGGGCTCTGATACCAAGCTTGTGGAGACACATCCCGCTATCACACATACAACGCGATGCCATGTGAATATGTGTGGAAAACATCATAAACCACCTATTACCAAAAACATGGGTTAATTAAAACCGATTTCGGAAAGTAGATAAACCAAGAAATTATTACATCCAGATCCTCATCCTGCAAGAAGATAGGTTATATAAACATTTACAAGCCTTAATATGTGTCCACGGCTTATAAGATCAGCTATCCTGTCAACACATGAGTTCATCACATGTTTATACATACACAACGGGCCACATCCGACCAACAGCAGGATATACAAAGCTTCATTAGCTACACATCATAAAACAACGTCAAAACACCTCTGAGGACCTGAGAGTAGAGGGATGACTCTAGGATTCTACTACAAAACAACCAAAACAACAGCATATCCATCTCTTATCTTCTACTACTCTTCTTGCTGCTCGGCCGCAACCTCACGACCACCACCACGTCTAGCACGATCACCTAAAAAGGTTGTAAACCAATAGGGTGAGACACATAGTCCCAGCGAGAAACATAACTCCCCGCCGAAACTATAAAACCCCAAGGAAGGCTTAAGCAGGTAAAAAGAAAGATAACTAGCATAAGAAGATTATATGAGCAGCATATTGAGCAGGTCATACTGTAATATCAAACCTACCAAGAGATCCGGGAGGCATATGACCTGATTTCCTTTATGGAACATGATTAACAAGATAAGATTTATAAGAACATATGAGTAACTGTAAGGTATAACAAGATCGACTACACAGACAAGGCCTCAATCAATGTTCCTTGTTTTACCTTAAGCAATAAATATTATTCGGCTAAATTACGTATCATTATGCCTCGAGGAAGTGAGCTGTACCGCTCAAATCAAACCTTCAGTTGCAAAACCCAAGCTGGTGCCATAAAAGGTCGATGGAAGAGTCAGATTTCACAACCTCCCCTCCTCATGGTCAGTGTACGAGAGTGCAAAACAAGGAGGACCGTAGTCTCATGCCTAAGTGGCCTCAACTACAGGGTCAGGCTACCCTCTTCCTAGCCCACCTTGGTACATGTATCGGCGCTAGTGAAACTGAACCACGATCATGTTCATTGTGCACTGAGCCATGAACACATTCATGCTCTCTCATCACACATCATGAGTCATGGGTTTGTTCACCATGTTCCAACATATTGATCTATGGGCCTACAACCGCACTCTGGAGTCTACAACCCAAGTTGCACTCTAACCTCCTCATTTTTTGCTAGGAGAAACCATACATATTCAATAATATGCGCTTCTAGGTCAACCCACAGGAGAACCTATTTCACCATCACCAACTACTGACGATGATGGATCTATGGCCAGGAAAAACTACATAATATGTTCCACTGTAATTAGTTAGTATATTTTAAGTGGATTGTTGAGGCAGCCAGGTTGTAACACATACATAACATTAAGTTACATTATTACTACCACCATCACATTATCCCGGGATCTCAATCCCTTATCATAGGAAACCACTATCTCTTAAGGAATTATCATCATCTTACATCATCACTTGGGATAACAATCCCTAATCTCATCATCAGAGGATAACAACTCAACTAGGCACTTAGCTTTTATCAGGTCCTCAGACCTATCACATCATACTGGTAATGCATGTCATCTCATCAACAGGAGTGATCATCACAATGTCGTGTAATTCAAACACATATACCTCATACCTCTTACCTGGCTATGAATTCATCTGATACACCTACATGGTTAGTATGCACATCAAAAGAGATAACTTAAAATCACCAGACATAGCTCTTATGTTTATCATGTTATTAGGGTTTGTAGATGCACATGTCATGATCATAATTGTATGAAGCATATACTATTTCAGTTATACTATTTCTATCAAATCATGGGCATCCATCTATGCTTTTTACCTTATAAAAAGGAGCAAGCATCTTGGCATCATTTTTAAACATCCAACACAACATAGATTTGCGAACTAACTTCCATTGTTCACTATCAACAAAGATGTGATCTAACGATGAAGGACTGCTAGATAGCATGTCTGCTACCCTCACTAGAAGTGTGACGGGTAGGGAAACCCTCACTATAGGTGGTATCGGGCATGGTAACACCCCTCACTAGAGGCCTATCGGCCAAGCACTTGTCCACACATAACGGTCTATGATGGGGTGCATCCTTGCATAAGGGATATCGTGCAAGCAGATCTGATGGAGTGTGTCGTGCAACTCATACCGTGCAACCAAGGAGCAAAGGTGCGTCGGGAAACACAACTAGCTCTTCGGACAAGACCCTATCATCCAACTAGGGTTAGGGTTTGCGACGGGAAGCAACTACCTAATCATCCAAGAAGCAACGCATGATGCTGTGTCAGGCGACACCACAACAACGTGCAACACCCCGAGATGGGTAACATAGGGTCGGGAAACGCCCACATCAACGCGTTAGCAGAGAACACTCCTATCGTATAAGGACATAATGCCCAACCGACACCATATCGGGCAAAGGATAATACCAACTAGGGTAAAAGGGGTCATCTCGGTCAAGGCATCTCGCCTAAGCTCACAAAAAAGATCAAGAGGACCATAACGGCACAAAGCCAAATGAACACAACAGAACCGTATCAGCCAGGCCAAGACCCAAGACAAAGGGATGCCGGGCAACATCTCATCAAGGGTGTAACATGAAATGCACCAACCCCATCCCGACAAGGTCATCCTCAAGCTCAAGCTCACCAACATCAGAACCCTAAAAGATCAAGAGAGTCGGCTCACCTCTCAACAACCAAGAGAGGGGTTTTGCATGACCTCCATCACCAAATGAGCAACATGATAGATCACCTTCAACTTAGACCAAGCTCCCAGTCTCTACAAGGTCCACATCCAACCATGGCTAACCTCTCAAATCCATGGTGAGAGAAGAGTGTTGCCCTAGCGACTAGGGTATAGGCTCACCTCTCAACAACTAAGAGAGAGGGGTGTTGCCTATATCACTAGATCCAAACTCACTTCTCAAGACCAAAGGAGAGAAAGGGGTATTGCCCTAAAGGAAACCCTAATCTAAGGGTTTGGACAACTAGGTACAAAGGTACAAAACATCAACCACAACAACAAGATCACTCTATCCACAAGACTAAAGGTGCAAACTAAGCAAGAAACATATCTAGCAGCATACATGGCCGATCATGATCATATGAAAACATGCATCGTAAAAGAAGGTAGTATGGTTAGGGTTAGGAGTTATGTAACCAACCTTAAGCAAGCTCCAAGCTCCTAGCACCAAGATTCCAAGCTCAAGCACCACCACAAGAAGAAGAACAAGGCACTCTAGGGTTCGACCACCACTAGAGAAAGAAGAAGACTCCAAGGAGAAGGAGGAGGATCGGCCACGAAGCTTTGCAAAGGAGAGGTGTCGTGCACCAAGGAAGGGGGGGGGGTACTAAGGAACTAAAGGGATCCTTAGAAAGGGAAAGGGGATACATATATAGAAGAGGATGGAGGAGAAACCAAGGTAAAACAAGGCAATGTGTTGCCCACCTAGGGACACTTGTCCATGGGCAACGCCACCTTCTCATCTCACCCCATACACATGTCCAAGGCAATTGCCACATGAAAGCATCATGCACCAAGTGTCCAGTAGAGTGTTGACACAAACGAAGCTAGGAGTCAAAGGTGGTCCATGGTCGATACACCCACTCCTTGCCCGATACATCCTCATGGGTGACACACCCATGGCCGACACAACCATGGTCGGCACACCTATGGATGACACAAGGTCCAACAAGGTAAAGAAAGGCATAACAAGGCCCAACAAGGCTCACCCAAGCCCAAAGAAACCCAAGCAACGAGCCCAAACCTTCCTCTCCACACTAGAGGAAGCAAGGAGAGAGAGAAACACCTCGCAAGGTGATAAACTTGCTCATCAACCCCATACTTGGGATATTTGCAAGTAGAACCTATAACACTCAACAAAGCGCAAACAAACCCTAATCACCACTAAAGGTGATTAGCAAGCAACTAAATACCAGGGTTAGGTAAAGCAAACAGGATAAGCCCAAAATGGGGGTCAGGGTCCTTATAAGCCATAAACCTCTAAAAAGGGATTTCGTCCCCAAAATCCGAAGAGAAAAGTGAGGGATACTTCCTCCTCATCTCTTCCTCAAGATCCCACGTGGCTTCCTCAACGCCACGATGATGCCAAAGAACCTTCACCAGAACCAGGTCCTTCCTCTTCAGATTCTTCACTCTTTTGTCAAGGATCATCACTGGACCTTCCTCGTAGGAATGGGAGGAATATCCTCGACATGTCCAGATCTTTCGAGATATTGAACAACTCCAGATCCATTGTCAGTTCTCTATAATTTTCTGGAGTGGGGATCACATACTCACCACCTTCAAAGAGAATTTTCCCTTGAATTATAAAATACTTACCAAACAAGTGAGGATACTTTTCTTGCATCTCAGCTTCCAGCTTTCAAGCTTCCTCCTCTACATGACAATATTGCCACACAACCTTTACCATGGGAATAATCCTTCTACTCAACCAGTGAGTACAACATTCTAAAATATAAAGTGGTCTATCCTTGTATGTTAGATCTAGACACACATTAGGTATCACAATATATATACCTTCCTTAAAGATGATGTGTCCTAGAAACATTACACGATCAAGCCAAAAATTCACATTTTGAGAACTTGACATACAATTTGTGTTATCTAAGAGTCTCAAGAACAATTCTCTAGTGCTCCTTATACTTCTCTTGATCAGGAGAACAAATCAGGAAGTCATCGACAAATAGGATCACAAATTGGTCAAGAAATGGCCTGAATATGTGATTCATTAGGTCCATGAATGCAACAGGTGCATTTGGCAGACCAAAAGGCATCACCAATAATTTAAAGTGTCCATATCGTAATTTAAAGGCTACTTTTGGAATATCTTCCTCCTTAATTAGCAGTTGATGGTATCTTGATTGGAGATCAACTTTTGAAAAGACAACTACTAAGCGAAGTTGATCAAAAAGATTGTCTATCCGAGGTAGTGGGTATCAATTTTTCACCATAACTTGTTGATCATGCGATAGTTGATACACAACCTCATTGATCCATCCTTCTTTTTCACAAACAGTACAGGGGCTCCCCAGGGTGAGACACTAGGTTGAATGAACCCCTTATCCATTAACTCTTGTAATTGCTACTTTAGCTCTTTGAGCTCAGCAGGGGCCATTCTATAAGGTGGTTTGGATATTGGGGAGGTTATTAGAACAAGCTCGATATTGAACTCCATCTCTCTAGGAGGTGGTAGTCTAAGAATATCATATGGGAAGACATCAAGGAATTTAGGAACCACATCTAAGTCTTTCATCTTAGACAATTGAGAGTCCACCTGAACTACACTTTATAGGAATGCCTTACATCCCTTTTTCCAGCATTCTTGAAGCCTTAAGAGAAGATATGAAGAGTCTTCCACTTGACTCCTTTATTCCTTTAAAAACCAAAGAAGACTTTGCAGGTTTCTCGAACATGACTTTCTTATCGTTGCACAACACACAAACATCATGTTGTGTAAGACAATCCATTTCAAAGATTATATCAAAGTCCTTCATGTTGAGGACTATTAGATTACCAGGTAGGACTTTCTTTTCAATGAGTATAGGTACTTTTCAAAGAAAATCATTAGACATGTTAGCTTCACTAGTAGTAGTTGTTACTTCTAGAATGAAGGGTAAGTGTTCTATATCATGTGTCAAAATACTAGCAAAAGCCTTATATATGAAGGAAAAAGAGGCACCAGAGTCAAATAATACTTTTGCATGATGATTGGAAATAAGAATCATACCTCGAATTGCCCTAGAAGATGTGTTTACCATCTCAGCATTGAGGGAGAACACCCTTCCAAAAATCCTCCTTGTAGACTCACTTTGTCCATTCTCCTTTTATGGTACATTTTTCTTTGGCTTTGGGCAGTCTCTCACAAAGTGTCCTTTTTCTCCGCAATATAGACAAAGCTCCAGTGAGATGATAGCACTCCCCTCCAGGATAATACTTTTGGAAATGGAAGCAACTTAGAGTTGTGTCCTTCCTTCCTTCTAGTGTGGTTGAAACTTCCGCTTTTTGTTTGGAGGCCCTTGTCGCCAACTGTTGTTGTCTGATTGGCGAAAAGGCATTGTTACGACCCCCCCCCTCCCGATAACCCCCAATTAAGAGAGACCGAGAGGTCGAAGCCGCACCCATGACTTCCAGATGAAAGGTTTGGCAATTAACCAAAAATAATTATCAAATTTTAACATACTATACTGAAAGTTGTAAGAAAATAAATTTTTTTTGCATACCTTTTTGAAAACTTGGATCTCTAAACATCTATCCACTTTAGGATTCTACTCTAACTAATCGTCCTTGTATTTTACTTCATGTATTTCACAATATGATGATTTACTGTTTGTCCTTTTGACTTGTACCTAAAACGCCGACAAACAACACGTCGGTCAGCCAAAGCTGGTATGTGGGGGAAACAATAAACGTGCAACTATGATAACGACATCATCATTCAATTATTCATTTAACAATCAAGGTTACGTTTTAAATATAACTCTGCGATCCAAGGGTACCCTATCCTCTATGTTGTCCCCATTAAACCCCTCATGATCCACCTATAAGTGAACCAATTTCTAGGGTTGAGTCACATGGCACTACTCATAAGTAGCCCACTCCTTAACTCATGGCAGGCTAATGAGTCTCATGGCACTACACGTAGGTAGCCCAGTTTCTAACTCTCGGTAACCTAGACCTTGATCTAGGATTACCCCTTTTTTAGCCTTTTCAAAGCAACAGAGGTGGAACCGGATCTAGCCAGTTATATATGCACATTTATAGTGATAATCATAGTCACTTTATAGTTTCATGAATTAAATAAACATCCAACAGTTATTTTCAAGCAACCGATTAAAACTTCGGGAATCGCCGTGAAACTAGAGCGATTATTCATAATCGTAACCACATACCTGATTTGGTGAGTCATGCAGATTATTCAACATATACTTCATGTGTATACAATCAAGTCAATCAATAGATCCAAGCAAGTAATTCAATCATCACATAGTTCCTGAAATAAATATGTACTCTATTTATTACACACTTTATCAAGAATCTACTTTATTGACTTGGATTCTCTTTCTAAGGTTTCTAATCCGCATTAAGGTTTCATTAATAACCATTAGGGTTTCTTAGATCAATTCCTCAAACTTTATCCATTTTAGGTCAACAAACCCTAAAATACTCTTTTCCATTTATATGAACCTTAATTGCTTAACTATCCATTTTAATAGTCTTTTATACCCAAATTGGCTTAGGAACAACACATCCCTATTTATTCATGGATTTGAACCATTAAAACAATTAAAAGACATATTCATCTAAATTAGGGTTTTTCAAGCTCATTAGTGCATAATCATGCACAAAACCCTAAATTAAACCAATTATATAAAAAGATCATCTTTTTAGATCCTATTCTCACTTTTATTAACAACAGTTTAATATCAACTTGAATTATGTCATTAAGTCCATTTATCATCAAATCTAAGGGTTTTTCCTTAATTGAATCATTAAAGATGATAACTTTATGCCCTTTTCAAATTTCATGCATATTTAAGCACATAAACTCTAAATTAGACTAATCACGTGCAAAGTTCTTCCTTTTTGAACATAATGTACCTTTTTACATTTAACATGTTAATATCAACTCGAAAGATCCATTAAACTCTATTATACACATTAATCATATCAAAATAGGGTTTCTTAATCTTTAATTCATTAAATATGATAATTTACACTACTTTTCGAATAGAGAGAGGAATTAGCTTATAACTATATTTTTATTGGATTCCTCTCATTATTCTGAGCAATTTGATATATAGTTTCACTGTATTCAGAGTTACTAATAGAGAGATATGATTTTTGTAAAATCAACTTACCCGAATCAATCGGAGGATGCCACGTCATCAGGCTCATGCAACGTTGGCTTGTCTAAAACATAACCGAATTACAATATCACCCCTGGTTAAGTGGTCCGTTCTTTAGCCCGCGGAAGGGCATTTCTGTGCAACGACTCTCCGCCCTTCTCCTTCCTTGCGCCAGCGGTGGGCTGCCGCCCTAACCGCCGACCTGCAGTCCTAGGCGCTGCTCCAGCTCCTCCTCTTCGGCCTCTTCGACCTCTAGGACGGTCCCTCAGCCTCCCCCGTGCCTCTGCACACATGAGGGTGTTGTTGGTCATCGTCAAGGTAGCCACCCAAGCACGGGATCAGCTCTTGCTTGCTGTTGCAACCACTGCGATTTTGCAGACCTACGGTGGAAGATGCGTGAAGATGGAGGGGCTGTGTTGGTAGTCGATCGGTCCTAAGTTGTCGTGGAGTCTCCCTGCCCTCAGCAAGACCATGAAACGTCCTTTGTTGCTCTATAGGTAGAACTACTCCCTCATAAGGGTTTTACGTGCAAGAAACAAGAAGAGGGGAGAGAGAGGTGTGTAAGATCTTTCCAAATATGGCCAAGAGCTCTACCCCTTATATAGGGGAGAGTATCCATGCCCTTCACTGCTCATCAAGGGATTAGCAACACCCCTTTCCTATTGGGAATGTAATTCCTATATTAAAAGGCTAGTTTCTCTCTCTCTCTCTTATTTCTTTAATGTTCCTTTTCTTTTGCTATTAGGATTTTGAAAATTATCCCTCTTATTCTCTTTGTTTGTGCTTTTTAATCTATTTACACGAAAACGTGTTTCCTTTTAATAGAACATACCATCTTTTGATAAACAACACAAAATTCATTAATAATGTATCACATTATCCTTTTATTTTGCAAATTTGGTATTCTCTCTTTCTTTCCTCTTTATTGGGACTCCTTGGATCCCAAGATACTCCATTATTTCGAAATTCTTTTTATTGGATACTTATTATCCTTCTAGATGCATCATTATGCATTATTTCACATTATCTTGTTCATTTCTCATTCAAATATCTCTTTTCGAGGATTTCTTTGTATTTCTCTTTTATTTTCCTCATTGACATTCCTTTTAACATTAGAAACCTCATGGATACGAAATTTCCCCAAGAAATCTCATTTATGCCTTTTTTCACTCAATTTATCATTATTTTCAATTTATTTCTTAATAAAGAAATACTTAATTAATCTTTTCTTTTCTTATTACTTTCTTTTTGCAACCTTGGACTCCTTGGTACCCAAGGAACCCAAGAGGCACGAAATCCTCTTTGGATTGACCTTCTAGAGGTTTCTACATATTTCTTTTCTTAAAAATTCAATTATCCATTCACTAATTGAATTTTCTTTGTTATTTCCTTGTTATTGGGCCCAATAGCCAATAAAGCCCACAATACAAACATCAAGGCTATTGTAAATGAAATCCATTTATTTGAAGCAAATTATATCATTCTTTGTTCAAATATCTTTAATATGAGAAATTACATTTCTCACCAAATGAACCCAGAAATTGGGGTCGTAACATCCTTCCCCTCTTATAGGAATTTTGTCCTCAAAATTTCTATCAAGCAAACAAACAATTCAGGATAAGACTTTTCCATGTCCATCATTGTCCCCTATGTGGCTTTACCGTACTCATGGCGCTTCCACATAACCATTATCATCACATATTCTTTTCTCTGAATCCTTTCATCCCAGCGTCTATAAACTGCACAGGTGACTCAGGCCATGTCAGCCTCCCTTGGGGCTCACTAGGTTCATTGCTCAGCACATGGTCGGGTATCTCACATAGTGCTTTAAATTGGACACATGGTACTCATCACACATTACTTTATCCTGAGGGGTAAGGTCAAACTTAACCTTCTCCACCAAACCATGTCAAAAGAACCCATGCATCGGGGACTCAGCTCTCTTATTTATAACTTAGAGGGGTCGGATTTTCATGTTACATATTCTCCCACAGTAACTTGTATGTCAGTCTACTTTGCATCTGCTCACGACTCTCATCGTCTCTAGGCTCCTTTCAACCCTTGCACAAACAAAGTGACTTCATCTACATGCACTGGGGTCCCTTTTCTAACCATCATGTGGTCCTTTTCTAACCATCATGTGGCCCTTTTCACCAACATCATCTTACTGAAGTGGTGACCGACACAACCTCCCTTACAGAGCTTCTTATAAAACTCGATACTGGCTATGGTGGTCATTGTCACATCTTTCATAGGACAAGAACTGTCTCTAGATATCACCCTGAACGAGCACACATGCCCTCATCAGACCCTTTAGTCTGGATCATACTAACCATAGTTAGGGGTGATAAACTATACTAACATTGAGTTCTTCATGCACCTACTTCCATCTTTTGGAAGGAAACCTTTAGGTCAAACTCAAGAACCTTTGAACTCGCTTCATGGTGTAGTTGAACCATCTCTCTCATGGGTAGTTCAACTAGATCTGTCCCTAAACAAAACTCTTTCTTTTTCATGTCATTTAGGTAAGGCGACTTATCATAACCGTATTGCATCTCAACGTTCCTTGGCCTAGGGAAGACCTATCACAACATCCATAGTGTTGAGCTCCCATTCCCTCTCAGGGACTCTTCTGTCCTCTATATCGATACACTGGGTTACTGGGGTTTGTCCTTTACCTCCTGGCTTGCATGGCCATAAACCACATGTAACTTCATCTTAAGCATCCAAAGTGCTATTGCCATTTTCCACGGTGTATGGTGATCTTCAATCATGATTTCCTGTATGTCATGATTCCTCAAGATCGATTCCTCCGAAACCCTAAACCACTCTAGTCAGGGTTTCATCACCTTCTTTTCCAAAGAAGTGCACTTGAGGTTCTACCACCATTCGTTCATTGTATCAAGGACTAGACTGGCTAGCCAAACAACCCTTAACTTTTCAACGCATCTTGTTACATTTGAGTGTTATCCAAACACCTCTCCTTTCCAAACTTATGGTTAGCCAAACGACCTCTGCTAGCTTCTAGTCAGATGTATCTCAACTAGAGCATCCATTACCACTTCACATCCTTAGGTATTAGGTAAAATTGAAGACATACACTTCCATGTATTTTACTTATCATCTCACCTCAAACTCCATGTCTATGTTCATTAAGAACACTTCTCTAATTTCATCATCATGGTAATCAAACTCAACCTGGTATAACTTGTAAGTTCTACATAGTTCATGATAAAAACATCCTCATAAGGGGACTACCTCATTCCTCTTAGTGTTTACAAACCATCCATGTATCATTCACTTTACCAGGGTAGATTATCTTCTCTATCCCCATTTCTTGTGGCAACGTTACAACCTACATCATCTCTTATCCTTGGTGTATGGCATGCATAATGTCCTATCTCTCACCCCCATAACAAGAGGAAATAAGCATTTGGCTGTAGTCCAAATACAAAGTTCTTTCTGTTCCAAGAGTAGAGATGGTACATCCCACCTTGCCCATACACCTTGAAATCTAAGTTGCAATGTGCCACATATGTTTCCTCATCACAATCATTTCGATATCAAAGTTACCTCCATGGAAAACTAGCCTTGAATCTACTGAGGTTTATATCCTTGGTCATCTCCCCTAGGTCTATATGGTACTGACTCTTTTGGGGTAATCCCTCTTCCCTCATGCATCAAGAGAGTGCCCTACTCATCTTCCCTTCAGGTCCCATTAGCTCATGAAGGTGATCAATCTCCTAACCCATTTCCCTCGGACAATGATAGCTGTTACCTCCCGACCCTATGGTCATGTGCAACTAGGGAATTAGGCAACTCCTACTTTCATCGGTCTTATCACTACCTGACCCTAGGATAGACTTAGGATTCACCATTATAGTACATGTTCACTTAGAACCTTACCCAAGTCTTCATCTTCTCTCTTTCTGCATTCATGGGTTGGCTCCCATCTGTTCATAGGGATCATGGAAACATGCCTACCCTGGTCAAGCCCCATACCAGTTACCTCCATGGTAACACATTCATATGAAATTAGAGATGGTTATCTATGGGTCTACAGGTTCATTCTCATACCATGTACTTTTCACTTAGCTTCTCAAGATCATGTGAGACCTCTTCAGGTTACCTTAAACCAACAAAATTGATATACACCCTACCAAAGGGGTCCCTCTCCCAGGATGGGAGGAAAACTATCTCTTGACAACAAGGTCACAAAAGCTCTTAGGTCTAGGGTTTACCTCCACCGGAGTCTACTTAACTCTAGCAAGCTATTAAGGCACAAGCAGATCACCTACTGTACCATGCTAGGTCATACTTATCCTTCTTTCCTCGATGTTGGATCAAGATCATACTTTCCTTTATCATCAACCTAGTTGTGAGGGGTTCATCAAACATAAGGAACTCAACTTATATAGGAACACATCAACCTTAAACTTAAGGGGCTTCCCCTTTTTCCTCTATACATGAGGAGTACTATGCTTGCTTCTATAGGAACTCAACTTCTCAATATGAGCATTAGGTACACCACTTCCCCTCTTAGGCCTAGGAACCCTAGGTTCACCTGTAGGTGTCCAACCGCATGATCTATCTCTTAACTACGAACCAAGCATGCAAAAGGCATGACACACACTTCCTATCATCCTTCAACTCGAGCAACACTTAGGGTTGGGTCCTCCTTAAGGACAACCAACAAGGTAAAAGGCCTCATAACCTGCTACTAAACTTTTCTAAGTCTAAGGAACTCTTCTTCCCACCTCAGAAGGTAAACACCTATACCATAGGCACATAGGCACCAGATGCTTCATCTTCACTCTCTAGGGTTTGGTCCCTCTAAAGGCAACCAAGATATCATCAACTTTCAGGGATCGATCATGAGACAACCACTATCATCCATTGTTCAGGGTTTTAGGCTTCTCACCTTCTTGCTGGGTTTCCTGCTCTCTCTAGAGCTAACCCCACATCCAACCTCACCATTAGAGGTCCTCTCTTCATGAAGGATCAACCTCAAAAGCATTCTCTACATGGGTGAAGCCTAGGTTTGAACTTATGGTTGCTCAAGATCATCCATACCCCTTTATGCTCCATCATAATTCCTTATCCAGGGTTTCATCCTACTGTCAGCACTATGACGTGCCCTAGGTGCCAGCTATGCCCTACTTGCACAAGCCCATAGGGTTTCTATGGTCCTGCACTAACATCATCATCTAAGGATATATCCTTTACCCTAACATGCACGACCCTTCCCAGGGTTGGGTTGCCAAAGGTGCTAAGTCACCCATGGATCATATGGCATCCCAAAGGCATGTCCTTTCAAACACCTGGTCCAACTCATCTCTCTATAACCTTGACTTAGGGTTAGGGTTAGCATCATCCTCAGAGGGTGTTCTAGGTCTCTACTTGCAATGGAGATCTCTATCTCCAAGACTAACTTATCCTCCTGACAAGAAGGTCTAGCCTCAGGTCTCTTCTGAGGACATGACAACTTATGTCATATGACCTAAGCATGTATCTATTCTTTAGTTTGCGCTTAATCTATTAAGATTATGTCCATGACATCTTATTTACATGCCTTTCATTAATTTGGTGGAGGATTCCTTAAAGCTTATTAACCTTACCCATACCTCAAGAGGGTGAGGAGAAGAAAGAAAACCCTAATCCTTTAGGTCCTTATCAGAATTTTCGTGATGAGAAGGGATGAATAAGGTGAGAAGTCCTAAAGGTATCTTATTTCGATTCATACCCTAAGACTTTGGCCAGGCAGTCACACGGATCCGGGAGTCCTCGTATTATAACTAGCGGTGCGGAGGAAAATATTGCCAGCCCCCGGTCGTGATCCTTTTCTAGACACCTCCGTCTTTCGGATAATCCTCTAATAACTCCCTTGGGTTCTATGGAGTTTGTAAAATTTAATAATTATTAATGGTTGAATGAGGAACCTACGCTATGATACCAAATGTTACGACCCCGCCTCCCGATAACCCCCAATTAAGGGAGACCGAGAGGTCGAAGCCGCACCCATGACTTTCAGATCAAAGGTTTGGAATTTAACCAAAAATAATTATCAAATTTTAACATACTATACTAAAAGCTGTAAGAAAATAAATTTTTTTTGCATACCTTTTTGAAAACTTGGATCTCTAAACATCTATCCACTTAAGGGTTCTACTCTAACTAATCCTCCTTGTATTTTACTTCATGTATTTCACAATATGACGATTTACTGTTTGTCCTTTTGGCTTGTACCTAAAATGCCGACAAACAAAACGTCGGTCAACCGAAGCTGGTATGTGGGGGAAACAATAAATGTGCAACTATGATAACAACATCATCATTCAATTATTCATTTAACAATCAAGGTTATGTTTTAAATATAACTCCGCGATCCAAGGGTACCCTATCCTTTGTGTTGTCCCCATTAAACCCCTCATGATCCACCTATAAGTGAACCAATTTCTAGGGTTGAGTCACATGGCACTACTCGTAAGTAGCCCACTCCTTAACTCATGGCAGGCTAATGAGTCTCATGGAACTACACGTAGGTAGCCCAGTTTCTAACTCTCGGTAACCTAGACCTTGCTCTAGGATTACCCCTTTTTTAGCCTTTTCAAAGCAACAGAGGTGGAACCAGATCTAGCCAGTTATATACGCACATTTATAGTGATAATCATAGTCACTTTATAGTTGCATGAATTAAATAAACATCCAACAGTTATTTTCAAGCAATCGATTAAAACTTCGGGAATCGCCGTGAAACTAGAGTGATTATTCATAATCGTAACCACATACCTGATTTGGTGAGTCATGCAGATTATTCAACATATACTTCATGTGTATACAATCAAGTCAATCAACATATCCAAGCAAGTAATTCAATCATCACATAGTTCCTGAAATAAATATGTACTCTATTTATTACACACTTTATCAAGAATCTACTTTATTGACTTGGATTCTCTTTCTAAGGTTTCTAATCCGCATTAAGGTTTCATTAATATCCATTAGGGTTTCTTAGATCAATTCCTCAAACTCTATCCATTTTAGGTCAACAAACCCTAAAATACTCTTTTCCATTTATATGAACCTTAATTGCTCAACTATACATTTTAATAGTCTTTTATACCCAAATTGGCTTAGGATCAACACGTCCCTATTTATTCATGGATTTGAACCATTAAAACAATTAAAAGACAATATTTACAAAATGTATCAAAAGTATAAACAATCTTTATTACAATCATGCTTGTACATCAGAGTTGCAGAAGCTTACAAATATGATTACAAGTTTAAGGAATATAATCCATTCTATCTACTCTTCAAAGGAGGACTACCCAGTGCATGTCTCTTCAAGTTCTTCCATCTATCACCTGCCCATGAGTTCCCGGAGGGAACGAAACCACACATGGACCCCATTGAAGGGAAATAAAGGGTCAGCAAAGCTGGTACTAAATCCAAGTAATTGAACTATGCATGAAATAGGTTTAGATGTATAATAAAAGTTAGGAAAGGACTATTTGGTGGACTAACAAAAAGAAATTCCAATATCAACTTCAAAATAGCAAATCTTTCACAAGAATATCATTAAGCAAGATTCAATAATTCAAGTATGCAAAATTTATCCAAGCTATTCACAAGGTATATCAATTTCAAAATATTCTATTTGGCAAGTTTTGGCACCTTCCTATCATATCTTTTCTAGGGCTAAGTGCCTTGTGTTCTCACACTCTAGGAGAGAACGACACTAGTGCCTTATTAGCTATTCCAGTTAACTGGGGGACAACTAATCCCTATCCACTGCGCAGGGTTGTGGGGTACTTGGCCCACTCAAGTGAGCCAAAGCTCTAAAGGGCCAAAGCCCAAGGGACCAAAGTCCACAGGGAGTCAAAACTCGAAATAGATCAAGTCCAGTGCCAAAAATATTTTATCAACAATATTTCATCAATTGTAAAATGAGAGTGGTGAACTTTCAAGAATAAATAAAGGTTTCAAAACTATATGGAATTCATCACGAATCAAGATATATGTATGTCCATCAAGAGGGAAAATAGTTCAACAATGAAATAGAGGAATAGTACCTTAATTTATCCAATACTCCATAGATTGCAATATCACCAAGAATGGATCCAAGAGCGAGAAATCTACAAAGTATTGTAATGGTGTCATCACTTGGGTTTGAATCAACTACTTGTTGGTTTTTTTTTCTATTATGGATTTCTTTCCCATCTAGCATTATTGTTATTTTGCGTTTCTTCCATTATAATCTTTTCTAAGATTTCTTATCATATATTAATGAATGTCCTTATAATGCATACAAATACTAGATTGTGTAGCCAAGATTCGCTCATATTGTCATTGTAGGGTTTCTAATCCCATTAAATAAACATATGGTCTATTAAACCTCTATTATTGTCCTTGTGAGCGTTAAATTGTGTCTACATTTAGATTATCATAATTTTTTTTCATGACCTTCCTCCATGATTGAATTAATAATAGTTTATGCATAAGTTGGCTAAGTTTTATATGTATACTTATATTTCCCAGTACAAAAATTATTATTCTAGGGGTACACTACCGAATTTCCAGAAATTTAGTACTTTATACTGTGAATGTATTAGTATGCATACCAATAGCATCAACACTAAGAAAAGTCGTACATGACCGTATTTTATATATCGCATACTAATTAATCTTCTTGTATGATACTAATGTATAATTTCTATAACTAATATACATGCTATTATTTATGTACTACGAATCTTGACGATCCAGTGGTTTAACTAGTTAAGGTAATTTTCTATTGCTGACGTCTCAGTGTAATACATAGTTGCTTATTAATTTATACATTTTGATGGTCACGTAGACCAAATATAATTAAGTTTCAGATGTTTGCACGGATATGTATATACAGAATATACAGAACCTACAGATCAGGTTAGCATATGTTATATATACGCTTATATCAGATTCTAGCATCACCTAACTACTCGAAGATTATGCAAATGTTATTAATATACTCCTACCGAGATACTATGATACTGCTAGATGTGCGAGATTAAGTCATCTAATTTCATCCATGTGACTGAGTTTTATAAATAAGACTGCAACTTACATTTCGACTGATAAGCAGACTGGTTCCCCGCTAGTTCTGCTCATTATCAATGCTACATGGCAGTAGTCGGAACCTCATCGCAATACTGGTCGGGGTCGCAGAGATAAATGCAGGGATTTGTGCATCTTGCTGCTGGTTGTGATGGAAGACGGGCGAGGGAGGCAATTTCTCTGTAGTTGGCGAGATGGATTCCAGTTGTGTTGGTTGCTCATGCTACCGTTCTGTAGTGATGGAGGCACAGAGGTGTGGTGCTGTTGTTGGGTCGGCGTACGTCGATGATGCTCTAGATCTGAGGAGATGGGAATCGAGATAGGCAATTGCTTGGGCCTTACCACGCTATCTGAAGGAGGGAGCTGAGTGGTAGGACTTCAGTGGAGCAGAAGAGAGATTGCTGGGGAGAGTCCGCAGGTCTGGAGGAGGAAGAAGAGGACCTGCGGCAACTATGGGGGTTGCCTCATTGTCGATTAAGGTGCAAGGGTATTCATAGAGGACAAAAGAGGGATGCCTAGCATCAAAAGGTTAGGAAGGCAAGTCTTTAATTTGTTGGCGAGGCTGTCGAGAGGGCTGATGGGCGACGGTGTTTCCTTGCTGTTATGGTGGCTAGGCTCGCTGGTGGCCGGGCGGCACAGGGGAGTGGAGGCAGTTCTGCAGCGCTATCCATCAGTAGGTGGGGTGGCAGGGTCGTGGTTGGCGAAGCGCCGTGGTGGCTGCAGGCTGCCTGGGGTCGGGGCAAAGGCGCCCAGGTCTGAGTTGCAGACCGCCGGTTGGTATCAAGACGAAGGAGGAGGCGATGGCTACAACATGCGGCTACGAGCGCGAGTGGGCGTCGTGGTGGCTAGAGGTAGTTGGGGTGAAGATCCGTCTTGGTTGTAGGGCGTCGCGTCTCCAGATATGGGTGTGCGAGGACTTATATAGCAAATAACGGGGTGTTAGGGTTTATATCTAGGGGATGAAGGAGACGGCGCCATGTGCTTGGGTAACTGATCAGCAATCATTTTTTTTCCCTGCAATTCAGCAGCGGTGGCCGTTTCTTCCAGTTCACCGGCCATCAAGGCTCCATTCATTCCTTCCTTCCTCGTTGCTCTTTGAGAGGCCGGGGTTGAGAGAGAGGAAGTCCAACGGCAGGGAGAGTAGAGGGTAAACGATCTGGCTTTGAGTCTCTTGGTGGGCTGGTGAAGCACCGACCCCACATTGCGTTTCTGTAACGCAATCGACCAGGAGAAGGCGTCAGGTCTTCAAATAGCCTAGGTAACTAATGCTATTAAACATAGTCGTCACCCCTATTTAATAATTACATTTTAATAGATTTTGTATCCTATACATCACATAAAAAGGTAGTCAAAGTTGCTCTTCTCGTATACATATCAGAAGACCTACGATTTTTGGGTTCAATCCGTTCTAGGGAAACCTAAGTCTAGTCCATTAATCACATATTACCTAGTTATTTTGATCTTTTATAACTCTTAAAAGTATGAATATAACTAAACTGAATTGTAGAAACAATAACACTTCTATTAATTCAATTTCTACCATAACATCCAAACTTATTAGTACTATTTAGCCAATGAATATTGTATGTAATGATTCTAAGCCCATTAAGTGAAATTTCAAGGAGGAGTGGAATGCAAATCAAGATATCAAGGGGTAATTATTTCCATTTGCACAAATTGGTGTCGATATGGTTCACGAAGCCAATTCTGAAGGACTAATTTGAAATTACTCTCTCTCAAATGCAGAGCAAGGAGTTATATAGTACAAGAAACTAAAGAAAAGAGGCAATTATTCATGATAATCAATCAAAATAGCTCACACTCAAGTTGGAAAGGACCGGATTGGAATTGAGATATAGTTTAGGGAAAATATGTGATAATATCTTGAAGTAGATTTAGTATCCCCAAAATTCGAGTATGTTACACCGCGATCCAAGGGTACCCTATCCTTTGTGTTGTCCCCATTAAACCCCTCATGATCCACCTATAAGTGAACCAATTTCTAGGGTTGAGTCACATGGCACTACTCGTAAGTAGCCCACTCCTTAACTCATGGCAGGCTAATGAGTCTCATGGAACTACACGTAGGTAGCCCAGTTTCTAACTCTCGGTAACCTAGACCTTGCTCTAGGATTACCCCTTTTTTAGCCTTTTCAAAGCAACAGAGGTGGAACCAGATCTAGCCAGTTATATACGCACATTTATAGTGATAATCATAGTCACTTTATAGTTGCATGAATTAAATAAACATCCAACAGTTATTTTCAAGCAATCGATTAAAACTTCGGGAATCGCCGTGAAACTAGAGTGATTATTCATAATCGTAACCACATACCTGATTTGGTGAGTCATGCAGATTATTCAACATATACTTCATGTGTATACAATCAAGTCAATCAACATATCCAAGCAAGTAATTCAATCATCACATAGTTCCTGAAATAAATATGTACTCTATTTATTACACACTTTATCAAGAATCTACTTTATTGACTTGGATTCTCTTTCTAAGGTTTCTAATCCGCATTAAGGTTTCATTAATATCCATTAGGGTTTCTTAGATCAATTCCTCAAACTCTATCCATTTTAGGTCAACAAACCCTAAAATACTCTTTTCCATTTATATGAACCTTAATTGCTCAACTATACATTTTAATAGTCTTTTATACCCAAATTGGCTTAGGATCAACACATCCCTATTTATTCATGGATTTGAACCATTAAAACAATTAAAAGACATATTCATATAAATTAGGGTTTTTGAAGCTCATTAGTGCATAATCATGCATAAAACCCTAAATTAAACCAATTATATAAAAAGATCATCTTTTTAGATCCTATTCTCACTTTTATTAACAACAGGTTAATATCAACTTGAATTACGTCATTAAGTCCATTTATCATCAAATCTAAGGGTTTTTCCTTAATTGAATCATTAAAGATGATAACTTTATGCCCTTTTCAAATTTCATGCATATTTAAGCACATAAACTCTAAATTAGACTAATCACGTGCAAAGTTCTTCCTTTTTGAATTAAATGTACCTTTTTACATTTAACAGGTTAATATCAACTCTAAAGATCCATTAAACCCTATTATACACATTAATCATATCAAAATAGGGTTTCTTAATCTTTAATTCATTAAATATGATAATTTACACTACTTTTCGAATAGAGAGAGGAATTAGCTTCTAACTATATTTTTATTGGATTCCTCTCATTTTTCTGAGCAATTTGATATATAGTTTCACTATATTCTGAGTTACTAATAGAGAGATATGATTTTTGTAAAATCAAATTACCCGGACCAATCGGAGGATGCCACGTCATCAGGCTCATGCAACATTGGCTTGTCTAAAACATAACCGAATTACGATATCACCCCTGGTTAAGTGGTCCATTCTTTAGCCCGCGGAAGGGCATTTCTGTCCAACGACTCTCCGCCCTTCTCATTCCTTCTGCCAGCGGCGTGCTGCCGCCCTAGCCGCCGGCCTGCAGCCCTAGGCGCTACTCCAACTCCTCCTCTTCGGCCTCTTCGACCTCCAGGACAGTCCCTCAGCCTCCGTCGTGCCTCTATGCACGTGAGGGTGCTGCTGGTCATCGTCAAGGTAGCCACCCAAGCGCGGGATCAGCTCTTGCTTGCTGCTTCAACCACTGCGATTTTGCAGACCTACGGTGGAAGATGCGTGAAGATGGAGGGGTTGGGTTGGTTGTCAATCGGTCCTAAGTTGTCGTGGAGTCTCCCTGCCCTCAGCAAGACCACGAAACATCCTTTGTTGCTCTATAGGTAGAACTACTCCCTCATAAGGGTTTTACGTGCAAGAAACAAGAAGAGGGGAGAGAGAGGTGTGTAAGATCTTTTCAAATCCGGCCAAGAGCTCTACCCCTTATATAGGGGAGAGTATCCATGCCCTTCACCGCTCATCAAGGGATTAGCAACACCCCTTTCCTATTAGGAATGTAATTCCTATATTAAAAGGCTAGTTTCTCTCTCTCTCTCTCTTATTTCTTTAATGTTCCTTTTCTTTTTCTATTAGGATTTCGAAAATTATCCCTCTTATTCTCTTTGTTTGTGCTTTTTAATCTATTTACACGAAAACATGTTTCCTTTTAATAGAACATACCATCTTTTGATAAATAACACAAAATTCATCAATAATGTATCACATTATCCTTTTATTTTGCAATTTTGGTATTCTCTCTTTCTTTCCTCTTTATTGGGACTCCTTGGATCCCAAGATACTCAATTATTTCGAAATTATTTTTATTGGATATTTATTATCCTTCTAGATGCATCATTATGCATTATTTCACATTATCTTGTTTATTTCTCATTCAAATATCTCTTTTCGAGGATTTCTTTGTATTTCTCTTTTGTTTTCCTCATTGACATTCCTTTTAACATTAGCAACCTCATGGATATGAAATTTCCCCAAGAAATCTCATTTATGCCTCTTTCCACTCAATTTATCATTATTTTGAATTTATTTCTTAATAAAAAATACTTAATTAATATTTTCTTTTCTTATTGCTTTCTTTTTGCAACCTTGGACTCCTTGGTACCCAAGGAACCCAAGAGGCACGAACTCCTCTTTGGATTTACCTTCTAGAGGTTTCTACATATTTCTTTTCTTAAAAATTCAATTATCCATTCACTAATTGAATTTTCTTTGTTATTTCCTTGTTAATAAAGCCCACAATACAAACATCAAGGCTATTGTAAACGAAATCCATTTATTTGAAGCAAATTATATCATTCTTTGTTCAAATATCTTTAATATGAGAAATTACATTTCTCACCAAATGAACCCAGAAATTGGGGTTGTAACAAGCATCTTCTTCACCCTTCGACTGTTTCCTTCAATCTGGAGCTTATTTTCTTCCTCCATATAGTAGGAAATTCAACAAATTCTGCCAACATCCTCAGACGACTAATCTTCACCAACCTTTTGAGAGAGGGTTTTAAGCCGCTAATGAACTTGTGAGCCCTCTATTGATATGTATCATACCAACGGGGGCAATATCGTTCCGACTTCTTCAATGTTGCCAGACATCCTGCTAGAGTCATTTTATCTTGTTGTAGGTGTAAGAATTTATCCTAAAGACATTCCTTGATGTGAGGAGGGAAGTATTCATATTTGAAAGTGTTAGAAAACTCCTTCCAAGATATGTCATTTCTGCCAATGAAGTTCACTGCTTTAACAAACAACCACCACATTTTTGCCCCATCAACGAGACAATTTATTACAAAGGTGTCTTTGCAATCCTCTGGACACGTGAGGGTTTCAAAGGCCTCTTCTAAGCCTCAGCTTTCTTTGGATCGACTTCACCAGAGAAGGTTGGTGGGTTAAGCTTGAGGAATTTATCAATGGTGGCGTTTGATCCCAACTTAGTACCCTATCCTTGCATTTGTTGGGCAGCAAGTGTACTAAAATTTTAGAAGAATTGCATCATATTTGATATCAAGTCTAGTTGCATGGACCCCCTTCCACCAGTGTCATTGCCACTAGTAGGGTTATTTCTTCTGAATCTTGTGGGAGGCATCTACATTAAATTGACACAATTTTATTAATACGCTTATATCAATACACCTAATTCATCTTTAAATTGAAAATTATAGGACTATCTAGATCACCTTTTTAAAGCTCTAATAATTGGGCACTTGGCCAAAGTACCCAATTATCAAGAGTAGATGCACTTAGATGCTTAATTACTTGGCTAGAGTAATTAAACTTCTAAGTGGGTGATCCTGTTCTTATCAGTAAATGGCTCCCGTGTTCCCGACTCCCCCGAGCGACAAGGCGACTATAGTGGCGATGGTATTGTTTCGGTGAGATCTACCGGGGGGTAGCAGATTCCACCTTGGGAAAGGTGACGATTATTCTCTCCAGGATAAACCTAGTTGAATATAGATCTTGAACGGAATCCAGTCAGTTGGGAAATGTTTTCACCAAAACAACAGGGGAGACCATCAGATCTGCATCCTCCAGAGATCACAATTAAAGATGGTAAACTGTTTTACTCTAAGCAGGAGGCATTGGAGATTGCTAAACGTTGGAGTAGGTGTTTAATGGGATATGTCATTGACTTTTAATGTAACGACCGATTCACAAAAACAAGATTAACTAATGCGGAAGCGTTCACTAAGCAGTGGATTACCAAAAATCACTAAAAATTAAAACCTTTTTATCAAAAGATCCATTAAGTAAAAACTTTCTCACATAGAACAAAAGTAACACATTTACATTCTTGTTCGAAGGTACATATTCTGTATCATCTCTTTCTGAGAATTACAAACATTAACTGTCCTGTCAAGCTAAACATAGGTAGTATAAAATCTCGAGGCACTGAGCCAAAATCTCGAAGGCACTAACTACTACTCCGAGGACCTGAGAGTACAGAGACGACACATAGGACTCTATATACATCTATACAAGACATAACATCCAGTGTCTCCACCTGAGACTTCACTACTGTCCCTGTTGCTGCGCTGTCCTTCTCTTACTGAAGGATTCATGTCTCCTCAACCGCGACCACTTAAAAATGTAGTTCCCACTGGGGTGAGACAATTGTAAATTGCCCCAGTGAGAGATATAACTCTCCACCAGTAACATTATTATTGCAGCTTAAGAAGATAAATATGAATAGAGGAATCATATTTGTTTGATATAAGTTAATTCAATGTCTATCAGATTAGAATATTAATCTTATTCAAGATTGCAGCTATAACTTGAAAGGGCAACATATCACATGTTCATTAAGGAATATGAAGAACATGTATAACATTTATCCACTACAGAATCATTATCACAACATTAACTCTCTTCAGGCTTAGATCATATATCTAAAGCCTGGCATTGTCATAGTGGAGTCATGGCCTGTAGCCACACTCTTTTCTCAAAGTATTAGGATCTCAATCCCTCAACTCATCAAGTAAAATTCCACTTCTTAACACATTCATCATTATGATTATAGAATTTGGGTATTTAAACCCTTATCTCATCATAGAACACTTGTTACCACTTATTAAGTAACTTCATACCTTCAGGTCATCTGACTAAGGACATTATAATTCTTGCTACACAAAGTATTGCACATAGTTCACAAAGCTCATATCACCTCTTATTACCCCTTAATAGGTAACAAGACATATGAAAGCTTATAAGGTCTATAGAACATTTTCAATGTACAGAACATCATAGCCCATACCTGGCTATGCTCATCTTCTCATCATATCTGCATGATTTGTAATCATGATGCAATTACTTATCAGTACCATGCAATACAAGGATTATCTTATTAAATTCATAACCCATTAGTCTGTATTTGAGCTTCACATAGAATTACTCTGTGTTAGAGCTTCACATAACACCACCCTGCATTAGGGACTCACATAGCAATCACCCTACATTAGAGATTCACATAGCATTTACCCTACATTAGGGATTCACATAGCAATTACCCTACATTAGAGATTCACATAGCATTTACCCTACAATAGGGATTCACATAGGAATTACCCTGCATTAGAGATTCACATAGCATTTACCCTACATTAGGGATTCACATAGCAATTACCCTGCATTAGAGATTCACATAGAATTTACCCTACATTAGGGATTCACATAGAAATTACCCTGCATTAGAGATTCACATAGCATTTACCCTACATTAGGGATTCACATAGCAATTACCCTGCATTAGAGATTCACATAGAATTTACCCTACATTAGTGATTCATCCCTTAATTGACACTAATCACTGAGGTACTATTAGGGTTTCAACCTTTGTACCTTCATTGATTATCATTTCATCATTGGATCAATAGAACATTCATCATCTTAATTCTCAAAGATTCAATCACATTTGACCTCCATTACATAAGGTATCCAATTGAATTAGGGTTTCCAATGTTGATTCCTTCAATCATTGAATTCATGGAACCAATTATCAATTAGACATATACTCATACTTCAATTGAGTTTAATAGGTCAACCTTCAACTGATTTGACCCTCAATTGGTCATCAATTAAGGTTTGATTCAATTGAATTAGGGTTTGGAATCGATGATCCAACAACACTAATCAATGCACGATTGGTTACTTTGAAACTATTGAACCATCATCCAAATTGAGCATGACCTGACCCCAAACGGTCTTGAGGTCATTTGGATGACCTCCAAACGGTCTTGAGACCGTTTTCCCATCATATCATCAAAATCCAAGTCAACCAATTAAGGTTTGGATCATTGGATTGATCACCAAATCAGCAATTGAATTGTACTTCACTCTAGTGACATTGAATCTTCAATTGCTCAACCATGCTTAACACTAGACCTCCAAACGGTCTTGGATGACCCTCAAATGGTCTTGAGACCGTTTGTATGAGCTCCAAACGGTCTTGAGACCGTTTGGCTCATCCAAACCTTGGATCCTAGTGAAATTTCATCAAGGTTTGATCTATTGAGTTGATTAACAAATCAGCACTTAACTGCAAAGTGATTTGATACCTTTGGACCTTCAATTGGTCAACTATACTTAACCCCAGACCTCCAAACGGTCTTGGGTGATCCCCAAACGGTTTTGAAACCGTTTGGGCTAATCAACCCAAAACCTCAAATCAACTTATTGGAATTTCAGCACTAATGTCAATTAGGGTTTGCCCAATTGATTAGCCTTCATCTCATGATTCCTTGGGAATTAATCCATAAAAATTGGTGGGTCATTAAACAACATAATTAGGAACAGGAATCTCAAACGGTAAACCCTTGGTCAACTCACGCAAATGGTTTTGAAACAGTTTGCCCAAAAAGTTGAAATACTCAAGCTGAAAATCAGCACTTAATCCAATTAGGGGTTACCTAATTGATTAGCCTTCAAATCACGATTCCTTGGGAGTTAACCAATAAAATTTGGTGAGTTATCAAAAAAAATAATTATGAACAGTAATATCAAACGGTAAACCCTTGGTCAACTCACTCAAATGGTTTTGAAACCGTTTTCCCAAAAAGTTGACATACTCAAGCTGAAAATCAGCACTTAATCCAATTCGGGATTGCCTAATTGATTAGCCTTAAAATCACTATTCCTTGGGAGTTAACCCATAAAATTTGGTGATTTATCAACCAACATAAGTAGGAGCAAGAATCTCAAACAGTAAACCCTTGGTCAACTCACTCAAATGGTTTTGAAACCGTTTTCCCAAAAAGTTGAAATACTCAAGCTGAAAATCAGTACTTAATCCAATTAGGAATTACCTAATTGATTAGCCTTCAAATCACGATTCCTTGGGCGTTAACCCATAAAATTTGGTCAACTCACTCCAACGGTTTTGAAACCATTTTCTCCCAAACGGTTTCAAACTGTTTGCTCTCAAACGGTTTGGTGAAACCGCATGAGCAATCAACTCAAAACCGTATGAACCATGATTTATTTGGAAAAAGTATCCAAGATGATGTCATAATCATCTACCTTCGTCCCTAAAGTTCTAGAAACTTATGATTTCATGAATTAATCAATTTCAACCAGCAATTAATCAAGATTATGAAGGAATCATTGAAATTGCAAGATTAATGGTTGAATAACAATGAAAAAGGGTTCAAGTTATAAAACCCGCCTCCAATTGAGCTCCAAAGCTTCAATCTCACGTCAACAATGGTGGATGCAACTCCTTTCACCATTCCAAGGCTCGTCCTCATAGGTTTGAGTGAAAATAATTGGTAAGAATTGAAGAGGGGATCGAGTTATGAAGAATTCATGCATTGATTTTCGCTTTTCACCATGGATTCAAGGTGAAAAGAGGTCAAGAACCTTACCAACAGGTTGGGGGTCGTCCTCCTGCTCCTCCCTAGCTCCTTGGTCATTTTTAAAGCAAGTGGAAAGAAAGGAATCCAAAAATAAGTCCTTAAGTGAGTGGAAAAAGGGATATGTATAAGGAAATCCAAAGGAGAGAGAAAATGGGATTATTTCCTTTAATTCCCAAAACAGTTTCCATAAAAACCCCCTCCATTTCTTGGCCACAAATCCATCTTCATGCTCTTGAAAAACCTCTTCATTATCCAAGAATAAAGGGAAAAGAAATTAAGCACCTTAACCCTTATAATATTAATATCCACAAGTGAGTGGAATTTCTTTTTCTTATAATAATGGTGAGTGGAATTTCACCTCCTTAAGATATTTTGTGGCTCTTGCAAATCACAAAGACGACCACACATATCTGAACTCAACCATTTTAATTTTGGTTGAAGGCCCTTTAATTAATACATTCATTTTTTCCCTAAATTGGATTAGGGTTTCACTTAGGATTAAATCTTGATTATTTTATTATCAAGATTCTCTCTCCTCCAACTGAATTCAAATGAGGCACCCCTATCATTTTCTTTGCCCTACATGATACCAAGAAACATTAGGGACCTTATTGAATTGGTAAATTTGCATATTGAACCCTAGGTTTTAGGTAAATTGCACATTACACCAAAACTGGGTTTTAATGCATAAACATTGCTTTATCAGCTCTTTCTTGGTACTCAGGCTACCACAAGACATACCTCTACATCATCTTCACTCTCGTGATGCTTCAACACATGAGGAACATATTGTAATTTACCATTTGCAATTTAACCCCTCAACTTGGGTAATTTGCACTTTAGTCCAATATAAGCAAACATTGCTTCAACATTGTTCAAACAAGACCAAAATTGATACATAAGTTTCTCATGAGCCCTAATTACTTTTCCCAAGATAAGATTAAGTATCTACTCAACCTTATTAGGCAAAACATCTAGGATTAGAATATAACCCAGGACAGGGATGTTACATTCAACCTCACATTCCTACTTTGGCGACTCACTTCACTGATGTCTAGAATACTCAAGGATCATTTGAGATCTTCGATAGGGGGGACAATTTCTTTCTCGTCCACTTTTCAGACCTGTCTGACCTCCAGATGGATCTAGATGGCGAATGGTGTGTGAGAAGTAGGCCAGTAATGTTGAAATGATGGAAACTTGGCGATAAAAAAACTAAAGTTGTTCTTGCGAGTGTGTCGGTATGGGTGATGATATGGAACCTTCCGGTCGAACTCTGGGACTCCAAGTTCTTTGAAAGAATTCGATCATTTTTGGGAATTCCTCTTAGGATGGGTGATCAAACACATTCAGTTCAACACATTAACTACGCAAGGATTCAAGTCCTTATGAGTAGTACTGCTAAGTATCCTCAGAAGTTAACCATGGTGAGTGATGACAGTGATGAACACTCAATTAACTTGGAATATGAATAGGTTCTGAGTAAGTGTGGAAAAATTGGTTTTCTAGGTCATGACTTATGTCGAATGAAACCTGCAACAGTTAAGATTGCTACTAATCCAGTGGCTAATCCAAAGAAAGTTTGGGAAGTTAAGAAGAATCAGAACCATACTCCAACTGAAGCTAATCCATCATGTATTCAAGGAAAAGACATTGGTTATGAATTTGAAGAAATTGAAGATGAAGATGAAATTAATGCTGCAAAAAATGTCACCCAAGATGAACTAGTTGTTGAGGATCTTAAATTATCTATGGAAGTGAATGAAGGCTTTGAGGATGCCAAAAATGGAGATGCAGTTAAGAGATATAATGATACTATTATTAGCTTTTAGATGTCAGCTCCTTCAACCCCTTCTCCTATTACAATATTTGAGACTAAATCTTCGGATAGTGATGTTAGTTCGCAGGTTTCTTCAAGTTCTATTCAACTTAACATAAAGGATAAGACTCTGATGAATCCTCTAAAATGTCAGGATAAACTCAATGTGGGGATATTCCATAGAATTGAAAATTCCATATACTCTCCAATTGCTGCTGATCTTCAAATGAATTCAACTAGCACTGAGGCTGTTAGTTCAACAACTGAGGTAACAAAATGAGTAACTCTCTTTCTATTGCTTCTTGGAATGTGAGGGGAATGACTAATAAAAATTTATTTGTCCAAGAAGATATTAGAAGAGTGAGGCATGATATTAACATACTGGTGGAAACCAAGTTATGTAAGAGTAAAGTTTCTAAGTTCATGGCCAGATACTTCCCTGAGTTGAAATGGATTTCTAATTTGATGTCTCACCCTCTTGGTAGGGTTCTTATTATTTGGAATGATAATAGATGTGATATTACTAAGATTGAGGAAAATTATCAAGTCATACATGTTGTTGTTCAAATTGATAATACTAGTTTCCTCTTGTCTGCTGTTTATGGCCATAACTTGGATAAAGAAAGAGTTGCCCTTTGGGATTCTATTAAAAAAATTTCTAGTAATGTTGACAGTCCTTGGATCTTGATGGGAGATTTTAATTGTGTTCAGAAAGCAAATGAAAGAATTAGCAAACAAATTCCTACAAAAAAATCTATGGATGATTTCAATTCATGTGTCCTGAATTGTGGTTTTTTGAATTGGATTTGAATAGGCCTCGTTTCACTTGGAGTAATAATCAAGGTGGTGTTGATTTTGGTGCTTCTAGAATTGATCGTATTCTTTACAATACTGATCTCTTGTCTATTTATGTGGATTTTTCTGGTGAATGCATCTCGAATATTATCTATGACCACAGGAAGATTGTTTTAACTATTGGTCATCCTAAGAAAGTTAAATCTCCTTTCAGATTTGTGAATTCCTAGACTCAAGACTTCCTGAACATTGTTAAGTAGGTGTGGGATTCAGATGTTCAAGGTTGTTCTATCTTCATGCTTTATATGAAGTTATCTTTTTTGAAAATCAAACTTTCTTATTGGAATAAGAATGAATTCAGTGATATTAATGATAATTTTAAAATCTCCAAATTTAAGGCCATTCAGGCTCAAGAGCAGGCAGATCTGCATCCTACTTATATTCATCTTTCCGAGACAACTAGAGCTCTAGTTTTGGAGGCTAAGAAACATGCTAATATTTAGGAATGCTTTTATAAATAGAAATGCAGAGTGTCCTGGCTTAAAGAAGGCAACTCCAATACATCCTTTTTTTATTCTTATATGAAGACTAGGCATTAGTCTAACACTATTAAGTAGCTTATGATTGATGGATCTATTTCATATGATAAAGAAGTCATTAAAAGGTATATTGCTTCCTTTTATGCGACTCTTTTAATGACTCTTCTTCTACTTCACATGTTTGGGATAGGGAATGGAAAGGGAATGTTTTGACCCCTGCTCAGAGATATACTTTACTTCACACTGTTACTACGGAGGAGGTGGAAGATATCGTTATGAGTCTTAAGAATGATAAGGCTCCTGACCCCGATGGTTACAATGATGTCTTTTATAAAAAATACCTTGGCCTATCATAGGGGATGATGTTTTCCTTGTTGTCCAGGAGTTTTTTAGAAATGGCAAGTTGTTGAGAGAGGCGAACAAAACTTTCATAACCTTGATAGCTAAAGGAGATGATTCTTCTGAAATTAAAAATTGGCATCCTATTGCTCTTTGCAATGTTTTCTACAAATTCATATCTAACGTTCTTGCTAATAGGCTGTAGGGTGTTGTACCTTCTATTATTGATCGAAATCAATGTGCTTTCATTAAAGGGAGAAGTATTAAGGATGTTACTCTTCTTACCAATGAGATCCTTAGTGACTTCAAAAGATGAATTCTATCAAAGCTATGTGTATTCAGTCTGACATCATGAAAGCTTATGACTCTGTAAATTGGAAATATTTTTTCTCTATCATGTTTAGGATGGGCTTCCCTATGATTTGGATTAAGTGGATTGAGGAAATTTTTCTATCTACTTCATATCAGGTCCTTGTTAATGGAGAACCTACTTATTCCTTCTCACCTTCTAATGGTGTGAGACAAGGGGACCCCATTGCCTCATATATTTTTGTCATAGCTATGTAAGGCTTCTCAGAAATGATAAAACGTGTTGAACAAGAAGGAAGGATTAAACCCATTTGTGCTTTTAAAGACCTTTCTCTGTCTCATCTCATCTTTGCTGATGACTTAATGATTTTTTCTAAGGCTGATGGTAGTGTTGCTTGTACTTTGAACAATATTTTTAGGGATTTTGGTGTTATGTTTGGTCTGAAAATTAATCCCTCCAAGAGTTCAATTATCTTTAGAAAAACTGTTGATAAGGATGTTATTATTGAAACTCTTAGCATCAAAGAAAGTACGTTTCCCACCAAGTATCTCGGTCTTCCTCTCTTCATTGGTAAACTGACCAAGTGCCTCTTCTCTGTCCTCATTGATAAGGTTAATAAGAAACTTGAATGTTGGAAACCTAAAGTTTTATCTATGGCTGGTAGGCTTGAGTTAGTTAATTAAACTCTTAGAAATATGCATATGTGCTGGATGTTTGGTTTTCCTATACCTGTTGCTACTTTGGAACAAATTGACAAAATATGTAGGGATTTTCTTTGGGGTGGCAATGACAGTAAGAAGAATCTGCATCTGGTCAGTTGGGATCGTATCATAGAGACTAAAAGTGAGGGTGGTCTCAGGTTAAATAAAGCTAAAGATACTGCTAGAGCTTGTTTACTGATTAATGTGTGGAATATTTCTAGTAAAAAAGATCATCTATGGGTCAAATGGATCACTAAGAAATATTTAAAGAAAGCTTCTCTATGGATCGTTAAGGAGTCTTCTAATTCTTTGTGGCTATTCAATACTATTATTAGAATTAGAGACACTTTGAGGTTATACATTAAGTTTCATATTGGTAATGGATCCAACATCTTACTCTGGAAGGATCCCTGGCTTCCTCCAAGCAATTTTTTACATGATCTCGTTGGTATGAATGTGGTGTCTCTTTTTGGGCTTGACTGGAATATCTTGGTTTCTACTATTTTGAATGATACTTGATGGTTTGTACCAAGAATTAATAGCAGATACCAGCTATATTTTTTTAATTCTTTAAAGAATTTGAATTTCAACCCTATCAGGGATGATTATCTTACTTTTAAAGGGGAAAGAAATATCAGATTCAATCTTATTTGGGATTGTATTAGGAACAAGCATGATAAAGATGATTATTTTGCTTGGATTTGGAAGATCAAAACTCATATGTGAGCTAAGTTTCACCTTTGGAAAGCTCGACATAATAAATTACCAACTTTTGATTACTTGAGAAGATGTGGTATTTCCCTCCCTTCTGTCTGCCTTCTTTGTATGAAGGACTATGAAGATACGAATCACATTTTCTTTGAATGTGAGTTTACTAGGAATCTTTGGACCTTGGCTAATGTTACTTTGGAAAATGTATGCATGCCTACCTCTTGGAATACAATGTGTACCTCTAAATCTCAGGTGGTTGATACTCTTTGTAACCTTTTATAATACCAAGTTTGGTGTGAAAGGAACTCTAGAGTCCATGAAGATAAATATAACTATGAAACTTTGATCTGGAAAATTATTCTGTCAGAGATCCAGGTCTTTCATACGAATGTTAGTGTGTCTGATCCATGACTTGGTTTTTCTGTTATGACCCCACCTCCCGATAACCCCCAATTAAGGGAGACCAAGAGGTTGAGCCGCACCCATTAATCCCGGATCAAAGGTTCGACATATAACCATAAACAATTATTAAATTCTAACAAACTATACTAAAAATGGTAATAAAATTTTTCTTTACATACCTTTTGAAAACTTGAATCTCTAAACTTCTATCCACACTGATACTAATCTATCTAATCCTCCTTTGTACTTTAATTCTCTTTTAGTATCACATGTGCCACTTTACTGTTTGTTCTTTTCATTGTACCTAAAACGCCGACAAATAAAACGTCGGTCAGCCGAAGCTGGTATGTGGGGGAAATAGATAATCATGCAACTATGATATCCATGTAATCATTCAATTAATTATTTAACAACCAAGATTACATTTTAAGCCAAACTACTCAATCCATACCTATCCACAACTCTGTGTTGTCCCTGTAAGGACTTATATGGTACCTCTATAAAGGTGACTTGATGGACCTACCCTCTAGGAAGCCAAAGTCTTTCATGACCTGATGGACCTACCCTCTAGGTAGCCATGTACTAGGTCAGCCATTACGACACAGAGGGGACCAGGATCTGAGCTAGTAGGCACATATCTTATGTGATAATCGTAGTCACTTTATAGTTGCAAGAAATAAATAAACATCCAACAGTTTAGTTGCATTCAATGTGTTTAAACATTTGAGAATCCATCAGGAAACTAAAGCGGTTATTCATAATCTTAACCACATACCTGATCCATAGTAACTTGATGTCCATGCATTAACATTCAACATAATTAACAAGCAATCAACAATATCCTGAAAATAATGCATAACATCCAAGTGTCATTGTTTTATTCAAACATACACAAGACCAACTTGGACTCCACCTTATAATTTCTAGGCCAACCTTATGGTTTTATTAGGTTTTTAGCCTTCATTATGCATTTATCACTTTTAATGCTCTTTTAGTTCACAAACCCTAATTTCTGCATCATAGGCGCAATTGAATGTCAAATAAGTCTAATATGTTTCTTTTACACTAAAACTATTATCTTTATTCTTTTAGGTCATATCCAAAATATTAAGGCTAATTATCATCTTCGGTTTCTTTCAAATTGACAAATCATATTTCATTATAGTTCAACTCACATATATGAACCTTAGTTATTACTATTTCCACCTTTATACACTAGGAAACACTAATTATCCAAATAATTCACATTAAAGATCTTTGATACTCAATTTATCTTCGAATCATCATATTTCTATTTTACTCGTCGATTTGTACAATTAAAACCATTAGAATTCATATCAACATAAATTAGGGTTTCTAATCCCATTAAGGCATATTCATGTACATAGGACCCTAAATTAAACCAACTATATAAAAAGATCATCTTTTTTTAAATCCTATTTTCACTTTTATTAACAACAGGTTAATATCAGCTTGAACTATCCATCTATCATCAAATATAAGGGTTTTTCCTTAGTTAAATCATTAAAGATGATAACTTTATGTACTTTTCCAATTTCAAGCATATAAACTCTAAATTAGACTAATCATGTGCAAAATTCTTCCTTTTTGAACTCAATGTTCCTTTTTACATTTAACAGATCAATATCCACTTTAAAGATCCATTAAACCCTATTAAACACATTAATCATATCAAAATAGGGTTTCTTAATCTTTAATTCATTAAAGATGATAATTTACACTATATTTCGAACTATGATCAGATTCAGGCTACAAAACAATTTTTATTGGATTCCTCTCGTTCTCCTGATCAAAATTCATATATTACTTGTCCTATTCGGAGTTACCAATATTTAATTATGAATTTTGCAATAAGACTTTACCTGGACCAATCAGGAGACGCCACATAGCTCGTTTCCATGCAACTCATGCGATTTGAAAACATAATCAAATTACAACTCTGCCCCCGCTTAAGTTTTTCGGTCTTCATACCCACGGAGGGTATATCCGTCCAACGTCTGCTGCGCTCCTTCTTCCTCGCGAAAACCCTAGGCTTCCGCCAGCAGCAGCTCGGGGAGGGCTTCCTTCCTCCACTACTCGGTCCCCTAGGCACCGACGACCCCTCCATCATCTCTGCCGCCTTCCTCCGCACCTGATGGTGCTTTTCCTCTGCAAATCGGAGCAGCTAGCCTACGCTGGCCAGCCTGCAACCCGCGGCCGGCCTGCAGCCGTGCTGCAGGTATCACGCAGAGATGGCGGGCAAGGAAAAGGTGGCTCTCCACTCCAGAACTTCAGATATGTGTCGTGCCTCCATCGAGCATCAAGATCAGCTGCGAACCGCCAATGTGGCCCGTAGGTTTCAAATGTAGAGAAACAAGATGAGGAAGAGAGGAAAGACGAGGGTTTTCTCTCCGGATCTCGAGGCAGGGGTTCTACCCCTCTTATAGGGGTGGGTACTCGCATCCCAAGATGTTTCCTAGTGGAAACAAGTCCCCCCCTCTTAAAGGAAACATATTCCTTTATTGAGAAGGAAAACTCTCTCTCTCTCCCTTATTTCTTTGATAAACCTTCTTCTTGTGTTATTAGGATTTCGAAAATCCCTTCTCTTAATCTCTCTTATGATTTACTTTTACTCCATAAGCACGAAATTATAGTTTCCTTTTGAAGAAAATATCACCCCTTAAATAATATCATGAAATTCATTCATTAAACATCACATTATCCTCTTATTTGAGTTTATTGGTATTTTCTCTTACCTCTTTCTTCATTGGGACTCCTTGGATCCCAAGGCACTCTATTATTTCTAAATTCTTTTTACTGGATACTTACTATCCTTCTTAATACACATATACGCATTATTTCACATCATCTTGCTTATTTCTCAGTAAATTATTTCTTTTTGAGGATTTCTCTTTATTTCTCTTTTATTTTCCTTATTTGTATTCCTTTTATCATTAGGAATCTTTAGAATACGAAATTCCACCAAGAAAACTCAATTATACCTCTTTTCACTTATTTTCCACATTTTCTAATTATTTTCAATTTCTTTCTTAATAAGAAATACATAATTAATCTTTTCTTTTTCTTATTGCTTTTCTTTGCAACTTTAGACTCCTTGGAACCCAAGGAATCGAAGAGGCACGAAATCCCTCTTTGGATTTGCCCTCTAGAGGTTTTCATCTTTTTCTTTTCTCAAATATTCAATTACTCATTTACTAATTGATTTTTCTTGTTATTTCCTTGTTATTGGGCCCAATAGCCAATAAATCCCACAACACAAAAATCAAGGCTATTGTAAAAAAAATCCATGTACTCAAAACAAAATATACCATTCTTTGTTCAATTATCTTTGATATGAGAAATTTCATTTCTCACCTACTGAACCCAAAATTTGGGGTTATAACATCCTTCCCCTCTTATAGGAATTTTGTCCTCAAAATTCAAACAAGCAAACAAACCATTTAGGATAAGACTTTTCCATGTCCATCATTGGCCCCTATGTGGCTTTGCCCTACCCATGTCACTTCCAAAGAACCTTTATCATCACTTATTCTTTTCTCTGAGTTCTTTCACTCTGGCGTCTATAAACTGCACAGGTGACTCAGGTCATTTCAGCCTCCCTTGGGGCTCACTAGGTTCATTGCTCAGCACATGGTCGGGTACCTCACATAGTGCTATATATTGGACACATGGAAAACATCTCCCATTACTCTATCCTGAGGGGTCGGGTCAAACCTAACCTTCTCCACCCATCCATCTCTAATGGACCCATGTATCGGGGACTCAGCTCTCTTAGTTATAACTTAGAGGGGTCGGATTTTCATGTTACATTTTCTCCCACAGTAACTTGTATGTCAGTCTACTTTGCATCTGCTCACGACTCTCATCGTCTCTAGGCTCCTTTCAGCCCTTGCACAATCAAAGTCACTTCATCTACACGTACTAGGGTCCCTTTTTCTAACCATCATGTGGTACTTTTCTAACCACCATGTGGTCCTTTCACCAACATCACCTTACTGAAGTGGTGACCGACACAACCTCCCTTACAGAGCTTCATATAAAACCCGATACTGGCTATGGTTGTCATTGTCACATCTTTCATAGGACAAGAACTATCTCTAGATATCACCCTGAATGAGCACACATGCCCTTATCAGACCCTTTAGTCTGGATCATACTAACCATAGTTAGGGGTGATAAACTATACTATCATTGAGTTCTTCACGTACCTACTTCCACTTTATGGAAGTGAACCTTTAGGTCAAACTCAGATTCTTTGAACTCGCATCATGGTGTAGTTGAGCCATCTCTCTCATATGTGGTTCAACCTGATCTGTCTCTTGACAGAACTCTCTTCTTTCTCATGTCATCTAGGTAAGGCGACTTACCATAACCCATATTGCATCTGGACCTTCCTTGGTCTAGGGAAGACCTATCACAACATTCATAGTGATGAACTCCCATTCCCTCTCAGGGACTCTTTTGTCCTCTATATCGATACACTGGGTTACTGGGGTTCATCCTTTACCTCCTGGCTTGCATGGCCATAAACCACATGCAACCTCATCTTAAGCATCCAAAGTGCTATTGCCATTTTCCATGGTGTATCATGATTTCCTGTATGTCATGATTCTTTCAAGATTGATTCCTTCAAAACCCTAAACCACTCTTGTCAGGGTTTCATCAGCTTCTTTTCCAAAGAAATGCATCTGAGGTTCTACCACCATCCTTTCATTGCATCCAGGACTAGACTGGCTAACCAAACAACCATAACTTTTCAACGCATCTTGTTACATCTGAGTGTTATCCGTACACCTCTCCTTTTCAAACTTAGGGTTAGCCAAACAACCTCTTCTAGCTTCTAGTCAAACAAGTCAGATGTATCTCAACCAGAGCAGCCATTACCACCTCACATCCTTAGGTATTAGGTAACATTGAAGACATACACTTCCATGTATTTCACTTATCATCTCACCTCAACCTCTATGACTATCTTCCATTAAGAACACTCTCTGATTTTATCATCATGGTGATCAAACTCAACCTGGTATAACTTGTAAGCTCCACCTAGCTCATGCTAGAAACATCCTCATAAGGTGACTACCTCATTCCTCTTAGTGTTTACAAACCATCCATGTATCATTCACTTTACCAAGGTAGATATCTTCTCTACCCCATTTCTCGCGGAAATGCTCCAACCTACATCATCTCTTATCCTTGGTGTATGACATGCATAATGTCCTATCTCTCACCCCCATAACAAGAGGAAATAAGCATTTGGCTGCAGTCCAAATACAGAGTTCTTCCTGTTCCAAGAGTAGAGATGGTACATCCCACCTTGCCAGTACACTTTTAAATCTAAGTTGCAACGTGCCACATATGTCTCTTCATCATAAACAGCAAGATATCAAACTAGTCTTGAACCTACTGAGGTTTATATACTTGGTCATCTCCTCTAGGTCTATAGGGTACTGACTCTTTTGGGGTCATCCCTATTCCCTCATGCATCAAGAGAGTACCCTACTCATCTGCCCTTTGGGTCCCATGAGTTCATGAAGGTGATCAATCTCCTAACCCATGGCCCTAAGACAATGATAGTTGTTACCTCCCGACCCTATGGTCATGTGCAACTGGGGAATTAGGTAACTCCTCCTTTCATCGGTCTTATCCCTACCTGACCCTAGGATAGACTTAGGATTCTCCATTATAGAACATGTTCACTTAGAACCTTACCCAAGTCTTCATCATCTCTCTTTCTGCATTCATGGGTTGACTCTCATCCGTTCATAGGCATCATGGCAACCTGCCTACCTTGGTGAAGCCCCATACTGGTTACCTCCATGGTAACACATTCACATGCAATAGAGATGGATATCTATGGGTTTGTAGATTCATTCTCATACTATGTACCTTTCACTTAGCTTCTCAAGATCCTATGAGACCTCTTTAGGTTACCTTAAACCACCAAAACTGATATACACCCTTCCAAAGGGGTCCCTCTCCCAGGATGGGAGGAAAACTATCTCTAGGTCACAAAAGCTCTTAGGTCTAGGGTTTACATCCACACGAGCCTACTTAACCCTAGCAAGCCATTAAGGCACGAGCAGATCACTTACTGTACCATGCTAGGTCATACTTGTCCTCTTTCCTCAATGTTGGATCAATATCATACCTTTCTTTATCATCAACCTAGCTGTGAGGGGTTCATCAAACACACCTTTAACTTCAGGGGCTCCCTTTTTTTTCTATTCATGAGGATTAATATGCTTGCTTCTATAGGAACTCAACTTCTCATCATGAGCCTTAGGTACACCACTTCCCCTCTTAGGCCTAGGAACCCTAGGTTCACTGCATGCTCCGTCTCTTAACTACAAACCAAGCATGAAAAAGGCATGACACGCACTCCTCGTCATCCTTCAACTCAAGCAACACTTAGTGTTGGGTCCTCCTTAAGGACAACCAACAAGGTACAAGGCCTCATAACCTGCTACTAAACCTTTCTAGGTCTGAGGAACTATTTTTCCTACCTCAGAAGGTAGACACCTATACTGTAGGCACATAGGGACCATATGCTTCATCTTCACTCCCTAGGGTTTGGTCCTTCTAAAGGCAACCAAGATATCATCAACTTATGAGGCAACCACTGTCATCCATTGTTCAGGGTTTTAGGCTTCCAACATTCTTGCTGGGTTTCCTGCTCTCTCTAGAGCTAACCCTACATCCAACCTCACCATTAGAGGTCCTCTCTTCATGAAAGATCAACCTCAAAAGCATTCTTTACATGGGTGAAGCCTAGGTTCGCACTTATGGTTGCTCAAGATCATCCATAACCCTTTATGCTCCATCATAATTCCTTATCCAGGGTTTCATTCTACCGTCAGCACTATGACGTGCCCTAGGTTCCAACTATGCCCTACTGGTTCAAGCCCATAGGGTTTCTATGGTCCTTCACTAACATCATCATCTAAGGAGCTATCCTTTACCCTAACATGCACGACCCTTCCCAGGGTTGGGTTGCCAAAGGTTCTAGGTCACCCATGGATCATATGGCATCCCAAAGGCATGTCCTTTCAAACACCTGGTCCAACTCATCTCTCTCTAACCTTCACTTATGGTTAGGTTTAGCATCATCCTCCGAGGATGTGCTAGGTCTCTACTTGCAATGGAGATCTCTATCTCCAAGACTAACTTATCCACCGGAGAAGAAGGTCTAGCCTCATGTCTTCTCTGAGGACATGACAACTTATGTCATACGACCTAAGCATGTATCTACTCTTTAATTTGCGCTTAATCTATTAAGCTTATGTCCATGACATCTTATTTACATGCTTTTCATTAATTTGATGGAGGATTCCTTAAACCTTATTAACCTTACCCATACCTCAAGAGGGTGAGGAGAAGAAAGAAAACCCTAATCCTTTAGGTCCCTATGAGAATTTTGTGATGAGAAGGGATGAATAAGATGAGAAGACCTAAAGGTATATTATTTCGATTCATACCCTAAGACTTTGGCCAGGCGGTCACACGGGTCTGGGAGTCCTCGTATTCCGACTAGCGGTGTGGAGGAAAATCTTGCCAGCCCCCGGTCGTGATCCCTTTCTAGACACCTCCGTCTTTTGGATACTCCTCTAATAACTCTCTTGGGTTCTATGGAGTTTGTAAAATTTAATAATTATTAGTGGTTAAATGAGGAACCTATGCTCTGATACCAAATGTTACGACCCCACCTCCCGATAACCCCCAATTAAGGGAGACTAAGAGGTTGAGCCACACCCATTAATCCCGGATCAAAGGTTCGACATATAACCATAAACAATTATTAAATTCTAACAGACTATAATGAAAATGGTAATAAAATTTTTCTTTACATACCTTTTGAAAACTTGGATCTCTAAACTTCTATCCACACCGATACTAATCTATCTAATCCTCCTTTGTACTTTAATTCTCTTTTAGTATCACATGTGCCACTTTACTGTTTGTTCTTTTCATTGTACCTAAAACGCCGACAAACAAAACGCCAGTCAGCTGAAGCTGGTATGTGGGGGAAACAGATAATCATGCAACTATGATATCCATGTAATCATTTAATTAATTATTTAACAACCAAGATTACATTTTAAGCCAAACTACTCAATCCATACCTATCCACAACTCTGTGTTGTCCCTGTAAGGACTTATATGGTACCTTTATAAAGGTGACTTGATGGACCTACCCTCTAGGCAGTCAAAGTCTTTCATGACGTGATGGACCTACCCTCTAGGTAGCCATGTACTAGGTCAGCCATTACGACACAGAGGGGACCAAGATCTGAGCTAGTAGGCACATATCTTATGTGATAATCGTAGTCACTTTATAGTTGCAAGAAATAAATAAACATCCAACAGTTTAGTTGCATTCAATGTGTTTAAACATCCGAGAATCCATCAGGAAACTAAAGCGGTTATTCATAATTGTAACCACATACCTGATCCATAGTAACTTGATGTCCATGCATTAACACTCAACACAATTAACAAGCAATCAACAATATCCTGAAAATAATGCATAACATCCAAGTGTCATTGTTTTATTCAAACATCCACAAGATCAACTTGGACTCCACCTTATAATTTCTAGGCCAACCTTATGGTTTTATTAGGTTTTTAGCCTTCATTATGCATTTATCACTTTTAATGCTCTTTTAGTTCACAAACCCTAATTTCTGCATCATAGGCACAATTGAATGTCAAATAAGTCTAATATGTTTCTTTTACACTAAAACTATTATCTTTATCCTTTTAGGTCATATCCAAAACATTAAGGCTAATTATCATCTTCGGTTTCTTTCAAATTGACAAATCATATTTCATTATAGTTCAACTCACATATATGAACCTTATTTATTACTATTTCCACCTTTATACACTAGGAAACACTAATTATCCAAATAATTCACATTAAAGATCTTTTATACTCAATTTATCTTCGAATCATCATATTTCTTTTTTACTCATCAATTTGTACAATTAAAACCATTAGAATTCATATCAACATAAATTAGGGTTTCTAATCCCATTAAGGCATATTCATGTACATAGGACCCTAAATTAAACCAACTATATAAAAAGATCATCTTTTTTTAAATCCTATTTTCACTTTTATTAACAACAGGTTAATATCAGCTTGAATTATCCATCTATCATCAAATATAAGGGTTTTTCCTTAGTTAAATCATTAAAGATGATAAATTTATGTACTTTTCCAATTTCAAGCATATAAACTCTAAATTAGACTAATCATGTGCAAAATTCTTCCTTTTTGAACTCAATGTTCCTTTTTACATTTAACAGATCAATATCCACTCTAAATATCCATTAAACCCTATTAAACACATTAATCATATCAAAATAGGGTTTCTTAATCTTTAATTCATTAAAGATGATAATTTACACTATACTTCGAACTATGATCAGAATCAGGCTACAAAACTATTTTTATTGGATTCCTCTCGTTCTCCTGATCAAAATTCATATATTACTTGTCCTAATCGGAGTTACCAATATTTAATTATGAATTTTGCAATAAGACTTTACCTGGACCAATAAGGAGACGCCACGTAGCTCGTTCCCATGCAACTCATGCGATTTGAAAACATAATCAAATTACAACTCTGCCCCCGCTTAAGTTTTTCGGTCTTCATACCCGCGGAGGGTATATCTGTCCAACGTCTGCTGCGCTCCTTCTTCCTCGCAAAAACCCTAGGCTTCCGCCAGCAGCAGCTCGGGGAGGGCTTCCTTCCTCCACTACTCGGTCCCCTAGGCACCGACGACCCCTCCATCGTCTCTGCCGCCTTCCTCCGCACCTGATGGTGTGTTTCCTCCGCAAACTGGAGCAGCTAGCCTACGCTGGCCAGCCTGCAAGGCGCGGCCGGCCTAGAACCATGCTGCAGGTATGACGCAGAGATGGCAGGCAAGGAAAAGGTGGCTCTCTACTCTAGAACTTCGGATATGTGTCGTGCCTCCATTGAGCATCAAGATCAGCTGCGAACCGCCAAGGTGGCCCTTAGGTTTCAAACATAGAGAAATAAGATGAGGAAGAGAGGAAAGACGAGGGTTTTCTCTCCGGATCTCCAGGAAGGGGTTCTACCCCTCTTATAGGGGTGGGTACTCGCATCCCAAGACGTTTCCTAGTGGAAACAAGCCCCCCCCCCCTCTTAAAGGAAACATATTCCTTTATTGAGAATGAAAACTCTCTCTCTCTCCCTTATTTCTTTGATAAACCTTCTTCTTGTGTAATTAGGATTTCGAAAATCCCTTCTCTTTGTCTCTCTTATGATTTACTTTTACTCCATAAGCACGAAATTATAGTTTCCTTTTGAAGAAAATATCACCCCTTAAATAATATCATGAAATTCATTCATTAAACATCACATTATCCTCTTATTTGAGTTTATTGGTATTTTCTCTTACCTCTTTCTTCATTGGGACTCCTTGGATCCCAAGGCACTATATTATTTCTAAATTCTTTTTACTGGATACTTACTATCCTTCTTAATACACATATACACATTATTTCACATCATCTTGCTTATTTCTCAGTAAATTATTTCTTTTTGAGGATTTCTCTTTATTTCTCTTTTATTTTCCTTATTGGTATTCCTTTTATCATTAGGAATCTTTAGAATACGAAATTCCACCAAGAAAACTCAATTATACCTCTTTTCACTTATTTTCCACATTTTCTCATTATTTTCAATTTCTTTCTTAATAAGAAATATATAATTAGTCTTTTCTTTTTCTTATTGCTCTTCTTTGCAACTTTAGACTCCTTGGAACCCAAGGAATCCAAGAGGCACGAAATCCCTCTTTGGATTTGCCCTCTAGAGGTTTCCATCTTTTTCTTTTCTCAAATATTCAATTACTCATTTACTAATTGAATTTTCTTGTTATTTCCTTTTTATTGGGCCCAATAGCCAATAAAGCCCACAACACAAAAATCAAGGCTATTGTAAACAAAATCCATGTACTCAAAACAAAATATACCATTCTTTGTTCAATTATCTTTGATATGAGAAATTTCATTTCTCACCAACTGAACCCAAAATTTGGGATTATAACATTTTCTCTGCTGGTTATGCCCTATCTATCTCTTCAGGTGCCTTGGCCTTGCATTTTTCTTTCTGAAGACTTCTGGTTCTTAAGAATGATGGTTTTGGATTTACCTTGTTTGTTGGGATCCCGTGGTTGAATTGGTAGCTTTGTTTATTTGCCTTATGAAGCTTGTGACTGTCTTTTGGCTGTTCATCCCTCTCTGGTCTGTTGATGAAGCTCTTGTGATGGTTTAGTTTCCATCCTTGTATGGATGTCGACGCTCCCCTCTCACTTGGGTCTGCTTATGTTGTTGAATTTTGACCTTGACTTCCCTTTTGTTGGAGTGGATATTCTCATTGCTTATAGCTACAGGGTATGCCTGATCTATGGTTGGTTGTTGGATATTGTTGGTTGTTGATCGATCCTCATAGTTTTGGTTGGCTTGGTTCTGTTCTTTTGGTCTGGTTGATTTCCTAATTGCATATATGGTCTGTTGATGAAGCGCCTGTGATGGTTGAGTCTCCATCCTTGTATGGATGTCGATGCTGCCATCTCACTTGATTCTATTTTTTATGGTAAAAGATGACCTTGTTTTCCCTTCTGTTGGTGTGGCTCTTCTCGCTTCTTATAGCTGCATGATATTTCTATTCCATGGATTGTTGTGGTGGTAGCTAGTGATGGTTGTGCTTCCATTTCTTGGATGTTTGATGATCCCCTCTCGATGTTGTTTGGTTGAAGATCAATCCCCCTGGAGTTGGAATGGTTTGGTTCTGATCTTTTGGTTTGGGTTTTCTCCTAGTGCATATATGGCTTGTTCTTTGAGGGTGATATTAGTGATGGTCGAGTTCCCATCCTTGCTTGAATGTCGACGCTCCCCTCTCACTAGTTTCATGTTTATGTTGTGGATTTGGCTGGGTTTTACCTTTGGTTGGTTTTGATACCACTAGTGATGGTCGAGTCCCCATCCTTTGTTGGATGTCGACGCTCCCCTCTCACTAGCATTGCTTTTTTAGTGCCTTTTCTTATGTTCCTTATGATGGTCTGATACTAGCTGCTGATATCTTTGCTGAATACTGCCTTCACGATCCTGGATGTGGCCTTGGATCTGATCTTTTGGTTTGGGTGTTTCTGGTTGAAGTTGGTTGGTTTGATATAGCCGAGTTACATGATGTTCATCTGTTGGAGCCTTCTCTGTTTATACTTTTTTGCTTATCTTTTTCTATTTTGGAAGAGGGTCTTTCTTCTCCTTTTATTCTTTTTTGAGATACTCTTTTGTTGTATAGATTGTTTCTATCTCTTTTAGTTGGTTCTCTTTTTGGGAACTAACAAGCACTGTACATCCTACACAAAGAAAAAATGAAAAAAAGTGACAGGAGTTTTGACCGACCAAAAAAAAAACTTCTAAGTGGGTTAGATGTACTCAATTTAACTATTAATACTTAAATCAAACTTTAAGATAAAAAAATGTTCTTACAATCTGGCAAACAAGATGGTACATGAAGGGACCTTCTCTGATACCATTATTTGTAACACCCCGAATGCAAACAAAAGGGGAACGTGTGCAAAATAAAACACAAAAGATAATCAAAGTGTGACAACAACAATACAATTTCTAATATGGGTTCAAAAGATCATATTTTCCATTTATACTAAACATATGTACAAGTGAAGTTAACCATTGAGTTGGTAACAAAATATCCACTGATACAAGTGCAAAACAAAAGAGAACATAAAACCACCGGTCATCAAAACACCATCCTTGCAATCTTCTCCTCATGTACATCCGTTGCTGCCAGATAGCTCAAACCTCTCATGCATTGGTACCTACGAGATTCCAATTGTAGGGCGAAACATTCCCGTTAGTGTATGTAACCAAGGTCATAAAATATAAATATAAATATAAATAGTATGTTTATTTTTCTAATGCGATCAATTATTATTATACAAAATGAATATTTCATATGATCAATCTGAAGGATAAGTGATTTATGAACCAATTTCATATGATTTTCATCAATCACTCAATGCCCATTTTAATTCATAACAATTATAAAACTTTAGATGATCAATCAGGTATTTTCAATTAGTTAAACAATTACCTTTAATCCCAATCAATCATGACTGCCGGTACATGCAGTCCTTTGGTCCAAACATGCCAACTCCACCATTTCCACCCGTAAGAATTTACAATAAGTCCATCAATTCATGATTTTTCGGTAGCGTTTATGTCCATTCATGTCAATCAATCAATAGACTTCGACCGAATCTGAGTGGCTATCTTGCTACAAAGCCTATTTTCCCCCAAAGAAGCACCAATCAATCAATCCATCAATATCACTTTCGGGATGAACGATCACGCGTTAGAGGTGAGCCTAAGGTAATCATAGGCGCCACATACCATTGGAGGTGCCAAACCTAATTATCATTTAACAATTTTCTGCAATACTAACCAATAATACCAGTATAGCTTAGTGGCAAGAAGATTACAATATTATTATCCTATTAAGATGATTTTGATTGTGTTCATGAAGATAGCAATCATATAATCTATATTTAAATTCTAAGTGAAATAAACAAGTTATAGACAACATTGACGAATGAAAATGAAGTCCATTAATTCATTGAACAATGTAGTATCAATGATTTTACATTTTCTTAAGGATACGATGTGCCTGTAATGCACTCCTGATTCAATAGCTTAACTGTGTGAGTGTAATACAATAATCAGTTTACTTTATATGTGTATGGTGTAACTTGATATCAAGGTAAATGAAAATCTCAGTCTTTCCTTCTAAAAGTGGGATCCACTCTACATATCTGGTCATGTGATCGACTACCAACACGTCTCTTAAAACACAACACCTGGGTACCCCACATTGCGGATACTCCTAAGCTTGGTCTCATCATGCTATTTTTCCGAACTGAATCAGATCTTGTGCCACTGTTGTCTCCATCCAACATTGTAATGTGACGGAGCAATGTTAGAGCTTGAAATATGATATGGGAAAATAACACTGAGAATGGGGAGGCCGGTATGAGGGGGATTATTGGGAAGGCGATTATTTGGGACAAGAGGTAGGGAAGGTGAGGAGATGGGATTGTATTGCTTGCTAATCAGGAAGAATTGCTCATTGATGAGTGGGGGTTACGACTAGGGCACCCTACCTTTTATAAGCAATGGGAAAAAGGGGGAAGGGAGGTAGGGGAGAAGATAAAAGGGTCTAGAAGGTAGAAGAAGCGGGAAGGGGAAGAATATCCATAACATGGCCATGTCTTTTTGGAGATTGAACGGTTCCAGATTCATCATCGGTTCTCCAAAATTTTCTAGAGTTGGGAATACATTGTATCAGTCATTTTTATCTCGGCATGTTTGGGTTTTTTAGTATAATCAAGTATAACTCAAATTTTGTCACACTTTGCGCAATCTCTATTGATCATGAGCTGAATAAAAGGTAGAAAATCATTCTTTTCTTATGCCATGATTCCCATCTCATCTAAGAAGTGGAATCAGTCTCTTAAATTTCAATGTCATTTTGACATGTTTGCATACCTACTTGCATCAGATTAATAGATTTTTTTTACAATTTGTCTAAATTGATTGGGAATATTTCCGAATCGAAACTGTCTGATAGCAAGTTGATCAATTAATTCAATAAACCATGCAAGGAACATATCGAGCGAACCCGTATAAATTTCTCCACATCAACAACAAATTTGTTTTGTTAAAGAAGGACTATTCATTTGACAAAGTATTGTCTACCAAATATTCAGATGTATTAAGAAGACAATAGACTTGGGCATACTCTTCCTTTCAATTCGTAAAATTAATTTCAACACTTGGTGATGTTGATTAAATTATTCAGTGGGACCCTGCCACACGAGGATCAATTATTGAACGGAAAACTTGAAGTTAATAGCGTTATTAGTCTTCGTGATGCCTATTGCGGGCTTGCTAGAGATGTTGAATATCAGTCTTTCCCATCCAAAGCCCATATATTAACTTCAGTTTCCTCCATCTTGAATGAACTTTGAATCTCTATAGTTCATCCCTCTCAGTTCTAACGTTACTTAATTTGATAATGAATCACAATCACCCTTGTTTATCCTGCCCAAGCCGAACTCATCGTACCTGATTGCCATATCGACGAGGTTTTGTTGATCATACATTCAGAAATGCCAGAGGTCCAAATCTACAATATCAAGCCCCCGATATAGTTTGCATGGGTTACGATCCACGTTTAGATCAGATCTGTGGGCTTATGATTCACGAATGCTCCCCATCGGTTAGTCCATTCTATTACTGGGCTTAGAGCTGCAGTCAGTTTGGAACCGCTGATACAGGTTGGCAAGTTAGGAACTGCTATTATAGGTCAACTGATTATATGGATCGAAGGCGGGATAATTTGGGCCCATCTTAGCAACCAAATATCTCTTTGCTCTATCTTTTATATCTATATTATTATAAAAAGAGTGAGTTCATGTTGCGCTCTCCTTGATTCTCTCTATTCTCACAATTTTCCTCAATTTTTTTTATATTTACTCTATTTGTTTTCATGATAAAATCAGTTGTCGTAAATCTCTCAACTTTTCCGTCACATTTCTTCCTTCAGACGTGCATTTCGGAGTCAATAAACAACACGTTTCCAAATTTTCTACAAAAGAATTACGAGATTTACCATTATCCTTTTGACAAATTTTATTTTTCAAATATTTAATGTAAAATAAACATGTTCAATGGGGCTCGTGCATGTGAATGTGTGTGTTAACTTGTGACAAAGTGAGTTTTTATAGTATTTTCTCTCTCTTAAAAGTTTATTATCATAATTGTTGACCAAAATACCCACATAATTTTTCCCTCACTCAATTGAACATATATGTGTCACCAATTTCAAAAATATGCAAACCCTAATATGCTATGATGATAAAATGCATATATTAATGTTTTAGTGAATGAACACATCAAATATTCGAATTTGGATCCCAAAATTATACCATAGTCACATCTTGACATCATTAAGCTACCCCTAAAATTTTGTTCCATTTGGATGTACCATTTGGGAGTTATTCACATTGGAAATTATGTCTATACTTGTTTTGTTCTCAATTTTTAGGACCTAAGTTCTGATTCAATAGGCTTGTAATTGATCATGCGGCCCATTAAGCCACTGAGCGCGGACCACTTAGCTAAGGTTTATCTTCAGCTGCCTGATCTAATGGCCTCAGATCCGCCCAAGGATCCAAAGGTCCTAGACTCGTCACCTACCTCCCACCTTTCCCGGTCTTGACCCCAACAGAACCCCCCGACCCAACGAGACCTCAGGCGCCTGACTCCAGCGTCAACTGCACGAGATTTTTGGAGGACGCACTCCCCTCACCGAGACGAACTCAACAAACCTACACTCAGCTCCCCTCACCCTTGGAACAAGGAGAAAGATCTCCCCCTTTTTCGTTGCCCTCACTCCGGCGGCGGCTGTGAATCCCAGGACCCCCAACCAACCCTAACCCTACCCGAGGGCCTATAAAAGGCCTCTTGACATCACCGCCACCTCCCTTTACCTCGATCCAGTTCCTCCCGAGCTCTAACTTTCCCCAGGACCTCCAGTTACCCCTAGAGCTACCCTGCGGCGCCACCGCACTGACCCTGTCGGGCGTTTCCCCCTCTCGTCTCCTCCCTCTCATCTACCTACCTCCCTTGACTCGGGAGCGACGGTAGAATCCGGGTGGCATCTTTTCCGCCCTCGTGGGAGCCTACTGCCCATTTTCCTACTCGGCTCTGGTGAGATCCTCCGCCATTTTTCATGAGCTGAAGCTTGCTCGCGTGAGGGAGCACTGCCAGACCGGGACCCATGGTGACAGGTGGACCACTGGCCGATCGCCACTTCAGCCAAGGCCGCGGGTCAACAAGGACCGAAGGTGGAGCCAACTCGCACAGACACTCCAATCAGAAAACGCCACGTCAGTGACCCAGGATCAAACTCGCAAGACCTTGGATCAACTTGGGCCTTCGATCCAGTAGGATCCGACCGTTGATCAAGGTAAGATCCTTTTCTTCTTTTTCTTTTATTCAAGAAAATGGTGTATCTTAAGAAAATCCTAGGAAATGCTAGGATTATCAGAAAATGTCGAACCTATATACCATTTGATCAGAAAATTATTCTCTATCCAAATAAAATGTTACCGGGACCTAGATCTGTTGCCTTTTTCAAAAATAACTGTCTAAGGCCTAAAGGACATCCTTAATCATAATTAATTATTAAAAATGGCTTTCTTGATGATATATGACTTCTAAAATGTTTGTAACCATTAGATGAAACCCTGATTTCTGAATAACTCGAAATACTATACTAAGTTGATAAGTGATCAAAGGGTTAGAAGAAACCCTAATTTTAGCTTCCTCTTTCTACATGAATTTAAATATATATTTCTTATGTCAAAATTAATATCATTAGATGACAATTAGTGTTTATTAATTGGTCTGAATCTTTAAAACGAACCATGATGTTATGAATGGTTAACATGTTAAGGATTACCCTCCCTTTTTCTTTAACCATCCTAGAAACCCTAATTTTGGGAAATCTTCTAATTAATCAATTAAATACTATCTTTAATCCAAATAGTTTATAATGGATCAGACCTGATAATATTTGTGAACCAAATTAGAATATGGGGAAATCGCTGATCTAAATTAAGATAACATAAAAAGGAATGATAACTAAGAACATATCTTAGTCCTGGTCACTTGGACCAATAGTAATGTTGTACCCTTGCTTTCTTTGCAGGGTGACTAAATTCTTGATTGAATCTAGAATCTGTTGAATTTTGATTGAACAAGCAGGTACGTGGTCATATAAGTATATGACTAGATTTCTGGTTGCCTATGATATGTATACCTTGAATGCTCATAATTGAATATTATTGCTTGGTTGACTAGTATGAGATATATTTCGCCAAACCTAATGAAACATAAATGGTTATGATGGGTTGTAGCTACTAGAGCACATAGCCTGGTGTGGATGTATGTGCCTAACATGGATATATGTTTCCCTTGGCCCATGTTAGATGTATGATGATATTATGTTGCCCACACTAGATGTAAGTTAAGTGCAATGTGTGTAGTACAACCACATCAAAATGATTGTAATAAAAAGGATGTTTACTTGATTTTCGCCTTAAGAAATGGTTTTGTTTCTCCTTTCTCCTTGTTCAAATATTTTCCTTTATGCAACCTTATTAAATGTAACTTTTACCACGTACCAGCCTTGCTGATGTTTTATTTCTCGTATTTTCTAGGTGCAAGGAACAATTGACAACAAGATGAAATACATGCTCAAAGTACCTGGAGGCATGAAATAATAAACATGGAGGATGCATTAGATAGATCTGTTCCACTTATCCTATTTCTCTCTAGATGTTAGTTTATTTCTTTTCCTAGTTGGTGTCGAGGATGATCAAGATCCTATGTAATAAAGTTAACTTTCTTTAGAACAATAATTTTTCTCTCCATATGTAATGACTTTATTTTATCTATATGAATGAATGTTTGTGTGGCATTATATGATGATGTGGACTAGATCTTGGCTCAATCTCTGGTTTTAATTGACTACCTTAATCTCTTATATTTTCCCTTTTGACATCTATAGATATGAGTGCACGCATATCTGTGAATGTCACTATGGAAAGTATATAGAAATTGGGGGACGTCACATAACTAGTAATGACAAACCATCCAATAGCTATAGAGCATGGTGCACCTATCCTAAACATTTCCCTACTTCTTGTCCTCTACTTGCACTAGTCGTGCTTTTTTGAGCTAGTTAATATGGTTAATAGATTATTTATGACGAAACAATAACAACCAATATACGGAAATAAGATATAAAATTTACATTGGAAATAAGATATAAGTTATATCATTTAAACTAAATGATGGACAGATTGTGAAACCAACATAAGCGACTAAATCTATTATACTTACAAACTTGTAATAGCGCTCAGCCAAAAGCATCATTGACATTACAGTGAATTACGAAAAACAATTGGAAGAGAAACCCACGGTCATCATGGTAGATAGAAAGCATGCTGACATAACACCTTTTCACACGCAAATAATGGGTTGGCTTGGATGCGTAGTTGCTCATACACTCGTGACGAGTAATGATCTCCGATATTAGTCCCCGTCTTGTTGGACCGAATATGAATTCAACGAGGTGTAACTCTACGAAGTTATCCAATTCTTGCGTTTGGTTTCATACCGACAAAGCCTCAGTGAGAAAACAAACCACACATCATTTGTTAGGGCTAGTTTGGTTGCGAGTAAAATCAAACCACGGTGTGAAATCTGAAACATGAAATCAAACTCAACAAGTTGAAACTGGAACTAAATAGTTTGGTACTATATAAACTCCATTCGACAAGTTCATTTGCATTTATCTAGTTAGTTGTGGTTTATAGAAGCAATTCATAGAAATATGACGTCAATTCGATGGGTTTATGTTAAAATTGCTCACGTTTGACCAGAAGACTGCATGATATATGTCCAGCTGGCACATGAAACAGAAAAGTGAAAATGAACCGCGCTGTTTTTGTGCGCTGTCCGCTTTCCACCAATTTATACAGAAACGAGAATTGTTGTGCGGTTTGGTTTCACACTATGTTTTCCAGATACACGTAACCAAACGTTTGACTTTGCAACTCACAATGAAAATCAACTGCACTCGTTTCAGTTCTGTCCAACCAAACGAGCCCTTAGTTATGTTAAAAATTATAGAAAACAGACTGCGCCCTATCCAGACGCGACTTGATTTCCTCCACACTCCAGCGGTATACACTGTTATATGTGAGAAAACCCAAATATACAGCCCAGCACGGGCCGCACCATGAACTCATATTTGTATGCCTATCACAGATGGTAATCAACTTTGCTACTGATTACATGTCACCGACCCATCCTCGACGTGAATCACATACACCAATTGTGCCGTATCAAATGACAACAAAGCAATTAAATGTGTAGGGGGAAACTGAGGGGAGAGTGGTCCACCCCAATATGTAATCCAGTTGGGATTCTAATCCAAAATCAAATGGCAATGGGTGTAGTCCAACTTCTTATATTTTGGGCACATACTTCCACACGTTGGTAATGTGAGACTAATTTCATTCACACATGACTTAACAATCTCCCCCTCATGTGTGAGTCTATAAACTCCCCCTCAAAATGTACCACACAATATAGGCCCAGCCGCACAACCCAATATTGCGTTTCACAAAGGTGAAAAACTCAAGTTCTATCCAGACTCTCATACCACTTGAAGGGTTGATGCAGACTAAAAATATGTGAAATAACCTGCACGTATGAACTAGGTGCGTAAAAATAATATAGAAAATAAGTAACCACAAGAACACTGAGATTTACGTGGAAAACTCCCACAATGTGTGAGGAAAAAATCACGGGGTCAAAGCCCGATGGAGAAAATCCATTAATCAACATATTACAATGTTAAACTTGAAGAATACATAGCAAAAGGAAGATATACAGATAATACCGAATCAATACGTCACCACACCAAACAGCCTCTCAGAAAAACACCTCCTTACAGAGAATACTCAGACAGAACAAGAACGTAAGCGATGATGAAGAACTTGATGTAGATCGGAAAAGAAAACCAGAGTGGTGCCACTCTCTTTCCTTTCTCTTCTTTCTTCTTCCCTGACTCTTCTTCTCTCCGTCTCGAACAGCAATCCATAAATAGCAGCGGCGGCTATCCAAGTGCTTGCGTGACCCTGACCGTCGGCCCAACAAAATGAGCTGAACTTACGAGGAATGTAGTTTCAGTTCCTGTTTTGAAACTCTGTTCGGGTTTGTTTTACACTCAAGCAAACGGGCCCTAACTTAAAAGCTCGTCATGGATATTAAGTTCCACGTGCTTATCGTGTTTCTGGATCTGCCAGTCACTCATCGACAGTTTCTTCAATGAATTCATCCGGAGAAAATGAACATGTGAAAAAAGTCGATGAATCCTGTGAGGTAACATGAATACTTAATCACACACATTACAAGCCAGGGTGCAAAAGGGCCTAGCTGTTTCCCGGTTCTTCGTCAATCCTGAAACAGACCAAAAGGGCCCAGTCCGGTGAAGGATGGCTCTCCTTCTCGTATCTTATATGACTTTGTGTAAAAGTTAATAAGAAAGGACTTCTTATTTTCTTATTTATTTATTATAAGGTGCACCAAAGGTCTCGAAGAATAATAAATAATGACTGTTATGGAACATATATTATTCACTTCATAAAGTAAATCGAGAACTGCTCTCATTTAACTCTTGCACAGACGTTCGATAAAGCCAATTAAAATTAAGAAAATGTAGGAAGAACTCCGTTACTGCAAAGTTCAGCAACTTTCAGCTATCTCCGAGCCCCCACCCCCGGCACCGCCGCGGATTTGCTGGTCCTGCCAGCTACCGGGAGCACGCTCTCCTTGTTTGTGCGGGCGCCGCGTGTACAATGGTAGCCGGAGCTTCTGTCCTCCCTACTGGCTGCGGAAATAATCGTTTCTGTATCAAACGACAGTCTTGTTATTTTACAAATAAGTCTAATATTTATAACATGTATCGTTTTATTAAATATTACCGTATAGTGTTGGTCTTCGTTCCGCTTCCCTAAATCTTTACCTAACTTCTTTGTTTGCGGTAGTTTGCCGCTGTGTTATTGGCGAAGTGGCACAAATGGCCATTATCTTCGGCGGCGAATTCCTTCTATACAATGTGATACCTGCTACTCATCCAGGATCTGAGGCTTTCAATCGTGTCCATCGAGTTGCAGAAGACTGCTTTTGGCACTGCTTCAACTTTATTTGCCTCTGTCTACAGTTCCTCGCGACATCTTCCTAGTGATATCTCCAAGTTAATATCCTTGACACGAGGCCGCCAAGCCGTCCTGACGCGAACTTTAGAAATTTGATTCACATAGAGGAACAAATACTTGAAGGTGATACAATATTATCAACTAGCACAGATACAAGGTATGTATAACTGCCGAGGTAATCTTACACAATATATTATGGTACAAAATTAATTTATTTTTTATCTTTAGATCGGTGAACACTGAAAATGATGAGGATTTAACTATCAATCATATGAATGACCAGTCTAACACAACACCTAAACCGGCAAGGCGCATATTAGATTTTGGGGTTCCTGAACTAGACATAGAATTTGAGTCAGAATCATTTACATATGAATTCTATAACCGATATGCTCGTACAGTTGAGTTCAATATCTGTAAAAGTAAATATCGCAGAAATGTTAAAAATGACATAATTTACAGAAGATTGTGTTGCTCTAAAGAGGGATTTAAGACTTTTGACCATCGTCGAATTGTCGTAAAGAAGCGTAGACAAGAAACAAGGACAAAGTGTAATACTTTTATAGATATTCACCTTCAAGATGGAAAGTGGAAAGTCATCAAAATTGAATTTAATCACAAACACGTTCTTGCTTCTACCCCTGAATGCCACATGCATAGGTCTCACAAAAAACTTTCTAATGCTCAAGCTGCACAAGCTGATATTTGTATCCTTTCTGGAATTCATGTTGGACAAATGATGGAATACATGGGTAGACAAGCTGGTGGTGTTGAAAAACTTGGTTTTCTTGAAAAAGACTATAACAACTATCAAAGTAACAAATGTAGAAAGAATATTGAAAGGGGGGATGCAGTTGCTACAGTCGAGTATTTAAGAAATAAGAAGGTTAAAAATCCCAGTTTCTTTTATGAGATGCAATATGATGAAAAAAATAAAGTTAGTAACATTTTCTGGGCAGATGCTAGATCTATAAGTGATTATTTTAGTTTTGGTGATGTGGTTGGCTTTGATACAACATATCGAACAAATGTAGAATGTCGGCCATTTAGTCTATTTGTTGGTGTGAATCATCATCAACTAACTATAATTTTTGGTTCAGCATTGCTATATGATGAAATTATTTCTAGCTTTACATGGATATTCAAGACATTTTTACAAACAATGGATGGCAAGGAACCACGAACAATTTTAACTGATCAAGATAAAGTAATAGAGTCTTCATCAAAGAAGTTCTACCATGATGCCACCATCAACTTTGTATTTGGCATGTCTATCAAAATGCTCTGAAACATCTGAGTGCTCAATTTAAAATTTTGATTAACAGGAAATAGTGGTTTGGTCATGACTTCAGTAGATGTGTGTATGATTACAAAGATAAAGAGGAGTTTTTAAGAGCTTGGGCTGAAATGTTACAAAAGTATAACCTTCAAGAAAATAAATGGCTACAAAAAATCTTTGATGATACAGATAGATGAGCAATGGTCTATTGTAAAAATTATTTTACAGATGATATGAAATCAGCACAAAGGAAAGAGTCATTAAACTCTAAACTGAAATGCTACCTACTACCTCATTACAATTTGTTGGAGTTTTTTTTTTGAACATTTTGATTGTGTTTTGAGAAAGAGGAGATATAGAGAACTGGAAGCTCATTTTCAAATGAAAAGTTCTCTCCCACAAGTGTTTCTTCCTTCTAATATTTCAAAATAGATGGTTAGTGCGTACACACAGGCGATTTTTGAAAAAGTTCAAGAAGAGTATGCCATTTTTGTGAAATATACATCACAAATGGTTGATGATGGACCAAATAATTTTTTTACAGTGACAATGATGGGGAAGGATCGAAAACATGTAGTCAACATAGATGTTGTAAATCACATAGTTGATTGTAGTTGTAAAAATTTTGAGTATCCTAGAATTTTGTGTCGACGTGTATTTTGAGTCTTCCATCAACTTAAAATTGTAGAAATTCCCTCCAAATATATTCTTAAAAGATGGACTAGAAATGCCAAATATAGTAATCCATTAGATTGGTGTGGTATTGTCATGGATGTTGATCCAAAGGTTGTACTTGTAAAACACAATAATGTGTTATGCCAAGCATACATCAAACTAAGTGAAGAAGCAACAGAGTTCAATGAAACATTTGATATAAGCTTGAAATATGTAGAGAAAGATTTGGAAGATGTAAGGAGATTTAAAGAAAATATGAAATCTAAAGGAAAGCAACCGATTCAATGTATCCTTGATGAGGAACCAAATCCAGCAATGTTGAACTAAAAAAAGGGGATAGTGAAGAAGGAAGTAGAAAATAGAAAAAGAGTTTCCTTGAAAAGGGTAAAAGGAGAAGCGTTACTTCAAAGGTATAATTTCAACTTTTTATCAACATGTGTTTTTTACATTCTTTATGTAATGTAAACATTATTTGTTAACTTTTAAAGGACCAAACAATTGATAGAAATATTGAAACGAATAAAGAACTTAACAGTAAAACAATCGATGTTCAGAAAACAACAACACGTATATTTCTTCTCCTTCTTTATGTTGATTATTTATGCTACATATTGAATGAGCAATAATCAAGATAATCACAAATTATTTTTTTCAACGAAAGATCATAGCATGGTATATATATATATTTTTCCACTTAATTACATGTGACTCAAAGTACACATGGATATTTATCAAACAATGAATAATATAACTCTCATAATGGGAGCAAGTTACAATTACTAATGGTGAGAGGAAAATTTATACATCATTTATTATTTTTAGTTTATAGTGTAATATGTTAACTTTCAGGGAGTTGAGCAAACCATGCCTTCCACTTCAAGACTTGAGTTGATATGTCCAAATGTATCCCATGAACATCAGAAATAAGTAATCACACATTTATCAAAATGATGTAGTTTCTATCTTTTCCCCTATCCCATTTTCATTCTTGATTTAATGTGTATGACGTTTCAAAATATTTTCTTTGTTACAGGTACAACAATCATCACCTTGGATGTATCTAGAACATTCACAAAAGAAATAAGGATCTCTTTAAAGAAAATTATTTTGTTGCAACTCTTACATGAGGACGAGAGACATTTTTTGCTCATTCTCACTAAACTTACTATACTAAGCTATTTTTTCATTTGTATCAACAATAATTTTTATCGGATTATTGATTAATATAGGAAGTACAATATTGGATTTACTATCCATTGCCAAATATTTTCACATTTCTTAACATGGTTAGTTTGTCTTCAAATTTCTACTGTTTGTGGTTGTTGTATTTTTTGGTGAAAATATACATTAACAGTATGAATCACTACAAAATATAGCACAAAATTGTGCAAGAGTTTTCCAAATAAAAATTAATAAGAAAAAAATTCTTGAAACAAATAAAATATGTGATGGGTAAAAAAGTTGTCATTTAAATTTAAATTATTTTCTTACAAATTCATATATGTAGCACACATTGACAGTGTTTTTAAATTTTGCAGATGTATCTTTCCTTATTGAGTTGTTTGAATTAGTTACAAGTTATAAAAGTGATAATCCAAAATAAGCACGATTAAGAGAGTGAACTAAATCTGGGTCAAGTTTGGTGGTTGTAAAATTGGTTAATCATTTTGATGATTGGAACCCCTATTTAGAATTGGCAGTGTAAATATTGGGTCCATACAAACCTTCAAGTCTTAATATCCATTTAAATTATATAGTTGGCGGCTTATACAATGGATGTCTCATTTCCAAGGTCACCTGTCATGCTATTTGAAACCGGGTGCCTAGTCTGTGTCAATCAATCCATGTTACCACTAATGTATTATTCTCAACTGCAAAGTGACAATCCAAATAAATATTTTTAACCACATTTGGATCGATTTTGCTGACTATAAAATTAATCAATCATTTTGATGGTTGGGACCCTTATTTAGAATTGACAGAATAAATCCTGGTCCAACATTCATGAATATCCATTTAAATTGTATAGTTGGTCGGTTTATGCGGAGGGTAACACATTTCCAAGGTCGGTTGTTGTAACATACCAGATCTCAAACCCTACCCTAGAAGTTTAACCTTTTGGACTTAGCCAATCAAGGTTGAGGTTAGAGTGATCCTAATAATCTATTGCATGAAACATGTAATCTAATATGTCATATAATTTATTTGATGATAATAAGATGATAAATAACTTAATTGGATGCATAATATGGCTAATGGGCCTATAATGGGCCTAATGACATAATCCATGTAATAAAGCCTCAAAATAAAGAATAGACTTCAAATTCGTAATCTACACATTAAAATAAGCTTACATGTCAATTTTCATCTAATTTGGACAACTTTGCTATAACATGGTATGTTTAGGAGAGAGAAAGTTGATAAAATACATTAATGCTCGATAATATAATTTATGACACCAAAAGTTGGAATTAAAGGAAAATTCATATTCAACACACTTAAGTTAACTTGTGGATGAAGTTTTACCTAATTTGGATAATCCTAATACCATTAATGAAGGAGGAAAGAGAATATATTAATTGATTTATTTGACACATTGAAAGTTCTTAAAAGGCAAATCTAATTTTATATTCGGAATCTACATGCTTTAATTGGCCTCTGTGAAAAATTTGGTTTAGTTTGGATAAGTATAGTACCCTTAATTGAGGAAAGAGAAAAGATATGCATTAATTGGTTATTCACTTTGATTTAATTCGATTTTCCACAGATTTCCTATAGTTTCTCAGTTTTGGGTTGTCACACGGCCCACTTATGTGGGGTTGCTATGAAGCCGTTGGATCAGATCTGACGGAAGAGGAGTCATCTCCTACCTCCAATCGGACTGCTCTTTCCGACTTCAGTAGCAGCGATTTTGGCGCAATGATGTCTTCCTCTACTTCCCTTATTATTTCCTTATGTTTCGATTTTTGCCATCGCCTCAACTTTCCTATTTCAGGGACCCCTAGTTTGGGCGGGTTTCCTTCTCCCAATCGATCAGTCGACGCGATAGTTTCCCAATCGGACCTGTTTCCGGTTTTTGAGGTTGTTGCATCGAACCTTGGGTATGTTCCCTATATATACCTCCTCCTCCATGAACCCCGAACCCACAGAAATTGCTCGCAATTGCTCCTTCGGCCCGATCGCCCTACAACTGCTGCTCCCTTCTCCGACTGCTTGGTTCGTCACCGGCGACTTCGGTGACACAGGGCAGACCTTCGGAGTTCCTTCCTAACACCAAGACGTCCTCCCATCTGGTTCGGCTTGCCGGAAATCTCACCAATTTGATCTAATCAGGTGACCATCCGTTTTCCCCCTTTTGTGCTCCTACCTGCTTCCGTTTCCATGGCAGTGGGTCTTTTCCTCTGATTCTTCTGCTTTTGGTCCGGATGTTGGGTCTCATGGTTTCGGCTAGGTCCCAAGAACTTGATGATGTTTTCTTCTAGCGTTTTGTTGAGGAATCGTGGAGTTTGTTTCTTTGGTTGCCCTGCTTCTGTTCTGCTCAGAACCATGGCTGGCTCACAGCGTCGGGGATGAATCCCCTTTGGCAATGGTTGGCTTTGCCCGGCTTCTCTTCTCATTTTTGTTTTATCGCCCAGGGACATTTCCGTCATTTTGCTTATTTCTCCTTTGCTTAGGCGAGTCAAGGCCATGGGTTGATGCGGTGACTTGTTCAGCCCTGATTGGGCCAAGTCATGCGGGCCCGGTCTATTTTTGTGGATTTTCTCGCCTATGTGGCATTAAGTAATTACCTGATTGGTCGGATTTATAAAATCCATAACTAATAATCTGCTCATCAGAAAAATATGCAAAAATACTCGTTGGATTCAGAAAAATAATACCTATCTAATGGTACAGGTTTTGATAACTCAATCCGAAGATTAATAACAGGTGTTTTTAATGGATCTAATTAAATAAGATAATAACTTGTATAATTCATAACTAATAATTTATAAGTCAGAAAAATATAATAAAATATGTTTTGAACTCAGGAAAATATAATCTAAAATATGGAATCATTTTGGAAACCTAATTCATATATTAATAAAAAGGTGTTTTTAGGGTTTATGAAATCAATATAAAATCTAACCCTAATTTCACATATATGCAAAATAGGTGCTTTGGAAACCTAGGCTTGGACCTAGATGTGACCATGGATCGTTTGACTCTGAAGTTGAGGTATGATTGCATCCCACATTATTTCTATATTGAGCAATTCTTGTCTCTTATGTATGTTTGCATTCCCGATTATTCTTGTTGAGCAATTATCCTATTTTATTCTTTCTCTTGGTCCTATGGACAATAGCCTATACACATTGATCTTTTCTTTTGATATCATGGTTCATGTGAACTATCTTATTTTGTTATTGATCTCGTGATCACTTATATTCTCTTGGAATCTTATCTTATTGCCTTGGTGCAAGTTGGACTTTTGATATTATATGGCCATTGTGATGTGGATTTTTTTTACTTGTTGCTATATGCCCACTTTGAAGTGGATTTGTTATATGTTTGTGTTGTCCATTGTGTGATGGCAATCTTGATAATTCTGATTATACTTTTCCACTTGCCTCTACATTTAACATGCTATGTGATTCAGTAGCACTAGAGTAGTGTAATTACATTGGTTTTGTCTCATTATGCAACATGGCAACATTGTGATATCTTTGGGATGGAGGATGTGTGATTCCCCATACCCGGGAAGGATGTGTGATTCCTGTCCCATGTTATATATATTTGGATGGTGGATGTGTGATTCCCCATGCCAGGGCAGGATGTGTGATTCCTGGCCCATGTACCATCAGGGCAAGATGTGTGATTCTTGGCCCATGTTCCACCAGGTTCAAGATGTGTGATTCTTGACCGCCATTGTTATTTATATTGTTCTAGGGCTATGCTTATCTCATATGCATGCAGGTTGATGATGATATGTGCTTTGTTTTCCACCATGGTAGTGGATGTTTATAATGATAGCACATTCTTATTATTTGTTGGTTATGGCAAGTATCCCTTTTTGTTGTGATCTTTCTCTTGATACCCGTTTGGGTGATACTTATCTCTTGCTTGGGAAGCCTTTTATTTTGATGTCCTTTTTATCCTTATATTGCTCAAATTTATTTTAGTATGCACATACCAGCCTTTGCTGACGTCTCCTTTTGTTTCTCTTTTGTTGGGGTATGCTTCCAACCCTAGGTGGAGGACATGGATGGCAAGACGTGTTGACCTAGACTTAGCTTGAGATGATGAACCTTGGAGACAAACTTCAGGTGGTTTAGATTTCCTCTACATGGATCCTTATGATGTAAGTTTGTAACCCTTTGTTTTTTAATTGAATAGTCAAATATTTTCTTCCGCTACTATACATTGGTCTTTTGATTACCATTATATAAGGATTTGAAAATTTTACACCCACTTCATCACACCTTTTGAGTGTGTTTGGACTGGAGGTTTTATTATTCAAATTTTTAGTAGAGAAGTGGTTTCACTTCTTTACAGTTGTCATGCTATTTAAACCCAAGTGCCTAGCCAATGTCGAATAATTCATGCTACCACTAGTATATTATTCCAAAATGCATCCTTATTTATAATATAATAATCTACTTATACTCTTTAGGATTTTTTACATCGCATAAATGTACATTCGTCCATAGCATCCAACCGATATCTGTTTCGAATTGATTTATTAATTGCTTAGACTTGTTTATATCACAGCGGCGGCTAACTACCGCAAACAAAGAAGTTAGGTAAATATTTAGGGAAGCGGAGTGAAGGAAAACACTATACAGTGATATTTAATAAAATGAGACTTGTTATAAATATTGGACTTGTTTGTAAAATAACTAGATTGTCGTTTGATACGGAAACGATCATTTCCGCAGTTGGTGTGGAGGAAAGACGCTCTGACTACCATTGTACACGCGGCGCCCGTGCAAACAAGGAGCAGTGTGCTCCCTGTAGCTGGCAGGACTAGCAAATTCGTGCCCCACGGAACACACAGTAAGGGTCTCATGGGCAAACCATGGTTTACATATAATTTACAAAAGCATAGGTGGTAGGAAAAAATATAGTTTTTGTCACCATCTCAGGACACATGCATAGAGGTAGGGGTGCAAACTGGTAGGACATTACATATTTACCCACTACCTAACCTTGTAGAGTAGGATAAGTACCATGTAGAGTAGGATAAAGGCATGCATATTATTTACTCATCACTCATTTACGTTTTACCCGCTTTACCCACATACAAATAAGGTAGGATAATGGGAGAAGCTTTACCCTAACCGCTTCACCCATTTACCTAACAATATAAGACTGATTTATAGTCTTTAGAATCTAATACATTTCGTAATGCCTACTAAAAACACCAATAAGTCTCACTTCTACTTTCTTAATTTGGACTATTGTTTGATTTGAGAAATTTTATTAAACAAATGGTAGTATGTATCACTTTTTTATAATCACATATTAAAAAAAATGAATTACTCTATAAAAATAATCCACTAAAAAGTCAGACCTTGTTTATAAAATAAATATTGGACTAAATATTATTTTTTTGTATTTATTACCAATATCATTGTTTTTATTATTGTTTAGTATTAATTTTTGAATTAGTATGTGTTTGATGTAGGGAATACCTTATGAAATAATCATTCAAAATATCATTATCTATCTTTATATTACTTTACCCATTTCGTCCATATCCTACGCATTTACCTGCATGTTTATAGTTCTTAAGAAAACAATAATTACCCTATGAGTTACCCTCAACTTTGACGAGGGTAAGGATAAAAGTAAGCCTTTACTGTACCTTACTGTACCCACTTACAGCCCTGCATGGAGGTGGATCTTTTTTAACACGTAAAATGAACCCTCACATTAAACAAAGCAAGTTCTAACACTTAACATTGATCTTTTAAAGAGACATGATAGTCATGATAAGTTTGAATATGTTATCCTAGAAAAAAAAACTAGAATGGCTCGCCAAAAGTGTATATGGATGCCAAAACATGGTTACAAAGATCATGAAGATCCTTAGATGATGATCGTTGAGACCTACATCTAGGTTATTACAGCATTTATCATGGTATCCACACAGAAATGTATAGTGACCTTTGCTTTCAAATATGACACCATGAAGGGTACGCCAAAACTTTGCAAATGTATTGTATCTTTTGGTATCATGGCAATTCATTGTCATTGCCAAGATTCTCTTAAAGAGCGTAGAGTCTATGATTGTCTATTAAAAAATCAGGTTGTGGAAAACTTTTGGTGAAATCATAGATCTTGGAAATGATTACTTATACATAAACTAACTCAAAAGAAAGAAAATATCATTCCATGTTGGAGGCTCTTGGTAAATGTTGGGTTTCTACCTGTCACACAATTCTGAGAGTCTGTCTTTAACCTTTTAGAGCATACATGAAGAGAATTCAGGGCGAAAGAGAAAATATCCAACTTCCTTCTCTTTTTATGCCAATCAACAATTTTGGTACTAGTTGGATATTGAAAAGGAAACTATAGAAAGGAAAGATTAGCGCTATATCATTAAGCATGTTTACCTAATGTGAAAAACCCATATGTAGGTTTTTATATGTGATAAAACTGTTCAAGTTTGTACGAGTTTCGATGATCACTGGAAGATAAACATGGTTACCTGGAGGAAGGTTATTGTTGCGAAACACGAATGTGACATTGGGGTCATGTAAGTAAGACATTTCAATGAAGCTCTCCTATACAAGATTTGATGATAATTCTAAATTGATCTTATTTTTGTAGTGGACAGAAACTATGGATGCAAGGTATAACAATCTATAAAATAAGAGGATCACTACTGGGTCAAGACTATGGAAATTCATAGTCAAGAAGTTCACCCTGCCTCATACCCAAACATTTTGAGTAGTGTTGGATGGAGATCATAATAGTACTTTGAACAATCCTTGGTTTAACATAAAGCTAAAAATGTTCTAAGAGACAAGTGCAACATACTAATGGGTCTTCATGATCTAAAAGTGAGCTCTATTCTCACAGGAAATGGTAAGTGGAATGAAAATTTAATTCTTCACTGGTTTTATGAATCTTACTAAGACAAGTACTATTTGCATGTGCCCCCCTACTTGCACAACTAGAGAAGATGATTAGGCCTGGCTTGGAAATCACTCTAGTTTTTGGTGCATTGAATATGATTACCACCAGCTAATCAAATATTATTGGAGGTGGTTCGAGGACGTTGGAACTCCATATGGAGGCTGAGAACTCCCTCCAAGATTAAGGTTTGCCTCCATGAATCCAGGCACAAATTGATGAGAAAAAATGCCTATATGAGCTGATCAGACTCACAACACTCAGTAGACCGTCATAGTTTGATCGCAAACAACATTAAGATAACTTAAGGAGATGAAGATAGATCCACAAATTTTTCCATCACATCATGGAAAACCTAGCTATATAGAAACAATCATATATTCAAAATGACATCTCTCAGTCTAAGAAGGAATTATAACTAAAAATCAATTGAAAATTTTAATCATTGCAAGATATCTTTCAACAATCTATGTAGTGACACCAATGCTCCTAGAAGAAACACCTTTTCAATTAGGCTAGACCACCGCAACGCTAAAGGGAAGTAAACATTCATGTGACCAAGGATAACACTAGTGAAACTATTACCATGAGCTACATTACCAGATATGTTGATGGGATGTGGATCTAGGGGGGGGGGCATAAGAAGATGGCCATCAATGAATATTTAGGGGAAGATCTAATGGTTATCCTCTAAGAAAGAAACAACCATTGTTGACAAGTATTGATCAATGATGTTCCATTATGATAACCATATTTCCTGCATTTGCACAAACAACAACACAAAACCACCTTCTAGATACAAAATGTAAGACCTCACTTTTCAACATCCCCCAAGTAAGGGAAGACCTAAAAAGTTGAGAGCATTACCTAAAATTCTCAAGGATCCAAATTTAGCCTATTAAAAATTTAATAGATAATAATTATCATTATTTCAAATAATTTTTACAAGGTCCTCTCATAAGGAGTTACATGAATTTTGTTCATTAGAGTTGTACATATAAAAAGAAGTATCTATCTAATCCTCCTTTACTTAGATTTAATACCTTCAGGTTATTCATCTATTCATCATGTCTTGATATCTTTGTATTTTGCTTTTACCTAAAATGACATGAAATAAAAGCACATATTAGCATATTGAAATATATTGTGTATGTGGGGTGCATGCAAAAGTGTGTAAGTAAATAACAACATATAATCAATCAATTACTTGCAAATAAGAACTGGGATTTTCTTTACATAGTCGATCGCATGTTTAATATGCTATCATGGGTGTGATCACTGTCCCTCCAGGGCTCGTGTACATCATCCCTTGATTCATGTCATATTATAGTTAAAAATATAATATTTACTTTATATGTTACTCGTAGCGGCATATAATTGAATAGAATGTAATAAACAACCAACAATTTATTTGAGAAATCTTTGAAAAATCCTCAGTAAACATCAAAAAACTAAATTGTGGGTAGTCATAATCGTAGACATATACCTTGATGGCGAGTGATGCAGATTATGTAATTATACTTTAAGTATATTCAATCAATCTAATCAACAAATCCAAACAATCAAGATTTTAATATGCATGTATGTAAATCCTATAGTGTCACTATCAAGTTTTTCAAAAGAAACCGTACTCAATCCTAATCTAGGGTTTAGAGTTTAGACAAGTAATAAAAGTATAAACCTTATTTCCATTGCATGTTATACATTAGGTAAAACCATAATTAATCTATCCAACATATCCTTTCATTATAATCACTTAGATTCACTTATGTTCATTAACGACAAAGCAAGTTATGACCTTTAACTTGAATTATTCATATGCATGATTATTCACCTTAGGAATCCTAATTATCATCATTATGATCACGATCATGTTAGATTATCATTATATTAAAAAATAATAGATTATATCATGAATATGAGCATTCAAGGTATTTAACACCTAAAATGTCTATTCTAGAGTTTCCAATTACTAATCATTACTTAATCACACATTAACCCCACTTTCATAATTGGGATAATAACTAGGTCCCAAATATATCTTATTTGTGTCCCTCTCTTTTTCTTGATGAAACTGATATATAATTTTAGTATATTCCAACCTATCGATTATATTCTAGAATTGTTTTAAGTTATGCATAGCCTGACCAATGGGGAGATGATATGTAAGAAAAAGATCCAAAAGTTCATATTTTAGTTGTGGAAGGTGTTAGGACTAGGATATATGGTGAATTACCTCTATGCACTTGTACTTCATATTCGCACCTAAGGATCTCAGGGTCATTTGACCCTAAATCTTCTCCTACATTGTGAGGAGACTCGATCCACACCTTGGGTCTCAGTGGCATGGTTTATTCCCCCGCTCTTGGGCTTTGAAGACCAGAAAAAGGCCCCTACACCCTCAGTAGCCCTGCCTAGACTTGGCCAGGCATCAAGTACCAAAGATTGTGAAGGGTATATCTGTAGGGAAATGTGGCATCAAATAAGAAACATAAATAAAAAAAATTACTGACATATTTCCCATTAACCAGCAGATCACATCAATAACTATGCAATGGGAAGGATGGTTTCACAAAGATATATCTGGTCCTAGAGCAAGTCCAGTGTTGATGTAGATGTGTACTCTATCTTAGACAGTCTCTATCCAGCTCCTGGTTTCACTCAGATTCATCATACTGCTCCTCCATAGACAATAGACTTGGACAACTGTTGTAATGGCTCCTCAGATCTCGCAATGGACCGTGAGTTGATGTTGCCCTCCTAGTAGCAACCAAAGGACTCCTGCCTATAGAGTAGTCCACATGACCAACTAGAACTCATGTATTCCTACAAGAACGAACATGAAGGAGTTGTCCCTCCCATTGGTGTACTAGTCACCAACATCCTCTCCCTCAACAATGATCCTCAATTGTTTCTCTTAGGTGGCTATCCCTCCCTAGTCAGGTAGGACTTGCCTAGGCTCTCGTGGTTACCACAACTAGAGAGGACAACAATTTTCAGAGCAACTGATTCTCAATTGTCTATGTAGTAGTTGTATTTTGAGAAGCCCCCAGTACCCCTCTATATATAGGAGGGGTTAGGGTCAGGGTTCCCAGTCCCCAGTAAATGTGGGACTAAAGTGGGAGTAGAAAAGATTGAAAGACCTTGAATTCTCATAATAATTATAGAAGTTTTGCAACATGCGTGCACTGAAGCCATCATCTTGCCCAGCAAGACGGTCATCCTTCCCAGCGAGAAGGTCGTCTTAGCAAGACGGTCATCCTTCCCAGCGAGAAGGTCGTCTTACACGCGAGACAATAATTTCTCCCAGATTGACAGTCATTTTTCTAAGGGAAAAGGTCATTTCACACCTTCTAGTTTTGCGTATATGTTGGCAATTTAATTTCAATAAGTATCCAACTTGACGTTAGCACCAATTCTTTGTTCAATCAAATTGCACCCCCAAAATAGGTGTTTTGTGCAACTGAGACGGGTGTCTCGCACCAGGCCAAATGGTCGTTGGTGCAACTGAGACGGGTGTCTTGCACCAAGCCATACAACCATTTCACACAAGTTACACGAGCATCTTAAAACCCATGTCAGGCAGGATTCCAACCATTGTATAATGCATTCATCCTGACACTCCAAACAATAGTCTCAACTCTTAAACTGATCATTTGGCAGTCTAGTCAGCTGATCTACTGTGTGAATTGAAATACCTAACACTTTAGTAATCAATTCAATTATCATTCAAGATCAAACTCCTCTTCTAGATGAGCTCCTATGTGTGTGACCCTATAGGTCCCATATCACATTGGCAGTGAATGTCCATAACTAGCTTATGACATCACAAGCAATGAGTGGTTACTTGTCACACATCATTGCTACCCAAGTAAAATGAAAAGTTGGGGGCAACTTCAACCTACAATCTGTGTATGGTGTTGTAGTGTTTGTATAGTTCCTTTGTCACTAATATCCATATTGAATTACAGGCATGGAGCAGTCACCCTCATTATTATTCAAACTTGTTCCTTGAACTAGAGTTGACTGTATGAGATATACGTAAGCTCAATATCACATATTGACTCACATGTGTATGGCCATACTTTTCTTAGTCTCACTAATCAAGAGGATGTGGATATCATACTCCTGTCAGAGGGACAAATCCCATATCTATCACTCACAGTCAGTCCCCATGTGTCAAAGTCACCCAATCATCACCATTATAACAACCCATGTTTCAGGATTGCGTTTGTTGATGTCAAAGTGTACCCAAAGATATGTGATGAGTGCAGTGATTTTAGGTTTAAGAACCACAACCACCACCATCACTGTGAGAGATGACTATGACTTCCATGATGATGGTTTTCATGTGTCAGTCTCATAGTGTAACATACCAAATCTTGAACCCTACCCTAGAAGTTTGACCCCTTTGACTTAGCCAAACAAGGATAAGTTAAAACATGTAATTAAGCCAATAATGAAATCTAAAATGTGTCATAAGAAGTGTAACATAATAAATCATGCTTAATAATCATATATGACACATGTGGAGGTAATAAGAACATAATTGGAATAATAATGAACTAATGGGTCTCTATTGGGCTATATGACATAATACATGTAAGACAATCTCAAAAGGAAAGTAGACTTCAAATTTGTAATCTACACATCAAAATAAGTCTACATGTCAATTTTAATGTAATTTGGACTCCTTGAAATAATATGATAAGTTAGGAGAGAGAAACTACAAAACAGATGTAAGTAATAAATAGATGTGAAATATGACACCAAAAGTTGGAAATAAAGGTAACTTCATATTCAACATATCAAATACACCTTAAGGATGAAGTTTCACCAAATTTGGATAATCCAAGTATCATTAATGCATCAGATGAGACAAACTAAGTTTTGGATAATAAATGCATTAAAAATTCGCAAAAGGAAAATCTAACTTCACAATCAGAATCTACATGTTTATCTTAACCTATATGCAAAATTTAGTTTAATTTGAATAACTCTTAAACCCTTAAGTGAGGAAAGAGAAAAGATATGCATTATTTGGATTTCACTTTGGTTTTATTTGATTTATTTCCTTGTCACGTTTATTTTTCCTAATTTTCTCCAAAGTATTGATGTCACGCGCTTTTCCTATTTATCGACGATTTCTGACCATCAGATACGTGATCCGATGGTTGTGGGTCGTCTCCTACCTTGATTAGGAGTCCGCCCAGTTGTATACAGTAGCTTTGATTTTCTAGTTTCCTGTTCTCTCTCATTTCTCGATGAAATCTTCTAATTTCTTTCCTATTCATTTTGTTTTTCGATTCCGATCTCAATGATCCCTTGTTTGACCCCTACAACTCTATATATAGCAAAGCCCCAAGTCTCTCCTCTCCATCATTTTTCACAGATAGTAGTACACCCTTCCTCCTTCTTGTGCAACTACCCAGAAAGGACCATCGACCTTCATCCTCTTCTCCTCTGGTCTCAATTGGACCAAGCATCGTGTGGAGTAGTCGGGCCTACTTGGTTTCTTCTCTGGTGACCTTGGTAGCACCTCGGCCTTCTCTACTTCTTCTGATTCAATTGAACCTCTGGTGAGCATCCTTGGACCGCCCTCCATCTTTCCCTTTTTGTACTTTTGTGTGTAGTTTGCCCTACCTCCGGGTCGACAAGCTCGCTTTGGATTCTATTCTTGGTCACCTCCGGCAAGGTCCCTGCTCTCTCTCCTCATGCATTTGGTCTCATTTTGGCTTGTGAAGCCTTGATAGAGTTTGTTCTCCATTTTCTTCAACTCATTCTGCCACCAATTCACTCAGGTTCCCTCTCATTTCTCCTGGACTTTCTGGTAATGGTGAAAGGTGGTTTTGGCTTCTCCGATTGATGTTTGAGCCATGATTAGGATCGTTAGCTTCATTGTGACCTCTAGAACTCTACAACACAGTCGTTTTCTCAAAACAATCCTATGTGATCAGGTTTTGATTAGAGGTTTGCTCCTCTACATGCTGGCTTCGGGCTTGTTCAACAAAGAACAAAGCTTGTTGTGATTTGTCGATGATACCCCCAATTTTCCTCTCTTGCTTTGTTTTTCTTTGAAATATAGTTTGGTCTTTTCGCCCCGCTGTCTTCTATTTTTTGCACAAGCCGCATTGAGCTGGTTGAGTGCCCACTGACATGGGCGGGTTTGAGTGGCCAGCCTAAGTCCACGTGGCCTCTCCCTCTCTTTTCCTTTTTCTCAAATATCTTATCACATGTAATTTTATGATTCATCCAATTTTGCAAAATTCATAATAATTCACTCACTGATCAAAAAAATATAACAAAATATGTTTTGAACTTATAAAAATATAACCTAAAATATGGTATGGTTTTTATAACCTAGTTAACAAAAAATAATAAGATGATTTTTAGAGTTTTGATTAAATAATGAAAACCTAACCCTAATTCCACATATATGCATAACAGGTGCTTTGGAAGCCTAGACTCGGATCTAGAAGTATCTTAGATTTGTATAGACTCTTAAGTGAGGTATGATGTATCCCCTATTCCTCTATATTGAGCGATTCATCTATCTTATCATTCTTTTGACTTTGTCCTGCACATATGTCTATTCTCTTGATATCATGGTTCATGTGAACTATCTTGTTTGTGGTAATATTAGATATTCTCTTGATATCTATCTTGTGCCTTGGTGCATGTTGGTCTTATAAAATGATATGTGCCTACTTTGAAGTGGATGTTTATATGTTTGTGTTCTCCATTGTGTGATGGCAACATTGTATAATTCTGACTATACTTTTTACTTGCCTCTACATTAAACATGCTATGTGATTCAATAGCACTAGAGTAGTGTAATTGCATTAGTTTTTTGGCGTGTTCCCCTATTTTTGGGATGGAGGTGGTGGTGCCCCATACCCGAGTTTCAAGGATGTGAAGCCTTGGCTCAACTTTTATATATTGGGAGTTTGGCAGTGCATCATTCTCTATCAGGTTTCAAGGATGTGAAGCCTTGGCTACCTTTGTCTTTATATTGTTCTAGGGCTATGCTTATCTCACATGCATACAGGTTGATGATTGTGGGGTGTATGCCCTGCTATCTTTTTATGTGCTAGTATGTCATGATTTTATTTGTTTGTCTATGGCAAGTATCTCTTTTATTGTTGTTCTCTTCCTTTTATGCCCTCATTGGGTATCTTTGTATTTTCTATGCGAAGCCTTTTATTTTTTTGTCCCTTTATTTTCATAATATTGTTCAATTTTCCTTTTTAGTAGACACATACCAGCCTTTGCCGATGACTTCTACTTTTCTCTTCTTGCTGGGGTATGCTTCCAACCCTAGGTGGAGGACTTGGATGACAAGGCATGTTGACTTGGACCTAGATTGAGAAGTTAAAGCTTGGAGAGAATCTTGAGGTGGTTTAGATTTACCTCTACATGGATCCTTGTGATGTAAGTTTAAGATGTTCCCTTGTTACATGATTGAATATAGTCATGTTTTAATTCCGCTGCTACACTTTGGTTGTTTTGTATACCATTAATAAATATTTGAAAATTTGACACCCACTCCAAGCATACCTTTGAAGTGTGTTTTGGACTGGAGGTTCTATTGTTCAAATTTTTAGTAGAGTGGTGGTTTCACTTCTTTACAAATAGTGGGTCTGTCTGACACAATGTTCTCTAGTATGTATCTGTGTGGTTGGTTTGATATTCCCATATCATGACCAATGAGATTTAGTCATCAACCAACTCACACTCTAATCTTATGTGTTATTGCTATCTATCAACCTTCCAGAATAACAATCGATTAGGGACATAACGAGAACATGTATATGTACTCTTTACATCTGTATGATCTCATCCACAAGGTTAGTAACTTGAATACATATGTTATTGAGTAATATAATTCTCTAGACATTTATTATGTTATTCATTATCTCATAACTGAATATACAAAATAAATTGGATGCTTGCCTTTATTATTAATCAAATCATTTACATGTTATGCCATTACAATCATCATATGATTGGATCTCTAGGCATACATACCAACAGACTCCCACTTGCACATGGAGCCAATCACCCATGGATCTCATCCCGAGTGACCTAACATGACCATCATGCTTCTACTTCGTAAGTGATTTTATAGCGGGTTTAGCAACATTTGCTTTAAGTCGGTATTTTGCAATTTTCACATCTCTTCGATGTATGAATACTCATATGAGATGGAAGTGCCATAGTATGCTATCTGGGATCCCTAGCCTAACTAGTAGCTCCATTGTTGTCATCAATATTTCTACCGTGCCATCAATATTTCTACCATGTCATCAATGGTTTGGAACCTCACACTAGTTCACCCATATGAACTTCTTGATCCATACAATATCCTTTGTTTATCTCATAACACAGAGATACTGGGATTCTTTTGTTGATTTGAACGACTATTATTAGATCATAACTCCTTCTATCTTACAAGTTCCCATTTGTTGTCAAGCATAAAGTTAGATTGCGATTATGTTGTCAATTTGGATGCTTGCATGGGTGTAATCCTTTACATCCAACTCTTCCCTATTACCATACTCAAGGAAAAGATCCTTTTAGTGCTATACAAGAACCTAAGGACGTTCATTATTGTTACGACCCCACCTCCCGATAACCCCCAGTTAAGGGAGACTGAGAGGTCGAAGCCGCACCCATAACTTCTGGATCAAAGGTTCGACAATTAACCAATAATAATTATCAAATTTTAACAGACTATACTAAAAATCTGTAAGAAAATAAAATTTTACATACCTTTTTGAAAACTTGGATCTCTAGACTTCTATCCACTTATGGATTCTATTCTAACTAATCCTCCTTGTATTTTACTTCATGTATTTCACAATATGATGATTTACTGTTTCTCCTTTTGGCTTGAACATAAAATGCTGACAAACAAAACATCGGTCAGCCAAAGCTGGTATGTGGGAGAAACAATAAACGTGCAACTATGATAACAATGTAAGCATTCAATTAATCATCTAACAACTAAGATTACGTTTTAAATATAACTCCGCGATCCATGCATTCCCTATCCTCTGTGATGTAGATACTACTTTCCTTACAGTAGCTCCCCATTAAACCCCTCATGGTCCCACCCATAGGTGAACCAGTTTCTAGGGTTGACTCACATGGCACTACCCGTAAGTAGCCCACTCCGTAACTCATGGCATGCTAAAGGGTCTCATGGCACTACACTTGGTAGCCCAGTTTCCAACCCACGATAACCTAGACCTTACTCTAGGTTACCCCTTTTTAGCCTTTACAAGCCCCATAGGTGGATCCGGATCTAGCCAGTTATACATGTATATCCATAGTGATAGTCATAGTCACTCTATAGTTGCATGAAATAAAAGCATCCAACAGTTATTTCAAGCCACGAGGGAAACGTCGATAAAATTCTCGAAAAACTAGTCGAGATAATCATAAGCGTAACCACATACCTTATGCCATCACCGAAACCATGCAGAACATCATATACTTTAAGAATGCATCCAAACATCCAAGCAACAAATCATGTAATGAACATGTATCTGAAATAAAGCATACTACATATGTGTCACCATGTATTCACATTGTACTAAATCGATCTAGATGCGCTCCTAAACTAGGGTTTAGGATGGTATCATGCTTGGACTATAAGTTAGGGTTACAAACTCTAATTTGATCATATCCTGGTTTCTAAGATTACAAAACCAGTTATGCATATTCAGTGAGACCCTAATCGTCAACTTATGCATATTAACTATTCATGACATATAAATTACATTATCTGCATTAGATCATAGAAAGATGTTGACATTGATTTTAACACCGTAAATAGAACGAATAAGGTTACTAATTTAGAATCGTCCATTATTCAACATTATCAAGGTTTTACTCATCATACATGGCAAGATCAGGTGTTAGCCTAACATGAACAAATCTATTAGCTTAAGAAAAATCTAGGTCTTCCATTACACTAATCACATTATCACATGTATTGCATATAATTTTAGAACATGAATCATAATTAGACTCTAAATCTATTTTATTTAGATTCCTCTCATTCTTCTAATCAATTGGATATGTATTTTTGCTATATTTTGATAACCGTAGCATTTACTAGAATTATTGTAAAATTACCTTTATTGGGCCAACCATGCGCTGCCACATCAGTGAATACATGCTTCTATTTCCTTTTCCTTATTGGTGGCCGGTCTGATCTTGAACCACCAGTTCATTACTTAAGTTGAGCATTAAAAGAGAAGTCGTAGGGAGGCCTGGTTCAGGGCTGAACCATTGCACTTCTCTCTTACGCGATCTGCCCTCTCACGCAGACTGTATTGCCACCGACTGGAGCGACCCAACACATAGCAACACACTGCCCAGAAGCCAAGACGCTGACCTACATGGTTGTTTCTTGATGCAAGTCGCGGATAGAGGTACTCTTGTCCACCATGCTCCCATTGCCCATGTTGCTGCTTCAGTGGGTCGGAAAGACACCTCCGTCGAGGGCGGATTGTAGGTGGCACCTAGCATTCTCACTGCCGCCTAGGATACTCGTCGACTAACTCCATTCTTGCTGCCTGACACTAGCGGCCAGGGAAACTAAGTCCAGGCACATCTGGACTTCCATGCGCCCTCATGCCACTCTTATGCGGCGCCAACGCCGGAGACCTGATCGGAGAAACACGATGTGGCTTCTTCACTTCGCCGACGCACACTTCTCACTTATTCCAACTTCTCCACGACCAAACTGTAGGGCCGTCCTCCTCACGTTACACCACCACTCTCTCTTCCCACAGCGCCACCATCCGCCACCACCTCTCGCAGGTACATACACCGCCTCGATGCAATGCAGCCAGTGGACGTGGTGGCTACAGACGGGCAACTCCAGGTCTTCATCGCTGGATATCTTACTCTGTCCTGATGCGTTCAGTGGCATGACCGGCGATGCCGCTTCCTGGACGTCGTCCCTCGGCCACCGCCATGGTTCCTTCTTCCTCTCCCACAGAAACACCCTCCTCCATCGCAAAGGCTTGCGGCTCCTGTCCTTAAGCCTGGAGTGCCTGCTTGGCCACTGGTTGTTTACAGAAGGGAATGAGAAGTGGGAAAGGAGTTTCTCCTTCATCTCTAGTCACCTTCCTGTGGACAACAACAGCTGGGTGCGTCGTGTGAGATCGAGGCAAAGACTCCTAGCCCCCGTATATATATATATATATATATATATATATATATATATATATATATATATATATATATATATATATATATATATATATATATATATATATATATCCTTGGAGAAACCCTAAGGGTTACGTCGGAGAGAGGAATAGGTAGAGTACAGTTCCTTTCCTTATTAACTCATGGATGGGAGGGAGAGACCTGATGGTCCAGAAGAGGAAACCTTCCTCATATATTCTTGAATGAAAACCAACATGTGTTAAAATTTACCCACGATGGGAAGGTATTTGCCAAAGAATAAAAGGCAAAGACTTAAATTATATCTCTCCTTCCTTTTCTTAGGATAAAAGGTATCGGCCCAAAGGTCACAAGAAGGCACAACCATATTTTAATTCTTTAATATATTCCTTAAGCCAATTATCATCATTCTATGGAAAGTCATAAAAATCTTTCTCAATTCATATTGAGATGCCTTTATTCCATTAGTCATCTTGTAAAAACAATTATATTATGGAATGCCTTTTAATTCTATCTTCTAAAATTATCTTTCTTATTATTATTTTCAAATACACGAAGGTTAAGTTGAGATAATGTTATTTAGTGTGTCAAATATTCTATTTTCAAGAATGACTAGATAATTATCCGTTTAATTATCTAACATTTCATATACTTCTATCATATCAAAAGTCATTACTGTGTATTTATGCATGAATTCCTTTTATCTATTTTTTCCATTATTTGGACTTTTCCTCTTTTCTTCTCCTTTATATCTATTAATGGATTAATCTAATAATAGGAATCACGAAATTACTATCCAAAAGGATATTTGAAAAGAAATCCATCCTTTAAATAAAAGCATACAACCTTTTTTAATTAAGTCCAAATTCATAAAATCAATACATTTCAATTATGAAAACATATGGAAAATTGAGGTTGTAACATCCTTCCCCTCTTATTAAAATTTTGTCCTCAAAATTCCATCAAGCAAACAAACAATTCAGGATAAGACTTTTCCATGTCCATCATTGGCCCCCTATGTGGCTTTTCCCTATCCATGGCGCTTCCAATGAACCTTTATCATCACATATTCTTTTCTCTGAGTTATTTCACCTTGGCATCTATAAACCTCACAGGTGACTCAGGTCATTTCATCATCCCTTGGGGATCACTAGGTTCATTGCTCAGCACATGGTCTGAGTACCTCACATAGTGCCCTACATGGAACTCATCACACATTACTTTATCCTGAGGGGTAAGGTCAATCATAACCCTTTCCACCAATCCATCCTTAATGGGAACTTGTATCGGGGACTCAACTCTCTTAGCCATAACATAGAGGGGTTCGGATTTTCATTTCACATATTCTCCCACAGTGAACTGTATGTCACTCTACTTTGCATCTGCTCACGACTCTCGTCGTCTCTAGGCTCCTTTCAGCCATTGCACAATCAAAGCGACTTCATCTGCATGCACTATGGTCCCTTTCTAACCATCACGTGGTCCTTTCACCAACATCACCTTACTGAAGTGGTGACCGACACAACCTCTCTTACAAAGCTTCTTTAAATACCGATACTGGCTATGGTGGTTATCATCACACCTTTCATAGGACAAGAACTGTCTCTAGATATCACCCTGAACGAGCACATATGCTCTCATCAGACCCTTTAGTCTGGATCATACTAACCATTAGTTAAGGGTGATAAATTTTACTAACATCGAGTTCTTCATGTACCTACTTCCACCTTTTGGAAGGGAACCTTTAGATGAAACTCAAGAACCTTTGAACTCTCTTCATGGTGTAGTTGAACCATCTCTCTCATGGGTGGTTCAACTAGACAAAACTCTTTCTTTCTCATGTCATCTAGGTAAGGCGATCTACCATAACCCATATTGCATCTCGACCTTCCTTGGTCCAGGGGATACTTACAACATCCATAGTGATGAACTCCCTTTCTCTTTCTAGAACTCTTTATCCTTCATATCAATGCACTGGGCTACTGGTGTTCGTCCTTCTCCCCCGGCTTGCATGGCCATATACCACATGCAACTTTATCTTAGGCATCTAAAGTACTACTGTCACTTATTATCTTGGTAGTACCACGGTGTATGGTAATCTTCAATCATGATTTCCTACATGTCATGATTCCTCCAGATCGATTCCTCAGAAACCCTAAACCACTCTAGTCGGGGTTTCATCACCTTCCTTTCCAACAAAGTGCGTCTGAGGTCCTATCACCAACCTTTCATTATATCAAGGACTAGACTGGATAACCAAACAACCATTAATTTTTTCAACATAACTCGTTACATCGGAGTGTTATCCAAACACATCTCCTTTCCATGGTAGCCTAACAACCTCTTCTAGCCAAACTAGGCAGTTATATCTCAACTAGAGCATCCATTACCACTTCACATCCTTCGGTATTAGGTAACATTGAAGGTATACACTTCCATGTATTTCACTTATCATCTCACCTCAACTCTATGTCTATCTCATCAAGTACACTCTCTGATCTCATCATCATGGTGATCAGACTCAACATGGTATAACTTGTAAGTTCCACATAGCTCATGGTAAAAACATCCTTATAAGATGACTACCTTATTTCTCTTTAAGGTTTGCAAACCATCCATGTATCATTCACTTTACCAGGGCATGTTATCCTCTCTATCCTCATACCTCGTAGAAACATTCCAACTCACATCATCTTTTATCCTTGGTGTATGGCATGCGTACTGTCCTATCTCTCACTCCCATAACAAAAAGAAATAAGAATTTGGCGGCTGTCCAAATACAGAGTTCTTCTTGTTCCAAGAGTAGATATGGTACATCCCACCTTGCCAATACACCTTCAAATCTAAGTTGAAACATGCCGCAAAGGTCTCTACATCACAAACATCATGATATCAAAGTTACTTCCATGGATAACTGGTCTCAAACCTACTTAGGTCACTACATAATCCTTGGTCATCACCTCTAGGTCTATAGGGTGCCGACACTTTTAGGGTCATCCCTCTTCCCTTATGCATCCAGAGAGTGCCCTACTCATCTGCCCTTTCAGTCCCATGAGTTCATGAAGGTGATCAATCTCCTAACCCATGACCCTCAGACAATGATAGCTGTTACCTCCCGGCCCTATGGTCATGTGAAACTAGGGAATTAGGCAACTCCTACTTCCATCGGTTTTATCCCTATCAGACCCTAGGATAGACTTAGGATTCTCTCATAGTACATGTTCAACTTAGAATCTTACCCAAGCCTTCAACATCTCTCTTTCTGCATTCATGGGTTGTCTTTCATCCCTTCATAGGGATCATGGCAACCTTCCTACCTTGGTCAAGCCCCATACCGATTACATCCATGGTAACACATCCATATGCACTTAGATATGGTTATCTATGGGTCTAGAGGTTCATCCTCATACCATGTACTTTTCACTTAGCTTCTCAAGATCCTATGAGATCTCTTTAGGTTAACTTAAACCAAAAGAACTAGTATACACCCCACAAAAGGGTCCCTCTCCCAGGATGGGAGGAAACTACAACTCTTGACCACAAGGTCACAAACATCCTTAGGTATAGGGTTTACATCCACATGAGCCTACTTAACCCTAGAAAGCTATTAAGGCACAAGCAGATCACCTACTGAACCATGCTAGGTCATACTTGTCCTCTTTCCTCCATGCTGGATCAAGATCATACCTTCCTTTATCATCAACCTAGCTGTGAGGGGTTCAACAAACATACCTTAAACTTAAGGGGCTTCCCTTTTCCTCTATACATGAGGAGTACCATGCTCGAAACTATAGCAACTTAATTCTCATCATGAGAATTAGGTATACCACTTCCCCTCTTAGGCCTAGGAACCCTAGGTTCACTTTTAGGTGTCCAACTGCATGCTCTATCTCTTAACCATGAATCAAGCTTGCAAAAGTCATGACATGCACTTCCTGTCATCCTTCAACTCAAGCAACACTTAGAGTTGGATCCTCCTCAAGGACAAACAATAAGGTACAAGGCCTCATAACCTGTTACAAATCCTCTTTAGGGTATACAGAACATCTTCTTCCTTTCTCAGAAGGTAAACACTTATACCATAGGCACATAGGTGCAAGAAACCTCATCCTCCCTCTAGGGTTTGGTCCCTCCCATGGAAACCAAGACATCATCAACCTCTAGGGATCAAGCATGTGGTGACCACTATCATCCACTTAGGTCACATCATCCTCGACTCCTGACTTCTCCTCATATCTCAGAGTCTAGAATTCCAACCTTCTTGCTGGGTTTCCTGCTCTCTCTATTAGAGGTCCTATCTTCATGAAGGACCAACCTCGAAGGCATGCCCCTACCTGGATGAAACCTATGTTCAACTTATGTTTGCTCAAGGTTATCCATATCTCTTATGCTTTTCACATAAGCTATCCATCAAACTCTCCCAACCTGGGTTTCAACCTATTGCTCACACCACTGATGCCTACTGGGAGCCTATTATGCCATGCTCATATCAGCTCATGGGGCTTCCATGGGTTCTTCTTAATCCTTATCAAGGAAGGATCTATCCTTCGTCCTGACCTACACGACCCCTTTCCAGGGTTGGGTTGCCAAAGGTACTCGGTCATCCAACCTCTCATGGCCCATATGGCATCCCAGGCATGTCCATCCAAACACCTAGTCTATCATGACATCTAACTCCTACAACTAACCTCACCATTAGAGGTCCTATCTTCATGAAGGACCAACCTCGAAGGCATGCCCCTACCTGGATGAAACCTATGTTCAACTTATGTTTGCTCAAGGTTATCCATATCTCTTATGCTTTTCACATAAGCTATCCATCAAACTCTCCCAACCTGGGTTTCAACCTATTGCTCACACCACTGATGCCTACTGGGAGCCTATTATGCCATGCTCATATCAGCTCATGGGGCTTCCATGGGTTCTTCTTAATCCTTATCAAGGAAGGATCTATCCTTCGTCCTGACCTACACGACCCCTTTCCAGGGTTGGGTTGCCAAAGGTACTCGGTCATCCAACCTCTCATGGCCCATATGGCATCCCAGGCATGTCCATCCAAACACCTAGTCTATCATGACATCTAACTCGTCATGTTGTCTCTCCCTTTCACCTAGGGTTAGGGTTAACATCATCCTTAGAGGATGTGCCAAGTCTCTATTTGCAATGGAGATCTCTATCTCCAAGACTAACTCCCTTTACTCATCCTCCTGACAAGGATGTCTATCCTCAGGTCTCTCCTGAGGGCATGACAACTTATGTCATACGACCTAAGCATGTATCTATTCTTTAGTTTACGCTTACTCTATTAAGCTTATGTCCATGCCATCTTAATTACATGCTTTTCATTAATTTGATGGAGGATTACTTAGACCTTATTAATCTTACCCATACCTCAAGAGGGTGAGGAGGAGGGAAAGCCCTAATCCTTAAGGTCCTTAACAAAATTTATGATGAGAAGGGATGAATAAGATGAGAAAGTCCTAAAGGTATCTTATTTCGATTCATACCCTAAGACTTTAGCCAAGCAGTCACACGAATCTGGGAGTCCTCATATTCTGACTAGCAGTGCGGAGGAAAATATTGCCAGCCCCCGGTCATGATCCTTTTCTACACACCTCCGTCTTTCAGATAATCCTCTAATAACTCCCTTGGGTTCTATGGAGTTTGTAAAATTTAATAATTATTAATGGTTAAGTGAGGAACCTACGCTCTGATACCAAATGTTACGACCCCACCTCCCGATAACCCCCAATTAAGGGAGACTGAGAGGTCGAAGCCGCACCCATAACTTCCGGATCAAAGGTTCGGCAATTAACCAAGAATAATTATCAAATTTTAACAGACTATACTGAAAAGTTGTAAGAAAATAAAATTTTGCATACCTTTTTGAAAACTTGGATCTCTAGACTTCTATCCACTTATGTATTCTATTCTAACTAATCCTCCTTGTATTTTACTTCATGTATTTCACAATATGATGATTTACTATTTGTCCTTTTGGCTTGAACCTAAAACGCCGACAAACAAAACGTCGGTCAGCCGAAGCTGGTATGTGGGAGAAACAATAAACGTGCAACTATGATAACAATGTAATCATTCAATTAATCATCTAACAACCAAAATTACATTTTAAATATAACTCCGCGATCCATGCATTCCCTATCCTTTGTGTTGTGGATTCTACTTTCCTTATAGTAGCTCCCCATTAAACCCCTCATGGTCCCACCCATAGGTGAACCCGTTTCTTGGGTTGAGTCATATGGCACTACCTGTAAGTAGCCCACTCCGTAGCTCATGGCATGCTAATGGGTCTCATGGCACTACACTTGGTAGCCCAGTTTCCAACCCACGATAACCTAGACCTTACTCTAGGTTACCCCTTTTTAGCCTTTATAAGCCCCATAGGTAGACCCAGATCTAGCCAGTTATACATGTATATCCATAGTGATAGTCATAGTCACTCTATAGTTGCATGAAATAAAAGCATCCAACAGTTATTTCAAGCCACAAGGGAAACATCGATAAAATTCCCGGAAAACTAGTCGAGATAATCATAAGCGTAACCACATACCTTATGCCATCACCGAAACCATGCATAACATCATATACTTTAAGAATGCATCCAAACATCCAAGCAACAAAGCATGTAACCAACATGTATCTGAAATAAAGCATACTACATATGTGTCACCATGTATTCACATTGTACTAAATCGATCTAGATGCGCTCCTAAACTAGGGTTTAGGGTGGTATCATGCTTGGACTATAAGTTAGGGTTAAAAACTCTAATCTAATCATATACTAGTTTCTAAGATTACAAAACCAGTTATGCATATTCAGTGAAACCCTAATCATCAACTTATGCATATTAACTATTCATGGCATATAAATTACATTATCTGCATTAGATCATAGAAAGATGTTGACATTGATTTTAACACCCTAAATAGCACGAATAAGGTTACTAATCTCGAATCGTCCATTATTCAACATTATCAAGGTTTTACTCACCATACATGGCAAGATTAGGTGTTAGCCTAAGATGAACGAATCTATTAGCTTAAGCAAAATCTAGGTCTTCCATTACGCTAATCACATTATCACATGTGTTGCATATACTTTTAGAACATGAATCATAATTAGACTCTAAATCTATTTTATTTAGATTCCTCTCATTCTTCTAATCAATTTGATATGTATTTTTGCTATATTTCGATAACCGTAGCATTTACTAGAATTATTGTAAAATTACCTTTATTGGGCCAACCATGTGCTGCCACATCAGTGAATACATGCTTCTATTTCCTTTTCCTTATTGGTGGCCGGTCTGGTCTTGAACCACATGTTCATTACTTAAGCTGAGCATTAAAAGATAAGCCATAGGGAGGCCTAGTTCAGGGCTAAACCATTGCCCTTCTCTCTTACGCGATCTTCCCTCTCACACAGACTGTATTGCCGCCGACTGGAGCGACCCAACACATAGAGGCACACTGCCCAGAAGCCAAGACGCTGACCTACAAGGTTGTTTCTTAATGCGAGTCGCGGATAGATGTACTCTTGTCCACCATGCTCCCATCGCCCATGTTGCTGCTTTAGTGGGTCGGAAAGACACCTCTGTCGAGGGCAGATTGTAGGTGGCACCTAGCATACTCGCTGCCGCCTAGGATCCTCACCGACTAACTCCATTCTTGCCGCCCGATACTAGCGGCCAGGGAAACTAATTCCATGCACATCTGGACTTCCATGTGCCCTCATGCCGCTCTTATGCGGCACCAACGCCGGAGACCTGATCGGAGGAACACGATGTGGCTTCTTCACTTCGCCGACTCATGCTTCTCGCTGATTCCAACTTCTCCATGACCAAACTGTAGGGTTGTCCTCCTCATGTTACACCGCCACTCGCTCTGCCCACAGCGCCACCATCTGCCACCACCTCCCGCAGGTACATACACTGCCTCGACATAATGCAGCCAGTGGACGCGGTGGCTACAGACGGGCAACTCCAGGTCTTCATCATTGGACATCTTGCTCTGTCCTGACACCTTCAGTGGCATGACTGGCGACGCCACTGCCTGGACGTCGTCCCTCGGTCACCACCACAGTTCCTTCTTCCTCTCCCGCAGAAACACCCTCCTCCATCGCAAAGGCTTGCGGCTCCTGTCCTTAAGCCTGGAGTGCCTGCTTGGCCACTGGTTGTTTACAGAAGGGAATGAGAAGTGGGAAAGGAGTTTCTCCTTCATCTCTCGTCACCTTCCCGTGGACAATAGCGGCTGGGTGTGTCATGTGAGATTGAGGCAAAGACTCCTAGCCCCCATATATATATATATATATATATATATATATATATATATATATATATATATATATATATATATATATCCTTGGAGAAACCCTAAGGGTTACGTCGGAGAGAGGAATAGGTAGAGTCCAGTTCCTTTCCTTATTAACTCGTGGATGGGAGGGAGAGACCCGATGGTCCAGAAGAGGAAACCTTCCTCATATATTCTTGAATGAAAACCAATGTGTGTTACAATTTACCCAAGATGGGAAGGTATTTCCATACGTGATTGCCAAAGAATAAAAGGCAAATACTTAAATTATATCTCTCCTTCCTTTTCTTAGGATAAAAGGTATCATCCCAAAGGTCACAAGAAGGTACACCCATATTGTAATTCTTTAATATATTCCTTAAGCCAATTATCATCATTCTATGGCAAGTCATCAAAATCTTTCTCAATTCATATTGAGATGCCCTTATTCCATTAGTCATCTCGTAAAAACAATTATATTATGGAATGTCCTTTAATTCTAACTTCTAGAATTATCTTTCTTATTATTATTTTCAAATACACGAAGGTTAAGTTGAGATAATATTATTTAGTGTGTCAAATATTCTGTTTTCAAGAATGACTAGATAATTATCCTTTTAATTATCTAACATTTCATATACTTCTATCATATCAAAAGTCATTACTGTGTATTTATGCATGAATTCCTTTTATCTATTTTTTCCATTATTTGGACTTTTCCTCTTTTCTTCTCCTTTATATCTATTAATGGATTAATCTAATAATAGGAATCACGAAATTCCTATCCGAAAGGATATTTGAAAAGAAATCCATCCTTTAAAGCAAGGCATACAACCTTTTTTAATTAAGTCCAAATTCATAAAATCAATACATTTCAATTATGAAAACATATGGAAAATTGAGGTTGTAACAATTATGGTAGTTCAGTGACTCTCACAGGTACCTGACATATACCCTCTTGCCATTTCCAGTTTATATGAGATTGCTAGTAGGTATATATATATATGTCCTCTCATCATGTCATTACATATGAGATGATTGGATATCCTCTCGTCATGTCAAATACATACGATATAATAGTATATCTTCTTTCCATGTCCAGTACATATGAGATGATTGGATAAGTACATTATATTGCATTCACGATAGACCCAATTGTGAATGTCGTGAATGCATATGAAATCTATCATTGTGTTCCTATTCTTCGTAAGAACTGGGAAACTAGGCTCCTGAGAAACTAAATCCATGGATCATGGACACACATTCTCTCCTTGAGACTTGCATGATGAACCCTTCAACATCTTACTAATGTATGTGCTTTTGCTTAGGTCAAGAAGCTTTCTAGATCTATCTCTATAGACCTTGATCCTATCATATAGGATGCTTTCCCTAAACCCTTCATGCAGAAGGTATTTTCCTTGTCAGGTTTTAACACATGCAGGATAAGGACGTTATTCGCCATCATTATGTGGAATGTAAAATTGATCCCACTAAATCTTTTGTAATCACAAATTCTGTCTTCATTCTGACTCAAGTCATACCCTTTGACTGTCTTGTCAAATTGAAGATTCTAGCTTTGAGATGCTTGCTTCAACCCAAAGTTTGACCTTTGTATCTTATAGACTTTATTTGCATTAATGGATTTATAAAACCTTTAGGTTGTGTCATGTACACATACTTATGATTATTCTAATTAAGGAATGTAGTTTTAATATCCATATGTCAAATCTCACAGTCATATAAAGCTGCAACAAAAAGCATGATCTAGATGGATTTAACCATGGTAACTGGTGAAAAGACATCATCACGTTCAACATTTTGAATGAGTTTGAAACTCTTTGCAACCAATTTACCTTTCCATTTTGGTCTTCTTACAAAACCCAAATGCACTCTATGGGTTTTATCCCTTTATGTGGATCCAACAATGTCATACCTTGTTGGTTTACAGAGAGTCCATCTTTGATCTCATGGCCTGAAGCCATTTCTCAAATTCTGGCCCCTCAATAGTTTCTAGGTAGGTTGTTGACTCATCTCTATGATCAACTCACATGTGTTTTGAGATATAAGATATCATAATCTATCAAACTCAAGGTGTGTTCTACTAGAACTATGAATTTTGTGTTTACATAAGGAACTAGAGATTTAACAACAACTTGTGATTCTCCTTGTTCCTATTGTACCTATTTAGGTTCAATGTTTTCTTATTTGTCTCAAACATTGCGAGTTCTACTTTTACTCCCATTGATTCCTTTGGAACTAATTTCCATTTTGGAATTCAGCCATCCTAGCAACAAACACTTTGTTGTCGGCTGGAATATAAGTAGTATTCAACAAGATAATATTCATGTAATTTTTGGATAAATCCTTTTAAGTAACTATTTTATTATACAAGGTTTCAATCTTAATCACTATAAAATACATATTGGGACAATTCACATGCCATATCTCATATGGTGTCTTTTGAACCATTTTACACGGTACATTGTTTTAGTGTAAAGCATGTACCCAAAAGAAATCATACGATTAGATAAATTTTATTAATAATCTCACCGTGACATAATAGGATGTGATACCTTCTTTCTGACACATCGGTATGTTTCAAGTGGAGTTCAATATGATACACTATCATGATCTCCCAGAAGGTCCTCAAACTCTTAGTTTATGTATTTTAACGTCGATCATATCAAGATATCTTAATACTTTTATCAATTTAGTTATGTACTTCATTTACGATCTCTCTTAACAGTTCAATAGATTTAAACTTGTACTTCATTGAATACAAATTTCAATATCTACTAATTGTATCAATAAATATAATGAGGTACTTGTAACTAACTTAAGTATTCATTCCAAAAGGTCTATGTACATCAGTTTGTAGTAGTTCTAATGGAATAGTTGATCTCCCACTACATCTAGTGAAGATGCTTTTGTCATATTGCACAAAAAATAAGACATGCATGTCTCTATTGGTTCAACAACCAAAAGAGTCTAGATAACCATCATATGGATTCTAGAGTTGCATTTCTCATTCATGCATTCTAGATGACAATGCTATAGGTATTCATTGTTTGAGTTATCAAGTCATTCAATATATGTGTCATACACATTTGTCTTTATAACTATCAAGTATAGTTTTTGAGACATAGGACATTTCCATAAAAGATCAAATCTTTTAAAATGAAACATAATGTTCTTTTCATACAAAACATATAATGTTTCAACAATGGCAAGTACATAATAGCAAGTCACTAATTCTATTATGTGCCCATGAGTGACAACTTCCAACTATAGTGGCAGAAACCTTGGCTCTACATAGTTTAGCTTACTACCTCTCAGGTCCTAAAATAGAGGTCTCTATCTCCATCTTCTTCCTAAGATCCATTACAAAGAGGATAGTTCTTTCCAATGTCCAGACAGGTGACAATGGTGGCACTTTGTTTTCTTTATCCTTTAAGTGAAAAGGACATACTCCTTTTTACACTTACCCTTCTCCATATATTGAGTGTGGAATACTTGGGACTTAAGATTAGCTTCAGAACACTTCTTGGCCTTTCCTTTTCCCTAGGACTTACTTCCACTAATCATCATCATGGATTTGTCCTCATTCTTCCTTACTTTGGCATCACCATGCCAAGCACTTTACAAACTGTCTATATGATTCATGCAACACTTGCATAATCATATTCATGGTCAACTATTGACCTAAGAGAAATCCCAGTCATTCCACATGTCCAATCATATTGAGCACATGGGGTTGTACCAGACCTCACTTTGTCAGTTTACACTCAACTAGAGGTTTGGAGACATATATACCTTCTTTGCTTTACATAATCCTTAAGATGTATCACCATCTCGAGAATGTCCATGTTTTCATGTTGTTCATGCAACTCATAGTTCATACAACATAGAATTGGGTATTTAAATGTCAATGCACCATTGGCATGCTTCCAATAAGCATCCATTTAGCCTTAGGCACATTTGGAGTGGGTTCTTCTGGCATTGGTCTATCAAGGACATAGAGCTTTCACTCATTGATGAGGACATTTGTCAAAGTCCTTAACCAATTGTCAAACTTTATTTTGCTTTGTCCTTCTAAAGGACTGCTCACAATTTGAATGTGTTTATATTTGACATTTGATTCTACAAAGAAATATTGCAACCTTTTAAAAAAATGATTTGGTTTGATTCAATAAATTTGACGATATTAATTAGGTCTTTAATTAACTACCACCCCCAATATTTTATTCAAAATGATAGCCCTCAATATCAATTTGAATATTGCAACGTACAATATTCTAATGGGACAATATCCATATTTCATCGAGTCATGAGTCAGCTTTTTTCGATCGCCCACAACCTGACTATTTAGGTAGGCCATCATGTCAATCACATCACATGCAACTCTTACATATATGATAATGCAAAACTCTTTGCCATGATCATTTGCATGCCTCTGGGCTTGGTCTCTCCATGTCACCAATTAAGCCTGACCCAATAGCCAATATGATAGAAACACACCATGCTTTGTGCAAATCTACATATCTACCATCACACTTCCACGAAATAGATGACACCACACTTTATCATAACCTACGCTTGGTCGATCAAGCTTTTTATGTGTTCTACTTTTGGAAGGCATCTAAGACTTTGATATTGTAGTTGAGGGAGTTTGTATGTATATATACATATACTTTATCCAATCATCACATATATAGTACATATCATATACATGCTATAACCACAAATGAGAACGTGCAATAAATAAAAAACACAAGCGGTGGTTATGGCCATACTAATGTAATTCCTTAGAGCCACAAGGAATCACTACCACCTATGGTCCACATCATATGCAACATGTTGTTGGTGAAGATATATGCTCGAACCGATCTAGGTTGATTGGTTCAACTCTTGAATCGGTCGGCCCGCCTCCTGGTCACTCGATTGGGATCTTCTAAAGCGGTTGTCTGTTTCTCAGGTCCAAGAAGCGTCTTGACACCTCCAGTCAGTCAGTTGGGCCACCAGTCAATCAGTTTGTCCTTCTGTCATCTATCCTCCTCGGTCCTCCAAACAATCAGTTTGTCTCACGAGCCATTCATTTTTCCTTTGTGCAGATTGTCATCTCATGTCAAAACATAAATTAAAACTAGCCTATTTCTTATTACAATGTATATGGGAAAACCTTGAGTTACATTCGAGTGGAAATAGGAAGAAGAGAATTAATTTACATTTGGAAAGGAGAGAGAGGCTCGGTACGCATACTGATTAACAACAAAAATAAATAACCACAACCATGCATACACAGATCTGGGGTTTTGGCCATAACCGTGCTTTACATATGATGACACATGTAAATTGCATATATATACATATATATACATATATATATACATATATATATTCATTTGGGTTCTTTATGTGGTGATTAAACATACATGCACATCAACTAGTTTAAATATTCACATCACATGCAATTAATAAACTCGATAAAACTAAAAATCCAATCATATCGATTATCCCAAAATATAATAAATTGATGTGGCTCTAATACCACTGTAGGGAAATATGACATCATATAGGCAGTGGAAATAAAAAAATTTACTTACATATTTCTCGTTAACTAACAGATCATGTCAATAACTATGCAATGGGAATGATGGTTTCATGAAGATATACCTAGTCCTGGAGCAAGTCCAATGATAATCCTCATCAATGTAGATGTGTACTCTATCTTGGACGGTGTCTGTGCAACTCCTGGTCACACTTGGACTCGTCTAATTTCTCCTCCATAGACAACAGACTTGAACAACTACTGCAGTGGCTCTTTAGATCTTATCACATACCACGAGTTGACGTTGCCCTCCTAGAAGCAGTCAAAGACTCCTACCTCTAGAGTAGTCCACACATACCAACTAGAACACATGTAATCCTATAGGAACGGACAAGAAGGAGTTCTCCTTCCCATTCATGTACGAGTCACCAAATGCTCTCCCACAACAATGATCCTCAGTTGTTTATCTCTCATGGCTATCCCTCCCTAGTTGGGTAGGACTTGCCTGGGCTCTCGTGGTTACCACAACCAGAGAGGACAACAATTGTCAGAGCAACTGATTCTCAATTTTATGTCTAGTAGTTGTGTTCTGGGAATCCCCCAATACCCCTCTATATATAGGAGGGGTTAGGGTCAGGGTTCCCAGTCCTCAGCCAATGCGAGACTAAAGAGGGAGTGGAAAAGACCAAAAGATCTTGAATTTTCACAACGATTCTGGAAGTTTTGCAACCTGCATGAGATTAAATGGTCGTCTCACCCAGTGAGATCATCTTGCATGCAAGACGGTCATTTCACCCAGATAGATGGTCGTCTCACATGTGAGATGGTCATTTTGCACCTTCTAGTTCTACACATATGTTGGCAATTTAGTTCCAATTAGTACTCAAGTTGACGTTACCACCAATCCTTTGTGGAATCGAATTGCACCCCTGAAACGGGCATTTGGTGCAACTGAGATAGGCATCTCACACCAGGCTAGACAGCCATTTGGTGCCATTGAGATAGGCATCTCAAACCAAGCCAGACAGCCATTTCGCACAAGCGAGATGGGCGTCTCACAACCCAAGTTAGACAAAATTCCATCCAATGTACAATACAACCAGTGTGACACTCCAAACAACAATCTCAGCACTTGAACCAATCATTTGGAAGTCTAGTCTGTTGATACATTGTGTGAATAGAAATACCTAAACACTTTAGTAATCAATTCAATTATCATTCAAGATTAAAATCCTCTTCTAGATGAGTTCCTATGTGTGTGACCCTATTGGTCCGATATCACATTGGCAGTGAATGTCCATAACTAGCTTATGACATTACAAGAAATGAGCGGTGCCTAGTCACACATCATTGCAACCCAAGTGAAATGGAAAGTTGGGGAGCAACTTCAACCTACAATTTGTGCATGGTGTTGTAGTGTTGTATAGTTCCTTTGTCAATGATATCTAGATTGAACTAGAGGCATGGAGTAGTCATCCTCATTATTATTCGATCTTGTTCCTTAAACCAGAGCAGACTGCATGAGATATACATAAGCTTAATATCACATATTGAATCACATGAGTATGTCATACTTTTCTCAGTATTGCTAATCAAGAGGCCTTAGATATCACACTCCTATCGGAGGGACAAATCCCATATCTATCACTCACAATCAGTCCCCATGTGTCAAAGTCACCCAATCATCACCATTATAACAACCCATGTTTCAGGACTGCATTTGATGATGTCAAAGTATACCCAACTACATGTGATGAGTGCAATGATTTTAGGTTTAAGAACCACAACCACCACTATCACTGTGAGAGTTGACTATGACTTCCATGATGATGGCTTCCATGTGTCAGTCTCACGGTGGGTCTGTTCGATATGTTGTTCTCTAACATATATATGTGTGCTTGGTTTGATATTGCCATATCATGACTAATGAGATTTAGTCATCAACCAACTCACACTCTGATCTTATGTGTTATTGTTGTATGTCAACCTTCCAGTATAACAACTGATCAAGGACATAAGGAGAATATGTATATGTACTCTTAACATTTGTATGATCTCATCCACAAGGTTAGTAACTTGAATACTTATGTCATTGAGTAATATAATTCTCTAGACATTTATTATGTTATTTATTATCTCATAACAAAATATACAAAATAAATTGGAAGCTTTCCTTTATTATTAATCAAATCATTTACATGTTATGCCATTTCAATCATCATATGATTGGCTCTCTGGGCATACATACTAATAATATCAGCTTCCCTCTTGTTGATGAATTTGACCAAGATTGTAGGGCTAGGATATGAACCTACATGTCTCGTAGAAGGCAGAGGATCATCCATGAATCTTTCTTTCCTTCCAGGGAGTCTACCATGACTTGCCTCTATCAGTGATCAAGTCTAGCCGATCATAAGTAGTAGCCATCATGAATAGTGATAGGTGAGAAAATTGGTTGCATAGAGATTCTCTTGGTCACCTCAGGGCGTCAAAACCTATAGAGGAGACTCAAGTATCCTACAACAGAGGAAACCATGGATGATAACATGTGGTGGAGAAGATCCATCATCCTGGTGTTTCTCTAGGGACTAGAGAATCTTCTACAACCCATTATCTTACTGGACTATCCTCACAGGAGCAAGATGGGTCCCCGATGGTTCATAGAATAGGTACAGGGATTTCTATGGACAATCGGGACCTGATGACATGATTGGGATCATCTGGAAGGGTTCTTGTAGTCTTTATATAGGCCCTAGAAGGAACCCTAGTGGCTAGGAGATAGAACTGGGAAGGAAGGAGTGATGGCGTGGCTCCATGAAACTATTGGTTTCCTTTCCGTTAATCACACCTTGTTTCCTATCCCATACAATGATCACTTGCCAATTTTATTTACCATATACACGAGTTCAAAGCACTCTTTCTTTTTCTTACTTTCCTCATAATAATCCATATCTATCTCACATTTATGACAAAAACTCATGCTACAAAAGTGCATGGTTTTCAAAAGGATAAACATTTAATAGATTCCCAATATGGGAACACATATACCATAATTTAAGTGTCCACTTTACTTGGTTACCACTCTAAACACCATAAAGGAAATCATATACTTATATGGTGTATTTTTGATAATTAATGTTTATCCTTTTTAGGAAAACACTTTATCATTGAGTTATGTTTTATTCTTTTGTCTCTTTCTTGATATATTCCTCCAATCAATTATAGGAACTCATTAATATTTTTCCCAACTTACATATAGGTGTGGGTTTTATTGGGATGTCTCCTATATAAAAAACTTGTTCCTTTCAACATTTCATTAAAACAATTACCATTACCTCATGAAATGTCCTTTTGGTCCCAATTTCTAGAGTTCTCTTTTATTTATTATTGTCTTCCTTTATACCAAAAGTCAGACCATGATATTCTTGTTTGATGCCTCAAACATTGTGTTGACGTTCTTGTCTAGATAATTACTCCATTATTTATCTAAAATACCATGTATCTTATTTTCCTTTCTAAATTTGCATATTATCTTATATTTCAATTACATATCAATCCATAAAGCCATTGTTATTTATTTATGCACAAAATCTCTTATTTCTTAAACTTGTACTACAAGGACCTATTTGCAAAGCAAATAGCCTTATGGGCATCAACTTGGTGCATGGGCTGGACCCATGCCACAAAGTGGATATCTTTATTAGCTATCTATAATTCAATTAGGGGAATTCATTTATAAATTTATGCCTTATATATAATTTAATTTCACCAAAATTGAGGATACTACATTCACCCCTCCATAAAAGGTTTTTTTCCTCAAAATTCCAACTTTGTAAGGTTAAGGTGAATGATAAGACATCTTAATCTCAAACCTTAGCATTAGCAACCCTACTTAGATATTTTGAACTTCATTTATTGCTATGTAAAATTTCTCACATTACTAAGTTCAAGACTCAAAGATAAATTCCAGGGTATGTCCTTGTGCCATTATTATTTAGTGATTACATTTTCACTTGAATTCTATTTTTCACTTGGTGATTACCATTCCACCTAGGTTTCGAACCTATTATTCATTTATTCCCTCATAAGGGTGAGGTAACACCTCAAACCCTAGGTCATGTCATTAACCTCACCTCAGGGTATTCATTCTCATTTGTCCATTTTGAGCATAACATATGTCTAACCAATCTCTCCCACTAATATTAAGATGAAGTAAGCATTTGGATGTAGCCTAAAAACAACATTTGTCCCATTCCAATAGCAGAGATGTTGTATCCACACATTATCTCAAATTTCAAATTTTAGATCGATACATTTCCGACATGACTCTAATCCATGCTTACTTTTGATCCCACAGTATTCTTGTATTTCATGAACTCAAGTGCCTTTATGTACCACTCCTTTGAGTTTTCATTATTACATGACTTCTTGTATCTTTTATTTTATACCTCATTTCTCAATAGCCATAGTCATCTCCTCAAGGTCTTGATGGGTACTGGTACCTCTGAAGTGATATCATCCTGGGCTTGTGGGCCTTATGCACTTAGAGAGTGTCTCTCACGTTTACCTATTGGGACTCATGAACTAATGAAGGTGGCAAATCTTCTAAGCCATGGACCTCAGGCAAACATGTATGGCTAACTCCTGAATCCATAGTCTAATGCATTTAGGGCATGGTCACCTCCTAATCTCATCGGTCTTACAAACCTTTAATCCTCCCTACTTGACCTTAGGATTGACTTAGAGCTCTAACATTCGTAGTATTTATTGAGATATCACATCTTTAATTTCTCCAAGCCTTAGGTGACATTTGAAAGTTACCTCGATTCTCAAACCAATTTGTCAACTCACCCTTGCAGGGAAGGTCCAAACCTAGGGTGTCTTTTTGACTTATAGGAGGAGTTTAGGATCTCTTATCCACAACCTAACCCCTGGAGTTTATTGTTTTGCCTCCTCCATAGGTCCTTTTCCCACTCTTGAACTGACTCACCCAAGGTCGGGACACCAACCCTAAAGTTGAATAGATGGTTTCATCTTTTCATTTGTATGCATTATTTCTATTATAACATCTCAACCCTTTTTTGCTCAATCTCTGGGATACCCTCTCATGGGGTTTTTTCCTTGTAGTGGACTTGTGAACCTTCCACTCTGGAGGTTTGGTCACTTAATGACCTTCCCAATCTGGGGCTTGACATTTTGTGACCTTCCCTATCTGGGGCTTGGTCATCTACATTACGGACTCAAGCCATCATCCCTATCTGGGGCTTGTTTCCATGTCGACCTTCCCATCCAAGGACATGACCTTCCCCTCCAGGGGTTTGATCCTTTCTAACCTTCTCCTCTAGGAGATTGATCTTTTCCGAGCTTCCCCTCTAGGGCTTGATTACAGCCATTTCAATGACTTTCTTTCCATATTCAAACTTCTAGAGATATCATGGGGGTTTGAGCAAGTCATATTGTGTCATGTGCTACTATAGGTTGTTTATATTTCTTAAAACCCTTCATATGAATCCTAAATGAATTTCTCTACATGCATGCATGCACAGGAGATTGGTCACCTAAACTCATTTATATTTATATTTTCCCTAGTCCTCTTACCCTAATTAAGGCTCATATGGGTAGGGTTATTCCATCACCCACACTACTCCCACTTCACAGGATTAGGGTTTAGTATGTGGGATAGGGACTATACCCTTTCCCTTAGGGTTTCTATGTCCCTTGACCTACTAGGGTTTTCCTAAACCAACCTTAGCTCTATCTAGGGTTTACCCTTTCAAGGGAGAACCCATAAGCCATTTTTCTTTACTTTATCATTATTTCCATGTGAATTAATTGATGGAGGATGCCTTAATCATACTTCTTCTAAAAAATCTAACTTCGTATGAGGAGGGAAGTATCTTTTAGGGTTTATTAAGAAAGAGGAAGAGAAGTGGTTGAAGTTTGAGATGATAAGACTTAGAGGAAACATTAATTAAGGAAAACCCTAGGTTCCGGTCAGGTAAGTATCACTATGGCTAGGGGAGTCCTTGCAAACCAACTTATTAGTACAGAAGAAAATATTGCCATCCCCCAAAGCCATGACCTCTTCAAGATACCATTACCATCAGGTCATGCCATAATAAGTTTCCTTATATTTCTATGGATTACTTGAAAATATAAACTAATAAATATTATTCGGAAAATCTGAGGCTCTGATACCATTTGTAACACTTAGACCCAGTACCCAAGGCTCTAGTAGAGTTTCAGGAATAATGACTGGCCCTACAGACCACCACTAGCCTTGATTGTGCACTTTATCCTCAATCATGCACAAGTCAGGATAAACTTCCTGACTGGTCACCCATCCTAGTACTACTTTGGACTGAACACGCTTACCACAGATCTCTTTAGTGATGAGTTCCCTGAAAAGGATGAGAACCTTGGTGATATGTGTAGTCCAATTATTCCTATTAAGATTATTTTATCAAATGCTTCAAATCCTGGAAGTTACAATCTCCCCAACTTAGACTCTTGACATCCTCGTCAAGGTTCAACTCTATGGCCTCATGATATTCCCCATTTAAATGTGGACCCAGAATTGCACATGGACAACCAACTACCAATCATGGAATATCAGCACAAGGGTGGCTACATCAGTATGGAGAGCCCTTTCCAACATGCCTGGACCACATGGCTCAAGACAGGCATGCCACATGCCCATGTGGGCCCCACCTACTAGAGGGTTATGGCTCTGATACCAAATGTAGCGATCTCATTTTTAGCATCCCCAAATTAAGGGAAGACCCAAAAAGTTGAGGGCCATTACATAAAATTCCCAAGGATCCATATTTAACCAAATAACAAACAATAAAAAATAATTTCATTTAGTTCAAATATTTTTACAAGGTGCTTTTCTAAGGAATTACATGAATTTCTATCATTAGAATTGTACATATGAGTAGAAGTATCTTTCTAATACTCCTTTACTTATCTTTAATACCTTTAGGATATTTCATCTGATTCATCGTGTCTCAATATCTTTGTATTTTTCTTTTACCTAAAATGGCATGAAACAAAAGCACAGATCAGCATATCAAAGTATACTATGTATGTGGGGTGCATGCAAAAGTTTGCAAGTACATAACAACACATAATTAGTCAAATACTTGCACATAATCAATCATTTTATTTACATATTCTATCTCATGCTTAATATGCTATCATGGGTGAGATCATTGTCTCTCAAGGGATTATGTGCATCACCCCTTGATACATGTCATATTAGGGTTTAGAATAAGATATTTTATTTATGTGATACTCAAAGCAACATGTAATTGAACAAAATGTATACAAACAACAAACCATTCATTTGAGCAATCTTTCAGAAATCCTCCAAAAACACTGGAAAAATATATTGTAGGTAGTCATCACTAGAACCACATACCTTGATGGTGAGACATGCAAATTATACAATTATACTTCAAGTATATTCAACCAATCCAATCAACAAATCCAAGCAATGAACATTTTACTTTGCATGTATGTAAATCCTAAAGTCTGACCATTAGGTTATTCAAAATAAGCCCTACTCGGTCCTCATATAGGGTTTGGGGTTTAAGCAAGGAATAATGATATAAACCCTATTTCCATCACATGTTAAACATTAGGTGAAACCCTAATTACTATAGACAACATATCCTTTTATTATGATCACTTAGATTCAATTGTGTTTATTAACAATAAAGAAAGATATGAGATTTAACACTAATTTTTCATATGCATGATTATTCACCTTAGGAATCCTAATTATCATTATTATGATCATTATCATGTTAGATTATTATTATATAAAAAAATAATATATTACATCATGAATATGAGCATTTAAGGTATGTAACACCTAAAACATCATTTCTAGGGTTTCCATTTACTAATCATTACTTAATAACACATTGACCACACTTTTAGAATTGGGATTAGAACTAGGTCTCACTTATATTTTATTTGTGTTCCCCTCATATTCCTGACAAAATTTATATATAATTTCATTATATTCCAACCTGCCAATTATTTTGTAGAATTATTTTGAGTTATGCCTAACCTGACCAATGAGGAACTAACATATAAGAAAAAGATCATATTTTAATTGTGACAAGGGACCAGACTTGGATATAGGGTGAATTATCTTTGTTCTCTCATACTTCATACAAGCACCCAAGGATCTCAAGGTCACTTGACCCTAAGTCTTCTCCTACCTTGCGAGGAGACTTGACCCATGCCCTGGGATCTTGGCGGTGTGGTTGATTCCTCCGCTCCTGGGCTTCATAAGCCAGACAAAGGCCATCACACCCTCAACACCCCTACCTGGACCAGACAAGGCACTACGTACCGAAGATGGTGAAGGGCTTCTCAGCTTCCTTCTTTCTATAGCATGACCAAGACGGCAAGGCTAGGATATGAACCTATAGGTCTTGTAGAAGGTGGAAGATCATCCATGATTCTTTCTCACCATCCGGGGAGTCATCCATTACTTTCCTTTGTTGGTGATCAGTCTAGAAGATCGTAAGCAGTAGCTATCATCAATTGGAGATAGGTGGGAAGACCTGTTGTTGTGGAGGTGTTCTTGGTGACCACAAGGCATCAAACCATATAGTGGAGGCTCGGGTATCATGTGACAGAGGTAACCATGGATTATGGCATGTTCTGGAGAAGCTCCACTATCCTACTTTTTCTCTAGGGACCATAGAATCTCCTACAGTCGATTATCTTATCAAACTATCCTCACGTGCGCAAGATGGGTCCTCGAGGGTTTAGAGAACAAGTGCAGGGCTTTTTATTGACAACCAGGACTGGGTGACATGTCTAGGATCATTTGCAAGGGTTCATATGGTTTTTATATATCCCCTATAAGTAACCCTAGTGGTTACAAGATGGAACCAATAAGGAAGGAGGGATGGTGCGCTCCAAGAAAAGATTGGTTTCCTTTTTTCTAATAACACCTTGTTTCCTATCCCATACTATGATCACTTGCCAATTTCCTTTTCTGTATACACAATTATAAAACACTCTTTAGTTTTCTTTTCCTCATACTAAAGCATATATTTCTCATGGTTGTGAGAAAAATACATGGTACAAAAGTGCATGGTATTTAAAAGGATAAACATTTAATAAATTCCCAATATGGGAACACATATAACATAATTTATTTGTTCACTTTACTTGGTTACCTCACCAAAAGCCATAAAGTAAAGCATATACTTATACAGTGTATTATTGATAATTGTTCATTTTAATTTATTTAGGAAAACACTTTATCATTGAATTCTAGATTATTCTTTTATCTCTCTCTTGATATATTCCTCTAATCAATTATATGAACTCATTAATATTGTTCCCAACTTACATATAGTTTATGGGTTTTATTGGGATGTCTCCTATATACAAAACTTTCTCCTTTAAACATTTCATTAAAATAATTACCATTACCTCATGAAACGTCCTTTTACTCCAAATATCTATAATTCTATTTTATTTGTTATTATCTTCTATTATACCAAAATTTAGACCACAATATTCTTGTTTGATGCCTCACACATTATGTTTCCATTAATGGTTAGATAATTACACCCTTTAATTATCTAAAACACAATGTATCTTATTTTCCTTTGTAAATTTGCATATTATCTTATATTTCAATTACATATTAAACCATAAATCTAGTGTTATTTATTTATGCACAAAATCTCTTATTTCTTAACATCTAACACAACGACCTACTTGCAAAGCAAAATAGCCTCATGAGTCTCAACATGGGCCATGGGTTGCACCCATTCCACAAAGTGGATATCTTTATTATCCTAATAGTAATACAATTGTGAAATTCACTTATAAATTCATGCCCTATATTTATATAATTCAATTTCATCAAAATTGAGGATAATACACAAAAATACATGTTTGGCAATCAAAATGGATAACTTGGAGTTTCACCACTATTCTATGGAGTTTAACTATTGATCCACTAACACAGTGGCTCTGAAGCTAGAAAAAATGAAGAACTAAGGACAAAAACAATCAAGAAAATTGTGGGCAATATTCAAGCTTTTTGTCAATATAATTAAGGAATATTCTTCTCTTCTTACTATTCATGCGAGGTTAACATTTAACCCAGTTCGGTCTAAAATTGATAGGCACAATGAATAAACCTATTGACATCTCAAGAAAAAATGGTTAAGATTGTGAGGCATTCTATGGAGGTGAAAATTAGAATACCCCTAACACCAACTATCACGATGCATGTGATATAGAATAACCTACAGTATGAAATCATCTTGTTCATTTTTATGTTTTTTGGTATGAAATCATCTTGTTCATTTGTATATCCATCACAAAATTTACCTCTTTAGGATATATTTATACTTAGTGAAGCAATATGGAAGAAAGGAATCAATAATTGTTAGGGGATTTAATTTTCTTTAATGTTTTCAATCATGGAGATACTAAAATTATGGTATCCACACCAAGTTTGGGTACTCCTCCTTATAAAATTTAGAATTCAATTCACAAATACCAATTTCTCTACCAACTACTTTTGGTGAATTCTATCACATTGGGCATTTTATATGTATTACATTTACTAGAACTATGGAATTAGGCACTCTTCATCAAACAACATGTGCCAAAAGTACAATCCCCCTGCTAGAGTGACTTCCTCAATAACAACCACTCAAGGGAGATATAAATTTTCCTTGTTGTTGACTACATAACATACCAAGGAAAATGTTGCTCCTCCTTTATTACCAAGCAAACCTACAACATAGCAACAACACCTCAACATGTGAGATTAGAACTATTCTGAATTATGGGAAGGTTGATTTCCTAGACAACAAATCATCAAGATAAGCTACTTGGTCAAATGCATGATGTAGATCAATCAGTCTACTGATTGTCATTTGACCGATTGGTTACCATTTAGCAAACTATCCAACTTTTTGACTACATAATGTGACTAGTTGATTGGACATTAGTTAGGAGACAACAAGGAAAAAGGAGGCTTATTAGATTTGGAATCAGACTATTTAATCGGATTGTGCCAGGATTTGCTTAGTTTGGCCAACCTATCAGTTGGATGTACCAACTAGTTAACTAGGTGACCAATAGGTCGACTGGACAACCAAATCGTTAACTAGAAAGTCTATCTGAGTTCTCCTACTTTGATTCTATTTAAGTTGTGATCACGAACAACATTGAATTTTTGGAAATCTAGACCATGACTATTCATTATAAATGGATAGACATCCAAAGGGAGATATACACATTGAGACACTATTTGTCTAAGATCTATCATTTCTTTGCTATAAACTCTTGTTGATTGAATATGTTATACTAGTTTCCATATCCTATTTTATTACTTGTTGTGATTATTATAGCATATTATATGTATAATTATGTATATGTAATGATCATTAGAAACATATGAATATAATATCCAAATCCTTAAATGCAATATTAAGTTTAAGATACCTTCTAATGTAAAATACACATGTAAACCTGTGTAGACTATGTGTGGGCATGGCAAAGCGTGGTGCACTCTCTATTTTGGGGTAGTGTGATAATAGGTATGTCGGTCTTTTGAAGTATGGTGCACATCGTATTATATTGGCCTTTGGGTAGGACTCAAATGTGGTAATCAATATAGGATTAAGAACCTAATGGTATGAATATAGCATATACTTCATAAAGTATTTATGATAAGGATTTGTGTAACCATCTATCCAAGAGTTGAATTGATGCAATTTGTAATTGTAACCTACATAAATAAATAAGTTGTGAGCAGTAAATTGAAGTTGATTCATTATTTAATGTATTTTTAGACCTTGATTGTGCCTCTTAATCTTCTTCTTAACCAAGTGGGTGATGATGCTAACTGACACGATTTTACCGTGCATATAACGCAAGTGCACGCGTCAATGTAGTATAGGCCCTTGTGAGGCCCGAGTCGAACTCAGGGACACTGAACTATCAGTAGACTACTACTAACTGTTCACATTCAGCTAGACCGATTAAAAGGTTTTGAGAGTTGTTGAAAAATAAAAGAAAATATAATAAAACAAAGCAATCGATTAAAGGTTTAGTTTAATCAATTCAAATGGAGATCTTTAGGATTGTGGTTTCACCGCGGGTTATCATTGTATGACTTTCCATATAGTTACTTAGGTTCATCTCTCAATCGGGGTAGTGGCCTGTAGTCAGAATTGTCCACTGTCGTGGTACAATTCACTACCTATGTCTAGGTCAGTTCCACCGTCGTAGTAACCTATACCCTAAACTAGGTGCATTAGAATCGACCTCTGGGTTTCCACCATTAACCTTATATCACCTTGTTTAAGGGATTTGTTAATTAATGTGAATTTTGTCTCTTTTCAACCATTAATACTTCTTTCAAAGTAATTAAAGGCATTAGATTATTATTATGGTGATCAAGCATAACAATATAATTGAGAAAATGAAGTCATACCATGGATTTAAGAGATAAATTATGAATTAATATGATAAAAATGGCATACAATGCTTCCCCGGGCTACTCCCGGTCCTAAATATAAATGGAATTAGCCCCGCATGTTCATCTCAGAGAAAAACATGGTTGAGGAAAGGGGAAACATGGAGAAAAATGCGAATAAGTGATAAAACCCCTGAACGGAGAAGATGCAAGCGTTCCTTGGCATAGAATGCACGATCTACAGCCTTTCGGCGGTGGAAAATGTCTTCTTCAGCTTCCGGAATGGCTGGGGCGTGCTTCTGGGCTTCGTTCTTCTCTCCGCACCTTCTCGGGACGTGTGCATCGGCTAATGACGTGAAACCATGCCCTTGGTCACCATCATTAGGTATAATCACTGAGTTAGGTTGCAAAAATATCACAACCGTTGGTTTAGAGCCGATCTGAAACAAACTCTGATCTGACGGTGTCGATACCATCGACCCCTCGCGATATCGGCAAGCCTTCTTTTCTTTTCTTCGTTGCGCCTGATGTGACTCGATACCATCGATGTAGGTCGATGGTATCGACACCCTTAGGCGTCAGTTTTATCCCTTTTCCGTCGTTGAAACTCCACGTGTTGATAGTATCGACTATGTGGTCAATAGTATCGAGTGACTGGTCACTAGAAACCTGATGGTAAGTTGCTACCATCGACTTCCCTATCGATGGTATTGACTCTGCGCTGCTCCTTGTGGCTGGCTGCCTGTGGCTGGATCGATAGTATCGACAGCCGTCGATGGTATCGACAGCTGTAGATATGTGTTTTTCCTGAAATTGCAAAACAAAAGCACATAAGCCGAAATAAAGCCTATAATTGTAATCATTTATGTTCAAAATGAAAAAATAAAGGAGGTTTGACACTGAGAAAGATCATAGACTAAAGTAAGTGAATTATGCAATATTAACCACCAAAATGACCAATAAATGCTTAAAATACAAGTAAAACAAGTCTATAAATGCGACTCAAAATCATCGCATCACTAACCATGGTGATTCTTGGGGATCAGAAGAGTTCTTCCTATGACGGGGTCCAAAGACCTTCTCTTTGACGATGTGGACATGACCCATCCTAGGCGATAAAAAAATAGAAATGTAGCAGAATACGCCTAGTGCCTCAAGTTTTATGTGGTGGGAAGTTCACTATAGGGTGCCTAGCATGTATTGTTTTCAATTTCAATATATTATAGTATAGTAGACTGAAGACCAACTAAAACGTCAAGCATAGTATATCAAGTCAGTGAATAGAGACTAAAGATTTCTCACTAATAGAATTGGCAGCTGCCAAATTCTCATATCACATGATGTGTCTGTGACTTCCTATAGTCACACTAAGATAAAAAATTTAATGATTCATGACTCAACTTTTGTTGGACAATCACAACTTAATTAACAACTACCAATTGCATCCAATGCAACTTTTGGATAGATAGCTAACATGACTATTTTTCATAAATCATCTGAGGTAATAGTGATGTCTATTAGTTGATCATAGTAGTGGAAGTGTCACTAATCAATGTCTAAATTAATATTTGTAAATGAAATTAATTTTCAAATGAAATTTTTGAATTGTGAAAATATTTTATGTGTAGATCAAATAGCAAACACACATAACAATTTCCTGAAATTAGTCCTAATAAATAAAAACAAAATGAAAATAACTTCCTTATAGGTAATTGAGAATTCACTCACTCATGAGCGCAAGCTCTATGTCCTGGAAATACTATAACTAAAAGAACCAACTCCAAATGAACCTAGAGTAGAAATGAAAGGTTATAGTGAGCATATCAATGACATATTGAAATCAACTGTCTCATTATAAGACGTGCATTTTAAAATGAAACATAAGAATATGGGAGTTCTAGACATGGATACACATCACCATAGTATGTTCCAAGAATAAGAAAGGCAAGAGATACAATGTCTCCAAGGCCCTAATTATGAGGAACATGACTGAGGGATGTCCAACGGAGAACCATGTATTCATTTTGATTGGGTATTTGGAAATCCTAGAGATATTTGGGTTCCCCTTATGACATGAGCATGCCATTCATGTGATATTTAACATTTCCATATTCCTATATCTAATGTTTCATGAACTAGAAAATGAGAAATTTTGTTTTACCGTTATCAACAATTTTGGGCATGTTGAGAAACGTTGAGACTCGAATGAATAAAGACAACATAAATTTTGTGTTAATAGTCAAGAGAGGAAAGGCCAAGTAAAAGGGTAAAGGAAAATCTACAAAATTCATAAAGAGGGCCAAAAGCACAAATCTTCTGCACTTAAAACTAAAGGAGGAGTAAGCAAAGAGGGAAATTGTCACGATGTCACAAGATTACACACTGGAAAAGAAATTGTCCTCTCTACCTCAAGGAATTAAATATGAATAAGGAGGGTATATTGATGAATGTACATTCATCCTAGTTTGAGTCACACTTGTAGTCTAATTTTGCATTTAGACTTCTTAGTTTGCCTTAGAAATGGTTTCATGTAGCTTTATTTAAATTTTCTGTTAACTTGTTTGGATTTTGATATTTTTCTTGACTTCCTTTTTAGGTTTGGAGTTTTATATACTCATACCAACATAGCCTAAGGGGGGATTTTTTCCTTGAAGAGATAAGATTTAATAGGGGGACACCACTCACAAGGCCCCATCCCAAAACAGAGTTTAGGCATGTCTAGAGGGAAAATATATCAAAATTTTTGTCTCAAATCCATGATCCTCTAGTGAACAATCGAACTCTTAGATTAATCCAATCCATTTAATGAGAAAGCTATGTTGATATACCTCCATTGATCGAGATCCACTAAGTGATGTCTTTCTATTGAGTTCCAGTTGATCAATCTCTACTAATCACATGCTATTGGTTAATCTCTACTGGTTGAGCTCTACTGATTTGATGACCAACCATTGATCGGCAAAAATTAGTCGACCTGCTAGTGATTGAGCTCCACTGATCAACCACCCAATAAAGCTCCATTCATTGATCACTTTTATTGATCATTAAAAAATCAACCACCCACATGAGCTCTACCATAGACTTCTTGTCAATTGACCATCTAGAAATCAATCCTTACTAATTGATCTCAATTTATTGACTTCAAATTATTAACCTTCATGCACCAAATTAGCCCACAACCCTTCATCTTCTCACAACTAGTGCACTCACTACACATGCCTTATCAAAGTGCTTAGAGACTTTTAACCTTCCTTTCCACCTCCTATAGATATAAGGCAATTGTCACAGAACCATTCTTACCCCAATCCCAATCTCACTCCTAGATAGTGGTAAAGGAATTGAAGAGCCCATTCCTAATTGACCCGATAGGATATATCACACTAGCATATACAATAAGAAATAATAACTCAAAAACTGGATACTTAAGGAACAAACTAACCCAATATGGAGATATATCTGATTTGTCTTTGTCATCGGAGTATGTAGAGTGTGGAAGCAATCTTATTCAGTATTACATTTGTATTGCCTAAAATCAAGACACAATCATGCAATTGCACGGTACGCTATAAAAATCAAGTAAAGCGATTTATAACAAAAGAGTATACTTGTCAAGACTTATATTCAAAAGAATAACAAATGATTTCCAAAACCAATATCATTCGAAAAAATGTTTGCTATTCAACAATTCAATTTTTATTACGAGTTCCCATTATGATGTAATCAAATAAGCATGCTTATATATTTTGTGTGACTCTATTACCCCAACGTGATGGGGAAGGTTCACTTGGATCCTTCTCACCATAGGAACATAGGAGACTAATGTACAAGTCCCACTTCCAAATGAGGGGGTTGTTGCACACAATATCAACATTATCAACATTATCAATATCATCATCATTATCAATATACGGGCAGTCATAATGGGCATGTAATTTATGTTTTCATGTTTTTCAAAATATAGTATAGAAAAACAAAAGACTAATCATAGGGAATAGTAGCTCATCCAAGTAAGTAGCCAAGTATACATTCAAGAGATACATAAAAGTATCTTCAATACAATCAAGGAGGAGTTATATAATTGTGTACCTTCCATCGAGGATTCTGAGTATAATCAACAAATAATAGGTAGACCCTTTGAGTCAGATCTTAAATCACAATGTTTGGATCAAGGGTCAGGATCATCATATTCAGAATATCAGGTTTCAAAATTCGAGATTAGGATTACACTTTCCTATCTCAACCTTAGGGTTGGGTCATTCACTTAAAATCAATCAATATTTCAATATGTCCAACATTATTTCAAGTATCAAATATTTTCAAGTGTGAATGACTTTCCTAGGTTTCTAGGATCATACGTGTTAACCCTGATTTATGATTATTATCCAATTCATCATCAATTTCTAGATTATCATCATGGAACTTAATATAATTGGAAATCAAGATCATTTGGATGGGTCAAAACTATATTAAGTGTTTTGCAAGATTAAGATCAATATCAAGATTACTCATATTCATTATAATCAAGACTGAATCAAGTAAATAGATTAAAATCACTAATGGTTCATTTTCAAGAGTAGATGATTCAACTAGATTAGATCTAGGTTACAAGATAATCATTAAAGTCCAAATCTAGGGTTTCCAAAGATTAAACATCATCATTGAAACATTTGATAAACTAACTAAGAAAGAGTTCAAATATAGGGATATCAGAAAGAACCACAAGGAATTAGAATCCAAAAGTATTTTTAATAAATCCATTGATTTTTTTGATAAAAATTGACTATTTATTTGTACATTTTAGAGCTAGGAATCACAAGATACAATTTATACAAGATTAGGCCATTTAATTGAATATCGAGCAGAGAGGAGAAGAAAATACCTTAAAGGGAATATGTGAGAAAATATGTGGTCGTCAAATTCTTGGTTAGAGTTGTACCATCACAGAAAATCGAAGGCTGAGGGGTGGTGACCACCCGAGCACGTGTGCGAGACAACAAAAGAAGGGAAGTGAGCACTGCTGCTCACAGTCATCAGATCTTGGTCTCATCTTAACCAGGGACCATGATGGATGGTTGAGATTGGGTCTCCTCTACTTGATGACTCACTCCAAAACCACCACAGTGCGACAACACCTCGATGAAGGGTGGTCGGAGAAAAAGGGGAATGAGGGAGAGAGAGCAAGAGAGGGAAAGAGAGGGGGCCGGTCGAGATCGTGGGTGAGGGAGGAATGTGTATGTGGACTTTTTATAGGGTGCCAGGGCTAGGTTTAGGGTTTCGAAGGCCATAGAATCCATGGCGGAGGCTGTGAGGGCAAGCTCTCAGTTGCTCTTGAAATGCACAGATTTGAGGGGGGGAAGGGTCACTCGAGCGCGGATTTGCGAAGTGTGGCATTCCATATAATTTGGTTTTCAAATTAGGATTTCTTTAAGGTAAAACTCCCACTCAGTCTCACAGATATCTTCCCCATTGATTGCAAGAGGTAGGAGATGGGTTTTTGATTGTTTGATCTAGCTGGGATTTGCGTGCCTCTGATCCAAGGGTCGGGGTTCATCCTCCAAGCGAGCCCTGGATCATGAGGTCAGCCCCGAGCGACTCATTGAGAAAAGGAGGAGAAATTCCTCAGTTCAAGGGCTCCTGTGCCAATTAAGCGAGGAAGGTGCCCAAACAGTTACATGGTCCGAGCCCAGTAAGCCATAAAAAGAAATAAAGAAGGTATATAGTGCTAAATGGGGAGTAAAATTTAAACAACTCATATAAAAACGTAGGAGTGTCCAAATGACATCAAATTTGGACCAATGCTTCATGATAGAGTATAAAACATGTGTGTAAAATTTCAAATCAAAATGAGTGTGTATGATGAAGAATTTAATCAAAGTATTAAAGGGTATGCCAAAATTAGGGTTTCATGAACACAAGTGTATCAACTTGATTTAAAGTGTGAGTTAAACTACTTTGGAAGTCATTATAGAGTCATGAATTCATGGGAGACATTGTGAGTGAGATATTCAAGTCTTTTAGTGTAAACGAGTAATTAAATCATAATTATGCAAAAATTCACTTTGTCACATCCTTCCCTCCTTAAAAAGGAATTTTGTCCCCAAAATTCAAAAACATCATCAAAATTGGGACTATCTAAATTCAGATCATATACTCAATTACTAGAACATCCTCGACTATATAATTGAAATCATGTCCTCATGTTTAAAGTAATGCAATAATCATAATTGGGATTCCATGTTCCATATCATAAACAACTTGGTATCAACATTGTTTCATCATTGAGCAATTGAGTATCAAGGACAATGCATATATTGTTCAAAGTCATCATATGAGTCACAAATATGGAAAGCATCTTATTGGTCAAAAATTTGGAGAGATCATATTTTAGGTCAAGAAAAATATATTCTGAATCAAGTGTACAAGGTGACTTTCAATCCCAATATCTCAGGGTCCTAGCCTCTACATTGGCCTAGGTGGGGTTATACACCCATGATGTGAGATTTCATATTCCAACAATTTTGAGACAACATCATACTTTCAATATCATGATTTTCAAGCTCCAAATCAATGGGAGGTCCCACCCTAGTCCTAATGATGGCTAAACCCTAAGTCATAAATCGAGAGAGTCAAAATAATCATCATTTCAAGATTTGGGATTTTGAAGTCATTAGTCATATGATGGGGGATCTTAAGATCCATATCATGTGTCAAGATTTTTATACCACAATATCAAGAGTTGGTGTTTATATATCAAGATAATTTGAATAGATATTCCAAAGCTCAGGTTTAGATTCCTATTTAGACCCTAGTGGAGATTGCTCATCTATATTCAATTTTGAGCAACAATATTCAAGAAATATTTGAGCAACATGTCAAGATTTCATTATCATGATATCCAAGATCGATGAATGATCTAGATCTAGGTCTATCTAGGATGTAAACTATGAGCTAGAGTCAACATTGTCATATGTCAAGGTCATTATCAAATCAATATTCAAGATCGAGTATCAACCATGGGTTTAACCTATTAGTCTTAGGTCAACCAATCCAAATCGGGTGAAATGGGATACCTTTTCAAACTCTAAATAATCAAAATTATGAAAATTTTGAGGTAGTCAAAATAGGGATATGAACTAGGTTAGGGGAGTCATGAGTCAAATACTATCATAATCTAGCACATTGCCAACATTAGTCAATATCCATTGAGTTTATTCAAATAGGGAGAATATCAATGATTAAATCATATTCCATAAGGTCATGAGATCAAAAATTCAAGATCATAATGTGGCAATAATGTCAACATTTGCATTCCTTCCTTTCATGATAAAGGTAGTGATCTAATTTGGAAATAGGTGGATGATTTAGGTCCATGTTAATCATATAGAAATCAAGTTTGAAAAAGGCATCAATGGTCAATAGGAAAAATTCTTTTTTTTCATCATAGTCTTACATCATGGTTTTGTGAGTCCTAGACTTAGTCACTTGATAGCATAGTCAAGATGTGTATAAATTAGGATATGAGTTTGCTTAACTATGTTTGAGGTTTAATCAACAATAGGGGAACATGGACATTAATCAAATAGAGACCTAGTCAACAATGAGGTATAAGGTATAAGTCCTTCTTATTTCACCATATCATAATTTGTATCATCTACCTCAAACATAGGAAGCATATAGTCATGTTTTAGCTAATTTGAGTGTTAATGATATTAGGGATCATACATCAGTATTTGGTTTCAAAATTAATTGATCAAAATCCAATTTTCAAATTAAGGTCAGGTCATAGTATCAAGTTTCAAAAATTTAATGATATTCATTTTTCCCATGCATAAGCTAGCCATAATCAAAACATCATGTGGCAAAAGGTCACAAGAAAGGACCACATGAGGAGATGAGAAGACTACCTAATCTTTATCTACATGGGTGGCTTGGGTAGTCCTTAAAGAAGAGATGAGATGCAAGACGACCCTCTAGGGTTTCAAAAGAGAACCTTTACGTCTAGTTTTGGATCAATTAAGGCCATCTAGAGTGGGGGATATCATCCACTATGAAGACATATAGGAGAAATTATGCCAGGACCCCGTGCCTAGACACCTCAATTTTCACCATTATGGACTTTTGGGTTTCTTGGATGTTACAACCCCAAATTTGGGCTCATTTGCTGAGAAATGTAATTTCTCATATTAAAGATAAATGAACAAATAATGATGTCTTTTCATTACAATAGCCTTGATGATTGCTTTGTGGGATTTATTGGCTATTGGGCCCAATAACAAGGAAATTCAATTAGTAAATGAATAATTAAGTTTTGAGAAAAGAAAGGTGTGGAAACCTCCATAAGGCAAAATAATACAATCCAAAGTTGGATTTCGTGCCTCTTGGGTTCCTTGGGTCCCAAGGAGTCCAAAGTTGAATAGAGAATGCAATAAGAAAAGAAAAGACCAAGTAAGTATTTCCCTGTTAAGAAAGAAATTGAAAATAATGATCAAATGTGGAAAATATGTGAAAAGAGGTATAATTGAGTTATCCTTGGCGGATTTTCATATCCCAAGGATTCCTAATGTTAAAAGGAATTCCAATTGGAAAATAGAGGAGAGATAAAGAGAAATCCTTAAAAAGAGAATTAAAAAGGAAAAGAAATTGATTAATAAAAGGGAAATATGAGAAATTGACTTTCAAAAGAAGATAAAGGCAAATAGATTTTCCCAATATGGGAAGCCGTGCCTTTGGGATTTCTTGAGGTCCAAGGGACCCAAAACAACAAGATAATAGCAAAGGGAAAAGAAATAAGAATTAATTTTGAATAAATTAATGAATAACTTAGGAGAGAAGGAATCCTTCTCATCCCTTGGAATTTGTTTCCCAAATTTCGTACAAAGCTAGATAATGCCAAGAAAAACGTTCTATTAAAATTTGAGACAAAAAGGAGTTATGGTTAGGGAGAAATCAATTTTTCAAGTGATCTCCAAGTTTGGGAATTATTCTGCATTTTAAGAAAATATATTTCCATTTGATGAACACGTGCTTTGAGGACCGTTGGATTTCAATCCAACATTGGTCGCTCATCTTCAAAGTCCCACGTGGACTGGGACATTGCAGGTTATAGGAAGAACCTTCCATCCCCGATTTCTCACAAACCAGTGGATGTGCAAAGTTTTTAATAGCCCCTTTGGACTTGGGAGAAGAAACCGTAGGGGATCATCCCTGGTTCGACTAGGATTGGTTGACGTTTGAGGAAATACCCAATATCGCAAGCCTGCTTCCCACCCTATATATAGGGGATGGTAATAGAGGGCATCATCATCTCGTTTTGCTGGTCCAAGCTCTGCGGCAGAGCACAAGGATCATTTGGGTGCCTTCAATTTCTCGTTCCACCTTGACATGTACCCCTGTATCCGCGACCAACCTCGCAGGAGTACGGCGAGCAGGAGAGCATCGTGACGCATCTTCGGCATGCAATTGAACCCTTGGTCAACTTTAGCAGCGGGAGATGAAGCTCCCTAGCATATTATGTGTCCCGCAGGTGGCCTAGAGTATGGAGTCAACCCCCGAGTTGACTACCTGGACCTGCTTGCTCGACGCAAGGAAGAAGAAGAACATCGCTGGTCTTTTACAATTCTTCCCCTATGTGCCTTAATAGCTGGTAAGGGCTTCCCCATCTTTTGTTCTTTTAATTGCAAGGAAGGGTGCACGTGATCCTGGCCGCTGGATCCTAAGTGGACCAGCAGACCACGGATTAAACGATCTGTGTGTTTCTCAAAATTAGCAATTAAATCTAAAAGGGGTTTTTCTTGTTAAATTTGTATCTTGAAATAGAAAACTCAGATGAAGAAAGTTAATACATGAAAAATGATCACAAAAATACGAGGAATGCAATAAAAATTGTTTGGACACCGAAATATGTATATTTTTGCAAAAGTGTATATTTCGGATAGAAAATGTATTAATTTGTACTTAGAAACCCTAATTGTTGATAAAAGATATATTTAATCTTACAAATAGATTAATTCGAGCATGGTTTACTTGATCAATGTTAAAGATGGTTTTTAACCTATTTTGATGATAGAATTGCAAGGTTTAGGGTTTTTAAACCTAATATGTTGGTTAAAACCCTTAGAAACTCTAAGTGAGGGGAAAATGGGAAGAAAGAATATAATAATCCGAAAACTAAGGTTTTTGTGATCCAAATCTGATCTTAAGATCTTAATGGAAAATAAACTAAGATAATTAGGGTTTGATGGATATTTTGATAAAAATAAAGTAAAAGTGGTAAAGAGGAAGTGAAACCCTAATTATGGTCAAAACCCTAAAAAGGGCAAATAACCTAGGAAACAACTAGGATTAATGGATCAAGATGACATGATTAATGATAGAGAAATTGGATGCCTTTTTCAGGATCAACTTGTGTGCACTTGTTTTATTTCTTGATTGATTATTTCTGCAATCAAGTCTGCTTAACAGGTATGTGGTTAATTATGAATAACCGCCTTAGTTTCCCAAGGATTTCCTGGATGGTTAATTGCATTGAATGCAAATTATCAGTTTGGATGTTCATACTTGCAAACTATAAAGTCATTATGATTATCACATTAATAATATAAGTATGGATTCTCACACTTACATGCCACCCTGATGGATGATGCCAATGGTCAGGCCTAGATGGGTAGACCAATGGACACCTTGAGTGGTGAACCCAGGCACCAAGCTCAGGAATGAGAAGGTGGCCTATGATATTGCATGACTAGTGGGCACCATGAGTGGTGACCCCCAGGCACCAAGCTCGGGATTGAGAAGGTGGCCATAAGTCATTGGCAAAGGAAACCCTAAGGTGGGTATGCTAGGGTTTGGGAAAAAGCGATGGAGAATATCATACTGAAAAGTGTAAATTGGCTTGTTAATTAACTTGATTGTGATAATTAGATTGTTATCCTTATGTGCAAACTTTTGGTTGTCCCCACATACCAGTATGTTTCGATATACTGACCGACATTTTATTTTTCGGCGTTTTAGGTACAACCCTAAAAGGAACAAACTGTTAAGTGACACATTGTGAAATTAAACATAAAGTGCAAGGAGGATTAGATAAAGTAGATTCAAGCTCTGGGTAGATAGATTTCCAAAGTTTTTCAAAGGTAAGTAAATATTTAATTTTATACCCAAATTTCAGTTTAGTTAGTAGAATTTCATAACTATTATTGATTATTTGTCGAACCTTTGATCCTGTTAATTGGATAATGGCACTGACCTTTCAGTCTCCCTTAATTGGGGGTTACTGGGAGGTGGGGTCATTACAATTGGTATCAGAGCATAGGTTCCTCATCTAATCATTAATAATTATTAAATTTTACAAAATTCCATAGAACTAAGGGAGTTATTAGAGGAGTGTCCAAAAGATTGAGGTGTCTAGAAAAGGATCACTTCCGGGGGCTGGAAATATTTTCCTCCGCACCGCTAGTCAGAATACGAGGACTCCCAGATTGTGTGATTGCTTGGCCGATGTCTTAGGATATGACTCGAAATAAGATACCTTTAGGACTCTCTCATCTTGTTCATCCCTTCTCAACTCAAATTTTGTTAAGGATCTTAAGGATTAGGGTTTCCTCTCTTCTCCTCACCCTCTTGAGGCATGGGAAAGGTTAATGAGGTCTAAGGAATCCTCCACCAAATTAATGAAAAGCATGTAAATAAGATGTCATGGACATAAGCTTAATAGTTTAAGCGCAAACTAAAGAATAAATGCATGCTTAGGTCGTATGACACGAGTTGTCATTGCCCTCGGGGAAGACTTGAGGCTAGACCTTCTTGTCAGGAGGATAAGTGAAGAGAGTTAGTCTTGGAGGAAGATATCTCCATTAAAAGTAGAGACCTAGCACATCCTCTGAGGATGATGTTAACCCTAACCCTAAGTGAAGGTATGAGAGAGGGAGATGACATGATTAGTTAGATGTCATGGTTGACCGAGTGTTTGGATGGACACACCTTGGGATGCCATATGATCCATGAGAGGTTAGATGACCTAGTACCTTTGACGACCCAAACCTGGAAAGGGACGTGCATGTTAGTGTGAAGGATAGCTCCTTCATTGATGAGGTTAGAGGAGAACCTATGGAAACCCTATGGGCTTATGCAAGTAGGGGATAGCATGCACCCAGTGTACGTCAGTGGTACGGTAGTAGGTTGAAACCCTGGCCAAAAGGGCACGATGGATGGCTTATGAGATAAATATAAAGAGATATGGGTAATCATGAGCAAACATAAGTTTGAGCGTAGGATTAACCTGCGTAGAGGTATGCCTGTGAGTTTGATCCTTTATGGAGAGAGGACCTCTAGTAGTATGGCTGGATGTGGAGTTAGCTCTAGAGAGAGAAAGTAGGAACCTAGCAAGGAGGTTGGAAGCCTAAATCCCTGAGATATGAGGAACAATGGGGAGTTGAGGATGATGCGACCTAAGTGGATGATAGTGGTTGCCTTATGCGTGATCCCTGTAGGCTGATGATGTCTTAGTTATCTTTAGAGGAAACGAACCCTGGAGAGACGATGATGCTTCTGGTACCTATGGTATAAGTTACTACTTGCTGGATGAGATAAAGAGTGCCTTAGACCCTGAGGAGGTTTAAGTAACCAGTTGTGAGGTTTTATACCTAGTTGAATGTCCTTGAGGAGGAATCGACTCTGAGGTATTGCTCATATAAAGGGATCATGGGAGTACATGGCATACCTTGGACATGCTTGATTCGTGGTTAAGAGAATGAACATGTGGTTGGAAACCCGAAGGTGAACCTAGGGTTCCTAGGCCTAAGATGGGAAGTAGTGTATCCGACGCTCATAATGAGATTTGAGTCTCTATAGTTTCGAGCATGGTACTCCTTATGTGTAGAGGTAAAGGAAATCCCTTAAGTTGAGGGTATGTTTAATGAACCCCTCACAACTAAGTTGGTCTAATGTTGAGGAAAGAGAACAAGTATGACCTAGCATGGTTTAAAAGGTGTTCTGCTTGTGCCTTAGTAGCTATTGGGTTAGGCATGATCATGTGAATGTAAACCCTAAGGACGCTAGTGACCTTTGTTATCAAGGTGTAGTTTCCTCCCATCCTGGGAGAGGGACCCTTTGGTAGGTGTGTACCAGTTTTGTTGGTTTTGAGGTAACCTAAAGAGGTCTCATAGGATCTAGAGAAGCTAAGTTAAAAGTACATGGTATGAAGACGAACCTCTAGACCCATAGATAGCCATCTCTGTGTGAATATGGATGTTTTACCATGGAGGTAACTGGTATGGGACTTGACCAAGGTAGGCAGGTTGCCATGACCCCTATGAAGGGATGAAAGTCAGCCCATGAATGCAGAGAGATGATGAAGGCTTGGGTAAGGTTCTAAGTTGGACATGTACTATATTAAAATCCTAAGTCTATCCTAGGGTCAGGTAGGGATAAGATCGATGGAAGTAGGAGTTGCCTAATTCCATAGTTGCACATGACCATAGGGTCGGGAGGTAACAACTATCATCGTCTGAGGGCCATGGGTTAGGAGATTGATCACCTTCATGAACTCATGGGGCCCAAAGGGCGGATGAGTAGGGCACTCTCTAGATGCATAAGGGAAGAGGGATGACCCCAAAGTGCCGACACCCTATAGACCTAGAGGAGATGACCAAGGATTTTGCTTGGACCTAGTAAGATTCGAGACTATTTTTCCATAGAAGTAACTTTGTTATAGAGATGTTTGTGAATTAGGGACATATGTGGCACGTTTCAACTTAGATTTGAAAGTGTATTGGCAAGGTGGGCTGTACCATCTCTACTCTTGGAATAGGAAGAACTCTGTATTTGGACTGCAGCCAAATGCTTATTTCCTCTTGTTATGGGAGTGAGAGATAGGACAGTACGCATGCCTTACACCAAGGATAAAAGATGATGGAAGTTGGAATGTTGCTATGAGGTATGAGGATAGAGATGATAGCATACCCTTGTGGAGTGAACGATACATGGATGGTTTACAAACAATAAGAGAAATACGGATGTTTTTAGCAGAAGCTATGTGGAACTTACAAGTTATACCAGGTTGAGTATGATCACTATGATGATGAAATTAGAGAGTGTTCTTAATGAATATAGACTTAGAGTTCGAGTTTGGGATGATAAGTTAAACACATAAAGGTGTGTGTCATCAACATTACCTAATACATAAGAAGTGGTAATGGATTCTCTGGTGAGATGTAGCTGCCTAGTTTGGCTAGAAGATGTTGTTGGGATAACCCTATGTTTGGAAAGAAGATGTGTTTTGGCTAACACATAGATGTAACAAGATATGTTGAACCAATTAATGGTTGTTTGGGTAGCTAGTTTAGTCTTTGATGTAGTGAATGGATGGTGATAGAACCTCAGATACACTTCATTGGATAGGAAGGTAAGAAAACCCTGATGAGAGTAGTTTAGGGTTTCTGAGGAATCGATCTTGAGGAATCATGACATACAGGAGATCATGGTTTAAGATCACCAAACACCATGATACTTCAAAGATAGTAAGTGATAGTAGTACTTGGGATGCTTAATATGAAATTGCATGTAGCATGTGGCCTTACAAGTCAGGAGGTGAAGGACGAACACCAGTAACCCAATGCATGGATATAAAGTATAAAGAGTTCCCGAGAGGGAATGGGAGTTCATCACTGGGGATGTTGTGAGTCTCCCCTTGAAAAAGGAAGGTCAATATGCAAAATAGGTTATGGTAGACCGCCTTACCTAGATGACATGAGAAAGAAAGAGTATTGTCAAGGGACAGATCAGGTTGAACTACATGTGAGAGATACGGTTCAACTACACCATGATACGAGTTCAAAAGTTCTTGAGTATGACCTCAAGGTTCACTTCCATAAGGTGGAAGTAGGCACATGAAGAACTCGGTGTCAGTACCTCTTATCACCCCTAACTAATGGGTAGTATGATCCAGACTAGAGGGTCTGATGAGAGCATGTGTGCTCATTCAGGGTGATACATAGGGACAACTATTATCCTTTGTAAAATTTTATGATAACCACCTGATAAGAAGTTCTAGAAGGAGGTTGTGTCGGTCACCACTTCATTAAGATGATGTTGGTGAAGGAGGCCTCACGATGGTCGGAAAAGAACCATAGTGTGTGTAGATGAAGTCACTTTGATGGTGTAATGGCCGAGAAAGAGCCCAGTGGTGACATGAGTCATGAGTTGATGCAAAGCAGACTGACATGCAGTTCACTATGGGAAAATATGTGATGTGAAAATCCGACCCCTCTAAGGTACAACTGGGAAAGTTGAGTCCCCGATGTATGGTTCCATTTGAGATGGATTGGTGGAGATGGTAGTGTTTAACCTTACCCCACAGGATAACATGATGTGTGATGAGTTCCATATGTCTGGTCTAGAGAACTATGTGAGGTACCCAAGCCATGTGTTGAGCCCTGAATCTATTCAGTTTTTTTTAGAGGCTAAAAAGTCCTGAGTCACCTATGAGGGTACGATATACCAAGGTAAGAAAAAACTCAGATGGAAGAATATGAGATGATGAAGGTTCTTGGGAAGCACCATGGAAAAGGGTAGAGCCACATGGGAGCCATGATGGACATGAGGAATTCTTATCATGTTTGTTTGTTTGCTTGATGGAATTTTGAGGACAAAATTCTTATAAGAGGGGAAGGATGTTACAACCCCAATTTTGGGTTCATTTGCTGAGAAATGTAATTTCTCATATTAAAGATAAATGAACAAATAATGATGTATTTTCATTACAATAGCCTTGATGATTGCTTTGTGGGCTTTATTGGCTATTGGGCCCAATAACAAGGAAATTCAATTAGTAAATGAATAATTAAGTTTTGAGAAAAGAAAGGTGTGGAAACCTCCAGAAGGCAAAATAATACAATCCAAAGTTGGATTTCGTGCCTCTTGGGTTCCTTGGGTCCCAAGGAGTCTAAAGTTGCATAGAGAATGCAATAAGAAAAGAAAATACCAAGTAAGTATTTCCTTGTTAAGAAAGAAATTGAAAATAATGATAAAATGTGGAAAATATGTGAAAAGAGGTATAATTGAGTTATCCTTGGTGGATTTTCATATCCCAAGGATTCCTAATGTTAAAAGGAATTCCAATAGGAAAATAGAGGATAGATAAAGAGAAATCCTTAAAAAGAGAATTAAAAAGGAAAAAAAATTGATTAATAAAAGGGAAATATGAGAATTGACTTTCAAAAGAAGATAAAGGCAAATAGATTTTCCCCAATATAGGAATATGTGCCTTTGGGATTTATTGAGGTCCAAGGGACCCAAAAATACAAGATAATAGCAAAGGGAAAAGAAATAACAATTAATTTTGAATAAATTAATGAATAACTTAGGAGAGAAGGAAGCCTTCTCATCCCTTGGAATTTGTTTCCCAAATTTCGTACAAAGCTAGATAATGCCAAGAAAAACGTTCCCTTAACATTTGAGACAAAACAGAGTTATTGTTTGGGAGAAATAAATTTTGCAAGTTATCTCCAAGTTTGGGAATTATTCTGAATTTTAGGAAAATATATTTCCTTTTGATGAACACGTGCTTTGAGGACCGTTGGATCTCAATCCAACACTGGTCTCTCATCTTCAAAGTCCCACATGGACTGGGACCTTGCAGGTTATAGGAAGAACCTTCCATCCCCGATTTCTCGCAAACCAGTGGATGTGCAAAGTTTTTAATAGCTCCTTTGGACTTGGGAGAAGAAACCGTAGGGGATCATCCCTGGTTCGACTAGGATTGGTCGACGTTTGAGGAAATACCCAATCTCGCAAGCCTGCTTCCCACCCTATATATAGGGGACGGTAATACAGGGCATCAACATCTCGTTTTGCTGGTCCAAGATCTGCGGCAGAGCACAAGGATCGTTTGGGTGCCTTCAATTTCTCGTTCCACCTTGACCTGTACCCCTGTATCTGCGGCCAACCTCGCCGGAGTATGGTGAGCAGGAGAGCATCATGACGCATCTTCGGCAGGCAATTGATCCCTTGGTCAACTTCAGAGGTGGGAGGTGAAGCTCCCTAGCCTATCGCGCGGCTCGCTGGTGGCCTAGAGTCCGGAGTCAACCCCCAAGTTGACCACCTGGACTTGCTTGCTCGACGCAAGGAAGAAGAAGAACACCGTTGGTCTTTTACAATTCTGCCCCTCTGCGCCTTAATAGCTGGTAAGGGCTTCCTCATCGTTTGTTCTTTTAATTTCAAGGAAGGGCGCACGTGATCCTGGCCGCTGGATCCTATGTGGACCAGTGGACCACGGATCAAACGATCTGTGTGTTTCGCAAAATTAGCAATTAAATCTAAAAAGGGGTTTTTCTTGTTAAATTTGTATCTTGAGCTAGAAAACTCAGATGAAGAAAGTTAACCATGAAAAATGATTAGAAAAATATTAGGAATGCAATGAAAATTGTTTGGACACCTAAATCAGTATATGTTTGCAAAAGTGCATATTTTGGATAGAAAATGTATTAATTTGTAGTTAGAAACCCTAATTGTTGATAAAAGATATATTTAATCTTGCAAATAGATTAATTCAAGCATGGTTTACTTGATCAATTTTAAATATGGTTTTTAACCTATTTTGATGATATAATTGCAAGGTTTAGGGTTTTTAAACCTAATATGTTGGTTAAAACCCTTAGAAACTCTAAGTGAGGGGAAAAAGGGAAGAAAGAATATAATAATCCGAAAACTAGGGTTTTTGTGATCCAAATAAGATCTTAATATCTTAATGGAAAATAAACTGAGATAATTAGGGTTTGGTGGATATTTTGATACAAATAAAGTAAAAGTGGTAAAGAGGAAGTGAAACCCTAATTATGGTCAAAACCCTAAAAAGGGCAAATAACCTAGGAAACAACTAGGATTAATGGATCAAGATGACATGATTAATGATAGAGAAATTGGATGCCTTTTTTAGGATCAACCTGTGTGCACTTGTTTGATTTCTTGATTGATTATTTCTGCAATCAAGTCTGCTTAACAGGTATGTGGTTAATTTTGAATAACCACCTTAGTTTCCTAAGGATTTTTCGGATGGTTAATCGCATTGAATGCAAATTATCAGTTTGGATGTTTATACTTGCAAACTATAAAGTCATTATGATTATCACATTAATAATAGAAGTATGGATTCTCGCACTTATATGCCACCCTGATGGATGATGCCAAAGGTGAGGCCCAGATGGGTAGACCAATGGACACCTTGAGTGGTGACCCCAAGCACCAAGCTCAGGAATGAGAAGGTGGCCTATGATATTGCATGACTAGTGGGTACCATGAGTGGTGACCCCCAAGCACCACGCTCGGGATTGAGAAGGTGGCCTTAAGTCATTGGCAAAGGAAACCCTAAGGTGGGTGTGCCAGGGTTAGGGCAAAAGCGATGGAGAATGTCATACTAAAAAGTGTAAATTGGCTTGTTAATTAACTTGATTGTGATAATTAGATTTTTATCCTTATTTGCAAACTTTTGGTTGTCCCCACATACCAATATATTTTGATATAATGATTGACGTTTTGTTTGTCGGCGTTTTAGGTACAACCCTGAAAGGAACAAACGATAAAGTGACACATTGTGAAATTAAAACATAAAGTGCAAGGAGGATTAGATAAAGTAGATTCAAGCTCTAGGTAGATAGATTTCCAAAGTTTTTCAAAGGTAAGTAAAGATTTAATTTTATACCCAAATTTCAGTTTAGTTAGTAGAATTTCATAATTATTATTAATTATTTGTCAAACTTTTGATCCTGTTAATTGGATAACAGTTCCGACCTTTCAGTCTCCCTTAATTGGGGGCTATTGGGAGGCGGGGTCATTCCATTGGGTGTAAGAGACTTGAGAAATTATTTACTTAAAGTATATGGGAGTGTGTAAGCTCTGATACCAACTATCACGGAACTATTCTTACCCCAATCCCAATCTCACAGTCTAGACAATGGTAATGGGATTGAAGCACTCATCCCTGAGTGGCCCAATAGGATCTATCACACTAGCATATAAAATAAGAAATAAAAACTAAAAAATTGGATACTTAAAGAACAAACTAACCTAATATGGAGATATATCTGATTTGTCTTTGTCACCAGAGTATGTAGATTGTGGAAGCGATCTTATTTAGTATTCCATTTGTATTGCCTAAAATAAAAAAATCAAGACACAATCATGCAATTGCACGGTGTGCTATCAAAATCAAGTAATGTGATTTATAACAAAAGAGTATACTTGGTAGGACTTATATTCAAAAGAATAACAAATGATTTCCAAAACCAATATCATTCAAAAAAATGTTTGTTATTAAACAATTCAATTTTTATTATGAGTTCCCATTATGTTGTAATCAATAAGCATGCTTATATATTTTGTGTGACTCTATTATCCTAACACGATGGGGAAGGTCACTAGGCTCCTTCTCACCATCAGAACATAGGAGGTCAATGTACAAGTCCCACTTCCAAATGAGGAGGTTGTTGCACACAATATCAACATTATCAATATCATCATCATTATCAATATACGGGCAGTCATAATGGGCATGCAATTTATGTTTTCATGTTTTTGAAAATATAGTATAGAAAAATATAAGACTAATCATAGGGAACAGTAGCTCATCCATATAAGTAGTCAAGTATACATTCAAGATATACATAAAAGTATCTTCAACACAATCAAGGAAGAGTTATATAATAGTGTGCCTATCATCGAGGATTTTGAGTATAATCAACAAATAATAGGTAGATCCTTCGAGTCAGATCCGAAATCACAATGTTTGGATCAAGAGTCAGGATCATGATATTTAGAATATCAGGTTTCAAAATTCAAGATTAGGTTTACACTTTCCTATGTCAACCTTAGGGTTGGGTCATTCACTTATAATCAATCAATATTTCAATATGTCCAACATTATTTCAAGTATCAAGTATTTTCAAGTGTGAATAGGTTTCTAGGATCATGTGTTAAACTTGATCTATGATCATTATCCAATTCATCATCAATTTCTAGATTATCATCATGGCACTTAATATAATTGGAAATCAAGATCAGATTCATGGGTTAAAACTATATCAAGTGTTTTGCAAGATAAAGATCAATATCAAGATTACTCGTATTCATTATAATAAAGATTGAATAAAGTATATAGATTAAGATCACTAATGATTCATTTTCAAGAGTATATGGTTCAACTAGATTAGATCTAGGTTACAAGATAATCATTAAAGTCCAAATCTAGGGTTTCCAAAGATTAAACATCATCAATGAATCATTTGATAAACTAATTAAGAAGGGGTTCAAATATAGGTATATCAGAAATATCCACAAAGAATTAGGTTCCAAAAGTATTTTTAATAAATCTATTTGGTTTTTTTTATCAAAATTGACTATTTATTTGTACATTTCAGAGCTAGAAATCACAAGATATGATTTATACAAGATTAAGCCATTTAATTGAATATCGAGTAGAGAGGAGAAGAAAATACCTTAAAGGGAATATGTGAGAAAATCTGTGACTGTCGGATTCTTGGTTAGAGTTGTACCATCACGGAAAATCGAAGGTTGAGGGGTGGTGACCACCTAAGCACGTGTGCGAGATAGCAAAAGAGGGGAGGTGAGAACTGCTGCTCACAATCGTCAGATCTTAGTATCCTCTTGACCAGGGACCACGATGGATGGTTGAGATCGGGTCTCCTCTACTGGATGACTCACCCCAAAACCACCATAGTGCGGTAGCGCCGTGGTTAAGGGTGGCCAGAGAAAAAGGGGAATGAGGGAGAGAGAGCACAAGAGGGCATGAGAGGGGGCCAGTCGAGATCATGGGTGAGGGACGAATGTGTATGTGGGGTTTTTATAGGGTGATAGGGCTAGGTTTAGGGTTTCAAATGCCATAGAATCCATGGTAGAAGCTGCGAGGGCAAGCTCTCAGTTGCTCTTGAAATGCACGTATTCGGGGTGGGGGGAAGGGTCATTCAAGCACAGATTTGCGAGGTGTGGCTTTCCATCTAATTTGATTTTCAAATTAGGATTGCTTTGAGGTCAAACTCCCACTCGGTCTCACAACTACCTTCCATGTTGATTGCGGGAGGTAGGAGATGGGTTTTCGATCATTTGATCTAGTTGGGATCCACATGCCTCTGATCCAAGGGTCAGGGTTCGTCCCCCAAGAAAGCCCTGGATCGTGAGGTCGGCTCGGACCAGATCACTGAGAAAAGGAGGGGGAATTCCCCAGTTCAAGGGCTCCTACACCAATTAAGCTAGGAGGGCGCCCAAGCAGCTAGATGGGCCAAGCCCAGTAAGCTAGGAAAAGAAATAAAGATAGTATTTAGGGCTAAATGGGGAGTTAAACTTAAAGAACTCATATAAAATCGTAGGAGTGTCCAAATAACCTCAAATTTGGACCAACGCTTCATGATAGAGTCTAAAACATGTGTGTAAAATTCCAAATCAAATTGAGTGTATATGATGAAGAATTTAATCAAAGTATTAAAGGGTATGCCAAAATTAGGGTTTCATGAACACAAGTGTATCAACTTGATTTAAAGTGTGAGTTAAACTACTTTGGAAGTCATTGTAGAGTCATGAATTCATGGGAGACATCATGAGTGAGATATTCAAGTCTTTGAGGGTAAACAAGTAATGAAATCATAATAATGCAAAAATTCACTTTGTCACATCCTTACCTCCTTAAAAAAGAATTTTGTCCCCAAAATTCAAAAACATCCTCAAAATTGGGACTATCTAAATTTAGATCATATCCTTAATTACTATAACATCCTCAGCTATATAATCGAAATCATGTCCTCAAATTTCAAGTAATCCAATAATCTTAATTGGGATTCCATGTTCCATATCATAACCAACTTGGTATCAACATCGTTTCATCATCGAGTAATTGAGTATCAAGGACAATGCATATATTGTTCAAAGTCATCATATGAGTCACAAATATGGAAAGCATCTTATTGGTCACAAATTTGGAGAGATCATATTTTAGGTCAAGCAAAATATATCTTGAATCAAATGTACAAGGTAACTTTCAATCCCAATATCTTAGGGCCCTAGCCTCTACATTGGCCTAGGTGGGGTTATACACCCATGATGTGAGATTTCATATTTCAACAATTTCGAGACAACATCATACTTTCAATATCATGATTTTCGAGCTCCAAATCAATGGGAGGATCCACCCTAGTCCTAATGAGAGATAAACTCGAAGTCATAAATCGAGAGAGTCAAAATAGTCATCATTTCAAGATTTGGGATTTTGAAGTCATTAGTCATATGATGGGTGATCTTAAGATCCATATCATGTGTCAAAATTTTTGTACCACAATATCAAGAGTTGGTGTTTCTATATCAAGATCATTTGTATAGATATTCCAAATCTTAGGTTTAGATTCCTATTCAGGCCCTAGTGGAGATCGCTCATCTATATTCAATTTTCAGCAACAATATTCAAGAAATATTTGAGCAACATGTCAAGATTTCATTATCATGATATCCAAGATCAATGAATGATCTATATCTAGGTCTATCTAGGATGTAAACCACGAGCTATAGTCAACATTGTCATATGTCAAGGTCATTATCAAATCAATATTCAAGATCGAGTATCAACCATGGGTTTAACCTATTAGGCTTAGGTGAACCAATCCAAATCGGATGAAATGGGATACCTTTTCAACCTCTAAATAATCAACAATACGAAAATTTTGAGGTAGTCAAAATAGGGATATGAACTAGGTTAGGGGTGCCATGAGTCAACTACTACCCTAATCTAGCACATTGCCAACATTAGTCATTATCCATTGAGTTTATTCAAATAAGGAGAATATCAATGATTAAATCATATTCCATAAGGTCATGAGATCAACAATTCAAGATCATAATGGGGAAATAATGTCAACATTTACATTCCTTCCTTTCATGATAAAGGTAGTGATCTAATTTGGAAATAGATGCATGATTTAGGTCCATGTTAATCATATCAAAATCATGTTTGAAAAAGGCATCAATGGTCAATTGGAAAACTTCTTTTTTGCATCATAGTCTTACATCATGGTTTTGTGAGTCCTAGACTTAGTCACTTGATAGCATATTCAAGATGTGTATAAACTAGGATATGAATTTGCTTAACTATGTTTGAGGTTTAATCAACAATAGGGCAACATGGACATTAATCAAATAGAGACCTCATCAACAATGAGGTATAAGGTATAAGTCCTTCTTATTTCACCACATCATAATTCATATCATTTACCTCAAACATAGGAAGCATATAGTCATGTTTTAGCTAATGTGAGTGTTCATGATATTAGGGATCATACATCAGTATTTGGTTTCAAAATTAATTGATCAAAATTGAGTTTTCAAATTAAGGTCAGGTCATAGCATCAACTTTAAAAAATTTAACGATATTCATTTTTCCCATGCATAAGCTACCCATAATCGAGACATCATGTGGCAAAAGTTCACAAGAAAGGACCACATGAGGAGATGATAAGACTACCTAATCTTTATCTACATGGGTGGCTTGGGTAGTCCTTAAAGAAGAGATGAGATGCAAGAAGACCCTCTAGGGTTTCACAAGAGAACCTTTAGGTCTAGTTTTTTATCAATTAAGGCCAGGTAGAGTGGGGGATCTCAGCCACCATGAAGACAGATAGGTGAAATTATGCCAGGACCCTGAGCCTAGACACCTCAATTTTCACCATTATGGACTTTAGGGTTTCTTGGGTGTAAGAGACTTGAGAAATGATTTACTTAAAGTATATGGAAGTGTGTAAGCTCTAATACCAACAATTACAGAACCATTCTTACCTCAATCCCAATATCACTGCCTAGACAGTGGTAATGGGATTGAAGCGCCTATTCCTGAGTGGCCTGATAGGATCAATCACACTGGCATATACAATAAGAAATACTAACTCAAAAACTGGATACTTAAAGATCAAACTAACCCAATATGGTGATATATCTGATTTGTCTTTGTCATTAGAGTATGTAGAGTGCGGAAGCAATCTTATTCCATATTCCATTTGTATTTCCTAAAATCAAGAAAATCAAGACACAATCATGCAATTGCGCGATACGCTATCAAAATCAAGTAAAGTGATTTATAACAAAAGAGTATACTTGGCAGGACATATATTCAAAATAATAACAAATGATTTCTAAAACCAATATCATTCAACAAAATGTTTGTTATTCAATAATTCAATTTTTATTACGAGTTCCCATTATGTTGTAATTAAATAAGCATGCTTATATATTTTGTATGACTCTATTACCCCAATATGATGGGGAAGGTGACTAGGCTCCTTCTCACCATATGAACATAGGATGTCAATGTACAAGTCCCACTTCTAAATGAGGGGGTTGTTGCACACAATATCAACATTATCAATATCATCATCATTATCAATATACGAGCATTCATAATGGGCATGTAATTTATGTTTTCATGTTTTTCGAAATATAGTATAGAAAAATAGAAGACTAATCATAGGGAACAATCGCTCATCCAAGAAAGTAGCCAAGTATACATTCAAGAGATGCATAAAAGTATCTTCAATACAATCAAGGAGGAGTTATATAATAGCGTACCTTTCACCAAGGATTTTGAGTATAATCAACAAATAATAGGTAGACCCTGAGCACGTGTGTGAGACAGCAAAAGAGGGGAGGTGACCACCTGAGCACGTGCGCGAGATAGCAAAAGAGGGGAGGTGAGCGCTGCTCACAGTCATCGGATCTTGGTCTCCACTTGACCAGGGACCACGATGGATGGTTGAGATTGGGTCTCCTCTACTGGATGACTCACCCCAAAACCACCACAGTGCGGTAGCGCCACAGTGGAGGGTGGCCGGAGAAAAAGGGGAATGAGGGAGTGAGAGCACGAGAGGGCAAGAGAGGGGGCCAGTCGATATCATGGGTGAGGGACGAATGTGTATGTGGGGTTTTTATAGGGTTCCAGGGCTAGGTTTAGGGTTTCAAAGGCCATAGAATCCATGGCGGAGGTTGCGAGGGCAAGCTCTCAGTTGATCTTGAAATGCATGTATTCGAGGGGGAAAAGGGTCATTCAAGCACGAATTTGCGAGGTGTGGCTTTCCATCTAATATGATTTTCAAATTAGGATTGCTTTAAGGTCAAACTCAGACTCGGTATCACAACTACCTTCCCCATTGATTGCGGGAGGTAGGATATGGGTTTTCGATCGTTTGATCTAGATGGGATCCACATGCCTCTGATCCAAGGGTCGGGGTTCATCCCCCAAGCGAGCCCTGGATCTTGAGGTCGGCCCAGACCAGCTCGCTGAGAAAAGGAGGGGCAATTACCCAATTCAAGGGCTCCTATGCCAATTAAGCCAGGAGGGCGCCCAAGCAGCTAGATGGGCCAAGCCCAGTAAGCCATAAAAAGAAATAAAGATGGTATTTAGGGCTAAATGGGGTTTAAAACTTAAATAACTCATATGAAATCGTAGGAGTGTCCAAATGACCTCAAATTTGGACCAATGCTTCATACTAGAGTCTACAACATGTGTGTAAAATTCCAAATCAAAATGAGTGTGTATGATGAAGAATTTAATCAAAGGATTAAAGGGTATGCAAAAATTAGGGGTTCATGAACACAAGTGTATTAACTTGATTTAAAGTGTGAGTTAAACTACTTTGGAAGTCATTGTAGAGTCATGAATTCATGGGAGACATCATGAGTGTGATATTCAAGTCTTTGAGGGTAAATGAGTAATTAAATCATAATTATGCAAAAATTCACTTTGTCACAACAATTTCCTCCACTTGAATATATGTAGACATTTAGAGGTTGTTGAACTTTCCCCACAAACCCACTTAGTGTCCATCCACAGAAAGGCTTGATCAACCACCCCAGAAGGAGAGATTGATCAATTTGCAAATCTTGATCAATCAACATCAAAAGATTTGCATCAATCAAAATGTGCTCCATCCCCAATCATCAACCTAAAAAGAATTAAATCAATAAACATGTGCTCCATCCTAAATTATCAACCTCGAAAGAGTTTGATCATTTGACCTCCACCATTTCATCTCAATTGACTATCCTCAAAAGATATAGGTTGATCAATCAATCTCCATCTTTGCTCAATCAACCAACACCATTCCACGAACCTGATCAACCTATATTACTCTAGCTCAACCGATTGACCTTAAAATGCATATATTGATCAACCACAATGTAGAAGTAATGCACCTCCACTCCATCATATCCAGTCAATTTTTGTGTTGTTGTGCTCCTTTTAATAGATTATTAAGCAAGAAGACAAGCTTTCACACATACGGCTGCTCATCTATTTGCCTTTGTGACTATGACATTTTTATTCTCCTTACATTGTTACTACCATGAGGAGCGAGTCCCCTAGATAGGGTACATGGAGCTTCCCAACCACCTATTTTCATTCTTTTTATTCCATCTATTCTTGCATGAACCATGATAGGTTTTGAATCTTTATATTCTTACAAATCTAGTTTGGCAGATTGTTTTCCATGATTATCAGATCTTGGATGTATATAACTTTGAACCTAAGATCTTTGTGTCATTGCTTCTATTTTAAAGTCTTGATGAGAACTTTGAATAAGTTCTTTCCAAGGCAATAGGTAATGACCTCTAGGTAATGCGATGGAGAGCATAGAATAATATCACTCCATTTTTTATCCTAGAGCCAAAGGGGGGATTTATTTGGTCTCAAGATATGTATGTTCATATGATTTATGATGTACCAATAGAGTGAACAATACTCATTGAACCTAGTGTTTCCATTGTTTGATAATTAAAACCTTAATGTATCCTTTTGTTAATTGAAATCTTAGCGTAATAAACCAAATCCAACACTATGATAAATACCATTCTCATTGGTTACATTGATCAAATAATTCTCAAAACAATGTCATTGGGGTTTGATCATAATACTATACTATGATAAGATCCATCGGCTTGCAAGTGTAATTATTTTATGTTGTTTAGGTAAAAATCTAGGGTTTTTCCCTGAGTGACTTTTCTTTTTCAATAAATCACACATCAAATTTTGTTATCATTGTCGAGGACAATGAAACTCTCTAATCAACATTTCTAACTTGTTTAGTTGGAATTTTAAAGTTGCAATTGATACTATTGCAAATCCTCTTAAATTCAACTCCAATTTAGTCATCAACTTGTGGTTATCTACCCTTCTCAGGTGATTTCTCTAGTGCATGTGACACTCTTCTAGTGTTGATCCCAGACTAGACTTTGACATTGAGATCGAACAAACCTATCACAGCCTTATTCATGAATGCCAAGCAAAAATGAACAATGAGGTGATTGACCACAGAGTGCAAGCTACACTCAATGCATAGAGAGATAGACACATGACAAGCTAAAAATATTAACCAAGAAGTACTATGAGTAGTTTAAGAAGATGGATGCCAAAGAGACCTATGAGAGTTCTATATCCCTAAATCTAGAGACAGTTACTACCTTATCATCCATCCATCCATCAAGGAACCAAACTAAAAAATCAAGATGCAATGAGTGACGATGATACAAAACAACGGAAAGAAGAGCTAGCAACAATGCACGTGACCATGTACAAAAGTTCATAGATCTATGAGACTAAGCAAATAACTTGTCAAGTTAACAGAAGCCATCAAGCTATGCATATCCTGCTACTCTCATACTAACAAGGCTAGGGTGTGGAACAACTTCCTATAGGATGGTAGCATTAACACTTGGAGGAACTTCAAAACAATATCCTAAAGAAGTTTGTTTGACCCTCACTCACCAAAATTTGAGGGCAAATTGCCAACTTTGAGAAACTTCAAACCAAAACTCTTTTGAAGCTTGAAAATGATTCAAAGAACTATCATTCAAATTCCCTCGTCATGGAATTCCCTTTGCATATATTATCAAGTAATTTTATAGAGAAGTAGATGATGACATCAAATAGTTTCTTGATATCACTTCCAATGGAGACTTGATGCAACAAAGCTTTGACAATTCATGGAAATTTGTGAGTGTGAGAGTAGAGAACTAAGCTAATTGGGTTTTATCACACAAGAGAGAAGTTCTTAAGGTTTTCATGGTAGAATACAAGTCTAATCTAAAGGCTATTGCTGAATCATTGAAGGACACAACCCTTAAACAATACAACTATGTGTCATCCTTCTAGAGATATGGGCAGAGAGGTCAATCCACTTTTCAAGATAAGGAAGTCCAAGAGGTCTACCAGGATTGTAGTACGTAGGGGAACACAAATTTGGAGTGAAATCACCTCTAACAAGATAAACATGAACATCCACCAACCTCATTTTAACAATAAACCCCTCATTGAAGAAGGCAATGTTGCCAACTTCATTCCAAAAAAAGGCTATTATGAACCCAACTGATGGAGAAACCATATAGGATTCCGGTATAGGAATCTAGATAGACCAATGAATTCACATTAACTTAATTAAGGGTTCATCCAGAACCAGGTTTGGTTACTCCTGGTTTCCAACACAATTAAAACTTCCAGTAGAACAACTTCAATCCCAGATAGTGTTGCATCTATTTCAATGAAGGAAACAACTTTAGTCTAGGATAGAAACCATATAACAACCAAGGACAACATCTCCTAGGGAAAGGAAACTAGTAGAACATGCATCAAGGTTGCCTCAGTTCCGACAAGAAGATACTAGCAAGCCAATAGGCACATAAAAAATTTATGGTGGCTCAACTTGTGTATTCTAGTAGCCATTTTCTCTTTGTGAGTTCATTTTTTGTTCAACCCAATAACAATCCCAAACATTATGAGGAACAATTGAAGTCTATAACCACATGTTCTGGGTTTGTCCTACCAAAATCACTAGCCCCAGTCACCAACAACAAGTTGGTTCTTGAAGATGAGGATGATGATGAGAAAGTCACCATGGCGGCTGACGTGTTGAACTAGAGATTGAAATGACAAGGCGGCAAAGTGATATATCCACTCAAGAGATAAGTAGCACACCCAATCCCAAGAAGGAACCAGAAGCTATACCAACCACTCTATTTATCCATGAGGTACTTGTCTACAAACTATGTGTCCCTTACTAAAGTTGTCAAGCTCATACATGGCTAAACACAAGATTTATAAAGTTCAAGAAAGCGATGAAGAAGTTGCAAGTCGACATTCCTTTCCTTCATGCTCTTGTAGAGATATTCACCTAGACCAAATTATTGAAAGCCCTCCTCATTCTCAAGTACACACTAGAGGAGTATGAGATATTTAAGCTAGGCAAGATAACTTTTGGTTTCCAAAGCAAAATCCCATAGAAACTCAAGGATTTAGAATTCTTTGGAATATTTTGTTTCATTGGGGACTCCAAATGCCTAAAGGGTCTAACTAACCTTAGGGAAATCATTTCTATCATGCCCTACAACTTGTGCAAAAGACTAGGCTTCACCCCCGACATCCTTCCAACTGGCATAGTGATTCAACTTTTTTCCTCTTCCATGACCACTCCTTTAGGGATTGTAGAAGATAGTGATGTGAGAGTGGGTCCCAAGTCTTATGTCCCTATGATTTTTTCATCATGGAAATTAATGAGCTTCTACAATACCCTCTCATATTTAGGCACCCATTTCTTGCAACAACTAAAGCCTTGATCGATGTTGAATTTAAAATCTTAACATTAGGTCTTGGCACAGACACACTTGACTTCAAAGTCTTCAATGGTCTCAATGGTCCCTCTTTCCAGTATCAATATTTTCTCATGGATATATTGAAAAAAGTTTACAACTGCAACATGATATTCCTGCCTATGAAGACCATTTTAAGAAGGTGTTCATCGACCCTAATTATCATGAACTAAAACACGAACAAGTGGAGCAAATTGTTTTCCACCTAGAGAACACTGAGGAAGACCCACAAGCTGAGTATGAATAGATCAAACCAATCTACATAATTGAAGAGAAGGAAAAGGATCCCACTACACTAGAGATGATGCCTCTACCTAAGGGGATAAAATATTTCTACCAAAATGTATAAAAGGTCTCCTCAGTCATCATCAATACAAATCTCACAGTTGAGTAGGCAGATAAGTTGTTGAGTGAATAAAAGAAGAGGTAGAAGGGATTAGGCTACAAGATGGCTGATCTTAGTGGAGTTAGTAAATCCCTCTTCATGGAATAATCAATATGATTGACCACTAAAATGTAATATAAATCCATTTTAAAGGAGTTCATGTACAAGGAAGTTATATAGATTTTCTTTATGAGATCATCTACCCATCTTTGATTTATTGTGGATGAGTCTAGTGCAAGTAGTGTCAAAGAAGGGAGGCACTACAATCATTTTTAATGAAAAGAATATGCTTATCCCAACTCACACTATAACTACATTGTGCATGTGTATCAACTATTACAAGACCACTTCCTACTACCATTTATTGATCAAGTCTTATAGGGACTTGTAAACCAAGAGGTCTTCTATTACCTGGATGGATACTTTGGCTTCTACCAAATACCATACACCCTACTTATCAATAAAATTCTACTTTCACATGTCCCTTTGGCATATATGCCTTTCGTTAGATTCCCTTCAGATAACATAGTGCACCTATCAGTTTATAGTGTTGCATGTATAACATCTTCTCTGGTCTTATCGAGATGATTTATAAATCTTCATTGATGAATTATCTATTTATGGAAATTCTTTTAACACATGCATTTGTCATCTCTCCATGATCCCATCATGTTGTGAAGAAGCACAAATGGTGCTAAAATGGTAAAAATGGTTCTTCATGGTGAATGAAGGTATTTTTCTAGGACATATGTCATCTATAGAGGATTTTAGGTTGAAAAGGTGAAGACTAAAGTGGTATCCAGATTATATCCTCAAACTACTATCAAAGAAGTCCAAGCATTTCTGGGACAAGTTGTCTTCTGTGGAAGATTCATTTTCAATTTTATTAAGATCACTAAACCTCTTACAAATCTTCACTAGAAGGATGTGGATTTCATCTTTGACTCTAAATGTATGAATATCTTAACCACCCTAAAAGAAGTTGTCATTTTTACCCCCAACCTTTATGCTCCAAACTGGTCTCTTCCTTTAGAAATCATGTGTGATGCCAATTACTATGTTGTAAGTGATATTATAGGACATTAAATTGACAAGTAGTGTCATGTCATTTACTACACAAGCAAGACATTGGATTATGTGAAAATGAATTGTGCAATCACTGAAAAGGATCTCCTCACTATTGTATATGTCTTCAACAAGTTTCTATCCTATGTAATAGGTTCACAAGTGATAGTCTACAATGATCATGCTTTTATCACATAGTTCATCAAAGAAGGATGTGAAGCCTAGGCTAATCAAATGGATCTTATTATTGTAAGAGTTTATATATAAAAATCAAGGATAAAAAAGGAATTAATTTTTTTTCCACCAATCATCTTAGCAGATTGTACATCCAAGATAGTGATCCAATCCTATTAATGATTGTTTGCCTAATGATGACTTGTTGGAGGTAATTACATTCACCCCATGGTATGACGACTTTGTGAATTACCTAGATGTGGGATTACTTCATCTAGAGTGTATAGGGAAAGAAAAGAAGAAGTTTATTTTCTAACATTCATCATTACTATTTGAATGATCCTTATATACTCTAGCAATGTTCATATGCCCTTTACTTCTGGGGCTTCTCCAAAAAAGAAGCTCTCATTTTAGAGAAACTTCATTGTCCCAATTGGTAGCCACATGAGTTACAAAAAGACTTCCATAAAAGTCCTTATATGTGGATTATTCTATCCCTATATCTATAAGGATGTTCACAACTATGTCAAATCTTATAACCAATGTCAAATATCAGATAATATTTCCAAAAGGGATGAGATGTTACTTAATCTTTGGCATGACATTGAGATCATTAACATTTGAGGCATGAACTACTTGGGACCATTCCCCTTCTCGTATGGATTCTCCTACATTCTTATTGGTGTTGATTATGTTTACAAGTGGGTTGAAGCATTCCCCACAATTTCTCATGAGTCCAAATGTGTCATCATTTTAAAGACATCATCTTTCCACACTTTGCGCTCCTCATACTATCATTTCTAATGAAGGATCCCACTTCCTTGAGCGCATATTTAAAATTCTCCTTTAAATGTGCAATATCTCTCACCATGTGGTTATTTCATACCACCCTCATACAATTGGTCAAGTAGAGGGTTTCCAATCATCATAGCAAAGTCATTCTTGAGAATACAGTTAATCATACAAGGCAAGATTTGGCTCACAAACTAAATGATGCAATCTGGGCCTATGAGGCTTCTTACAAGACTCCCTTGGGAACTACTTGCTTTCACTTTTCTTATGGGAAGTCTTGTCACTTAGCAGTGGATCTTTAACACAAGGCTCGATGGGCCATAAAATAGAAAACTTCAATCTTTTTGTGGAAAAAGAAACTGACTACGTCAACTATAAGATCTAGAATAGCTATGATTAATAATGAATGAAAATGCATGCATTTACAAAGAGCACACCAGGATGTGTCATGATGTCCACTTGATGGGGAAAGATATGTAGTTCAGAGATCAAGTATTACTATACAAGGATCACCTCTAACTCTTCAGGGGAAAACTCAGGAGTAGTGGTCCGACCCATTCGAATCAAGCATATCTTCCCTCATGGTCTTGTTACAATTTGGAGCGAAATATGGTGAATTCAAGGTCAATGTCTAGTGTCTCAAATTCTACTTCACAATGGACAATATGTAGGCCAACTAACCTCTCATGCTCCTTCCCCCTATATAAAATGATTGAGATTTAAGTGTGTGATGTTTACACTAAACAAATGCCCTTCTTGGGAAGAATCTCAAGTGTTACTTTAATTTTTAATTCCTTTGTTACTTTGAATCCTTGCTTAAATTATATAGTGCATCTCATGATATGATAATAATATCTAAAAAAACTATTTTAGATGTGGGAACTTATATATGAGTTCATTGAATCGCCCCCATGCTTCATACAAGGATTCCTCAGACACTTGATTGAATCTTGTAATCTGTCCTCAGATCGAGTATTTCATCAAAGGAGGGTAGAATTTCTCTAAGAACATGTTTTCTAGGACTTCCCATATAGTCATTGGGTCTGCTCGAAAAGTGTTATACCATGCTCTATCTTTATCTGTCAGGGAATATTTGAAAAGTTGCAGTCGCATGGAATTGCCAATGGCTCCGGGTGGCTTCTTCATTGAGTAAAGGTTGATGAATTTAAGAAGATGCTCCTAACAATCATCTCCAATCCTCCCTATAAAGGTGGAGTTTTGTAATAGACTGACCCATTGGACTTTGATCTTGATCGGGTCGCCTAGAGATTGGACTGGTGAGCTAAGTCAGTGCCCTTAGGGATGGAGAAATCCAATCATTCTTTTGCATGTTCCATGGATTGAGCGGCTTCTAGTCTAGTCTTGAACTCGTCTTCTGTCTGTTCTCTAGCTTCTATGGAGAGTGATTCTCATTGGGCCACAATAGGTGCATCGATGTGGGATTGGATAGCTTCTTCTGCAGCTGCCACATCTGCCATGGTCTTCTTGTTACAAAGTTTCTCGAGGGTTTTCTTGATTTTAGGATCAAACAGTAATCTCAAATCAAGACTTTTGGATCTTTGCATATGCTAGAAGTACCTGAAAAGATCTCGGATGATCGTGAGTCATGCGTCTAATTCTATAAGATTTTCAATATTATCAAGAAGACTAAATAAACCAAAAAGAAAAAACCTAATTACGCTTATAGTTCTGAAAATATTCAACTACCGTTGTCCCTAACAATGATGGTAATTGATGGGGCTCCAAATATCGCACCAAGAAAAACCCTAAAAGAATAACTTCTAGGTTTAACCAAAAGTAGTGCACTAATTCCCCACTCTACATGAATGGAAGCCTTATTGCATTATACTTTAGGATTGAATCCAAAGTACAACCTTTATAAGTAGTTATATAGAATCAGAAGTACTAAAAGTAATATTTATCACCGAATAGTTGAAAGATTGGTTACACTCAATTTTTTCCAAAAGCAACAGAGATTAAGGAATTAAATAATAGATAATAAAGAGAACCAGTGCATGGGGTTTCACTACTTGGGCTTGGTTAATTATCCTAACAAGATCTAACTCTCTAATAATCATTGTTGAATTGCCGGTACATACACCCGATGGAGCTACAGGGTATGGAGGATGGTGCTAACCCATGGTAGAGGGTGGTTGCAAAACACTAACTAGGTCCCGAGGAAGCTTATATGGTGCTTAGTTGAGTTAAAGGAGGTGGTGGTGGCTGAGACAGAATGTCGATTGTCGGGGAGCAAGGCCGAGTAGGTCGTAGTGTTAGGGAGTACAAGGGATAAAATTGGAGGGGGAGGAGCACTACTCGGGGCCTAAAGGTTCTTTTGGAATGGTCCAACATAAGAGGAAGGAACAACCATGGCGGAAATAGATTTCAGCTGAGAGGAGAAGGAATCCCTAAAGAGGCATTTAATCTATAGACCATGAGAGTAGTTACGAGAGGGCTCCTTGGGTCTGGTGGAAAGAGACAAAGTCGGTGGCAAAGGAGTATCTCAGAATGGCTGAGAGGCGAGGGAGTTGGTTCACCTAGTCAGCTGGTCGGTACATCCAATCTTTTGATTGGCCATATTAGGCAAGTCCTAGAGTGATAAATTGACTAGTTTGTCACCAAATAGAACAAGTCTCCATTTTCCTTGTTTTTTTCTTAATTGTGTCCAATATAATGTTTGGGTTACCCAACTAGCCGACCAGACACTTTTCTAACTGGTAGCCAATCAATCAAATGAAAATTATTCTACCAACTGATCTAAACCATCTAACCGACTACTTTCTTACCAATTAGACCGCTTGGGTAGGAAATAAACCTTTACTTAATTTGGAACCATTATAATCATCCACATGATTACAGACATCAATTCCCTTAAGCATCCCAATACATATGACCTTGTAGGTTCGGCATTATGTTGGTAGTGTTGTAAAATACCTCACAAGTAATTAGATTAAGTTTAGAATAACTTTAACCTAGAAGTGGCTAATGTTACCATGATCATATAATCCCTTTTTCATAGATATCCAAATTGAAGAAAAGGAGTAGTGATGAGTGTATTTATACCTATTTTTACATATATTTTACTCACTTTTTAGGGGTTGTTGTGTTTCTATTTCCTACTTTTAGCTTTATATTCACTCAATTCCAATTATCTTTCTTTTTCATAACTTTAATGCACACACACACACAGACACACACACACACACACAGATATATATATATATATATATATATATATATATATATATATATATATATATATATATATATATATATATATATATAATGCAGAACCAACCAAAATAGTACGAAAATATCCAGATGGACAATTAAGTCGTCACGATGCTATGCCTCAAGGGAAGGAAGGCCCAAACGCTTTCTATTTGATCACCTTCCAACCACCTAGTCAAGCAATTTGCTCATCCATTTGCCTGACTCAAGCCACTCTCTACTTGGAGTCTTCCAGATTCTTACATCCTGACACATGCCCCAACATCTAATCCATTCCAGTTCACCCCATGTTGGTCTTCCAGTGAACCAGACATGAGGTCCAAATTGAGTAACCCATGTGAGTCGCTTGTTGGACTAAGTACGGGCCATGCAATCATATGCCTTCGACCACATGCATTCAGCTTTAGGTTTTTGATGGCAAGGAATGCATCTATAAAACAAAACCTTTATCATCCATTCAAAGGCATCTCTGATTGGTGATTAGAAGCCACTTCTACAACACAAACCCTAGCAAGGAGTGAGGAAGTAGTGGCCATAGTAGAGAGATTTGTCTTTGTTGTGTGGTTTCCACATCAACTTTTCACATGATTTCACACACAAATTCAGTTCACTTAACTCTCATTTAGCCTCTATTCATATCATTCTTGCCTCCTTTTTGTTGTTCTACTTATCACATGATGTGTATTGCAGATTTGCATCAAAAGTATCAAATTGGAGATATCCCAACTCAATCTCATCATTATCGGGACTTCTCCACGCCTTGCAGACGATCAGAACTTTAATTCTACTAAAACAGCAACGCACACACGTGTCTTATTTGAGACACGGTGTGTGTATTTGCAAACGACCTATTACATCAATTGTGGAAGAAAAGTGCATGGCATGTCCACGAAAGACACGACGTGTACCTAGGAATTCAGAACCAAGCTTTGCCTTTCTGGTGAAGTACACGGAATGTATTAATTCAAACACGTTGTGTGCTTTACACTCAGAACAACTGCCTGAGACCAAACACGCCACGTCCAAAGAAAGACACGCCGTGTGCCTGTCAGTTTCAACAATTTTCAAATACGACTCCTTTCATTTTAAAAGAGGAAATCACTCTATGGAGCAGCTATCTTTGGTCATTATTCAAAACTCTTTCATCCTAGAGCAAGTCTAGAGCAAGGAGGGTGATTTTGGAGGTGGAAGGAAGTGGTTTCTTGCTAAAGAACCCCATTCTTCTTATTTTCTTCTCCAAGGTGCAGCAGAGCTTCTCCACTCCACAAAGCTTCCTAGGAGAGAGGTTTGTCGAGTTTGGAGCAGTTGTAGGAGTGGGATTTTGTCCTAAAGTTAGAATTCTACTCCTCTTAGGTTACACCTTGGGTTTTCTTAGCTTCTCCTTCTCTAAATCATGTTGAACTCTGAAATGTTAGTGCATTTTTTGCTGTGCACCATTATGGACAAGTAGTTTTCTTTTCTTGGACATGGGAGAGTAGCTCCCATGTCATAGAATGTATGGAACATGGTAATTTCGTACTAAATACTATGTTGCTTGTTTTTCTACCTTGTGAGTACCGATTTCTTCTTTTCTGCATGTATTGTTGGCCACCTTATGTGTATGTTTTATGCACTTTTGCTTGATTTGAGAAGATAGGTAGGAGAATAAGGAGGTACTCTCTTGGAAACTCATTTACCACGAGAGTGGAATTTATGGAGTTGAGGAGTAGGTTTGTGATCCAAAATGAAATTCATACATGAGAATGTTGAATTAAGTTAGGATCGTTGTACTTGCACCGAGAGGTGAAGTGCAACATACAACTCTCCTTTAAAACAAGTGCTTAGTATGTTTAAATTTCATGCTCCTATTCTATGCTATGATATGAGGGTAAAATCATAAGTCCAAGATACTTCCATATCTAAATTTTAAATCTCTTTTAGTAAGAATTTACTATTTTGCTTAATTATGAAAATTTTAGATTAATCAACCAAATTACCTTTAAAACGGTCTAGATTGTTGAACCTTAGCACTTCTGTGTTTAATTGATTGCTAAAGCTCCTTGTGTTTGATCTCAACTACGACTACTCCTATATACTTTTGGGAATTGGTTAGTTGAGTAAAAGATCTTTCTAAAGATTGAAACTCATTAGTGTAATAAACCAAAAAGTTTTTAGCACAGTTCTCGGGGAGCTATGGTTAATCTAATTAGAGTAACAAGTGTTAACTAGTATTTGAGACTAGATCATCATTTCCATTTTCGAATTTCCATATACCTTTTAGTCGTGTTCCCAAATTCTCTTGCTATTTTTTAGGTTGTATGCATCATTTGCAAAGAGGTCTTCAAACATCAGCGTTGTTAGAACTTGAGACTGAGGGCACTCTTTCAAGCTTAAGAAGAGCAAGAAGAATAGAACAACCACTGCTAGGAGGTGTTCCACCATCATCACCATCACCCTCTTCTTTGTCTTCTGAAGAAGCTACACCAGGAGATCCAACCATGGAGGACGACCATCCTTTGCAGGATTTCTCTATGCCGATTGCCATAAACATTTGTGGAGCCATCGATCTGCCCGTAATGGAAGCGAACAATTTCTCTATTGCTCCCTCCATGATGCAGATGATCCAGTAGAACTGCTTCAGAGGTATAGTAAATAAAGATCTGAATCTTCATGTGGCTGAGTTTTTGGAGTACATGAATACTTTCAAAATCAATGGGGTATCCGCCGACGGAGTGAGGCTACTGCTATTCCCTTTCACCCTAAGAGATAGAGACAAGGTGTGGCTTTTGTCTCTTCCAAAGAAGTCAATCAAAAGATGTGATCAACTTCTAAATGCTTTCTTTGCAAAGTATTTCCCACCAAGAAAGACATCCCAACTAAGGAACCAACTCACCAACTTCTCTCAATCCGATGGAGAAACTCTATATGATTAATGAGAGCAATTTAAGGATCTGCAATGTCTTTGCCCTCACCATGGTTTGACCAACTGGTTGCTACTCGAGACATTCTATAATGGACTGTTCTATAATACCCGCATGACACTGGATGCAGAAGCAAATGGAGCATTGATGAATAAGTCTTATAGAGAGGCTTATGACATCATTGAAGACATAGTGCTAAACCATTGCCCATGGGGGCCAGATAGGAGAGCTCAATCATCCTCTACAACTAGTTATTTATCTGGGAAACAAGGAGGGAAGCATACTATTGATGATGTTGACTTAAATAGCTACTAAACTTGATGTTCTTACACAGAAGTTTGAGAAAATGACTACATTGCAAATTCAATCAGGTGAAGTGATATGTGAAGCTTGTGGTAATTCGGGACATACTTCTTCTTCATGATTTGCTCCTAATACAAATGAAGGGAGGCTTGAACAAGTGAATGTCGTAGGGATGCAGGGGAACAAGAAGTACAATCCCTATTCCAACACCTACAATTTGGGATGGAGTGATCATCCTAATTTTTCCTATCGGAACACAAGTAATGCTCTGAACTTACAACATGGACAGCAGCAAATGCAGCAACAACATAACTTCAACCGGAAAAATAATGGGAATCTGTCGGGCTTCAACAACAATAGGGGTTACCAACAGCAACAACCCCAAAGTTCTTCCTTGGTGGCCATGATGGAGAAATTTATCTCCACGCAGATGTAGCAGAATGAACAGTTAAGGGGCAACGACAAGCTCATGAAGGATGTGATCGCTCAACTTTCCATGAAAGTGGATGGCATTTCAACTCACACAAGGATGTTGGAAAACCAAATTGCCCAACAAGCCTTGATAGAGCAAAAGAACACCCAATCCGATTCTCTTACAAACCAATCATAGGTGAATCCAAGACAACAAGAAAATGCCATCACCCTAAGAAGTGGAGCTAAAATCCACAAACCTTCTCCACCCAAGGAGAAGAGTGTTGAGATCACTAATGAAGAGAATCTTGACACCCCTATGTGTGACAAAGGTAAAGGTACAACTGAGGTACCATCTTCTATTAAAGAAAATGCACCATTTCCATAAAGGCTTGCAAACACAAAGGAGGACTCAAAGTTTAGGAAGTTTATGGACATTCTAAACAAACTCCATGTCAATCTTCCACTAGTTGAGGTTATTACAGAGATGTGGTCATATGCTAAGTTCCTTAAAGACATCCTCACCAAGAGGAGGAAGGTGTACCAAGTGGAGACCGTGATTCTTTCTGAAAGAATTAGTTCTATCATTTAAAATAGACTTCTTGAGAAGTTAGATGATTTGGGAGCCTTCACTCTACCATGCAAGATCAGCAACATCGCTTTTGACAAGGGTCTTGTAGACCTTGGAGCTAGTATTAGTCTCATCCCATCTACCCTATGGAAAGAACTAGATCTTGGTGATCTGAAGCCTACAAAGATGGCCATTGAGCTGGCCGATCATTCCATTAAATACCCCAAAGGTATTGTGGAAGATGTGCTAGTGCAGATTGGTAAACTCTATATTCCTTGTGATTTTGTAGTGCTAGATATGGTAGAAGTTCCTTCCAACCTCATTCTTTTTGGGAGGCCTTTCCTGAGAACTGCTGGATGCCTAGTTTATGTTTGCGAAGGCAAACTCACACTCTGAGTTGGCGATGTAGCCATGGAGTTTTCTATATATGATGCTATGAAAGCACCCTCTCATGTAGAAAAATTTGTTTTATGGACTCTATTGATTCTGTTGTAGAAGAAGATCATGATATTGCTAAATTGATATTGAATTACTGTGATGATGATGAAGGTATTAATAATGGATCAGAAAATTCTGGGGTATTTTATATTGCCCAATCATATGCTACTAAAGAAGACACTCCACCTGTTGATGACAAAGCCAAAGACAATGCAGCTAGAAGAAAGGTAGAACTAAAAGCCCTTCCACCAGGGATGAGGTATGAGTTTTTTTATTCTGACTCTACTTCACCTGTCATAATTAATTATGAGTTAACCAATGATCAAGAGAATAAATTGCTTGCCGAATTGTGCTTGTATAAAGACGTTATTGGTTACTCTATCGATGATTTGAAAGGCATTCATCCCTACATTTTTATGCATTTAACAAACATGGAAGATGATGCTAAACCAACCATTGAACCACCAAGACACTTAAACCAAAATATGCTTGAGGTGTTTAAAAAGGAAATCTTTAAGTTGGTTGATGCATGTATCATCTATCCTATAAGTGACAACCCTTGGGTTAGAGCCATCCACGTGGTACCTAAGAAGGGGGGTGCAACTGTCATCAAGGGAGACAATGATGATTTGATTCAAACACATATAGTCATGGGTTGGCGCATGTGTATTGACTACCGGTGTTTGAACAAAGTGATGCGAAAGGACCATTTTCTGTTGTCATTTATCGATTTGATGCTTGAACGCCTTGCAAAACATTCTTATTTCTATTACTTGGATGAGTATTCCAGGTTTTTCCATATTCCTATCTACCCTCCTGACCAAGAGAAAATCACCTTTCACATGCACATATGGAGCTTATGCTTATCGTCGCATGCCCTTTGGCCTTTGCAATGCTCCTGTGATGTTTCAACGATGCATGATGGCTATTATTTCTGATTTCATTGAAAACATAATGGAAATTTTTATGGATTATTTTAGTGTTTATGGAGACTCATTTGATCAATGTTTATGCAACATGTCATTAGTCTTATCCCACTGTATAGAGGTTAACCTAGTACTAAATTAGGAGAAGTGCCATTTCATGGTACAATCCAGTGTAGTATTAGGCCATATTGTATCTAACAAGGGTATTGAGGCTGACAAAGCCAAGGTGGAAGCTATTGAGAAGATGTCCATGCCATCTTCAGTCAAGGACATCTGTAGTTTTCTTGGTCATGTAGAGTTTTATAGAAGATTTATAAAATACTTCTCTAAAATCGCAAACCCATTATGCTCTTTACTTGCAAAATACATTGAATTCATATTCAATGATGAATGTCGTATCGCCTTCACCAAGCTCAAGGAAGCTCTTATTTATGCACCAATCATTAAATCACCGGACTGGAATGCCCAATTTGAATTGATGTGTGACACGAGTGACTATGCAGTGGGGGTAGTTCTAGGACAAAGGAAGGGTAAGAGGCTTCATGCCATATACTATGCAAGCAAGACCCTAGACGAAGAACAAATCAATTACACAACCACTGAGAAGGAGATGTTTGCTATAGTGTACGCCTTCGACAAGTTTCGATAGTATCTGGTAGGATCTAAGGTAATTGTGTATACCGATCACGCTGTCATAAAGTATTTTCTCAACAAGAAGGATGCAAAACCTCAACTCATCTATTGGATACTGCTTCTACAAGAGTTTGATCTTAAAATCTGGGATAAGAAGGGGACAAAGAATAATGTTGTTGATCATCTTTCTAGATTGACAACAGATGTTGGACATTATCTGCCTATTGAGGATCACTTGCCTATTGAAAAGCTTTATGCCTTATCATCCACACAAGTTCCATGGTTTGTAGACATTATAAACTTTCTTTCTATAGGATATCTACCGCCGAGCTTGACATACCAGCAAAAGAAGAAGTTCTTCCATGATGTTAAGTTCTACTTTTGGGACGACCCCTTGTTGTTCAAACATAGGAGTGATGGACTTATTCGCAGGTGTGTCGCTAAAGAAGAGATTGCTACCATTATTTCTAAATACCATGCCTATCCTTACAAAGGTCACTTTAGAGGACAGAAGACTGCAACAAAGATCCTACGAGCTGGTTTCTATTGGCCAACACTATTTAAAGATGTCAATTTGTTTGTCAAAGCTTGTGATGAATGCCAAAGGACCGGAGGAATTTCTAGACGTGATGATATTCCTCTTAACTCTATCTTGGAGATTGAGGTGTTTGATGTATGGGGAGTCGATTATATGGGACCATTCCCATCTTCTTGTGGCTATCAATACATTCTAGTTTCTTGTGAGTATGTCTCTAAGTGGGTTGAGGCTATCCCAACCCAAGCCCTAGATGCAAAATCTATAGTAAAGCTATTTTAGAAGATCATCTTCCCTCATTTTGGAGTTCCTAGAGCTGTAATATCTGATGGAGGCACACACTTTGTTGAGAAATAATTCAACAACCTCCTATCTAAGTATGGAGTCACTCATAAAGTCTCTATGCCCTACCATCCTCAAACTTCTGGTCAGGTAGAGGTCTCCAACCAGCAGCTGAAAAGAATTATAGAGAAGATAGTGTCTAGCTCAAGGAAAGATTAGACATTGAATATAGACAATGAATTATGGGCATACCAGATAGCTTATAAAACCATCATAGGCACAACTCCTTTCAAGCTGATATACAGTAAATCTTGTCATCTTCCATTGGAGCTAGAACATCGTGCACAATGGGCTATAAAGTTCTTAAATTTCGACTTGAAGAAGGCTGGTGAAAAGTGTCTATTGCAGCTGCAATAATTGAAAGAGCTCTGGCTAGATGCATATGAAAATGCAAAGCTCTACAAAGAAAGAACCAAGGTTTGGCATGATAAAAGAATCTCGAGGAAAGACTTCCAAGAGGATACAAGGTGTTTTTGTTCAACTCAAGACTTAAGTTATTCCCTATAAAACTAAAGTCAAAGTGGTCTGGCCCTTTTCTTGTATTGAAGATCTTTCCTTATGGAGTTGCTGAGTTACAAGGCAAGGATGGAGCATTCAAAGTAAATGGGCAATGTTGCAAGTTGTATACCTCGGGAGACAAAGTTCATAAGGGAGCTTCTTGCTCCCTTCAAGATGCATGATTGAAAATTGAAGAGTCTCACTCTAGACTCGAAATGGAGGACCTCGTGGGAGTTGAACCCACATTAGGATAGATTTCTTTTCAAGTCATTTGAGTAAAAAACACTCTTTAGTTTCTTAAATAAGCTTGTCATGGATGAATGTAATAATTTAGACAATTCTATTGCATATTTATTATTGATTCTGTGTTGACAACAAGTTGTTTATGTAGAAACTATAGTAGACACAGTGTGTCTAAATTTACACACGGCGTGTCCCCATTCTCAGAAATACAGCAGGTGAGTTATATCTCTAGGTACACAATGAGTCTTTATTTAGACACGACATGTCACAATTCAGCAGCTACAAGTATTCTCAACTAGGAAAAAGAACATGTCATGTCCTATTCTATACACGTCGTGTACCCAAAAAGAAAAGGGATTAGTAAGAAATCTAGAATACAAACACAACGTGTCCTAGCGTACGACCGCCCATCTCACTCACACTCTCATTTGAGTCGTGTGAGACTCTAGAGTCCTAGCCTTTGATTCCTTGTTGTTGTGTGCCCTAGCACACCCGATCGCCATCGTCGTGCCATGTCTGTTGGTCGTGTCTTCTTCAAGTTACAACCATCTCTGTGTTCTCCTCTTGCACACTGCGTGCCTTTCTCTTCAAGATCACTCCGTCCTCACCTCCAAGCACCTCAAGAAGATCTGATATGATCTGCTTCCATCATGTGCCCTAGCACAAGGAGGGTCCACTCACTGCCAAGCTAAAGCTTCCAATATCTTCTTCAAGATAACTTGTCGCCGTCATCATCTTCTCCAACGAGGACGTGAGCAAAGGACCCACTGTCCTCCTCTCCAAGCACCTCCATCACACCAAGAAGAAGTGCAACAGGCCTCTTCAATCTGTCGTTGCCCTCACCATGTGAGCACCCAAGCACTGCCATCAACTTCCCCCTTCAATCTTCCCAACATTGTAGCCGTCACAACCTGTAGAATTCCGCAGAACACCAGACACACGACATGGTCAGTTTTGCACATGTCGTGTGCAACACTGTCTCAGCTGACCTTCTATTTCAAACACACAACGTGTCTGTCCTAGAACACGACATGTGTTAGTCTGTCAATAGCACATATGGCTCCATTCAAGCAAACTAGCAACTGCAAGCACGGTGCCAGTTCCTCTCAAGCATCAGGATACATCTCAACTACTTAGTTTCGGAATACCCTTGAAGAAGACCCAACATACCAGTTCCTGATTGCAAGGAGATTTCTTCCTTCTTAGTTTGCTTGCCAGCAAACAATGACAGACTCTGGGCTTCAAGGATGAAGTCCTCATGCGCCTACATGATTTAGGGTTGAACTACATCTGCTTAAAGGTATCCAATACTTACCCCCGCCTGGTCTACAGGTTTTTGACGACGCTCACCACTGAACAAGACCCACATAAGAAGCTAGATCCCTATGGTATTATTCATTTTAGGCATTTGGGTCGTGCTTTCAAGCTCACATTTAGATGTTTTTGTGATTTTTTGGAGTGTCATTACGATGGAGCGATTAGTTACCCGTTGATTTTTCATAGCAACCAGTTTTGGTTTGAGATTTCCGATGAGGAACATCATGAAGCCAAGCAAGACAAAGCATCTACTATCCACAACCCCATATTCCGGTATATTCATCGCCTTCTTAGTACTGGGGTTTTTGCTAAAAAGGAAACCAAAGGGGTTGTTGGGAAACAAGACCTTTTCTTCTTATGGGCTATGATGTATGAGCATGCAATTAATGCTACTTTCTATATTCTTCAACATTTTTTGGACATTAAGAAGGTGAAGAAGAGGGACGTTGGAAATATCATATGTGGTGGCTTAATTACTTTGTTAGCACAGAAACTTAAGGTTGATTTGATAGGACTTGAGGCTGCACTAGGTAGAAACCTAGTAGATATTCAGTATCATCTCTCTGCAAGGTTGATCACAAAGATTCCCAACCACAACAACAAGTTTCGATAATTCTTCAATGATGATCAATATAATGACATTCCAAATCCTGAGCATGTCACCTTGGAGAACAAGGATAACTGGAAAGTCATGTTGAACATTGATGAAGAGATACATGCAGCCAGAGCTGCTGATGATACCGAAGCAGCCCCTTTTGCTCCTTCTACTTCTTCTGCTCTGCTGCCTCCCTCCACCAGTACTCAGATAGAGTACTCTTGGGTGATGCCTGATGTCAAGCATCTGTACGGATATGTGCAACAATGATTTGATCACATCGACGGTCGCCTAGATAATATGGACATGCAGTATACTGCGATGTATGACATGGTCCACTGCATGGATTCGTGGCACATCTCACAAGGCCACTACTCCATCATGCAGTTGTATCAACTGCCACCGCATCAGCCAGAGTCCGCCCCATATCCCACTCCGATGGATGTTCCAGATGATGATCTTATCAGCTAGTTCTTTCTGACTGACCACGGGGGCACTGGCCCCTCTTATTGATTTTTACCCATGATAGGTATCCGGTTGTTACCTTCATGAGATCGATTGATGCAGTAAGGACACTGCGGATTTCAAGCTTGGGGTGGTGCAACCAGCCCGTAATGTAGTTTCAGTTTCATTTTCTTTTATCATTTGCTTTGGTCATTTTCTTTTGTTGGTCATGTCAGTCTTTTATTTTCATGTTTTGTATTTCCCTTCATGGCAAGTTTAGTATGAAATGAGGCTATTATGATAGAATGAACTTTTGCACCTTGTATTCTTGAACTATCTTGTACCTTGTATTTCTTTTGGACATATGAAAGAATTAGTAAAGAGTATACATGAATCAAATGGAAAATGAAATTCCCCATGTACATGATCCTGGTTTGTAATTGTAGTTTGAACTATCAATTTTCACATCTTTGATTGCTAAATACGTGTAACAGTCTCAATTTTTAGTGAATAAACCAACTCTACAACTGTTTAGAATATAGGATACTCTTGCCAAACTTTTAGTGCATGTACAACCATTTTTTGCAGTGAAAAATTTGCAAAATAATAAATGGAATCTTGTTAACTTAACTTTATCATTGACTCTCTTGTGTTGTGCAAAAATATCTTTTTATATTTTTTCACTTTACCCAATAAAAGATGGCAAACGACCCACATATCATGCTAGCCTAGTGTGAGTCCGATCTGGAAATGATGGTTAGGTGGTATGAAAATCATAAGAGGGTAAAAATAACACCCTAACTGGCACTCCACGTGTGCGTAAGCCTAAATTAGCAGCTAAGTGTCAGAATCCCAAAAATCAATTGTCATATCTTTTTGAGAAGAGAGCTCAACTGAGATTATTAAAGTTAGCTGAGATTTCATCATTTACATCCATAATAGATGAAAATTTTGTGATGTACATCCACTAGTTGTTTGGCTTGATTATCCAAATCATGTTTAGTGTTGTTTAGTTGATAGTTTCACTTAATTTGTGACCACCATTGCTAAACTAAAACTTCTCTATCTTGGATGTTTAAATTGAGATGATAGCTATGAAAATAAACTTAATGTACATGGTTGATTGAATTTATTGCATATCTTCATTTCATTTAATCCATGCATGAGCTTGATTATTCCTTCATTTGTATGGCTATGCTCTTTTTGCTTGAGGACAAGCAATGGTTCAAGCTTAGGGGGATTTGTTGTGTGGTTTCCACATCAACTTTTCAAATGATTTCACACACAAATTCAGTTCATTTTTTTCTCATTTAGCCTCTATTCATATCATTCTTTCCACCTTTTTGTTGTTTTGCTTATCACATGATGTGTATTGTAGATTTGCATCAAAAGGATCATATTGGAAATATCCCAACTCAATCTCATCATTATCAGAACTTCTCCACACCTTACAGATGATCAGAACTTTAATTCTGCTGAAATAGTAATGCATACGACGTGTCTTATTTAAGACACGATGTGTGTATTTCTAGATGGCCTATTACTTCAATCACTGAAGAAAAGTACACAACGTGTCCACGAAAGACACAACGTGTACCTAGGAAATCAAAACTGAGCTTTGCCTTTCTAGTAAAGTACACGACATGTATTAATTCAAACACACTGTGTGCTTTACACTTAGAACAACTACCTGAGTCAGGACACACCATGTCCAAAGAAAGACATGTCGTGTGCCTATCAGTTTCAGAAATTTTCAAATACGACTCCTTTCATTTTAAAAGACGAAACCACTCTATGGAGCAGTTATCTTTGGTCATTATTCGAAACTCTTTCGTCCCAGAGCAAGGCTATAGCAAGGAGGGTGATTTTAGAGGTGGAATAAGGTGGTTTCTTTCTAAAGAACCCCATTCTTCTTCTTTTCTTCTCCAATCTTCTTTTCCAAGGTGCAGTAAAGCTTCTTCACTCCACAAAGCTTCTTGAGAGAGAGGTTTGTCCAGTTTAGAGCAGCTGTAGGAGTGGGATTTCCTCCTAAAGCTGGAATTCTTCTCCTCTTGGGTTACACCTTGGGTTTTCTTAGCTTTTTCTTCTCTAAATCATGTTAAACTCTAAAATTTTTGTGCATTTTATGTTGTACACCATTATGGACGAGCAGTTTCCTTTTCTTGGACATGGGAGACTAGCTCCCATGTCATAGCATGTATGGAACATGATAATTTCATACTAAATGCTATGTTGCTTGTTTTTCCACCTTGTGAGTATTGGTTTTTTCTTTTTTGCATATATGGTTGGCCACCTTTTGTGTATGTTTTATGCTCTTTTGCTTGATCTGAGAAGATAGGTAGGAGAGTAAGGAGGTACTCTCTTGGAAATTCCTTCTTTACCACGAGAGTGGAATTTATGGAGTTGAGGAGTAGGTTTGTGATCCAAAATGAAATTCATACATGAGAATGTTGAATTAAGTTAGGATCCTTGTACTTGCACCGAGAGGTGAAGTGAAACATACAACTCTCCTTTAAAACAAGTGCTTAGTATGTTTGAATTTTGTGATCCTATTCTTTGCTTTGATATGAGGGTGAAATCCTAAGTCCAAGATACTTCCATATATAAATTTTAAATCTCTTTTAGTAAGCATTTACTATTTTTCTTAATTTTGAAATTTTTATATTAATCAACCAAATCATATTTAAAATGGTCTAGATTGTTGAACCTTAGCACTATTGCGTTTAATTGATTGGTAAACCTCCTTGTGTTCGATCTCGACTATGACTACTCCTGTATACTTGTGGGAATTGGTTAGTTGAGTAAAAGATCTTTCTTAAGATTGAAACTCGTTAGTGTAATAAACCAATAGTCTTCCTGCACTAGGCATCATGGCCTTCTCAATCATTCCTACTATCTTTCTTCTATTAACCCTCACCATGAGTGAGTAAAGATTTGTGTTGGGGAATGGGTCTAGCCCTAATCACCAATACTTTATCTTATCTTGTATCTAAACTCGACAATATAGTTGTTAAATGAAGTATTGTTCTACATAATTCTTTGCCATGAAAATTGACGACTCTCTTTGCATATATGTTATAATCATGGATATGCATGTTGTTGTGAGTGTGATTAGAACAAAAGATGATATTATTATCCCCCTGAGATGTCATAAAGGGATACTGAGGTTATTGGACTTTGACCTGCTATGTGCCAAGGATGGTCGATCTTAAGTAAGGGAGATCAGCTGGAATAAACATGGAACTTGGGTGTCGAGGATGGTTGATTCCAAGGGAATTTAAGCCAAGTGAAAACCTATATCCCATAAGGATGAAACAACTATGCCGCCATGGAGACTCAGTGATTGTTCTTTACTCACGAATCATCAAATGGGTTTGCCTCCCCTCTAGCATCATCTTCAGAGCTTTAGGGAATGTCTTTAGAATATGGTCCATTGATGTCGGGGTATGACTTCATTTTCTCTGTTTCCTACTTCTTTGATTAAAAACAAGACCAGGATGGCCTTTCTCCCATCGCAATTGATCGTTTACCCTTGTTGAGTCTTCATAGATTGGTTCGCGTGGTTTGAACTCCCAATCTTGCAACATTCCTCTGACTTCTTGTCGACTTGGTGCTCCATGGATTCTATCAGAGCAGCTTCTTGGGTAACTATGTACACCAGAATCTACACTTTGGCTCGCTATCTATGGATGGATATGACGAAGATAATGGTAGATATAGTTGTTCAAGGAGGGTAGTGATTCCTTGACTCCAACGGATGATCGGAGCAACGAGCTTGCCTTCCCTGTGGTAGAGTGAGAGGGAAGTTTGGCATGGGTGGAGTTACCCCAGCACCCACATTCATTTAATTAAGTGATTGATACTGCAAGGGTAATTTTAGGATTTCACCCACATTGTTCCTTCTCGACTATGACATATTTTTAAAATTGTCAAATGATGGTTTTGCCACAACATACTTGATTTATGTGTAACACAACATACTTGATTTATGTGTTACATGCGCCTATGGTTTCTTGGTAATTTAGCCTTCCATTTGCATCACATTATTATCGATTTAAATCGATGTCACGCCTATGGTTTCCTGCCTTCAGATTGATAGAAATTCAAAATTCCATAACTTCTACATACGACCTCAAAAAACTATAAAAAATACATTTTGAAAATAACTTTTGATTCTCTATCAATTTGACTTGTTTTCAAACGTTGTTTTCCACATTGAAGTCCTTGAAAATTCAAGATTAGGGTTTAAGGATTTTGAACTTATGCACCCCTTATATTTTTATTCAAATTACATGTGATTAAATACCTAATGAATTCAGATAAGTTGACCTTAAGGTAACCTACTCTAGTTAAGTAGGTCATGCATTTTTGGCACAAGTAATTTGGTTTAATGCATGTTATTTATGATTATGCACTCTATTATGCTTCATAAATTATGAATTATTTCTCAAGAAGACATCATGTATACTTATCATTGTTTGATTGGTTTATAACTTATAGTCTATGGTAAAACCCTAATTATGACTATTGATTATGAATTAGGATTAATGAGTCATGCTCAAGAAGTAGAAATCCTATTATGGTTTATGAGGGAGAAATCCCATTATAATTCAAGGGGATAAATCCCATCATGTTAAAGTTAAAGGATCATTATAATGTTTATGTTTATGTTTATTTTAATGTTAATGTTAAAGTTAATATTAAGATAAATGGAATTGAAGTAGTTTTTCTATGCATATACTCACTGTTTAACTCTTCATGCCATTAATGAATCATGAATTCTTAAGATAATCCATGTTCAAGTTTATGTTTCATGTCAATTTGCTTGTCTAGTTATATTTATTTTTATGTCATATAAAGTGTCAAATACCACTTACTGATGTGATGTTTGTTTTGCATGGTTGGGGACGAGATGTTTGTAAAACTTGGAGAGTGAAGGATAAAAAGGGAAATCAAGAGTACGAGATCTTCAAGAATTTCCTAGTTGTGACATTTACCAAGATGATCCAAAGATTTAGATGTCTTGTATATCATGTTTAGCCATGTCACCAAGTAGACTCGATTTCATATATGAACATTATGTAGTTTTCTTTTTTCAAGAACTATGTATGAATCAATTTTAAATCAATGCAAAGTCTTTCATTTATTCAATTCACTAAGAACATCATTTTTTGACAATCCCTATAAAAATGCTTCTGCTGATGTGATATGAAAAGTTGGGTGTTACATTATGGTATCAGAGCAATTTTGGTAAATGGCCACAAGGAAAACACGATTCTCATGGTCACCCTAGAATGAATTAGGGTTTAGAAATGGATTTCCAAGGAAGGATACCATGCCCTAGAATGATTAGAGTTTTCACCTATGAAGAGATAGAGATGTTAGAAATAGATGATTACCTAGTGTAGATCTAAAGTATCAAACTAACCCAAACTAATCAGATAGCCTCTCTAGTCTCAATGGTTATGGCCAACCAATTAAGGGTTGAAGAGGAATGTCATGAGCATGAGACCATTTATGAATTTCTCCCATCGTACTAGTGAATTTGGTATGGGACATGTGTATTAGTAGGTTAGTGAGAGGTAGCATGATAAGATCCCACATCTCTAGGTATGTGCATGATCACTACATATCTAGGAATGTGGTAGGTACTAAAAGACCTAATGTTAGATAGTTTTCTACCCTAATGATAGGAAATCATGACAAGAACCATCTCGATGACCTAAATATGGTTATGAGTTGGTTTGATAAACCTTAAGTATAGATTGAGAAAGAGACCAAAGAAATAGTTAATCCATGAAATCTAGATGTCATGTATAAATTTTATAATGCAAAATGTTGAACATATATGAACCTTGGAATGTTATAGTGAATGGAAAGGTTAGAGAAAGCCTAGGTGGGTAGTACTCTAGAAAATTTTAAGGATGAAATTTATTTAAGGTGGGTATAATTGTAACATTCCAAATTTTCTAAACTAATTTAATCCCTATAATGTGGTTTTCCTTAAATGATTGTAGTTGAGGGTCTTAATGCAAAAAGAGTATGAAATGAAATTTCTTTAAGAATAATAAAATGATAAGAATCAAATGAGACTCAAAGTACATTTTATCTTTCATCTATGCATTAGGTGTGGCATTCAACTCAAAAGGATGCATATTAGCTTTTCCTTTCCTTTTCCTCTCTCCTACCATTCATGATGCTTAAAGGACATAAAAGATCAATATAAGGGATTTGAAGTTAAAAAATGACCCAACTAGTGAGCAATAAGTTCTTACCTCATTTTTTACTCAAAGAAAGCAATTATGGGGAAAATATATCACATAACACATTTTATTGTATTAAAATCAAGTAGAGTGAATATTATGGAAATTATGGGTAAAATATGTGAGAAATGGAAATCCAATCACATAGAAAGAATTTAAACCATTTATTGGACATGTGGTCCAAATTTGGGTTCATTTTGACCATGTTTGACCCCTCAAATAAATTAAACAAGTTATTATATAATTTAACTAAGATATGAATTGGAATTGATTTAATGCATCAATTAGACCTAATTAAGTCTGGAATTTAATTAGTGTCACGTGTTACTTTTCCATTACATGCACGCCATCTGAAAGCTCTGGTTTAATCAATCGATGATCTAACGGGCGAGGAGCCATCTCTTACCTCCTTGTTTTTCACTGGTCTGAGCACAGTAATGCTCATTTGCCTTCTCTATATATTGTTCTCCCTCACCTCTCATTCGTTTCATGAGACTCCTTCACCGCTGACTTTGTCTCTTTCTTTCGAACCGAACAAGCCCCCACATAACCACTCTCGAGGTCTATAAATTAAATGCACCTTTAGGGCTTCCTTCTCCTCTCGGCCAAAATTTGTCGCCGCCATGGCTATGACTTCCCCTTATGCTTGACCATTCCAAAAGAACCTTTAGGACCCAAGCAGTGCTCCTCCTTCGATAATTTCATCCCTCGTACTCCCCAATGCTCTGACCTACTAAGCCTTGATCCCCGACAATTGACATCCGATCTCATCCACCTATGCCTCCTTCAACTCAATTAAGCACCCTGTAAGCTTCCTCGAGACCTAGTCAGTGTTTTGCAATTTCCTTCTCACCCTATGTAGGAACCATCTTCTGTACCCTGTAGCTCCATCGAGTGTATGTATCGACAATTCACTGCCATGGAGACTCAATGACTATTCTTTACTCATGAGTCATCAAACATGTTTTCCTCACTTCCAACATCATGTATCGAGCCTTAGGGAATGACTTTTGAGTGTGGTCCAGTGTTGTTATATTACGACTTCATTTTCCTCTATTTCCTAGTTATCCAATGAACACCAGGTACATGATGGCCTTTCTTCCATCACAGTTGATTGTTTACCCTCGTCGAGTCTTCACAGGTTGGTTCGTTTTGTTTGAACTCCTAGTTTTCCAACATTCCTCTGACTTCTTGTCCACCTGGTGCTTCATGGATTCTACTGAAGTAGCTTCTTGGGTAACTATGTACACCATAACTCATGCTTTAGCTCGCCAACTATGGCTCGATACGATGAAGCTAATGGTAGCTATAGTTGTTCAAGGAGGGAAGTGATTCCTTGACTCCAACTGGTGATCGAATCTACAAGCTTGCCTTTCCTGTGGTAGAGTGAGGGGGAAGATTGGCATTGGTGGAGTTACCCCAGCACCCACAATCATTTAATTAAGTGCTTGATACCACAAGGATAATTTGAGGATTTCATGCTCGCCATTGCTCCTTGACTGTGACATGTTTTTTAAATTGTCAAATGACAATTTTGCCCCAGCATACTTGATTTATGTGTCACGCATGCCTATGTTTTCTTGGTAATTTAGCCTTTTATTTACATCATATTATTATCTATTTAAACCAATTTCACACCTATGGTTCCTTGTCTTCTGATTGGTTAAAATTGCAAAATCCATAACTTTTGTGTATGACCTCAGCAAATTATAGAAAAATATGTTTCAGAAATCTCTTTTGATTCTCTATCGGTTTGACATATTTTCAAACATTGTTTTCCACATTCAAGTCCTTCAAAATTCAACATTAGGGTTTAAGGATTATGAAATTATGTACACATTATGTCTTTAATAAAATTACAGGTGATTAAAGATCCAATCAAGTCAGAGAAGTTGACCTTAAGGTGACCTACTTAGGTATGTGGTCCATGCATTTTTGGCACAAGTAATTTGGTTTAATGCATGTTATTTGTGATTATGCACTCTAGTACACTTCGTGAATTATGAATGCTTTCTCAAGATGACATCATGTATACTTATCATTTCTTGATTGGTTGATTACTTATAGTCTATGGTAAAACCCTAATTATGAATTAAGATTAATGAATCATGCTCAAGAAGGGGAAATCCTATTATGGTTTATGAGGGAGAAATCCTATTGTGATTTAAGGGGAGAAATCCCATCATGTTAAAGTCCATGGATCATGATAATGTTAATGCTAAAGTTAATGTTAAAATAAATGGAATTGAAGTAGTTTTTATATTCTTCCAAATCATGGACCTCAAGGGGTCATTAAGGGCCTTCCTAGAATCAAGGGCTTTCCTAGAAATCATGTGCTCCTAATTGGGCATCATAGAGGGATGCATATACTCACTGTTCAATTCTTCATGTCATTAATGAATCATGAATGCTTAAGATAATCCATGTTCAATTTTATGTCAAGTTGTTTCATGTCAATTTTACTCATGTTCAGTTATATTTATTTTTATGTCATATAAGGTGCCGAATTCTGCTTATAGATGTGATGTTTGTTTGTCATGGCTGGGGACAAGATGTCCACAAGACTTAGAGCAAGTGAAGGATAAAAAGGAAAATCAAGACTAGGAGATCTTCAAGCTTCGGCTGGTGGGGTGCCATTTACTAAGACGGTCCAAATATTTAGATGTCATGTATATCATGTTTAGCCATGGCATTAAGTAGACTAGATTTCATAGATGAACATTATGTAGTTTTATTTTTTCAAAAACTATGTATGAATTAATTTTAAATCAATGTAAAGTGTTTGATTTAATCAATTCGCTAAGATCATCATTTTGTGACACCCCTTTGAGTAAAAATGTTTCTGCTCATGTGATATCAAAAGTTATGTGCTACATATACATGGTACATGTTAGAAAACAACTTGTACTATAAAGAACCACTTTGAGAATGACACATGGAAGCCATGTCAAGGTAGCCAAAGTCACATTTCAATGTGGTAGTGGTGAATGTAAATATTTTAGTACCCAATATATTATATAACCTTATCATTCTTGTCACGTATGAAATTATACTCTTCTTCCACGTGCATCCTATGTGTGTGACCCTATAGGATTGTCATTACATTAGAAGTGATGCATTTAATCATATTATAGCTTCATCAATAGTGAGAAGTGTCTAGCAATACATCATCTCCACCCAAGTAATTAAATAAGTTAGAATGACTTCAATCTTTATGTCACCAATGTTACCATGATTAATAATCCTTTATACTCTGGTATGCATATAGAACCTGAGGCATGGAATCATCATCCTCTTTATGTTCAACCTATGTTTCTTGATATGGAGTAGACTGTTGATATACATATGATCTCAGAATGAAATTATGACTCACATGATCATGGCCATAAATTTCACAGTCTCACTCATCAATTGGCTATGATATAACCCAAATAGGAGGGGACTTTTAATTTAAGACACTCAGAAATTTCACATATGCCACAGTGCACCCAGTCACTACTTTTATGTAAGCTTTTTCAAGATCACATTGATTAGTATTGAAGTACACTTAACACCCTGTGTTTGTTTTAGTGTCTTAGGGTATAAGGATTGTAGTCACCATTATAACATTGAGATCCCATTCTAACTATGTGTTCATTTCCTACCAGTATCATTCTCAATGTATGTATGTCTGATACACTTGTTATCTAACAAGTACCTATCCATGTGACTTGAAATCCAATATCATGAATAATGAGATGTTGTCATCAATTACCCCAAATACTAGCCTTGATGTACTATTCTTGTCCTCATTTCCATAACAATATCTGACTATGGGCTAAACAAAAATGAATACTCTTAGTACACACATGATCTCATGTTCAGGTCCTCAATTCAAAATCATGTCATAAATTTAAGAATTCTTAGGAAATTCTTATGTCCAATAATTATTTGATACTAAAAAACATAGTAAGTAGACTTTCCTTTGTTAATAATCCAATAATGTACACAAAATATTAGTATAGAATCATATCATTGGCTCTAATCTTATACACACAAACAAAAACTAATAAATTCTACTATTGGTCACTCTTTTTATGACTTCCTTATTCCAGTAGATCACAACTTTACACCTACACCCATTGAAATTTGTATCTGAATTTTTCACCACACACCTACATGTACAACTATTTGGGTTCAGGATTCCCAGCTCTCTTGTTCCAATGCTTTATCTATGCCTATAATGTTTGTAGAAATCATGTCAGTCTTTTCTCATTATTAGAACGTCTTCAACCAATTGTTATGCTCCATTGGACTAGGTAGCCTTCATGATTAGTTTCCTTTTATGAGTGACTTGACAGAACCCACCTTTCTTTGATATTTTGCAATTCATGGATCCAAGTTCCCTGCTAGATATCAGAATCCACTTGACATAGGGGACATATTGAACCCCTAGGAATGTGCAACCTCATCCACCATACATCCTAAATGTAACTATTTCAATTCTGAAAGCTTGGTATAGTCTATCATCTTCTAGGAAAATAGTTCTATGTGCTTGTCACAGTAAATTACCATAAAACATCTCTCTCTAGACATGTGAAAAATGAAAACCTTAGTCAATAATTCCATTCATTAAAAATTTTGATTCCACAATGACAAGTGCATCTTCTTATGAAGATTAGCGCACATACTATTCTTTATTAATGGCCACAAAGATGTCACCATTGCATTGCTAGTTCTCAATAGATATACATCAAGATTATATGGTTTACTAGAGAACATGTGATATGTCTTGTTTCATGGTCTTCTGATTAACTTGAGGTTCAAATTTATCAAACTTTGAGAAAGATGGGAAATATTATTGACTATTGAACCCTCATATCCTTTGTCATAGTTTCCTCTATTGATACTTCCACTAACAACATGTAGTATGTCTCCACAATTATATTTAGCAGATTTGGATGCAAGGAGTATATATGTCCTTGTATTATTTCTACACCTTCTTCTCAAAGTAGTTAATGAAGCATTTTTTAGATGCATAAAGTGAGGTTAGTATTCTACCTTCATCGTCCCTCCACACAACCTTGAGCCAACCGTACTAATCTACCTTTTAACTCGTATACGTATTTATTTGATCATGGCTTGAGTAGGCGGTTGCCAATGATTCTCTGTGGTAACCGTCTCGCGAAAACAGGATTAACTTAAGCGGAAGCGAATTATTTGTAGTGGATTACTAAAAATCACTGAAAATTAAAATTTTTTACAAGGAGATCCATACATAGGAAATATTTCCCATCAAGAACCATTGTATAACAATTACATTCTGGTTCAAACGTACATAACCTGTACCATCTCTTTTCAGAGATTACATCATCAACTGTCTTATAAACATTATATACAGACAGTATACAATCTCGAGGCATCAAGCCAAAACCTCATATCGATTCATCAAAAACACTGACTCGAAACTCTGAGGACCTGAGAGTACAGAGACGACACATAGGACTTTCTAGCTACATAACTTGACAGGAAGTATCTCCACCTGAGATATTACTGTTGTCCTTGCTAGTATAACTATTGTCCATTCCCTACATTGGAATTCTGCTTCTTTGTCTGCGTCCACCTAAAAAGTTGGATCCCACGGGGGTGAGACAATTGTAAATTGTCCCAGCGGGAGATATAACTCTCTGCCAAAACATTGCTATAATAGTTTATTAACTAAACTGAGTAAAAGGATTAATATATTTAATCAACAGCAGGTAAGTCACTTGTACGAACAAAGTGAAGTAATCTACTTTTTCAAGGATAACATTGCATATACTCTTGGTAGACTCATAGTTCATCCATCTACTTGTAATGAATACAACAGATATGAACAACATTAATGAACTACATATATATAACAGAAATGTAACACAAACCAATGCATTTCTGTATTCAATCCTTAAGAAAACATGCTATACGGCTGATTACATTTTACAAACAGAACTTAAGCTCTGAGGAGATGAGGTATACCCCTCATACTCCAACTGACCACTTCTAGGAGTCAAAATCGGTACCATACAAGGTCAAGAAAGAGTCAAATTCCCATGACCTCACTGCCTCCCGGTCAGTGCGAGAGAACCTACAGGACATCTCGTGTCTCTGCTAAAATAGCCTGCCAAGGTATAGTGGCATCTAGCTATAGAGTTACAGCCTCAACTGCACTCTCTTCGAGATCGAGAGTTTTATCCCATCGATCCGGTAACCTCGGGAGATTCGTGATACATCCATCTCGAAATCCTGAGTAATTGAGAGGTTTTTTATTAACCTTCTCTCAATTTCCTCAATCCGTACGTACAAATATTTTCGCCCATTTACCCCCGTATATTCAAAATATACGAACTCCAGGAGATCCTTCAGGAAAACCTGTTTCACCATCACCTGCTTCTGACGATGATGGATCTATGGTCATAGCACTACATGAATAGATTTCACTTGGTTAATTAAGTACATTGTCATATTCTTTTAGCATCAACCAAGTTCTCAAACAAAACTTATCACAACAATGCTATAAAGAGACATGTACTACTTTAATCAGATACTTATCAGTCTTTCAAAGACCTTGGGAACTCAGTCCCTCATTTCAAAATTGGGAATTCTCATCCCTTCACATTGTCATCACCATAATCATATGGTTCTAGGTATTCAAACCCTTAACTCATCTTTGAGCATTATTACCACTTTTTCAGGTAACTATCACCTTCAGGTCATCTGACCAAGGTAAATATGATGCTTGTTACATAAACATCTCTCATGACACTTAAAGCCCATTACTTCTCTTATTACCTCATACTAGGCAATGAGGTATAGCATGGCACATAAGGCCCATAAACAATTTCAATATATAAAATATCATAGTTCATACCTGGCTATGTTCATCATCTCATGATTCCTGCATGGTTAGTACATATGACAACACATTCATCAATTTCATATCAGCACCATGCAAAACAATATATAACATTATCATTCAACGGTAACACCACTATTCCCTTACCAGGGTTAGGGTTTCCCATTATGTCAATTAGGAATACTCATTCCCTTCACATCTTGTCACCTCTCACTAGGCAACAAATTATTCACATGGCTTACAAGGCCATTCACATCTTGTATTAAGGTATTTCCCTTCTTAATACATTCCATTCCTAACCACTCACCTTTAGCATATAATGCAAAGGCTACACATTAGAATTGTCCAACTATATTTAATGATATGGACTTGTCTAATGCTAAAAACATTGCTAACAATAAGGTTGCTTATAATCAACCACATGAAATGTTTTACCTTTATAAGGCCATTCCATCTATCTCATCATTAGGGTTTCTTATGAAATCACCCTGAACTAGGGTTTTACATGGAATCACCCTCAACTAGGGTTTCACATGGAATCACCCTCAACTAGGGTTTCACATGGAATCACCCTCAACTAGGGTTTCCTCCAAAGTCACCCACAATTTGGGTTTACTATTCATCTCCATTAGGATTTCATTCAATTGTTCATAACTGGAGATTCACTATTCATCCCAATTAGGGTTTTGTATCTCATTACCTTAAATTAGGGTTTCACATATCATTACCCTAAAGTAGGGTTACATCCTCACCCTAGATTAGTGTTACAAATAGAATTTCCCTCAATTAGGGTTAGAAATCAATAACCCTGTCAATTAGGGTTTATGTTCATGATTAGGGTTTCATGATCTATAAACTTAAGGATCATACCCTTAATCTCCACATGAATCATATTCATGTATGGATTCATGCTAACATCATGTCAATTTGATTAGGTCATATCAAGCCTTCAATCAAGTACATACAACTATGAGTAGCATAGTGTACCAAGTCATTGATCCTATAAGCAATTAAGAATTCACCCCTTAATTGGTACTAATCACTTAGGTACTATTAGGGTTTCAACCTTTGTACCTTCATTGATTATCATTACTAATCATCATTGGATCAATAGAACATTCATCATCTTAATTTTCAAAGATTCACTCACATTGGACCTCCATTACGTAAGGTATCCAATTGAATTAGGGTTTCCAATGTTGATTCCTTCAATCATTGAATTCATGGAACCAATCATCAATTGGACCTATACTCATACTTCAAATGAGTTTAATAGGTCAACCTTCAACTGATTTGACCCTAAATTGATCATCAATTAGGGCTTGAATCAATTGGATTAGGGTTTGGAATCAATAACCCTTCCACATATTTCAATGTGGGTCTAATTGATTTGAACCCATTGAACCATCATCCAATTTGGACATGACCTGACCCCAAACGGTATTGGGATCGTTTGGATGACCTCCAAATGGTATTGAGACCGTTTTCCCATCATATAATCAAAATTCAAGTCAACCAATTAAGGTTTGGATCATTGGATTGATCACCAAATCAGCAATTGATTACACTCCAACTTAGTATCATTGGATCATGAATTGCTTAACCATACTCACCCCTAGACCTACAAACGGTCCTGGGTGACCTCCAAACGGTATTGAGACCGTTTGGATGAGCTCCAAATGGTTTTGAAACCGTTTGTCTCATCCAACCTTTGGATTCTAGTGAAAAATCATTAGGGTTTTAGCTATTGAGATGATCATCGAATCAACACTTGATTGCATTTCAATTTGGTATCTTTAGACCTTCAATTGATCAACTATACTTAACCCCAGACCTCCAAACGGTCTTGGGTGATCCCCAAATGGTTTTGAAACCGTTTGGGCCAATCAACCCAAAACATCAGCTCAATCACTTGCAAAATCAGCACTTAGCCGATTAGGGTTCATACCACATCTTTGGATCTTCAAACACATATCCATACGTGACCCTAGACCTTCAAACGGTCTTGAGTGACCCCAAAACGGTTTTGAAACCGTTTGGGTGATCTCCAAACGGTTTTGAAACCGTTTGGGCTTATCAACCCAAAATGTCAAATCAACTTTTTGGAATTTTAGCACTAATTCCAATTAGGGTTTGCCTAATTGATTAGCCTTCAACTAATGATTCCTTGGGAGTTAACCCATCAAATTTGGTGAGTTATTAAAAAACATAATTAAGAACAGTAATCTCAAACGGTCAACCCTTGGTCAACTCACTCAAATGGTTTTGAAACTGTTTGCCCAAAAAGGTCAAGTTAATCAGGTTGTAAATCAGCACTTAATCGAATTAGGTTTACCTAATTGATTAGCCTTCAACTCACGATCCCTTTGGAGTTAATACATAAAATTTGGTGGGTAATTAACCAACATAATTAGGAACAGTAATATCAAAAGGTCAACCCTTGTTCAACTCACTCAAATGGTTTTGAAACAGTTTTCTCCCAAACGGTTTGCAAACCGTTTGGTGAAACTGTTTCGTCCCAACTTCCAAACCGTTTGCCCAAGATATTTGGGGATGTGTGTGCTTATGATGATGTCATCATCATCAATCTTCATCCCTGAAGTTATAACAACTTCTTATTTCATGAATTAATCAATTTCAACCAGAAATTAATCAAGATAATGAAGGAATCATTGAAATTACAAGATTAATGGTTGAATAACAATGTAAAAGGGTTCAAGTTATAAAACCCGCCTCCAATTGAGCTCCAAAGCTCCATGTCCACGGAAACAATGGTGGATTCAACTCCTTTCACCATTCCAAGGCTCGTCCTCAAGGTTTGAGTGAAACGGAATGGTTAGAATTGAAGAGGAGATCGAAATAGGAAGAAATCCATAATTTATTTTCGATTTCCACCATGGAATCAAGGTGAAATGGATCAAGAACCATACCAACAGGTTGGGGGTCTTCCTCCTGATCCTCCCAAGCTCCCGTGGTCGTTTCCCAAGCAAGGAGAAGAAGTTGGGTCGAAAAGGCATTCCATTTGGCTTGTAAAGGGTCTTTTTATAAGAAAATCAAGGAGAGAGAAAGTGCCTTATAAAAATTCATTTAATCCCAAAATGTGGCCGCCTCTTCCCCATTATCTTCCTTAGGGATGAGGATATCTTGTTTTACTTTTATCCCTCTCAATTATCCATGATTTCAAGAAAAGCAAATTAAGCACCTCAATTCATATTATATTAATATCCATATGTGAGTGGATATTTCTTTTTCTTTATAAAATTGTGTGAGTTATCCACTCCCTTGGATATTTTCGTGATCCTTGCAAGGCTCAAGGACGTCACATACACATCTGAATGCAACCATTTTAATTTTGGTTTAAGGCCCTTTAATTAATACATTCATTTTTGCCCTAAATCGAATTAGGGTTTCAATTAGGATTAAATATTGATTATTTTAATATCAAGATTCTCACTCCTCCAACTTAATACAAATGAGGTGACCCTCTCATTTTCTTTGCTCTACATGATGCCAAGAAGCATTAAGGACCTTATTGAAGTGGTAAATTACATATTGCACCCTAGGTTTTGGGTAAATTGCATATTACTCCAAAACTAGGTTTTCATGCACATATAATGCTTTATCAGCTCTTTCTTGGTATTCCAGCTTCCATAAGCCATACCTTAGCATCATTTTCACTCTCATGATGCTTCAACACATGAGGAACATATTATCATGCACAATTTGCACTTAAACCCCTCAATTTGGGTAATTTGCACTTTAGTCCAAAACAAGCAAACATTGCTTCAATATTGTCCAAATAGGACCAAAATTGAAACATAAGTTCCTCATGAGCCCTAATTACTTTTCACAAGATGATATTAAACATTTCATCATCTTTCTTAATCAAAACACCTAGGGTTAAAGTATAACCCAGGTCAGGGATGTTATAAATCATAAACCCCTAACAAGGATTTTGTTCTCGAAATCCCAAATAAAGGAAGACAGATGTTATTCAATCATTATACCACCTTCTCTTCACATAACATATCCTTATTATGGAGACACCATAAAGCTTTGACCAGCACAAAGTGTTTTCATAAAGGATTCTTATAGAATCAACACACAAGGCACATGCTCCACTGTCCCTCATCATTGACTATGGAGTCAACTTTCATGTCAAGAAACACTTTTCTTGTTCAGAAAAGCATCATACATACTTTATTAATATCATGTTTATGCAAAGCATAAACCCCTAACATATGATGTTCATATCATTTTATATAATCAGACTAATTTCATAGTTGACCACTCCAGGTAGCCAACCTAAACCACCTGATAATTCTCAGATACCAAAATGTTTCTTCTTGGTATCCATCACATGTGTTGAGAACACATCATATTCTTATCTTATGAGGAATACACTTTTAGTTTCTCATACAACATGCTCATCTGAGATTATCTCATACTTATCTTTCTTAAGCTTAGGATATGACACATTTATTCATTCCATATTTCTGATTCATGTTGCTCATTAGATTGTCTCAGAATGACTACTTGATCAGAGTAATAAAAAATACAACAATCTAAGAGTTTCCATACCCACTTTATCATCAATAGTTGTATACCTGGCCAGGGTATATAAATACTGAGATTAAGTGGTATGCACTTTGTATACTATCATATTCCTCCTTTTCATATTATCACAAGAATAAGACTTATCATCCTTGAATTTCATTCAGGCATCTCTTTTGTACCTCATCATTTCTCAAGGAGGTAAGAACAACATAAAACATTTGTAATGTTTTACTATGCAAAACATAGGTCCTCATAGGACTAATCAAGGAAAGTTCAATTATTTCCTTTCTCAGTTAATACAGGAATTCATAAGATGACCTATTTGCATGACATTATCTTGTCTAACTTGTCATAATACATGAATTATTCACTGCCTCAGGCTAACTCTGCCTCAAAGGTTGATTCAATAGGCTATGGTTGAGCACAAACTCAATTTAAGTCCAGAAATTCATCATTTCCTTTTGCTTCAACCTACTGATGCTAATTACAAATCTTGTTGATATCTATAACATCATCATTAGGGCTGGTAATCTAGGTTACACCGCCAATGCTTGATCCACTATATACATTATTGTTGCCCTAAGTTCTCCAACAGTAATACTTAAAGAAGGATTTTCTTATTATAGTTGGATCAGCTAAGAGATTCTCAAGAAATTCTCTCTCTCTTGCCTGTTCCCATGCACCTCTTCTTGGTGCAACATTGCTGCTCTTAGCAGCAATCTCCTCATGTGACCCAGTCATCTTTAAGTTCTTCTTCTCTTATACGAGAAGAAGACATTGTCAGATACACTGGATGACACCAGAACAGACTCTACTACCTTAGTCCTATGTCTCTGTAGACTCAACGAACCTAGAGCTCTGATACCACTATTTGTGGTGACCGTCTCACGAAAACAAGATTAACTTAAGAGGAAGTGAATTATTTGCAGCAGATTACTGAAAATCACTGAAGATTAAATTTTTTTTACAAGGAGATTTGAAAACTACTAGAGGGGGGGTGAAAAGAGTTTTATAGATAATTTTGACAATTATTGAACTCAAGCAATCAACCACAAGAATATTGGACAATGGGACAAGGATTTAGAGTGGTTCCAACTTTAGCAAATACTAAAGTTGTCAGTCCACTACCCGGTTGCTTACCCAACTGGGATTTGGAAAGAATTTAATTTTATTACCTCGCAAGGACTTTACATAAAATTACAATTCTCTCCCTAAACCCTTCAAGAAGCCTTCACCTAGAAGTAATCGCCCAACCTTGAAGTAGCCTTCACCTAGAAGTAATTGCACCACCTTGAAGCAGCCTTCCTCCTGAAGTAGCTTCCCGTTGCAATATCCTTCTTGAAGTAGCTTCCCGTGCGATAGCCTTCTTGAAGTAGCTTGAAGTCAACCTTCTCCTCCGAGAAGAACCTTTTCCAATCCGCAGCCTCCAACCCTAGGAGTAGCAAGGAGAATACAAAGAATAAAAGGAACAAGAAGGAAAATAGAAATTACAACTTATCCTTTTAAGCACAAGGCTTGATTTGCCTATATCAAGCGTATTGATCTCCTAACCAATGAGTGTAGAAGTGTAAGTGCTGTGGTAAGGAGATGCTAGCCTATATGACACGAAATGGGAGCAATGGGAATGAATAGCAAATGTAGGAATTGCTCTATTGCTCAAAACAGTATTGCCAATGTGTATTCAAGCTCAAGTATAGCACAAGTGTAGCTTTTGTGTCTTTAGGTGTCCTAAGGCATGTCCTATTTATAGAAATGACCTACAAGTGCTTAAGGACGTTCTAGACAACTTCTAGGGGTTTCTAAGTGCTTAACTAGCCGTTAGGAATAAGTTAGGTGCATTAGTAACGGCTAGTTACTTTATTCTGCAGTTGCTGTCAGAGACCATCTCGGTCGACAAATTGTCGACCGAGATACCTACTCGGTCGAAGTTTTGTCGACCGACAGGCTCTCTGGATCAACGTTCATTTACAACTGCCAACTACTTTGTCAGCTGTGTCTAACGGCTACTTGGGTCATTCTCGGTCGAGAAGTTTGTCGACCGAGAGTGTCTCGGTCGAGGAGTTTGGTCGACCGAGATTGACCCTGTTTCAATCTTTCAATTTAGGCACTAAGTAAATGTATGAGTGTGCATATGTGATCCTATTTGAAAGGGATGATCTATCTAAGTGTGGTGATTGGCTAAGGAAGATCTAACGCTTGATTTACATGAGATCTAAGTACTTGTACATTATATATTTGTACAAGTTTACAATTGATTACATTGTATGACTTTTACAATCATTCAAGCGTATAGTTTCCTTAGAGCTTTGTCATCCACTTTATTCCTGCAACACTCAAGTAGCATGTTAGATCAACAAGAATGAAATGTTTGTCATCATCGAAATAAAGGGATTTATTATAATGTCCAATTTATCCAACAATCTCCCCCTTTTTGAAGATGACAAACATTTCCTAAATATGAAATAAGGAAATATAAAGCATGTGAGTTTCATACCTGAAGATTACCTTTTGTAGCCATTCTAGTTTTGCAAGTGAGTGCTGGCCATCAAGATGAAACTCATTTATATTTTAGATTTTATATTCTTTCTCCCCCTTTGTCATTTCAAAAAGATATCCAGTTTGAATATTTTATTTTTCTTCTCCCCCTTAATTTTATATTATGCTCCCCCTTAAATAGATATCCTATTAGGAACATGGATTTAATATCATTTTTGTCTAATTTATCCACAATTTGTTTCTCAATCATTTGCAAAAGATGTTAAGCCTTGAAATGATATGAGATTCCCTTAAGCTTATGATGAATGTATATTGATTTCCCATCTATTAAGGGATATTAAGCCCTAAATTAAATGAGATTCCTTTAATCTTAGAGTACATAAAAATGTCTCCAACCAAATGCAAGGGATGTTAAGCCCTGATTTGTTTAGAGAGTTCCTACAAGATATATCATTTTCATAGATTTCTTCATAAAAAGTACTAAAGTCGTAACAAGCTCCAAATGATGTTTTTTTTGTAAGCTTCTTAGTCAAATTTGTTTTTATGAGCTCCCCCTTAATCTTACATTTGTAAAGCAATTTAAGGCTTCTAAGGTCATAAATGATTTTAAATTTTGATTTTGACCTTTATCAAAAATATACTAAGATTAAGTACAATAAAATGATGTCCAAATAAGCATTTTGTCAAAGCTTATTTTAGGTCGCCCTTGACTACGACCATAGCTCCCCTTGGTTAAATTACATTTCAACCAAGAGGCATAAATTGCAGATTTCCAATTAAGCATTCATATCAATTTTTGATGCATGTTTATGTGATACTCAAATATAATAACATGAAAGCACGATGAATATTTCAAATCTTGTAAAGATACCAATTGAAATTTTTTTTTATTAACATTGTGCTCTTTGCAAGCATTTCTAAGAGATATATCACTAATGAATCATTTTGCTTGCCTACGTAATGATAGAACAATAAAAGCATATAATGATAAAAAGAAATTTCCTTTAAACTAAGCATAATTTTAGTTTTTGACTTAAATTATTTAGAGAATAAACCAAATTAATCTCATATAAACTTTCAAGGATGATTTCCATGATTTATACTTTATTGTATAGTTATTAATCACAAATAGATAGCAATTTTGATCAATTTCAGCAATTTTACAGCAGTCTGAAAATCAGTGACATGCTCGGTCGACAATTTCTCGACCGAATGTTCACTCGGTCGACAAATTCTCGACCGACTAAGTTTCTGGAATATGTTCAGAACTGTTAATCGATAAACAAAAAGAGATAATGCAAATTAGAGCTCGATTTTGTTGAGATAAGACATTATGATATCAAGAATCAGTTTAGGTCAAATCTCAACTAGTTAATTTTAAGCTACTAAGTCTTAGGAAACCAAGCTAACTCATCATTCCTTTTCTTATATGGGCATGAAAATGAATTATGTCCAAGACGCATGCAGTAATAACAACTAATAGAGTCAACTTCATTTCTCTTTCTAGGAATTGTGTTCCTAGGTACAAACATAATCTTAGTCTTGGATGCTTTAACTCTTTTGGGTTTATTTCTCCTTGGATCATATCCTAATCCTCTTCTTCCATTATAACTAGAGGAAATTTTCAAAATATTTTCAAGCATGTCATTTCCTCTTAACTCATTTACATTTCTTTGTAACTTAGCAATATCTTTCTTTGCTTGATCTAAATCGGATACTAGAGAGTCTCTTTCTTTGACAACCTCATCATAATCTAAATGTGAACATAGAATAGGTTGTTTCTGAAGATCATTCACTTGAGTTTGCAACTTTAACTTTTCTAAGGAAAGAAGATTGCAATTAGCTTCTACTGATTTTAACTTAAGATCATAATCTTCATTTTCCTTTTTGAGATTTTCATTTTCGGATACAAGAGCAAGAAGTTTAGCATTTAAATCTTTATTTGATTTCTTAAGTTTCTTCTTGCACTCAATATATTTCTCATGAGTAACTTGAAGACTAGAAATTAGATCTTCTTTTGGTAGATCATAAATACTTACCTCTTCTTCGTCTTCATTTGTTGTAGCAATGAGGCATTCTACTTCTCCTTTTCCATCATCATTATCATCACTTGAATCATCCCATGCAGCTCGATATGCTCTTTCTTTCTTTTTGTGAGATGATTTCTTCCCTTTCTTGAGTGTTGGACAATCACCTTTCATATGTCCTTTCTTACCACATTCAAAGCACCTGGAAGAAGAAACACTAGAAGTTTTATTAGTTTTAAAACTTTTATATTGCTTACCATTTACAACGAGAGTTTCTTCTTCACTATCATCTTCACTTGTGTCATGATTGTCTTTAGTTGAAGCTTTGAATGCAATATCCTTCTTTTTCCCATGTTGACGTTCACGTTCTCTTCTTTCTTCCTCTTCTAGAGTTGCCTCATGAGCTTCTAAATTGCCAATGAGTTGCTCCATTTTTAGTTTAGTGAGATCATTGGCTTCTTCAATGGCTGTCACCTTGGGCTTGTATTTGGGAGGAAGTGATCGAAGTACCTTTGACACCTGATCTTCTTCAAGAACAGTTTTTCCTAAGGCATTCAAACCATTAACAATAGAAGAGAATTTTGCAAACATTTCACTAATGGATTCATTCGGATCCATACGAAAGTGTTCAAATTTCTGTTTAAGCATACTAATCTTAGAGTTCTTAACTTGAACCGTACCTTCATAAGTTATGGACAATCTATGCCATATTTCATAGGCTGTTTCACAGTTTGATATTCTATTGAATTCTCCTACTGAAATTGAACAATAAAGAATACTTACAGCCTTTGCATTCATTTGAGCCGATTTTACCGTGTTTGCATCCCATTCTGCATATTGCATTTGAGGAAGCTCGTATGGTGTTGACACCATCCTCCATAAGTCCCAATTTATGCCTTGGAAGTAAAATTGCATCCTTCTCTTCCAATATTGGTAGTTTGTTCCATCAAATACTGGAGGCCTAGCAACGAATGTCCCTTCAATGTTGAGGTTGTTGAGCACCCCGTCACCCATTCTTCAAGACCTTGTTAGGGTTCCTTGAAGCCTTCTCTGATACCAATTGAAAACTACTAGAGGGGGGGGTGAAAAGAGTTTTATAGATAATTTTAACAATTATTGAACTCAAGCAATCAACCACAAGAATATTGGACAAGGGGACAAGGATTTAGAGTGGTTCCAACTTTAGCAAATACTAAAGTTGTCAGTCCACTACCCGGTTGCTTACCCAACCAGGATTTGGAAAGAATTTAATTTTATTACCTCGCAAGGACTTTACATAAAATTACAATTCTCTCCCTAAACCCTTCAAGTAGCCTTCACCTAGAAGTAATCGCCCAACCTTGAAGCAGCCTTCACCTAGAAGTAATTGCACCACCTTGAAGCAGCCTTCCTCCTGAAGTAGCTTCCCGTTGCAATATCCTTCTTGAAGTAGCTTCCCGTGCGATAGCCTTCTTGAAGTAGCTTGAAGTCCACCTTCTCCTCTGAGAAGAACCTTCTCTAATCCGCAGCCTCCAACCCTAGGAGTAGCAAGGAGAGTACAAAGAATAAAAGGAACAAGAAGGAAAATAGAAATTACAACTTATCCTTTTAAGCACAAGGCTTGATTTGCCTATATCAAGCGTATTAATCTCCTAACCAATGAGTGTAGAAGTGTAAGTGTTGTGGTAAGGAGATTCTAGCCTATAGGACACGAAATGGGAGCAATGGGAATGAATAGCAAATGTAGGAATTGATCAATTTGCTCAAAACAGTATTGCCAATGTGTATTCAAGCTCAAGTATAGCACAAGTGTAGCTTTTGTGTCTTTAGGTGTCCTAAGGCATGTCCTATTTATAGAAATGACCTACAAGTGCTTAAGGACGTTCTAGACAACTTCTAGGGGTTTCTAAGTGCTTAACTAGCCGTTAGGAATAAGTTAGGTGCATTAGTAACGGCTAGTTACTTTATTCTGCAGTTGCTGTCAGAGACCATCTCGGTCGACAAATTGTCGACCGAGATACCTACTCGGTCGAAGTTTTTTCGACCGACAGGCTCTCTGGATCAACGTTTATTTGCAACTGCCAACTACTTTGTCAGATGTGTCTAACGGCTACTTGGGTCATTCTCGGTCGAGAAGTTTGTCGACCGAGAGTGTCTCGGTCGAGGAGTTTGGTCGACCGAGATTGACCCTGTTTCAATCTTTCAATTTAGGCACTAAGTAAATGTATGAGTGTGCATATGTGATCCTATTTGAAAGGGACGATCTATCTAAGTGTGGTGATTGGCTAAGGAAGATCTAACGCTTGATTTACATGAGATCTAAGTACTTGTACATTATATATTTGTACATGTTTACAATTGATTACATTGTATGACTTTTACAATCATTCAAGCGTATAGTTTCCTTAGAGCTTTTTCATCCACTTTATTCCTGCAACACTCAAGTAGCACGTTAGATCAACAAGAATGAAATGTTTGTCATCATTGAAACAAAGGGATTTATTATAATGTCCAATTTATCCAACAAGATCCATACATAGGAAATCTTTCCCATCAAGAATGATTGTATAACAATTACATTCTTGTTCAAATGTACATAACATGTACCATCTCTTTTCAGAGATTACATCATCAACTGTCTTATAAACATTATATACAGACATTGTACAATCTCGAGGCATCAAGCCAAAACCTCATATCGATTCATCAAAAACACTGACTCAAAACTCCGAGGACCTAAGAGTACAGAGACGACACATAGGACTTTCTAGCTACATAACTTGACAGGAAGTATCTCCACCTGAGATATTACTGTTGTCCTTGTTAGTATAACTATTGTCCATTCCCTGCATTGGAATTCTGCTTCTTTGTCCGCGTCCACCTAAAAAGTTGGATCCCACGGGGGTGAGACAATTTTAAATTGTCCCAGTGGGAGATATAACTCTCCGCCAAAACATTGCTATAATAGTTTATTAACTAAATAGAGCAGAAGGATTTATATATTTAATCAACAGTAGGTAAGTCACTTGTATGAACAAAGTGAAGTAATCTAGTTTTTCAAGGATAACATTGCATCTACTCTTGGTAGACTCATAGTTCATCCATCTACTTGTAATGAATACAACATATATGAACAACATTAATGAACTACAGATATATAACAAAAATGTAAAATCAACCAATGAATTTCCGTATTCAATTCTTAAGCAAACATGCTATACGACTGATTACATTTTACAAACATAACTTAAGCTCTGAGGAGATGAGGTATACCCCTCATACTCCAACCGACCACTTCTAGGAGTCGAAATTGGTACCACACAAGGTCAAGAAAGAGTCGGATTCCCATGACCTCACTGCCTCTCGGTCAGTGCGGGAGAACCTGCAGGACATCTCGTGTCTCTGCTAAAATAGCCTGCCAGGGTATAGTGGCATCTAGCTATAGAGTTACAGCCTCAATTGCACTCTCTTCGAGATCGAGAGTTTTATCCCATCGACCCGGTATCCTCGGGAGATTCGTGATACATCCATCCCGAAATCTTGAGTAATTGAGAGGTTTGTTATTAAACTTCTCTCAATTTCCTCAATACAGACATACATATATTTTTGCCCATTTACCCCCGTATATTCAAAATATATGAACTCCAGGAGATCCTTCAGGAAAACCTGTTTCACCATCACCTGCTTCTGACGATGATGGATCTATGGTCAGAGCACTACATGAATAGATTTCACTTGATTAATTAAGTACATTATCATATTGTTTTAGCATCAAACAAGTTCTCAAACAAAACTTATCACAACAATGCTATAAAGAGACATGTACTACTTTAATCAGATACTTATCAGTCTTTCAAAGACCTTGGGAACTCAGTCCCTCATTTCAAAACTGGGAATTCTCATCCCTTCACATTCTCATCACCATAATCATATGGTTCTGGGTATTCAAACCCTTAACTCATCTTTGAGCATTATTACCACTTTTTCAGGTATCTATCACCTTTAGGTCATCTGACCAAGGTAAATATGATGATTGTTACATAAACATCTCTCATGACACCTAAGGCCCATTACTTCTCTTATTACCTCATACTAGGCAATAAGGTATAGCATGGCACATAAGGCCCATAAAAATTTTCAATATATAAAATATCATAGCTCATACCTGGCTATGTTCATCATCTCATGATACATGCATGGTTAGTACAGATGACAACAAATTCATCAATTTCATATCAGCACTATGCAAGACAATATATAACATTTTCATTCAAGGGTAACACCACTATTCCCTTACCAGGGTTAGGGTTTCCCATTATGTCAATTAGGAATACTCATTCCCTTCACATCTTGTCACCTCTCACTAGGCAACAAATTATTCACATGGCTTACAAGGCCATTCACATCTTGTATTAAGGTATTTCCCTTCTTAATACATTCCATTCCTAACCACTCACCTTTAGCATATAATGCAAAGACTACACATTAGAATTGTCCAACTACCTTTAATGATATGGACTTGTCTAATGCTAAAAACATTGCTAACAATAAGGTTGCTTATAATCAACCACATGAAATGTTTTACCTTTATAAGGCCATTCCATCTATCTCATCATTAGGGTTTCTTATGAAATCACCCTCAACTAGGGTTTTACATGGAATCACCCTCAACTAGGGTTTCACATGGAATCACCCTCAACTAGGGTTTCACATGGAATCACCCTCAACTAGGGTTTCCTCCAAAGTCACCCACAATTTGGGTTTACTATTCATCTCCATTAGGATTTCATTCAATTGTTCATAACTGGAGATTTACTATTCATCCCAATTAGGGTTTTGTATCTCATTACCTTAAATTAGGGTTTCACATATCATTACCCTGAAGTAGGGTTACATCCTCACCCTGGATTAGGGTTACAAATAGAATTTCCTTCAATTAGGGTTAGAAATCAATAACCCTGTCAATTAGGGTTTATGTTCATGATTAGGGTTTCATGATCTCTTAACTTAAGGATCATACCCTTAATCTCCACATGAATCATATTCATGTATGGATTCATGCTAACATCATATCAATTTGATTAGGTCATATCAACCATTCAATCAAGTGCATACAACTATGAGTAGCATAGTGTACCAAGTCATTGATCCTATAATTAATTAAGAATTCACCCCTTAACTGGTACTAATCACTTAGGTACTATTAGGGTTTCAACCTCTATACCTTCATTGATTATCATTAATAATCATCATTGGATCAATAGAACATTCATCATCTTAATTCTCAAAGATTCACTCACATTGGACCTCCATTACATAAGGTATCCAATTGAATTAGGGTTTCCAATGTTGATTCCTTCAATCATTGAATTCATGGAACCAATCATCAATTGGACCTATACTCATACTTCAAATGAGTTTAATAGGTAAACCTTCAACTGATTTTACCCTAAATTGATCATCAATTAGGGCTTGAATCAATTGGATTAGGGTTTGGAATCAATAACCCTTCCACATATTTCAATGTGGGTCTAATTGATTTGAACCCATTGAACCATCATCCAATTTGGACATGACCTGACCCCAAACGGTATTGGGATTGTTTGGATGACCTCCAAACGGTATTGAGACCGTTTTCCCATCATATCATCAAAATCCAAGTCAACCAATTAAGGTTTGGATCATTGGATTGATCACCAAATCAGCAATTGATTACACTCCAACTTAGTATCATTGGATCATGAATTGCTTAACCATACTCACCCCTAGACCTACAAACGGTCCTGGGTGACCTCCAAACGGTATTGAGACCGTTTGGATGAGCTCCAAATGGTTTTGAAACCGTTTGTCTCATCCAACCTTTGGATTCTAGTGAAAAATCATTAGGGTTTGAGCTATTGAGTTGATCATCGAATCAGCACTTGATTGCATTTCAATTTGGTATCTTTAGACCTTCAATTGATCAACTATACTTAACCCCAGACATCCAAACGGTCTTGGGTGATCCCCAAACGATTTTGAAACCGTTTGGGTGATCCCCAAACGGTTTTGAAACCGTTTGGGCCAATCAACCCAAAACATCAGCTCAATCACTTGCAAAATCAGCACTTAGCCGATTAGGGTTCATACCACATCTTTGGATCTTCAAACACATATCCATACTTGACCCTAGACCTTCAAACGGTCTTGGGTGACCCCAAAACGGTTTTGAAACCATTTGGGTGATCTCCAAATGGTTTTGAAACCGTTTGGGCTTATCAACCCAAAATCTCAAATCAACTCATTGGAATTTCAACACTAATTCCAATTAGGGTTTGCCTAATTGATTAGCCTTCAACTAATGATTCCTTGGGAGTTAACCCGTAAAGTTTGGTGAGTTATTAACCAACATAATTAGGAACAGTAATATCAAACGGTCAACCCTTGGTCAACTCATTCAAATGGTTTTCAAACCGTTTTCCCAAAAAGGTCAAGTTAATCAGGTTGTAAATCAGCACTTAATCCAATTAGGTTTACCTAATTGATTAGCCTTAAACTCACGATCGCTTTGGAGTTAATCCATAAAATTTGGTGGGTCATTAACCAACATAATTAGGAACAGTAATATCAAACGGTCAACCCTTGGTCAACTCACTCAAATGATTTTGAAACCGTTTGATCCCAAACGGTATGCAAACCGTTTGGTCCCAACTTCCAAACCGTTTGCCCAAGATATTTGGGGAGGTGTGTGCTTATGATGATGTCATCATCATCAAGCTTCGTCCCTGAAGTTCTAAAAACTTCTGATATCATGAATTAATCAGGTTCAACCAGCAATTAATCAAGATAATGAAGGAATCATTGAAATTACAAGATTAATGGTTGAATAACAATGTAAAAGGGTTCAAGTTATAAAACCCGCCTCCAATTGAGCTCCAAAGCTCCATGTCCACGGAAACAATGGTGGATGCAACTCCTTTCACCATTCCAAGGCTCTTCCTCAAGGTTTGAGTGAAAAGGAATGGTTAGAATTGAAGAGGAGATCAAAATAGGAAGAAATCCATAATTTATTTTCGATTTCCACCATGGAATCAAGGTGAAATGGATCAAGAACCTTACCAACAGGTTGGGGGGTCGTCCTCCTGATCCTCCCAAGCTCCCTTGGTCGTTTCCCATGCAAGGAGAAGAAGTGGGGTCGAAAAAGCCTGCCATTTGGCTTGTAAAGGGTCTTTTTATAAGAAAATCAAGGAGAGAGAAAGTGCCTTATAAAAATTCATTTAATCCCAAAATGTGGCCGCCTCTTCCCCCTTATCTTCCTTAGGTATGAGGCTATCTTGTTTGCATTTTATCCCTCTCAATTATCCATGATTTAAAGAAAATCAAATTAAGCACCTCAATTCATATTATATTAATATCCCTATGTGAGTGGATATTTCTTTTTCTTATAAAATTGTGTGTGAGTTATCCACTCCCTTGGATATTTTCGTGGTCCTTGCAGGCTCAAGGACGTCACATACACATATGAATCCAACAATTTTAATTTTGGTTGAAGGCCCTTTAATTAATACATTCATTTTGCCCTAAATCAAATTAGGGTTTCAATTAGGATTAAATATTGATTATTTTAATATCAAGATTCTCTCTCCTCCAACTTAATTCAAATGAGGCACCCATCTCATTTTATTTGCTCTACATGATGCCAAGAATCATTAAGGACCTTATTGAAGTGGTAAATTACATATTGCACCCTAGGTTTTGGGTAAATTGCATATTACTCCAAAACTAGGTTTTCATGCACATACAATGCTTTATCAGCTCTTTCTTGGTATTCATGCTTCCATAAGCCATACCTCAGCATCATTTTCACTCTCATGATGCCTCAACACATGAGGAACATATTATCATGCACAATTTGCACTTAAACCCCTCAACTTGGGTAATTTGCACTTTAGTCCAAAACAAGCAAACATTGCTTCAACATTGTCCAAACAGGACCAAAATTGAAACATAAGTTCCTCATGAGCCATAATTACTTTTCACAAGATGATATTAAACATTTAATCATCTTTATTAATCAAAACACCTAGTATTAAAGTATAACCCAGGTCAGGGATGTTACGTTCTCCATCATGTTCATATTTATTGCCCCATTGCCTTGCAAAACTCCAACATATTGGTGGTACTCATCAATAACGGTCTTTTAGTTGGAAACCAATGAAGGAATGAAGGGTTTGCTCAAATATGGCTTTGTTTGCATTCGTCCATGCTATTCACATGCGTGTGGCCACATCATAAATCTTTTTTACTGCTCCTTCGGATATGATATACAGGACCAGATTTACAATGTTCATTCATTGTCCATGAAATATTCACTTTCCATTCTACTGGTGCACCATACTTGGAACACAAGAGAATGTGAACAAAGCATGCACAATGCCCTTGTTTTCACTTCCACACCTTTTCCATGTGTTGTTTTCAGTCACCTTCCTTGCCAAAAACATAAGTTTGGTGGGAGGGAGATCTTTAGAAGCTTTGCATATGAAGTGAAGAAGGCTAGGTGTCCATTGTTTCTTCCATGAGCTTTTCCTTTCATTTAACTTGGGGGGTCTTTGTGTCATTCTTGATGAAAGTACACATTGTTCTCAATGTAGGAACACATTTGTTATCTAGAGTCCAGTATAATGAATCCATGATGCTCTTTGGTCATAGTACTTTCAAGGATTATATACACAATTGACCTGGATACACATTTTATATTGTTATTGTGACCTTGTATGTTCTTGTTGGTCAATAAATTTGATGACATAGTAATAAATATTTTCCCCTTGCTTGTGTATCTTTTGATTGGTCCAGAAAGGACTAGGATTCATCTATCTTAATACATATTTATCTTTGAAATGTTTCCAAATGTATACACATACTCTAGTTTCACAATTCAGATCCCCCCATATGCTTCTTCGAGTGTAGCTTGGATTGCCTCATGATTTTTCTTTGAGAAAACTTGAGATTTTGTAGTGTTTATAAATTAATGTGTGGCTTATCAAAGAATATAGATCCATGGTAACTCTCCATCCTCATTTTTGTACGAGATCTTGTTTGAATTCCTTCATGTCATGAAATCCTAATGCATCCACATACATAGATCTACATAAAATATCCCACCTTAGCAAATTTATTTTCCTATCTCCTTATTTATATCCCCACAAGAAGTGTCCTATCATGCTATTGATTACATCCAATAAACTATCAGGTAGCTTGGAAAAATCATAATTTAGGTCAATATTTGTTGTCTGATTATTTGTTTGCGCTTCTTTGATTAGGTCTCAAGAGGAGTTCTTTCTTCCATCTATGTAATTTTTTCTTCAAATTTTGTCCTTTGTGGAGGAGATGTCTTATTTTTCTTAATCTAATAATGGTCCTTGGAAGGACCAAGTACTTTGCATGCTCGTCCATCTCTTTAACCTTGACCAAGGTTTTAATTGTGTGCCTCCTATCATCAGTAATGTGCAAACTAAAACAGACCTCCACTTTGTCACAAATTTTCTTCTACCTAAGTTCTCTCTCATATTGGATGAGTATTTAGTTAAGTAGGAGCATTTTTTGTCATTACCCTCATGATTAAGATTTTTTTTTATGCACAATAATAGATAGGATATGCATGGTGCTTTATTTCTCACTCTTTCTCCATGTGTCATGTTTCCATATGCCTCTTAATGGAGGGAAAATAGAGAGATTCAATGAATAAAAGAAAGAGATAAGGATAGATAGGGTCACCTTCATGTAGTCCTTCTGTATCTTTGTAGATCCCCCAATTACCCCCATTGAAGTTGAATGAATGTAAGATGCTTCATACACACCCACTCAATTTATCTCTTCTAAGATCAGGCATGGCAATATTTTCCATCACTCTATTCAGAAAGTTCCACTCCACCCTATCATATGCATTACATATCTCAAGATTGAGAGAAATTAATTTCATTTCCTTTCTTGACGTGTTTCAGTATATTGGACAAACTTCTAAATTATTTATAACATTTTTTATTTTGTACCAAAACAATATATATGTCTTATTTCTAATCTCCTACTATTGATTCCCTATCACCAATGGGAACTAAACTCCCTACCACTTCCCTTGACAATATCCTAATGTTTTTGGCAGAACAATACCTTGAAACTATTCGTATCAGGGCTTTGGTGAGATGTACACGGTTTAGTGTCACCCAAACCACTTTTCCTGATATTTCACTATTTAGTGTGTCTACCTCTCTATGGGTCACAACACCAAAGTCCTTAAAATAAATTATTCAATTCAGTCAGAGGTGAAAATTATATTAAAGAAAGTAATAATGATATTTTGAACTTTCTTCTGTCTTTGTTCCCCACTATTATTCCTCATCAAATAGCCCATCAATGATGTTCCTTTTCTTTCTCTAACTGGCTATATGGTCGAGTTAATTCGTTTTGTTATTCTCGTCCCTCATCGAAGTGGTGTGTTTGATATGCCTTGTGCATTCTTTGAGAAAATTGTGGGAAGGAGTTCTATTTTGTGCTCGTTCAAGTTCCTTTTGAAAAAAATCATTATATTTTTAGACTTGTTAGATGCTCAAGTTGTGGGTCTCTTTACAAAATGTTCACATATACTTGTATGTATGCGGCCATTGTTTCATTCCAGGATTCCTTGATAATTGTCATGCATTATATTGGGGAAAGTCACATTGTCTCAAATTTGGATCTACTCTCCTTTGTATGTTCCTATTTACCCTTAAAAAAGTGCATCTGAATATTCTTATGAATACAATCAAACTCCACTCTTTAATTCCTTCAATGTTGGACAATCATTTAATACATGGCCCTCCTCATCGAATGTATAGCATGTATGTTTTCCCTTGACCTTTCAATTCTTCTTCCCATGAACGTTTCTTTTGTTTGTGTCACTTGAAATATCCAAGTACTTTACCACCTAAGGCTGAAATTTCATATGGCTTTCTCAAAAACTCTGCCTTCAATGGATGTGTGATTGCCTTGTTGAACATGAGTGTAGTTCTCCCAATGAGATTATTCATCACCAATTTCCTCCATGATAGTGGTAGAGATGAAAGTATGAGTACATCCTTGGCTCTCTCATTAATCTCCTTCTCTGTGCTTAACTATAGTGTGACAAGCTTGTTGAAGAGTTGAGATGGTTGATGAAGCATGTGCCTTCTTCCATATGACACGTGAGCATTATCCTCTTTAGCACCCATATATTCATCAATGACTTTGCAACAAATAGTTCTTCTACAACTTTCCATAACAAACATGTGTCTTCATTGATTAAAAAAATACTTTACCTCAATAGAAACACTTAGACGAATTGTACTAACTCTCTTGCACTCCATCACCCTCTAATCTGCATTAGGCACATCTTTGGACTTCTCTCATTCAAGCACTTTGATTGGCCCTTGTTATACTGAGACATCTTTCATAATGCTCTACCAATCATTGAAGTTACTTTTTTCATTAAAGTTTTCAGTTTGATGACTCCCCATGTTTTTAGTCGATGTCGGCATGCTTTACATGGCATTGATACTTGTCAATTGTCCAGTAGTGACCTTAGTCCTATATCAACTGAAGTTTCTTATGTAAGATTCAAAGCCAAAAAAAAAAGTTATATGAGAGACATTTCAAACATGCAGAAATAAACACTCCATTCATAGAGATGATAACCACCAAGAAAATGAATTACATAATCAATTTGAAGAAGACCGTAGATTGTATTATGAAATTTTAAAAATATTTCTAAGAATTATCCTTCTATCACATTCTCTACACCTTACAAATAGAATTTCAAAGGTCATTTTGTTCTATCTCCTATTTGACTATTTTTGGCACACTTTTTGACTCCCCTTTTCGACACCTATACCATATGGCCTTTAGTTTTAATTATAAAACTTCCATAGGATTAGATAAGACTAAATGATAAGATTAGAGTAAACTAAATAGAACATGACGAGATGATATAACTGAACTTAACAAAAGATATTACCAAACAAAATAAGGCTAGAGAGGATAATGCTAAACAATAGTTTTGTCTCCAAATATGGTGGTGGTTTGAATGATTTTACTATATAACAATATAATTTATGTTATCATAAAAAATAAGGCAAAAAACATTATTTCAACAAAACATTCCATGATTAAATTATCACGTATAAATGAAAGGAATGCCTATGTTATAGCTAAGTAGAATTCTAAAAGAGAATAATTATCAAAGTTTGAGGTATGTTTTTCGAAGTTCAGTTTACTCCTAAAATAAAAACTCACAGGGATCATTTGAGCAGTCGTGTTTCAGTGAGTACCTTATTCTTAGAACAAGGTGTCACGCCATGCATGCCATGGTGAATTTGTATACCTTCACGCGTATTTCAAACTATTTATCATCTTTGGAGTAGAACATTGTAAAATCCACCCTCTTATCATACACGTATAGAAAGCCTTAGAAATCAACTAAGTAGGCCATCTCTCTCTTGAGAAGGAACATCATCAACATCAACATTCTATGAAGTTTCTTCGACTTTGTTTCCAGTCTCCCCATTGATTTATTTTACTGTCTTTCCTCGTTGATGTTTCTGTCAAAATGCCAGTCCCCTTTTCATATACAGACTGGGTTAAAGATCGCTTAAATTTCTTGCAGAGAACATTAACGAATGGCTGGGTTCACTCCTCTATCAAGGGTTCCCGTGGCTCTATATACAGTTGTTTGTCTGGTCTTGAAGTTGTTTTATTCAACCCGTTTGGAACTATCTTTGAATTCTGATCATTTGAATTCCTACTGTTCTAGCCATTGTTGTGGGGCTTCTATTTTGTCATTCTCCGTGCAATATTGTTGGAAAACTCCTCATGTTACCTTCCTGGATGATACTTAAATCTCCTGAGTCTTTTGAGTTTCGGCTGATGTTGATGTGAATTCTTCCTCTGAGCCTGGCAGAACATGAAGGGAATTCGTTGAGCTACCCTTGTGGTTTTTATCAACCTTTTGCGTGATTCACCTCCCATCCATTTCTCTATAGGCTACTTACATTCCCTCACACCAGACTGATTAGTGTCAGAGAGAATTGTCATTGTGAGTTCCCCTAACAATTAAACTCGTCTACTAACATGTCATTCTCACTAATAGTTCATGTGCAGTTCCTTAACGGGGCACCAACAATATCACGGCCTATTATACCACAGACGTATTGGATTGTGGGTTAGATAAGTCTGTATTCAACTCCTTCTATGGTAATTTCAGGAACCAGAGGTTTTGTTGGATGATGGAGAACCTTGTAAAGGTTGCTTGCTTGTCTCGATAATCACTGTATAACTGCCTTACCTGCTGCGTTTCTTATAGCCTCCAAAACGGACGCCGGTTAGGACACCAATCAATCTTGACACATGGACACTCCCCCATCATCATCCAAAAAATAAACAGAATTAAATCCGACACTAGACCACACTCACCTGTTTTTCTAGCGAGCATGTAATGTATTTAATTTTTGGGGGAAATTTAATACTTATCTACCGATTAGCAATAACCGCATTGGAAACTGCAATCTATTTATTTATATTATGTATCAGAAACATCTTTTTGATAAGTACAAAATAGATATAATGAAAAGAGTTGGGCATGGATATGTTTGTCATAAACCAGTATAACACATAATAGATATAATTAAAAGAATTTGGTATGGATATTTTTTCCATTTACCGGTATAACTATATACGAGTATGTGTATGTATTCGTCCATAGGTATAAATACTTGTGCGTATATATAAATTGGTATAACACAATATTTTTTTCGTGTACATATTTAAATACTTGCCACGTTTACACATAACATAGTATTGTGATATAAATAATTTTTTATTTATTGGGTAAAATTGTACTTATTTATACTTTTACATGTGAGATATCTTAATCGAACTACATACTGATGCCCTTTTTTACTTGCGAACTACATATGTATCTACAAATAAATTTTTTATTTACCATATCAATAAATATAGAATTTTGATATTAGTATTAGATGCTTTTTTTTTGCATAATTTGATGTTTTATACTATTCCACTTTAATAGGGTATTTTATATCTAAATATAGAATTATATAAAAATCTTTATCTAGATATATTAATATTTGATGCTTTATATTTTTTGTTTATTTTTATGTTTTATACTATTTCACTTTCTATACATTACTTATATATATATATATATATATATATAGATATATATATAGATATATAGATATATATATATATATATATATATATATATATGTATCTGGTTGTGTTGCTTAAAAAATTGTACATTCATATGTAATTCAATTCTGATACCTCACAAGTACAAATTAAAAAAAATGTTTTAACTAGATATATAAATAATATTATATAAAACAATATCATAGTTATATATATTAGATAAAATATTTATTTACACATTAATGTGTAGTTCGATTATGATAGTTCACATGTATGTATTTATAATTAAATTTTATATTTAGATATGATAAACAAAATTATACGTATGTGTAAGAAAAGTATTACAACTATATATAACAAATAAAAAAATATATTGATATGTAGTTTGATTATGATATCTCACATGTGTGTGATGCAAAAAATTACTATTAGATAAGGTGAATTAAAAATGTTAAACAAAGTTATTGCAATTAGATATGGTAAATAAGAAATTTAATTGTAGATACTTATGTAGTTCGTTCTATACCTTACATGTACATATGTAAAAAAATGTCATTGGTATGTAGTTCGATTAGGATATCTAACATGTATAAGTATAAAAAAAATATAATTATACCCTAAATAAAAAAATTATACACATTGTGTTAAATGTAAAGACGACAAGTATTTAGGTATGTATACGGAAAAGATATACTGTGTTGTACTGGTTTAGATATACGCACAAGTATTTATGCACATGAACGAATACATATACATACTCGTATATAGTTAATTATGTCATTCCGTATTGTACTGGTTTATATGAAATACATACATACCGAACTCCTTTAATTATATTCATTTTGTACTTTTCCAAAAGATATTGCCGATACATAAAACAAATAAAAAGATTGCAGTTCGCAATGCAGTTATTGCTAATTTGAGGACAAGTGTTAAATTTACCAAAAATTAAATATATTACATGCTCTCTCGGCAAATAGGTGAGTGGGGTTTAGCGTATGATTTAATTTCTTTTATTTTTGGATGGTGGTGGGGGAGTGTCCATGTGTAAAAGCTTGATTGGTGTCCTATAGAATTTCTATAGGAGGCCTCCTATAGTACCGGCGTCCCTCCAAAACCTTGGTATTAAAGAACGTCGTAACTTAGGGTATGCAAAACTATGTAGTTGTGGTGTGTGGAATCCCACACTCCAGTAATGCACCGAAAGATAGGAGCCAAGTATTGTCCAAGGACCATCAGTTGACACTCATGAAGAATATTTATAATTTGCAACGCAATCCTTATAGTCTCCATTCTTGGTATACTACATTGAACGTGCCGTCCAGGTTCCAGATTTTCTGACAGATTAAACCTCAGCACTTCATATAGCCTAGGTGCTAATCCGTCATCCCACTAAACACTGCAAAATACCCCGGTTTTGTCACTATATCTATCTTTTTGCCCTGTTTGACAGGAAAAGAAAAAGGACGCGATTTATTTTGTCCAACACAATATCGTCTGGGTCTGGGTAGATCCACATCCCTTTCCTTTCCCTATTGGTCGATCTAGTCTCCAATTGATTCCAACAACCCATTGCCGAAGGTAATGTAGTTTGTAGGTCCTCTGGGGTTGCTCTATCATTGCCTCTGGCAATTCAAATGTTGAAAGAAGTTTTAAGCACGAAAGAGGTTACCAGAGTTGAAGATTTTGGTAGAGTTAGTATTATTTGCTCTCTATAAGCTATGATGGGTTATAAAGATATTATTTATGGTCTCATTTGCCGAAAAAACAGAAGCAATTGCTCACCAGCCTAGTCACAATATTCTCCGAATTCTAGAATTATTGGTATAGTTCACGAATTTTAATGTGACGATTATACATCCAAAAGAAACCACACTAATGCCAAATTGCATGAATTACTCACGCAATTTTACAATTTATCTCCGAATTTCACAAATTGTTCATTTATGGAATAAGTTTGTATAAGCATTTTTTGGTTGGCTTATATACAATTACATATCAATGTGTTGTGCCTCAAAGAATTATGTTGATCCAATTTAAGATTGGGTAGATCTTCGCCGATCCAATTAATGGGTATTGTATGAGCCTTAGCCCGCCAACGCCAATGGGGTGCGGGGGGCGAAGCCCCCGTGGTTTAGTACGGTCGAAATTCCGGATTCGGATAGAAATTCGATTATAGTTGTACAAGTATATGCGCATTGGTTAGGGTTTAGCATCATCGTGTGTTCTATTTACCTTGACGGCATCCTCCGTGCTCAGGGTGTACTCTGTCTCTTTTGAGAACACTCCTCCTAATATTTTTCTGACATAGTGAAAATCCCGTCCTCTCCCGTGGAATAGATCATCCCGATCAAACCACGTAAATCTTGCGTTCTGTGGTTGCATAATTGTCTTCACTATTCTCTTCTTGTTATTCCGCTCGAAATCGTGGTATTCTTTCGTTCAAGTCCTAACATTATCATGTATGTGTGTATATACATACAAATATTATATATATATATATATATATATATATATATATATATATATCTACTATTTTACCAATCTAAACGTGAAGACTCGTTTCCGTCCTGCACGTAGTGTACACAAAAGAGGACTCTATGTTTGCCCTATCACGTCGCTGACTTATGTCCTCACCTATGGAAAGGAACCCGATGAAATATCATTGGGGCAGAATTTCACACAGCCGAAGAAAACTGATCATTGTGGACGATTTCTGCCCGTCGTTTTCCGTGTCTTCTATCTATACATAGAGCTTCGACACCATTAAGATGCAGTCTATTCTCATCTGTAAATCAAAACTGTAGTATATGAGCAGTCCTCCTCCATCGGGTTCCTCTAGGGCTTCTGGATTTTCAAGACCAATATGATCGAAGGGTTGCCATCATAGGTGAATCATGCAGGAATGAACCTAGGTGGTCCTCCACGCAAGGCCGAACTCACAGGAGCAACGGTATAGTTCGTCCACTACTCCAATGATGCATCTCTTCTATCAATCATCAACATAAGCTTTAATTTCCGAGGCGGACTGCTACCATCTGCATGTTCGTCGTTCATTGCACACATCATCTAGGATGAGCAGTTCCACCTGTAGGAAAGTCTTCCTTCTAATTGCATCGAACTCCTGCCAAAAATATGCACTAATGGTATGACTATCTATCCCAGTACGTCCTGCTTTTGTTCATCATTGACCTTTCTTGTTTACCTACATACTTAGATTACAATTACTTATTCTTCGTTATATTGTCTTTCTTTTTTTAATCAACCCAGCCAGTCATGTTGGCCTCTGTATTGTGATCCAATATATGTGGAAACATTGTTTTTTGCTAATCTACTATAGTACCATTAAAAGCACCGCCAAAGTTTTACTCGTTTCCGTCCTCGCCAGTATTCAACACGCGGAAGCAGTCCCCTTTTCCTTTTTCATTAGGACTCCGGATGGTATATCTATTAGGGTTCCCCATGGTATCTGTCTCGATGGTATTCATCTGCACCACCAAATGAAGTCGGGGCAATTGATTCCTTAATGTTGGTTTTAGCTATCCTGTATAGCTGTGCCTCGTTGTCCCATCTGCTCATTGTGGTGAGTGATTAATCTGCATGTTCATTCATTATGTTCTTCTGATCGAGATCGACGACAGTTGCTCGGGGCTCCAAAAGTAAAGGTTCCTTACATGTCCCTCGGCTGTATAATTTTGTAGGCATGTCACCGTACATCGTGCAACAATTAGGTGTGTGATTGATCTCCCTGTTCTTCCCAATCGACCACGACTTCTCGCTTTTCGTAACACAAAAGTTCCTTACCTGCTCCTCCATTGGAAAACTAAGCATGTACATCATTATAAATCATGCGACAACAAGATGATTCATCATTTACGTATTAGTATCCTATCAAGTCACACCGGAGGGTATACCGTGACATAAACTATATTGTTACAAGTTCACAAAAGATTCTGAAATATTGACATTGGCCATGGCTCGAAGAAATTGAATATGTGGATATTGATTCTATACAGTCGTTCCATGTAAGAGGTATTCAACTGAACATCGTTTCTCAATTAACAATTCTTACTATATATTTCTTTCTCCTATATCGTGAATGACATCAAGCATTAATAAATATGTGTTTTTAATGTTTTTGTACGACATCGCAATCCATTAGTAACATTCCTTTAACTATGAAAATGACATAGTGTAGGAGGAGACGAAGTACTAATAACTATAATCTTGTAACCACACACTACTTATGTTAGCAATAAAATCTATTCGAATGATTGCATCCTATCTGTATGTGATGTTGTTATATGGATAGACGTATGGTTGCTACATCTTTTAAATGAGAAGTCTTTTTATTGTTTAAAATATTAATTACATACTAAATTAGTTTTGTATTAGAATCATTTGAACTATGACAATCATTAACTAAAATCAGTACGAGTACGGTAAAGAGTACACCCAATACCCGCTGCACACTATAATATATAAAGAGTGAGGATATAATAACTGAAATTATTATTGTGTTACCTAGCGATATGGGTTATATAGTTTGAGTATACAGTCTGAGTTGAATTATTAAAGCTTGATTATACTCCGGATAAAATAATTTCAGTTTGGAATTGTAGTTGTCGTAGTAATATTTTTCAATATGAAAATGATCTGTTCTATTGTTAATTGAACAGTTATTTTTTATGGGTGTGCTTACATGTTGTGTCCTATATGTATAGCGTATGTCTTGTATAAAATCAGAGGATTTTCATATATTTCATCACCAACAATTAACTAAACTTATTATCTGTATAGATTAACTTATAACCACGAAAGAAAGGTTCAAATAATTAGATAAAGCATGATCCATAGAAATTGGCTCCTTATTTCTATTCACATTATGTCCACTTATTAAATATTTTTTTCATCGATCTTTGTCTCATATATATTCTGAGAAGCATATAATCATTCAGATTGCACTTAATTAATGATTACTTAATATGTGATTTGTATCAAACTACCATCAGCTTGTTAATGATTTTCTTTCAAATAATTATGTATGAAAATTTTCTATCATACCTTTTTCTCTAGAAGAATTGTGATGTATATGAGTATGTTTGCATATGATGTTAGTGTATCATTTATTTTATGCTAAGTTTGTATTTTTTTTCTCTTAGAGGGGTTAAGATACAATCATCAAAAGCAAGGGATATTTCTATCATTGGTTTGGCACGAATTTTGGTCAAGAATACAATACAATACCGATACACAAAAAGCTAAAAAGTCATCCACCACAGATAAAAACATTGTAAGCAAACTACAATAAAATTACATATATTTTGTATATTTAAGTCAACTGAATTATGGTTTTGATGAAGATAGAAGAATACTTCACGTATAATAAATATTTCCACAAGTTGTTCCACCATTTAGAAGTTAATTTTGGTTGAATTTTAACATTTTTGTGTTTATTAATAGACTCAATATCTTTTTGATATTTTAATAAGACGTCTTATATCTATAAAGTTTTTGAAAAATTAGATTGATCAGTCTTTTTTTTCTCTTAAGTTGTAGTTAGATTAGTTGTTTGATTGCATTTTTCATCCATTCATCAATAAAATCTTTAAAGTGTAATTTATCACAATGACATATTATTGTAATGACAATGATATTGAGGTAAGGTACCAAAATGCATGTTACTCTAAAAGAACTTGATACGACATATATGCGGCTAAACCTTTGCATTCATGTTCATTCTTGAGCATCTATTAGCACGTTTGTGAGGGTTATGTCACTTTCTACAAACTTGACAACATGGTATACACCATTCAATCGTAAACATTCACAGCACTAGATGATTTTATTTCATTAGACTTTAATTTGATGACTAATGACACTACAGAATCATAAATTATACATTTAATGTAATAGGAATCTATAATTAATATAGTAACTAAAGCATTTATACACTTAGTTGTTCATTAAAAAACTATATACATTCTTATGAACTCTTATGGGTTGATTTTAAAAATTTTGCATAATATAAATCCAATACAAGGTTTAGACTTAAAATATTGAAAATTGCAGAGTGTTCATATAATGTAACACACATAGATCAAAATTAAAGAGATAAACAATCACGTATTCATCAACAAGAGTGATATACTATGTGCTTATGTTTTAAGTTAATATCTATTTTTATTAACTATATGATCCATAAATTATTTTTATTTCATTTGAACTTAAATTTGAATGCTATGTGCAGAACATGTCAGCTAATCCCCTCTGTTGCGGATCATAAAAATTGGTAAATAAGAAAGAAAGGTCATACACTCATAAATTCACCCATAAAAGTTATATTATGATATCAATTGCATACTACATAGATCTTATATACATGTATCATCATAGTCTTGGTATTCCCTACCAATTGGTAATTCTTCCCTATTATACCTAAAATGTGTTGTAATCTAGAAAGACTATAGGTGTATACAAGTTTAAATTTCTTTGTATGCATGTGATGAAATTGGAATCTACTAATATTTTTAATTTCAAAAAGATGAATTATATAATTAAATAAATATCTTTAACTAAATTCCAGAAGCATGTACATTTGTTTCTATTTCTTTAACAATTATGTATAAAATACATAGCTTAGTTGGAACATCTAAATTTACATAATGTGTTCATTTTGAACTATGAATAAGAAATATAATACTTATGAATATTTCAAACAAACATGAATACTTCTTTTATTAATATTGACATAAAATCTATGAATTCTTTTGCATCAAAGTTTATGCATTCCCTAACATCTTCTTTGACACCTGCACTTTTGACCTCCTCTTCTACACTATATTATGGATGAACATATTTTTATTATAAATGATTGACTGAATGGTTAATTTTATTATGGTTAATATGGTTTGAAAAGTTTAGTTAATTCGATAAACTTGGTTGATTTGTTTTGATTTAATTAGTCAAACATTAAGTTTTCCATTAAATATGTTTCTTGTTCGATTAACAAATTCACCTGACATCCACATTTTATTCATAGAATTTCTAGACATATATGCATGACTATGTAAAGTTACTTTTACTTTATGAAATATACCTATTTCTATATCAGTCAAATTTAATGAGATTTGTAGTGTGTGTATTAATATGATATGCTATAGTGATACAATAGTTGATCATAAAAATTATAGATACTTCCAACCAGTATTGTTATAGATGTATTATTTGGTCAAATATTAGCCAATTGGATACCTCACCTTCCATTGTTGAATAGTTCACCAAATTAACCTCTTCTAACTTGATTAGGGTAACTTCTAAAAAATAAAACCACCACCTAACAGATAAACCAAAAGTCAACAGATGAATGCTCACCCCTACTCTATATGACCTACCATATCTTTGTAAATGTAAATACCAAAATTTTCTCTTCCCATACATCATTGTTACTAATGTTAGTGATTTGTTTCCACATCATCACATTTAAAATTTTCTATTTTTAAGTGACTTGTCTAAGAAGTTATATGTTATTATTATCAAATAGAATCAAAATTTTCAAGATGAAGAGTAGAAATTTGGAAGATATTAGTGAAATTATTGAATCATGGTCTATATAGGTAATGCAAATTAATGTTTAAGACAACAAAGAAACATCTCATTGTGACTCATGAAATAATGAAAATATAAAGAACAACTTATTTTCAATATTATAGACACATACAAAACTTAGCTTCTTTACTTTGAAACATTAAGGAAATATGTGCAGTATTTATGTCCATTCAATGCATAATCAAAATATAATTATTTCCTTTATGATCTAGAACTTGAATTCCATTTTATCTATAGACTTTCTTTCAGTTATGATAATAACATTTTAAGATCATTACGAAGTATAAATTTTAGAAATCAAATATAGAGCATGATATCATAGGTAATAGATATATCAAAGTTCTCATGGAGTATATATGGGATATTCAAATGATAAAATCATACATGCATTTCAAAGTAATAATAATAATTCAATACTAGAGTAAATAAAATAAATGCAAGTACAATAGACCTATAAGTTCTTACTTTATAATTGTAAAATAAGAAATATATATATATATATATATATATATATATATATATATATATATATATATATATATATATATATATATATATAATGTAATGGACTAATTAACATCTTTTATTGTGTAAATATGTATTGATGAAAGAGCACTAGAGAGAAAAAATACAAATTCAAGTTGTTACTAACTAAGTTTTGCTCATTAGTTTCTCCATAAAATTTGTGTTCTTATATGTTATATAGGGAATTTTGAACTACATGATAGCTATTGAAACTACTGCAAACATATATACATAGGAAATGAATTACTTAAAATTTTCAACTCTTCAATACATATTAAATTTTGAATTCACTAGAGGTGATTTTCTTCAAAGTGCTACATGTGATAATGTCATGGGGGAGGATTCATTACAATAAATGCTAAAATAATAGAAATTTAGTTAACTATATCCTCTCTCTACAAATGTTTTACCCATCATTTCATAAGTTATGAAAAAGTACAACTATCATATATATTTTTTATGTACAACAATAATGATGAAATACTCGTATAAGGAGAGATACATTTCCATAATTTTAGCTTCTCAAATTGTATATAGGAATAAAAAAGTTGTTTCTAAAAATTCAATTGATATTGACAAATTAGAAGATTGTTTCCTCCCAAGAAATCACAAATATCTACAAGTTTGTATGTGCACGAGTATATATCTTATTGGAACTACAACATGTTCATAAAAATCAAGAATTGTTCAAATAAAACATTATGACTTTTCTACTTTTCATTCTCTCTTTTTCAAATAAATTCAGAAGAAATAGTGGATATGGTTGGTCAAAAGTTACCATTTAGTAAACAAGTTTCTATTCAAATTGTGTTATAGTAGCCACTACATATATGAGAACCAAAATTGTTTATATGAATTTTAGTAATATGCTTATGTAACAATTGTCATTGTCTACATTGTAAAATGATAACGATATTGGACCAGTATGTACAAAGTTTATTTGAATGCAATCAAAATATTTGATTGGATCAATATTTCATCAATCTAAGTAGAGAATATGTTCATAATAATAATATTTTTACACATATTATCAAGTTTTTTGTTCTATACATTTACAAGATTGTAACTAATTTGATTAGAATTTTTTTAAGATGTTATCATATATAAATATTTGCAAACAAAAGTTGATAATTCTCCAAAAATTGGAAAGGACTAAACATTAATTGAAAGACAAAATGTTAGAAGGAATCGTTAAATAAGATGTTCTATAATGTATTGATATTATGAACTTTACAACATCATGACGATATGAAAGAAATAAAAATCCAACCAATAAAAAATACACATGAATCAACATCAAAGGAGAGAAAGAAGAGGTTTCAAAAAGTTCCAAATCAAACAACAAGTACATGTACATAATAAGAAATATTTTGAAAATATGTTTTATAAACATAGAAAAAGAATTCAAAGAGACCTTCTTTCAGTATAATCTAAAAATACATATTTTTTTATACCATATTGTATTTAAATGACTTTTTTATTATATTAGTCTATCTCCTAAATTATGCATAGAAGTCACGTGCAAAGCACGTGCAGTTACTAGTATATATATATATATATATATATATATATATATATATATATATATATATATATATATATATATGATCATTTTTGGCCTTCATTATATAAATCAAGACACTGTTGCCAACTCCCCATGGATCATTAACCTGGATAATAATGTATATAGACTTCCTTAAACCACTTCCTCCATAACACACCCTCAGGTATTGGCAGTGTGTGAGCATCATCATGTGTTCTGTTTACCTTGACGACATCCTTCGTGCTCAGGGTGTACTCTGCCTCTTTTGAGAACACTCTTAATATTTTTCTAACATAGTGGAAATCTTGTCCTCTCCTGTGGAATATATCATCTCTACCGAACCACGTAAATCTTACATTTTGTGGTTGCATAATTGTCTTCACTATTCTCTTCTTGTTATTCCGCTCGAAATCGTCGTATTCTTTCGTTCAAGTCCTAACATTATCCTGTATGTGTGTCACAGATCTGATTTGCGGCCTTCATTATATAAATCAAGACACTGTTGCCAACTCCCCATGGATCATTAACCTGGATAATAATGTATATAGACTTCCTTAAACCACTTCCTCCATAACACACCCTCAGGTATTGGCAGTGTGTGAGGATCGAGTTAATGCCAACTTTCACAAGCTCTGCCATCTGACATATACCAGCTATGCAACTAAGCAGCATCCTGCACCAAGTGCTTCCCGTGGGCATATGCGTCTGCCATGGAAGATTCTGAATCCACATAATGCAGCTAGCTGCCGTTGTCCCTCTGACGTTCCCCGAGCCGCCGGCGGCTGACGCAGCTCTACCTCAACCAGGAGCTGGGGCCAATCAATCAACCACACGGGAACAATTACAACGAATTTACCCCACATCCCACACACTAGATCAGTGGCCACCATTCCCCACTACCACGAATAAGCACGGCAGTGAACAGCCAGGCCACCCACACTCGGAGCTCCTCCTTCCTCATTCGCCCCCGCTATCTTCCGTCAAACAAGTGATTCGTTTCTTGTTGGGGAGCCATAAATGAATGCATTAACCCCCTTCTTCAACCCCACTGTCCTGTCCTCTTACTCTGGCTCTTCTGGTTACCCTGCCTGGCTGCCTCTCATGCTCTCCCTCCATCCACAGAAGCCTGGTCCGGTGTCAGTCACTTCCTGTCCTCCCATTCTTCCCCTCTCTGATCCGAACTACCTAGCAGTACCTCGTGGGCCTATCCCCTACCTTTGCTTTCTCATCTTTCCGTTACCTATATTAACTGGATACCGCACCTTCTCTACTGAGGAAATAAAACAGAGACACCTCGTCGAAACAGTACCCTGGCTTTTCGACCCTGCTGTCTCTGTCGGCCTGCTCTGGCTATCTTTACTAACCATCCTCATTGATTAACCCTTTTTTATTATTTTTCCTACGTCGCAACCATATTCATCTCCTTTTGAGGATTCCAGACCATGCAAAAGTATGTCTTCAATTGAAGATCATAATGTCGTAGCAGTAACTTTTTGTGGGCAGCCTTGGCTTCAGAGGTACCGGTATGCGCTAGCAGTGGTAGGGGCCTCATTGGCCATTGGACCTTCCCTTCAGCTGATCTCACCAATATATGGACCATCAGCAGTGGCAGCCACCAATAACGTAGATCAAATGCTTACAGAATATCAACCGTATATCAAAATGTAACGCGCACAAAATCATATATACAAGACCTGTGACATTGTGAACAGGTGCGTCCCCTCAAAGTGTGTGTATGTGTCAAACGTGTGTACATGTGTTTATAAAGATGCGGGGGCACTTAGAATGAATAGGGATGAATAGATGCATGTATAGTTGTAGGATCCATAAAGCCAAGGGGTTTAACGTGGTCGGTCAATTTTGGTCTTACTTTAAAACCGCAATTCAGTCCATCGGTCTGAAAAGAATTCAAGCGAAATGTGACTTGACGGCAAATTAAAAGTCAAGTTTAGTTAATTTGGACAAAAACCAGTAATATTTAGTCGTTATCATTAATAATATCAAATAGAGGATAGATTTGGGCACCATCAATGACTACAATTGCCCACAATCATTCGAATATGAAGAGGAAATATTGGCACAAGTGTCACCGCGTGGAACTAGAGTTCCGAGTGTCCCTTTTCTCTTGATCGACCGATTGAGATGATTGTGGTGATATTGGCCCTAATTCATCACTCAAGTTGTCATATTTTATATAGCAACTAGTTGCATTTAGCCTTTAAGAATACCTATCACAATGATATTTTGTATGCGGCAAAAAAGCTGCATTTTTATTACAAAAATATGCGTCGTTGATTATAAGTACTACTATTCAGTCAAAATTCATTTAAATGGTTAACTAGTTACTCAAATTGTGACTAAACCACTCAGGATCAACATGAAGAATTTTTATTACAAACATTACAAACATGACCATATGAACTGCCCAGATAAGATTCAACATGGTTGCACATCCTTTTCTCCCTCACTTTCTTTTCTCTTTGTCACGTCTTTGTTTGCAAAGACTAACATTTGTAGTGGCATAGCCATACTCGCATGCTATTTGAGTGTATTTTGACAAATTTTAACGTGGAAGACGGCATGGGTTTTTGGTGTATCTTTTAAATATGTTGAACGTCAATAATCTAAATTTGCATCTGGATTCGATTGCTATTTTTAACGCCAGAAACTAGAGGTTTAGGAGTATCAAAATTAAGACATCATTTACCCCACAAGCTCTGTGGAATCTAGTCAAGAATCAAGAATGGCTTCTATGATGGCAAAATTCCAAAGGAAAAGACTCACATGAAGGAAATTAGTGGGAAAAAATCCAAAAGATCTTCTCCTCCTACAAGAAGTTATGTTGTACAATATTTTCTCTATAATCGCCAAAAGGTATCAAGTCTACCTATGCATGGAGTATTTTGAAACACGAGTTCTGTGGTGAAAAAAAAAAGATTACCGCACTAAAATTGCAGATATTTCGCAAAGAATTTGGAAATTACTCTTTGAGAGGGGGAAAACCTTCATGCAACTGCGATGCAAACATTTATGATAGGTAAGTTGTTGGAAGGAGTTAAGATACTTACCTCCAAAATATGATTTTTGTATTGTTATGGTCGAAGAGTCAAAACATCTTTGATCTTATTTTCTTAGCAATTTGATGGGTGCTCTTACGACATGAAGGAAGGTTAAACATATCGTTAGGAAAAAAAATTAAGGCTTGTCTAAGTTGCCTACTTTCCGTAATCACTTATCTTAGATATTATAGAATATTAGATCGTACACATTTTCTATGGTGGTAGGTTTTATATTTTAAGGTATATTGTAACACTCGGCCACTACCCAACAGTCACGCATCTGAGTACTACTCTGGACTGGTCACGCATTCGAGTACTACTCTGGGCTGAACACGCTTAACCATAAAGTTGTTTAGTGATTTCTCCCTGAAAAGGAGGTGCATCTTGGTGATATGAGTAGTTCAATCATTCCTTTTAAGAGCTCCTTAAAAAGGAGATGCACCTTGGTGATATGGGTAGTTCAATCATTCCTTTTAAGATCATTATATCTGAGGTAATCTTCCCCACTTAAATTCTTAACGTCATCATCAAGACTCAACTATATGGCCTCATAATCTCTCCCATTTCAGTGCAAACCCAAGTAGCCCATGTACACCCAGCTCCCGACCAAGGCTACCAGCATAAGGGTGGCTTCATCATGCCCATGTGGGTCCCCACCTACTAGAGGGATTATGGCTCTGATACCATTTGCAACACACGGGCCTACTACCTAAGGCTCTAGTAAAGTTTTAGGAATGATGAGTGGCCTCACAAACCACCACTAGCCTTAATTGTACGCTTTGTTCTCACTCACGGGCAAGCCATGATAAACTTCCTGACTGGTCACCCATCCTAGTACTACTCTGGGCTGAGCACGCTTAACCATAGAATTCTTAACTGATGAGCTCCCTGAAAAGGAGGTGTACCTTGGTGATATGAATAGTCTAATCATTCCTTTTAAGATCATTATATCTTAGGCCTCAAATCCTGAGATGTGACATATATACACCAATTTCATGTGATTTTAGAGCTCAATGATGATGAAATTGAGAAAATACAAGAAAAAAAATCATAACCATACATCATTAACACCATATTAGGGCTTCTTACACATATAATGATGACGTATTGCCTTCAAAATCTTTTAGAACATTCCCTTAACTATAGAGGATTGGAACTCAAGTCTTGTGTCAAGAGCAGGTTCTTGGGAGGGAATCATAGGCAAAGAGAAGTGAAGAATGAGGAGGAGATGATTTAGAAATATTTCAGACCTCCAATGGCCAACACAGGAGGAATTGTAAGATTACCTCTTTCTACCAATAATTTCTTTTATCTCCTTCTCTCTATCATCTCTTTGTGATGTATATCTCAAATTATATATGTTCACCATTTTATGCATGTGTGACTATGACTATTATCTATTTAGGCATGGGACATAACTCCATTGAATAGAAATCAATATATTATTGATTTACATGTATTTACTTGATTAACTAAATATATATTATTTCTATTATGGTCAATGGTGGTTTGCATATTTTACAATCATATCTTCTATTATGTTAGTATGAATAATAATGTAATAGGGTAGATTTGGGTTAAATAAGCACATGAGCAATTCTTTTGGATATGAAAGTAGAAGAGAGAATATTAAATAGAATTGCATGCATAATGGTCTATCAAGGACCATACTAAGAGAATTGTACCTATACGAAGCAATGCTATTTAGTTAAGTGCAATTCATAGAAGAAGAGGAAGGCCTAAACTAACATGGAGTGAGATTATAGAAAGATATTTTGAATCTCTACATCTTGACTAGAATATGACCCATGATAGAGCTGAATGGAAATGAAGGATCCATGTAGCCGAGCACAACTTAGTTGGGATTGAGGCTTAGATGATAATGATGATGATGATGATGATGATGATGATGATGATGATGATGATGATGATGATGATGATGATGATACGCCTTCTTCATACATGAGAGGGGATTTAAAAATGAATTAGGATATTTTCAATATAAAAATAATCAAAGTTTATGGAGAGTTACAAACTAATATTTGCAAGTTCCCTTTTGGTGAACATGTAACGTAACAGTTTCTCCAAACTCTTAAAGGTACTTTCTTTGTTAATCTCTTTGTATCACATTATATAATTATTTATATCTGAATTGAATCTCCTATATAATAGGATATTGATTTAAACATGCCTCTGTTATCTCCATGGGATCAACCCTAAAGTACTATGTCAATAGTATTGAGGTTGGGTAATATGGTTGGGTTTATATTATTATTGTTTACGATCTAAAATCTCAGTTTTACTAGTAAAAATTATAATGTGTTTTAGTGAAACCATGAAACTTCCATAAAGGAGGTGAATAGAGGCAATACATTTAAGCCACGAGAAGGAACTGTTCTGCCCCAAAGGGGTGATCGAACCTTTAATTTTATAACTTGAAACCTTCAACGACCCCCGTAATTTTATTACAGGGTCAAAGTAGATATATGGGGTCGAACACTGGGACGTGGGTACATTTAGGACGCTTAAAATCTTTCTCTTAAGTCAGTTAAGCCAATCTGATAGTTGATAAAACTATAAAACTAGATCTAGTCTAGTAGATTATCACGATGTAAAAAAAAGTAAGGAAAACAAAAAAGAGTCAGTGGGATTCTACTAATCAAAGAGAAGGAGTTCTTGGCTATGTAACCACAAGTTGGGAAGTCTATGGCTCTATGCACCCGTTCTCAGGCGTAGACAACCCTCAAACACCCCAGTAAAAAATCTACATCCAAACATAGTACATGTTGTGGTATCTATTCCTGTGGGGGTTCATCCCACTCACTTTTACGCAGCGTGACTATATCCCATCAATGATATGAAACCTCTCTTGAGGATGATAAATTGGCACCCTAGAATATTCTAGATACCCTTTTAGGTCTAGAATATTTGGAGATTCTAGGAACAAATGTGATCTGGGCAGAACATGTTAGTGGGCTCAACCGTGTCGGGTTGGGCCTGGCCGTGCCCAAGTCTATGGTTCTACACAGATAACCTTAAACCATCCTCTTTTCATATTTCTATCCAAACTACCTTCTCTTATCTATTTCTACAAAAAATCTCTCAATATAGGTGGAAATAAAAGTTTAAGCAAGAAAGAGATCAACCAAACTAGCAATCATAACTAGAAAGAGAAGATAGAACAGAAAACATACTAGATCTGAAATAAAATTGCTTTCTTAAGGTAAAAGGACATAAACATGCCAAAAATGGGCTACATAGCCAAGAAGGAGGTCAACTAGCCATTGACAAGCATAGTTGGCATCGAACAAAGATGGAAGAACATCATTTGTATAGAAACTAAAGAGAACAGTATAAGAAAGGAGAAGAAGAAGAGATTTAGCCCATAGAGGAGAGGGGGCTCTCACTCCTTAGCCTCCATATGGGCCAGATTCATCTTTGGGTCATCCTCCTTTGTCATCTGGACTCCTTGGCCTCCTTTCTCTTCAATTTCACACCAAACATCAGCTTGGTGGGTGTATAGTGGTGGAAGATGGCTTGGAGTGGCGAGAAGTGGGTGAATGGTGGTGAAAATTGATGGTAGACGGGAGAAAACCGAAGGAATGGATGTATGATGAGAATTTCAGCCTTTTTGGACCTTGGAACTCTCCATGGGGCTCTGGGAATCTAAAAATATCAGAACCAAAATGTGGAAATAAAACAGGTCAAAACCCCTTTTCATGTAATGAGGGGTGGGTATTTATATGCAAAGGCAGAGTGTATGTAATGAGTGGTCATGACACATGTATCAGTTACTACACTTGTCTCAGCCCGACCGTGTCGGGCTTGGCACAGCCATGTCGGGTGTAGCAGTCAATATATATAATGGTTGGGATATATGTCGTGGTCGAGATGGTCATCGTGGTCGACATGATTGTCTTTGTCGAGACAGTTGTTGGCCCTTGACCTTGGCCCGATCGTGTCGGGTGTTATGGTCAGATGGATGTAGCGATCGCAATGATTGTAGCAATCCCGACATTCTTTGATGCAATTGTGGTTGTAGCGGTCGCAAAGCCCTATAGCGTTCATGAATCCCTATAGAGTTCGTGACGAGTGTAACGATCACTACACCTTGAACTCAGCCTGAGTGTTCTGGGTTGGGCACGACTGCGCTGAGTGTAGCAGTCACGGTGGTGGTAGCAGTCGCAACCTTACTCCTTAGGGATAAACCCACCCCACCGGGGGGCTATTACTGGTGGTCGATGGGCCCACATTGATGAACCTTCTAATTGACGAGGGTGTGTTCTGATAAAGGACTTCCCATCAAAAATAGGGTCCAAGATATTAAAAGTTGGTACACATAACTCGACGCTTGTGGGGCAGAATTTGAGAATTTATGTCTTTTTGGGTTTGGTGTCTGCAAGTCCCAAAATTGTCTAGTTGAGAAACTCTATCTATGAAAAGATATAAATTATTAAAAGATAATAACCTAGGGTTATTTTGGGCATATTAAGACTATGATGACACAAAACCATAAATGTATGCTTAGCAAAAATGCCTGAATTTAGGTGCTATCAGGAACATGCTATGGTCAAGCAGTTGGCCAAGGATGAGATCATGGTGGCAACCGAGGTCGTGGTTGATAACACGTAACATCTAGCGGTATAAATCAAAGTCAAAACTATGATCATTAAAAAGCAAAAATAATGATAGTTTAAACAAAATATGAGAATGTTGGAAGTATATGTTTGGGAGAAGAAGTAATAGGCTAATTCTTTTTTGGAAAAATTGGATAAAGATAGCTTTTCTTGGTCTATGAAAATTGCACCAGATTTTGTCTTTAATGTCTGGTCCTTGTACAGTGATTATTGAAATCACATCATTAGTAACACAATTATTTTTTAATCTTAATGACTCATTTAGTTTAAAAATTCTTCTTGAAGATGAAAACAAGGTGTATATTAGCGGAATTGGGGGTATTGTGATTACATTGAAGTTATGTGTTGAAAAAATAATTTGTGATGTTAATTATGATTCTAAAATTGCACATATTTTGAGTATTGTCCAACTACAACAAATATGCAAACAAATTTTCAAGATGATTCTTTTGGAATTAGACTAAGAAATATGATGCATTGTCTAAAGTTATTGTGGTTAAAAATAGAATGTATAATCACCATCTTACTTATCTTAATGATTTGCATGATGGAAAGTGACATACATGACTTTTGGTTTTCGCCTTCCCTATATGATACATTGAGTTTTAATTTTTTGAATCTACCATGGAAAAATAATATTATTATATGTATTTCAACTATTCTATGTGATTCAGATGTTTGTAAATGATCTCTCTATGGAAAGCATCATCACCTTCCATTTTCAACTAAAAACAAAAGAGAGAAAAGTCACTTCTTCAAAATATTCATATTGAAATTTCCAACCAATGAAAAAGTTATCAATGAATGAAAATCTGTAGGTCTTATTATTCATTGAAAATGGAACCACTACTACAGAAATAGCATTCAGTGTCGCTTTTCTGGGCGTCGGTTATTAAGGAAAACTGACGCCTATCATATAAGGCGTCGGTTGTTTAAGCAAACCGACGTCTATATTCGAAGACCAGCCAGACACGGGTACCGCTTTGTATTAAGCGTCGGTTGTTTATAAAAATCCGACGCTTAAAGTCGTCCGCGAAATCCATTTTTCGATAAAAAAAATAGTGTCATTGTCAGCGTCGGTTATATACCTAGAAAACCGACGCCTATGTGCGATGAAAATTTGCGCCGAAAATGTCACTTTCAGCGTCGGTTATCCTTGTATAACCGACGCTGAAGGTGGTTCCCGCCAAACATTTTCATGAAAATATCGTCCAATTGGACGTCGGTTGTTGCAAACAACCGACGCTAAAGCTGTTTAGGCGTCGGTTGTTGTAAACAACCGACGCTATTTGGGAACTTATAACCCGTGATCGCCCGACTCTTCCCCTTTCTTCTGTTTCATTGCTACCCTATTTCCCTGTTGCGGCGATTTCTCCGGCGATTTCTCTGCTGCTGCTGCTAGTTTTTCTCCGGCGCTTCTCTCCGGCACCCCATCTCCGGCGTCCCCTCTCCGGCGCCCCTCTCCAGTGCGTTTCTTCTCCGCCGCCCCTGCTGCCCGCCCTACTGCTCCAACCGCCTGCGCCGCCGCCACGCCTGGTGCCCACCTGCCTGCCCACCGCCGCCCTAGCTCCTTTCTTCCTGCTCACGCCCGACGCCACCCCCTTCTTCCTGCTTCGACCACCACTGTTGGAAAAGGTATGTAAGCTGCTTTCAGTGATTAATGATTGGTACTACTTGTTTCCTTATATACTAGTAATGCATGATTAGTTTTACTGATTTCCTTGCTGCTTTCAGTGATTAATGATTGGTACTACTGGTTTCCTTATATACTAGTAATGCATGATTAGTTTTACTGATTTCCTTGCTGCTTTCAGTGATTAATGATTGGTACTACTGGTTAGTATTACTTTAGTGATTACTTTAATTCAACAATTCATAGTTTGTTATTTACAATTACTGATCTGCTTGCCGATTTTAATGATTAGAGATACTGATTAATAGTAAGTATTGATGAATACTTAGTTAATTACTGATTTGTTGATTAGATATGTATAGAAGTTCCTTATAAATATATTTTTTATATACACATACATGTAATTTTGTATAAAATACATGATGTAGTGTGATCTTAAATCCTAGAGTGTACCCCTTTTGTTCTATGATGGTACCTATGACCCTAAATACATCCATAAGGGTCTATTGTATCCTAAAGAAGATTTATTTCTTACTTCTGCCCTAATTTTTATATGGATCTTAATCTTATATCGCTTACTCATAAATAAGGAAATATCCTCCCTTATCACCACCTTGATGTGTATGTCCCATATAATCCACATGTTGGACCCTAATGATACAATTTTTTTATGTTGAAAACGAATGTATGTTTCAAGTGTTGAACCTAATGTTGGACAATGTGTTTGTTATAGGTGGTACACATTTATTATATAAGAATGACATCACATGTGTTTGTTGGCCTAGAAAGTCAACAATCATTGTTCTTTATATTACTTGTACATTGGTATAAATTAGAATGAACAATCACTAAATTATATACTATTTGTATGGAGTCCGGCTTCATTGTAGATATCTATTATTGTGTTTGTTGGCCTAGAAACCCGTCCAAGATTGACTCATTAGGAGTAAATCTTGGATAGTCCCTGGTTTGGGACTGTTCTTGAACACCTAATCTCACTTAGGATGTAAGTGTATAATGTGTATTGGGTTTTCGAGAAAATTTTGGTAGCATTTCCCCGTTTGTTCTCTAAGTACATATGTACTTAGAGAACATTGGGGAAATGCTGCCGAAATTTTCTTGAAAACCCAATACACATTATACACTTACTAGTGAGATTAGGTGTTCAAGGATGGGATAGGTGGTACACATTTATTATATATAAGAATGACATTACATGTGTTTGTTGGCCTAGAATGTGAAGAATCATTGTTTTTTATATTACTTGTACATTGGTATAAATTAGAATGAACAATCACTAAATTATATACTGTTTGTATGGAGTCCGGCTTCATTGTAGATATCTATTATTGTGTTTGTTGGCCTAGAAACCCGTCCAAGATTGACTCATTAGGAGTAAAGCTTGGATAGTCCCCGGTTTGGGACTGTTCTTGAACACCTAATCTCACTTAGGATGTAAGTGTATAATGTGTATTGGGTTTTCGAGAAAATTTTGGTAGCATTTCCCCGTTTGTTCTCTAAGTACATATGTACTTAGAGAACAACGGGGAAATGCTGCCGAAATTTTCTCGAAAACCCAATACACATTATACACTTACTAGTGAGATTAGGTGTTCAAGGATGGGATAGGTGGTACACATTTATTATATATAAGAATGACATCACATGTGTTTGTTGGCCTAGAATGTGAACAATCATTGTTTTTTATATTACTTGTACATTGGTATAAATTAGAATGAACAATCACTAAATTATATATTGTTTGTATGGAGTCCGGCTTCATTGTAGATATCTATTATTGTGTTTGTTGGCCTAGAAACCCGTCCAAGATTGACTCATTAGGAGTAAATCTTGGATAGTCCCTGGTTTGGGACTGTTCTTGAACACCTAATCTCACTTAGGATGTAACTGTATAATGTGTATTGGGTTTTCGAGAAAATTTTGGTAGCATTTCCCCATTTGTTCTCTAAGTACATATGTACTTAGAGAACAGCGGGGAAATGCTGCCGAAATTTTCTCGAAAACCCAATACACATTATACACTTACTAGTGAGATTAGGTGTTCAAGGATGGGATAGGTGGTACACATTTATTATATATAAGAATGACATCACATGTGTTTGTTGGCCTAGAATGTGAACAATCATTGTTTTTTATATTACTTGTACATTGGTATAAATTAGAATGAACAATCACTAAATTATATATTGTTTGTATGGAGTCCGGCTTCATTGTAGATATCTATTATTGTGTTTGTTGGCCTAGAAACCCGTCCAAGATTGACTCATTAGGAGTAAATCTTGGATAGTCCCCAGTTTGGGACTGTTCTTGAACACCTAATCTCACTTAGGATGTAAGTGTATAATGTGTATTGGGTTTTCGAGAAAATTTTGGTAGCATTTCCCCGTTTGTTCTCTAAGTACATATGTACTTAGAGAACAGCGGGGAAATGCTGCCGAAATTTTCTCGAAAACCCAATACACATTATACACTTACTAGTGAGATTAGGTGTTCAAGGATGGGATAGGTGGTACACATTTATTATATATAAGAATGACATCAAATGTATTTGTTGGCATTTCCCCGTTTGTTCTCTAAGTACATATGTACTTAGAGAACAGCGGGGAAATGCTGCCTAATCTTTTCCTAATATATACTTGTTTCCTAATATATACTTGTTTTCTCTGATCATAGAATGGATAGATCATGGATGTCCATTCGTAATCGTTGCACCCCAGAGTTTATATCTGGTCTTGATCAGTTTATTAGATTTGCCGAGGAATATAGGAAAAAACCTACAGATAGGTTCTACTGTCCATGTAGGCATTGCGGTAACAACTTGAAAGTCAACACTGGTGAGGAAATCAAAAGTCATGTCATGTGCAACAGGATTGTACAAGGCTATACAGAATGGCACTGGCATGGAGAGATTTCAAAATTGAAACCAGTAGATGTCGATAGCAGTGCTTGGGTGGAAGAAGAAATTGCCTCCGATGACGTAAATGTGAACGAACCAGTTCCAGCAGACATCGTTGGTGCGATGCTGGATAGTTGTAGGGTAGAGCACACCGATCCACCTCCTATCTTTACAAACATTGTGCATGATGCTGAGATATCGTTATATACAGGCTGTGCTAAGTTTATGAAGCTTAGAGCTGTGTTGAGATTGTATAAGTTGAAAGCTAACAATAGATGGAGCGACAAAAGCTTCACTTCATTGTTGACTTTGTTGAAAGAAATGCTTCCGGAAGGAAACGAGCTTCCAATCTCAACATACCAGGTAAAGAAAATGTTGTGCCCAATGGGAATGGAGGACAAGAAGATACACGCATGCCCGAATGATTGTGTATTATTTCAAAAGGACTATGTAGATTTGAAAGATTGTCCAAAATGTGGTGCGTCACGGTATAAATTGACGACTTCGGGGGAGTCCAAAACTAGTTCTCCTGCCAAGGTGTTGTGGTATCTACCTATAATATCACGGTTTCAACGCTTGTTTGCAAATCCGAAAGATGCGAAGAATTTGAAGTGGCATGCAGATGTTAAGAAAAATAATGATGGGATCCTACGACATGCGTCTGATTCCCCACAGTGGAAGAAGATTGATCTATTGTACCCTAAATTTGGTGAAGAAGATAGGAATCTAAGACTTGGGCTTTGTACAGATGGGATGAATCCGTACGGGACATTGAGCAGCCAACATAGCACTTGGCCAGTCATGCTTGTTATATACAATCTTCCTCCCTGGATGTGTATGAAAAATAAGTACGTTATGTTGTCATTGTTGATATCGGGCCCTAAACAACCCGGAAATGATATCGATGTTTATCTTGAACCTTTGATTGATGACTTAAAGAAACTTTGGGCTGAAGGTGTGATGACCTATGATGCTTCAGCAAGAGAGACATTTCGTTTGCACGCTATGTTTTTTGCACTATTAATGACTTTCCAGCATATGGGAATTTGTCTGGATATAGTGTCAAAGGAGCTAAAGCGTGTCCTATATGTGAAGAAAACACTGATTCAATAAGACTAAAACATGGCGGCAAGACTGTATATCTTGGTCATCGAAGGTTTCTTTCAAAATTCCATCTGTATCGTAGGAAGCGCAAAGCATTCAATGGATGGAATGATGAACGGAGTGCACCTAAACCTATACCAGGGGATGTTGTTTATGAAAGAGTAAAAGACATTGTCAATGAATTTGGTAAGAAATCACAATGTAGTATGGCCACACGGAGTGACAATTCTTCATTCAAGAAGAAGTCGATATTTTGGGATCTTCCTTATTGGAGTTCTTTGACAGTCAGGCATTGTATCGATGTAATGCACGTTGAGAAAAATGTCTGTGATAGCATCATTGGTACTCTATTAAATATACCAGGTAAGACTAAAGATGGGATAAAATCCAGACTGGACCTACGTGAAATGGGAATAAGGTCAGAATTAACAGAATTACGTGAAATGGGTAATAAAAGAACATACTTACCTCCCACTTGTTACACGTTGTCTAGAAAGGAGAAGAAAACTTTTTGTGAATGCTTGGTAAATGTTAAGGTGCCACATGGTTACTCATCCAACATCTGTAGATTGGTATCAATGAAAGATCTGAAGTTGATAGGTCTTAAATCTCATGATTGTCACACTCTAATGCAACAAATATTGCCCGTGGCAATTCGATCTATATTGCCGAAGCATGTAAGGTTTGCAATTACCAGACTTTGTTTCTTTTTCAACAGTCTATGCAACAAAGTTATTGACCCTGATACTCTCGATAATTTGCAAAGAGAAGTGGTTGTTACCCTATGTCAGCTTGAGATGTATTTCCCTCCTTTGTTCTTTGATATCATGGTACATCTTGTTGTCCACTTGACTAGGGAAGTGAAAATGTTGGGACCAGTTTTCTTGCATTGGATGTATCCCTTTGAACGATACATGAGTGTTTTTAAAGGTGATGTTCGAAACCGTTATCGGCCTGAAGGGAGTATTATTGAAGGTTATGTGGCGAGAGAGGTTATGGATTTTTGCAATGACTTTCTCAGTGGTAATGACACTCCTGATAATGACAAGAATATTGAGGAGGGCAAAGGAATTTTGGGATCACGGGTGAAAGTAATCAGTCGTGAGCAGTTGGAACAAGCTCACTTGTATATTTTACACAATATGGACGAAGTGAGTGTTTATATCGAGGAACATACCAATTTCATAAAGAGACAACATCCTCGAGCAAGTTCAATGTGGCTTGCTAGAGAGCATAATAAGACTTTTACTAAGTGGTTTGAAGATAAAGTCTTACATCAACTATCTCAAACACCAAATGATATTACAGAAACTATCAAATGCCTCGCCTTTAAACCAAAACCGAATGTTATGTCTTATGAAGGGTTTGACATTAATGGATTCACATATTACACAAAGCGCCAAGATGATAAGAGTGTCATCCAAAATAGTGGGGTCACTCTTCAAGCGTCGACTATGTACTTTGCAAGTGCAAAGGATAAGAGTCCACGTGAAGCTAAAATGTCATATTACGGTGTCATTGAGGACATTTGGGAGTTTGACTACATAGATTTCAAAATTCCGCTCTTTAAATGTAATTGGGTTGATAACACCAAAGGAGTTATAGTGGATGAATTGGGTTTCACTTTGGTGAACTTTGAAAAGATTGGCGAGAAGGGTGAACCATTCATATTGGCATCACAGGCGAAACAAATATTCTATATCGATGATCCTGCGAATGATAAATGGTCGGTTGTTCTTCATGGTAAAAGACAGTTCATTGAAGATCCTATAGATGAAGAAGAGTACTATGATAAGTATGATGACTCCAGTCCATTCTCAGTTGGGTTGCCCACTCCACAAAATATTGAAGCTAATGATGACTTATATGTGCGCGGAGATCACAATGAAGGATTGTTAATTGATAAAAGATCACAATTTTAGAGACATGTATGTTAATACAAATGCTAAATGTTTGCCTTTTTCTAGTTAATACAAATGCTAAATGTTTGCCTTTTTCTAGTTAATACAAATGCTAAATGTCTGCCTTTTTCTAGTTAATACAAATGCTAAATGTTTGCCTTTTAAATGACATTTTCAGATGGCTGACCATGATGAGCATGATGTCCATGATGAGCATGAAGTCCATGATGAGCATGCTGTCCATGACGAGCATGGCGATGATACTAATGTAAGTTCTAAAAACATATCCTGTATTTCTATAAAATTCATTATCTTCTAGTTATGTCATATATCCTATATTTCTATATTGGGCTAATTTAGTGTGTTTATTTTTGTCAAATTTTAGGTTGATGCACCTGTACCCACTGAAGCATTGGAGCAACTTGATGCGCAGCACCAAACACTTAACAAGAAAAGGGGCATCACTCTGTTGAAGAAGTTATTGGCGCTAAGTGGTAGTGGATCCAAATTGGTGGTGGAGTTTGATAATGAAGGAAATCCAATTGGAGTGAACCGCAATAATTTTGTAAACTATCTTGGGTGTACCACTCGGAGCCATTGTGGTGTTAAGTATGATAATTGGCATAAAGTTCCTCAAGGGAAAAAAGACTTGATATGGAAGGATTTATGTGTGAGTTATTATTATTTGCAATTCTATTTTGTAGATTACAAATTCTATTATTTGCAATTCTATTTTGGATACTAGTTAATAACATTTCTATTTTACAGAATCTGTTTGCATTGGATGAGAAGTTGCATCGTAAAAATGTGATGCAACGCGCTGGAAAGATGCTTAGGAATTATAGGACAAATCTGAACAGAGAATACATAAAAGAGGGTGATAAGAAGAAGAAGTCAGCCCTTGAACAATGGAACTTCTTGGACAAAGAAGATTGGGACAATTTTGTTGCTTCAAGAAAATCTGAAGAATTCAAGGTATTAGGCGTCACTCCCAATTTAATTAATATACATTGTATTTACCTATTCAAGATTAGCATTTAGTGCTACTAACCAAATCATTAATGTGCATACTAACTAGGCCCTCAGTGACGCACAAAAAGCAAGGCGTGCACTGAATGTGCATGACCACACTATGAGTCCAAAAGGCTATGCAAGCATTCGCCAAAGACTATAGGCGGAGTCTGCGGCTACTCAGGAGTCTGCTCCTACTCAGGAGTCTGCCACACCCATGCCTCGCCATGATATCTGGATAGATGGCAGGCAAAACAAGAAGGGTGAAATGAAGAAGCATGTAACTGCTGAGGCGGCTGCAAAAATGGTAAAATACAACTCTTAGAGAAATCGTTTGAATATTGATTATTTGTGGTGTTAACTTACCAATTTTTGTTTATGGTGATTAGCGGGAGCTGCACGAGCAGAGGAAACAAGGCACGTTCATCCCTCAGGGCACAAGGGATGAATTGACAGTTGCTCTGGTTAACCCAGAGCATCCTGGACGTGTTAGAAGTGTCGGCGCTGGTGTTGGCATCAAAGCATTCTTTGGGCCATCCCAGCGCAAACCCAGAGCGGGACTTTCTCAAGAAGAGGTAACCTATTCTTTTTTTAGAATGTTACTGCAAAAGGAAATTCATTAATAAGAAGCTAATGTTTCTTTTATCCATGTATAGGAGAATAAGAGAGTTGAGGATTTAGTTGCTAAGAAGGTCAACGATGTAGTTGCTGAGAAGGTCAAGGAAGAATTGTTGCGGTGGCAGGCATCTCAGGCTTCCAATACGCCTATGGCGACCCACTCTTCTCCTGATGCACAGACTGCAAGTAATCCTGGAGACCCATCGCCTAGCACGTCTGCTGTAAGTATTGTTTATGACATTGTAGTTAGTATTTTCAAGTTGTTATGTTTTCAAGATGATATGTATATATGTATAATATTCTTTACGTAAATTTGTAGGCATTGAAGCCATGCCGCTTAAGAATGCAAGACTACGTTGTTGCAGAGGCGCATGCTTACCCATCCCTTCCTGGGGCAATATTTCACGGGACTCCAATGCCACAGGGCTATGTTCGTGTGAGCCCGATACGTGTGTTACCTGATTGGAGAGAAGCTACATTGACATATCCCCACCCGGATATTGATAGACTTGCTGATGCAGAAGGTGGGGTGATATTGTGGCCCAAAGCAGATGTCGTCTACACGACTGAAATTGTAAGATAAATTTACATTAATTTAGACTGTTAATGTGTATATATGATGTCAACTGATCTGAAATTATATGTACATGTTAAAAAGAAGACACCAGGAGCACCTAGGCCTCCACTTCCACTTCCCGCATTACCCGATTAGGTTCCAACTGACCTAACATACCCGTTAGGTCCTGCTTGTAGGGGAATGGCATGTTGGCTACGGGCACATAATGTACATTGCCCTATAATTATTTCTTTAGATGCAGATTATGCAGGTCAATCATACGATAGCTCTTTATTTATACAAGATATTATTGAGTTGTTAATGTATGATTGGCTGAATACATCAATGATAGAGACATGGATAAGGTGAGATCTTGTTTATACATCCATATACCTTGTGTAAGATCCGGTGATCTGGTTTCTTATATATTAATGCATACGCCTATATGTTTTGCAGCTACTTAGTCGAAGATCATTGCAAACAATTTGCATTTGATCATTTGGGATTTTTGATTCCATCATTGATTAGTTTGGTAGCTAAAGACCCTGATAATGTTCAACAATACTGTATAGATGCTTTTACAATTTTTGGTCAGCAAAAGAAGACGATAATAATAGTTCCATTCAATGTCAAGTAAGTTTACTTTATTTATAATTTGGACTTAAGAAAATTCCATTTTTATTTTGCATTTTGAGTTATTAATTGTTAACTTCTTACCTCTAGCGGTAGACATTGGGAGTTACTAGTTATTGTCCCCGGGACATTCACTGTTTATTATCTAGATCCTGCGGGGAGTACATTGAACCCTAAAATTGGACACGTAATGAGAATGCCATTATTCTGGTGAGAAATATTTCATTTTTATATCCGTTAACATCTTTTATTACATTACTATTTACTTATGCAATTTACTGTGTTATATTAACATGTAGGGGTTTAGATGCATTCAAAAAGGCTGGAGGAAAGGTCCCAAGGAAAAAGAACCAGCCAATAAATTGGGAGAACGTACAAGTAAGTTCCCGACTCCCCGACTCCAATGTATATATCATTGATGTGAATTGTGCTTAGTTGTATTATTTTGTATGTTTCAATTTATAGTGTGCTACACAAGACAATGGTTGGGCATGCGCATACTATGTGATGCGATTTATGCAGATGATTATCAAACATGCCGCATTGGACATCGATAGCATACATGAGGTATTATATATAGTCTCATTAGTTAGTATGAAATATATCAATCTTATTTTTATATTATTACTTATATATACATCATTCTCTTTGCAGGTGTTTAAAACTGACCACACTATAGGTAAACGCTTAAAAAATATACATGCTCCATATACGATGGAAGCATTAAATGAAGTAAGAGAAGAATGGGCAAAAGCCATACAAGCAGTGGCAACTGTAAGATATAATTGGGATGTTGATAGCGATAATGAATGATACTTTGTAAATGAATATTTATGAATGTTAATACAGTTATTTGAATGTTTCTATATGTGTGAATGTGAGAATTGAATTGATGTCTGAATGTATGTACTTGTGTGAAATTTTCCTTGTGACTTTTGCAGGTTTGCGGCCTGTTTGTAGGCTGATATCAATGGATGTCGTAAACCTGCAGTTCAGAAAACTGAACTGTAGGTTCTCATCCTGCTGACCAGCCACAGCAGGCCTGCAAACTGATATGAAAAAAAAAATATAAATAGGCGTCGGTTATTTATAGAAAACCGTCAGCAAAGACCTATAGAGTCGGTTATGTATAGATAATCGACGCCTAATGTGGCCAAAGCAGTCCTGGAAATGGTGTCGGATATTCGTATCGAACCGACGCCTATTTAAACAACCAAGCGTCGGTCTTTTGGTATATAACTGACACCAAAAGGGTTCGCGCCACAGAAAACGGCGTCATCTAGGACACTCTATGCGTCGGTTATCTACTAAAAGACTGACGCTACATGGAATATAGGCGTCGGTCTTTTAGTAAATCACCGACGCAGAAAGTGCCCTAGATGACGCTGTTTTATGTGGCGCGAACCCTTTTGGCGTCGGTTATCTACTAAAAGACCGACGCCTATAGGTTAAATAGGCGTCGGTTAAAAAATCGACGCCGAAGTGTTCGACCTTTAGCGGCGCCCACATAGGCGTCGGTCGGAAACCGACGCTAAATGGGGTTAAAAGACCGACGCCAAAGGCTGTTTCTGTAGTAGTGAACTCGTATGAGTTGGAATATCTTTTTTACTAATTAAAGAAGTGAGAAGTTTTAAGAGGTTAAGATTGGAGAAAGATCGTGGAGCTATAAGGGATGTGAATCATTATCTTGTAAGTGTGATGCTTTTTGGAGGTTACAATGAAATTTTTAGATATTTGATAATAAGGAAGACACCATATGTCACATAAACTAAGAATTATAGTTTTGTAAAGATGGTTGATTGCATGATGCTTAATAAGAAACTTCCAGATGTTTTTGGATAGAAGCCATGGTACTCCAATATATCTTTTAGATATCTCACAAAAAACATTTCATCAATGACTTCTTATGAAACAAGGTGAAATAAAAAAACAATGGGAGTAGTTTATGATTTTGTGTTGTTTTGTAACCATTGCATCTATGATCCAGATGACATGATAAATTATAAAAGAGAAGTTAAAAGTCCATATTTATTGGAAATCATGATGACACAAAAGCCTTTTGTTATATAATCTAATAACCATAAAAGCTAATTATTTTTTGTGATGTTATCTTTCATGAAAATAATGTATGGCCTTTGATGAGAGATTCAGAAAGAGTACATCCATTTTAGTCTATAAGGAGACACCTCTTATTAATAGAAGTTCCTCACCAACCCTCAAAATTTCATATCTTAAATGACCTTAACATTATCATGAAAGATCTTCTATTTATTGTTTAATCTATTATACTCTAATACCAATACTACACCTAGAAAGGTATGATACTTGTAGGACATTTATGATTCTCATAGTTTTACACTTATGGCTATAGCACACAATAATTACAAGGAAGTATGTGATAGGAGGGAATGTGGAATGTTTCTCAACTAGAAGACATCTATTCAAGAGAGCATATTTGTGATCTTGTGGACTTACATTTTGGTTAAAAGGAAGTTGGTGTCAAGTGGTTTTACAAAATTAAGAACGATGCTAATTGTAAGGTGTACAAATCACAAGGAACATGGTAGAGAATGAGTATGCCCAAGAGATTAGGTAATTCTTATAATCATTTTTCTTATTGAAGTTTTAATGTAATATAATTAAGATTTGGCTTCAAAATGATATAGAAAGTCTACCAGTTTGATGATAAGACTACACTTTCGAATCATTATCTTAAAGAAGAAGTGTATGTTGATCAAGTACAAGTCTTTTTAAGGAAAATAAGATAAAGTGTATAAATGAAATGAATGAGTTTATAATTTAAAATGACTCAAAAAATTGTGTTAGAATGAAGTGTATCCTAAAATGAACCAATTCACAAGAAGTTAGTGGTCCTTCTCTAAATATCAAGGTGAAGCTAATTAAATCTTAATTATTTGTCATGGTGTGGGTCACACTATCTATACTTTCTCTACCTATTATGTGTAACATACTGGAAACTAGGGTCTTTCCTGCAATTTACCCACTTTTGAGCTTTTCTTTGCCTTCTAGTCCATTTGGACCTTTTTCATAAATTCCCCATCCTTTTGAATAATGTTTGGACTCAATGTGCAATTTGAACCTTAAAGATGGTGAAATTCCATTTTTGCCCACATTTATGAGTACTAAGGGGTATTTGCACAAATAAACCACTTAATGTAATAATTGAGGACTAATAATGCAAAATGGCCATTAATGAGATAATATGAGTGGATAATGTTAATTTAGTGTTAATGTGGCTTTTAGCATAAGAAATGAGTCATGAAGAGGAATTGACTTAATTAATGAGTATATTAACCTAATTTCCTTCTCTCTCCTCAAAAATGATAATAATATATCCAAATAGAATATAAAGATGAGTCCTTGTTCTTAAAATTAATTATGGATGGATATCTCTAAATTGCCTCATGTAATCCTTTAAAAGAAGTCTTTTCATATAACTCATTCATTTTAATGTATTAATATACTCTTTAGTGAGAAAATAATAATTAAGGACCTTATTGGATATAAATATGAAATATAATTATATGGCATCGTTCTAAATGCTAATTAGAACATATGGTCCAAATTTGGTGCCTTTTGGACATCCTTTGACCATTGAATTTATCATTTGAAGATCTAAAATTTCACTTACATTATTGACTTGCTAATAATTATACTTATATGCCTTTTCCTCTTAACCCTCCTCCTGCAACGCCCGCACGTCTGTGGGTCTTCTCCATCGTGATGCCTACGGCCGTGGTAATGGTTGGCGATTCGCGACATCTCCTCTTCCTCTCCTCTTCCACCGATCCTCTTCCCCTCACCCCTCTGTTTCATCTTCTCCTATTCTGTTCTGCTTTCCCTCTTCTCTCCATAAACTTCTAGCAGCCTCCCACCTAACTAGACCTACAGAAACATCGAAGAACTTGCAACCTACCGCCATCGTCGATTAATAGAAACTCCCCGATGCCAACAAACCTTGGCGGACTACTATTTCTCGGTGCCGCCGACGATTAAATCGACTTGCAACTACTGGTCATCGCCCCTGTCAGACCCAACGCAACACACTCACTCAGATTTCAATCTCCTCTCCATCTCTGATCTGAGCCGCTATTGTTGGTATGTATGCCCTGAGAGCCAATCATGGGATGATTGGTGGGATACATTAAGATTGATTTGATAAACATCAAAGGCAAGCTTCCAATTCTTTCTGGTTTAGTCATATGAGATAGTGATAGAACAGATTGAATGTCTAGAGAATGACAATACTCAATGACGTATGCCTTCAGGTTCATGACCTGAACGATGAGATCATACGGATGCTAAGAGTTTGTACATTCTTGTTATGTCCCTAGTCGGATGTCATTGTGGAAGGTATATAGATAGCAATGACACACAAGACTAGATTGTGGTGTTGGTTGATGACAGAATCTCATTAGTCATGATATAGAGATATCAAACCAAACACATAGGTACTTGTTAGAGAACAAGTGTACCGGACAGACCCACCGTGAGTTTGACACATGGAACCATGAGATGGTAGTCACAGTCAGTACTCACAGTGATGGTGGTGAGTGTGATTCTTAGACATGAAATCACTGCACTCAACACATGTCCTTGGGCACACTTTGACATCATCAAACGCAGTCCTGAAACAAGGGTTGTTATAAAGGTGATGATTGGGTGGCTTTGACACATGGGGCTTTTGAGGGGTGAGTGATAGATATGGGATTTGTCCCTCCTGAGGGAGTTTGATATCCAAGGCCACTTGATGAGTAGGATTGAGATAGGCGTGTGCACGCATGTGTGAATCAGTATGTGATATTGATGTCATACATATCTCCTTCAATCTACTCTGAGATCAAGAAAGTGAATGAACGTTGACAGGATGACTGTTCCATGCCTTGAGTTCATTCGGGATATCAGTGATAAAGGAATTATACATTCACTGTAACACCATTCACGGATTGTAGGATGAAAGTTGTTCTCCAACTTTCTACTTTCACTTGGGTAGCAATGATGTGTCACTAGGCACCGCTCTTTGCTTGTGAAGTCATAAGTGTTATGGACTTTCACTGCCAACGTGAAATGGACCTGCAGGGTCACACACATAGGATTTAACCTGGAAGAGGAGTTTTGTCCACAAAGCAATGTTTAGATTGATTACTAAAGGAGTTTAGTAGTTCAATTAAACACTCAATCAGTCGATAGCTCAATATCATATGGTTCAAGGTGTTGGACGCATTGATTGGAGTATCAGATTGATTGAAATCGCAATTGACTGATTTTGCCCAACCTGTGCTCCCAACCGATCGGCTCATGTGATGAACCGGTCGGATGAGGTGCTGAACCGGTCGGCTGGAGTGTCCAGGCCGATCGGCTCATGCCCAGGTTGAAACGACCGGTTCAAGGGTTGAACCGATCGGCTCAACTGGTGCAACCGACCAGTTGGGAAAGTCATGTCGGCAAGAATTTTTCTTTGGTTTCAAATTGCCCAATTCGATTGGGAATAACATTGGTATTCGATACCAATTGAGAACGAAACAAGGAAAGTCTTTTTGAGCTGGATTAGGACCATGAACCGATCGGTTCAGGGAACCAACCGATCGGTTGGAGTGCCCCAAACGATCGGCTCAGGTCCAACCGATCGGCTCAATGGCCGAACCGATCGGTTCAGTTGTGAACCGATCATTTCAAGTTGCGAACCGGTTGCTTTTTGTGAAAATTCTCGAACCCTTCTACTCCTGCTTTTAGTCCCGCATTTCCCGGGATGGAGAACCCTGTCCCATGACTCTCCTATATATATAGGGGTATTGGGGGCTTCTCAAAGAACAGCTCAGTGCAACCAGTTGCTCTGCAAGTTGTCGTTCTCTCTGGTTTTGGTAACCGTGAGAGAGCCCGAGCAAGTGCTTCCCGCAAAAGGGAGGTGCATCAAGGGAAGGACAACTGCAGTTGCAACAGGAAGCAGGAGAGTGTGTTGGCGACTAGTACGTCAACAGGAGGGTGCGACTCCTTCCACTTCCTTGTGGGACAAGGAGAGTGCAGTTCCAGGTGGTCCGTGTGGACTACTACAGAGGCGGGAGGACACTGCCGCTCAGGAGGACAACTGTCATCCGACAGTCTGGTAGGAAGAGGAGGAGTCAGTCCCGGTGCGACCAGGAGCTGCACAGACACCTTCCAAGACCGGAGTTGAAGACCGTGCATTACGCGAGGTATTGTCGCCGAGCAAGCCTCGGGACAAGGTATGATTCCACAAACCATCATTTCCTATTATATAGACGTTGACGCTTTTCCTCGGTATGGGTTGGGGGAGAAATTTTTTGTTTCCGCTGCCTTCTCTGTCTCCCCTATAAACCCAACAGTGGTATCAGAGCCACGTCAACTGCTCTATATTTTAGGAATATCGATATGATCTATTTTGGTTTGTCGCCTTTATTTATTGCATGTGATGCGAATAATATCGGCTTTATGCATGTCCAATCCTAAATCCACAAATCCCTAATTACATATATGATATGTATTATTAATGCACTCGATACGCGTCGCCCTTAAACAAGTTTTGTGGTGGATGTATGTAGCGTGATTATGGCCTATAAACCCCTATCTGTGTGTGGTTGTTTGTGGTTGCTTGCATCTCGGTCTGCGCACCGATATTCCCTCTCTTATTCCTGATGTAACTCGAAATAATTCAAGATTCTTTCCTACCTTTGCTCCCCCCGAATGTAACTCGGGGTTTTCCTTTTTAAGCAATGTAATAAATAGAATAGGATTTTATTTCCTATTATGTCAAAGACCGGCGGACATCAAGACGACTGCTCAGACGGTCGGTTCAAGGCATGAACCGATCGGTTGACCTTCCAGACGGTCGGTTCAAGGAGTGAACCGATCGGTTGATGACCGGTTCGAGGAGCGAGACGAGCGGGTGGCGGACATGATGAGATGCACGATGACCAGGCGAATCGATCGGTTGGAGGAGCCAACCGATCAGCTGGTGGCACCCAGACGACCGGCTGGAGGTACAGATCTTTCATGTAATGAGTTGATCAACTCGGATAGCAAGGCACAGTGTTCATCTTGTACAGGTTGCATGTGATGTAGACCTAGATGACCGTGATTCCTCTTGGCTCGAGGAATCACATTAGGATGGCCGTAATCATCGCTTTTTATCGTTTGTGCATGTTTTCTGTGGGATATAGCATGTATATGATACGTACTATGTATTGTGGTGATTGGATATGTATATGTATATAAAACCAAATCCCTCATTAAAATATTAAGTTTTAGATGCCTTCCAAATGCGACACATGAGAAAAGCTTGTTCGACCAAGTGTGGGCACGCCCTAGCGTGGTGCACCGTCTACATCGTGGAAGCGTGAAGGATGAATGTGTGGGTCTGCCCTAGCAGGGTGCATGTTCATCGTGTTTGCTTTGGGTCGGACTTAACAAGGTGATCTAGATGGGATCTAGTACCTTGAGGCATGGAGATGATCTTTGCAAAGAGTTGTATATGACATCTTATCAAGAGTTGCATATGATGCAATTGGCAAAAGTTGCCTACCTGAGAGATCTACGTTGTGGGTGACAGCCCTAGTTGGTCCATGGCTTAGAGGATTTCAGGATCTTGCCCACTAGAAGGTTGTACGCTGCAATCTTCCGAATTGATGGTGAGGGCTATCAATTTGAAGTAAAATAGTGGGAGCGATAATTAATTAAAGGCCTAATTTTATTGTCAACTTTTCAAATCAATCAAACAATTCAAAATGAGTTTTGGACTAAAATTGCATATATTTCCTTTTTGTTAATATAAATGGTTAATCAACAAATCACTTTATTTGCGATCGGTCTTTGAGACCAACAAATTAAATGGGAATAATTCCATGACTGGTTAGGATGATGATGAGAAGTGTTCTCAATCAAAGAGCGAAAGCTCTAGGTCCTAGTTATACCAGAACCAGATGAACTCGATCCCACCACATCAATGGCTGAAAGTATGCTTATGGAAGCATACTGAGGATGATATTGATGAGGAGTGCTTGATGTTGTGTTCTCTAAACTATGAGTTGTAGAGACAACATGAGGCATATGATGTCTCCAAGATAATGTCCTAGTATGTCATGACAGAAGGAGATCATGTAAGGTATTCACACACTCAATGTGATTGGGTATGTGGAAAACCTAACTAAGAAGGATTCCCTCTGAGCCAAGAGTTGGCTATTGGTATGATACTGCAAGTGTTGCAAAATCATACAGTTCATGATAAACTACAACATGAACGACTTTGACAAGCGTTGACAAAGTTGTTGGACATTTTGAGGATAGTCGAGGCAAAGATAAAGAAAGACAAATCATAATCTTTGATGTGATCAAAGAAAAGGTAATTCTTAAGGGCAAGGACAAGGGCAAAGCTAAGAAGTGTTCTGATGCTAGCCAGAAATCCAAGCCGTCTTTAGCCTCAAGGCACATGGGGAAAGGGTGTATGAGGGAATTGCCCTCTATATCTGGAAGAACAAAAGAAGATGAAGGAGGGGATGGAGATCTCCACCTAAGGTATCATGAAATGAACTGCTTCTTTATCCAAGGTATATGATACCAAGATATGGATATGTCATATATGATATGCAATATCCGCAAAGAAGTGATGGCCTTTGTGAAAGGACCAAGAAAGAAGTACCCATCATTGGAGCAAGTGTTGCTGCCATAGATAGGAGTATCTTTCAGTTTATTTCAGCCTAAAAGGGCACGAAATAGAGTTGAGAACTGCTATTTCATATATTGCCAATAGATAGAAACACTTTATTATTGCATATTGTATGACAATGATGGAAATTAATAAAGTTGATGTCTCGATCTTAAAGATATGATCTTTGTGGCAATGCCTTGCTTATCTTGTGGTATTTGATATGCATAAGATAAAATGATACCTAAAAGTTATAGATAACTCAAACAATCTAATTAGCATCAATCATGAGAAATTCATTTCTAGTTTCCATATGATGGATAAATCTAGACTCTTTTGGTTAGAGAACCAGTAAGAGACATGAATATCTTGGACATGATTAATCAATCTTCACTAATATAGTGGGAGAGTGATTATCCTATTAGGTATAATACATATGATGTATTTACATACCTATTGGAACAAATGCTAATACTTCAAATGGTGTTTAGAGAAATACCAATATGAATATCTTGAAGTGTTCAAGATTATCATAGATGAAGTACAAATTTGGTAAAGTGTTAATTCTTGATGAGATCAATGAATGAAATACTTGGACCAAATGTTTGAGATCCTTATGAGTGATTATGATAGTGTATCATAGTGAACTCATGATTAAGGCATGGTGATGTCTAAATCAAGAAAGAATCATACTCTAAGGAGTTAGAGAATGATTATCAATTAACTGAATTCTTCTTAATAAAAGAATACCCCACACTAATAAAGGAAATTAAGAATCACAAGGGTTGTGAGTTCTTATATCCTTAACAGATACACCTCAATTATCTATGTGATGAGTTGTTCATATGATGAGTCAACTATCTAGATGAATATGAGGAATCAGATTTTGAGTTATGGTATAAGACCATTACATCCTAAATGACATCCATGTGAACCATAAGGTATGACCTTGAAGATAGCACTCATTGGATCATATCCATAAGTGCAAATGAGTCTTAAGTGTTAAGACACATGGATAACATTTTGAGAAGGATGATGCTTTTTTATTGCAACTGAATGACTAAGACATTTGGCATATGGATACTAAAACCACATTCCCATGAGGAATAAAACTAGGATGTGTACGTGACACAGCCTATAAGGTTTATGAATCCACTAATGCAAATGAACTCTATAAGTTCCAATGGACTAATCAATGTGATTGATTGAGTACAAGCAACTCAGAATTGGATCTTTACTTTGATGATATAGTCAAAGGGTTTGACTGACATGTCAAAGATAAAGAAAGGATCTGTGATTTAGTGGGAGCGTGTTCACATTCCACATGTTGATGTGAAATGGAATTGTTCTAGAATGGAAATCCAAAAGTGGAAATTATCATTAAGGAAGATAGAGATGTTTCCTATATGATAGGAATAGATATCTATAGAGATAGTTCTTGACAAATCTCTTGACCTGGAAAATAGAGAGCATACATTGGCGATCTGTACTGAAGGGTTCAGTATGCACAGATTCAGTGGGAGAAAACTTGTCCATGTTATATGGATATTAGTATCCCAAGGCCAAGTGTCCAATTCTTATGAAGAATGGGAACACTAAGAATAGATATGGATCTATCATGTATGTAATCATCCCATTGTCTTGCATGTATGACATGGCAAGAATAAAATGCATTCATCATCTTGTATGTAGGACATGGCAATATGATATGCTCATCCTGATAACTCGTATGTAGGACATGACGAGTGGATGTCTGTCTACTTCCATTAAGGGTTACTGGAATACCATAAGAACTTGATAAGTACTTGGGAAGTACTAGTTCTATGGAGATAAGGAAGAGTTCGATGTAAAGAGTTACATTGATGTGAACTTCCGAAAGGACAGAAAATTAATCGCAAAATATACATAGGATGTATAAAAGTGAAAGTTTGTTGATAATTGGAAGTGTTCCAATAAAACCATTTAAAAGGGAAATGTCGAGTATCTGTGTGTTAGATAACAACAGTGGATACTATATGGATCTGGAAGTTCATGAGATGAACTTATAGATATTCCACTCATTGATGACAAGTCTGGAATCCTTGATCATGCAATGTGGCTAAAGGTTAGCAATGGAATACTAGATCGCATATTACGGCAACTCCATCTCATACGTGTGACGTACAGCGAAGAGATGAGAGATATGCAATTTATACTGACTTTGGCAAGGTGTTGCCATTACTCACTATATTGGCACAAGAGCACGGTAACATGTGGGACATGTTTGAAGATCACTATGAATATGATTCATGGGTGATTGGCTCACAGTGCAAGTGGGAGTCTGTTGGTATGTATGCCCTGAGAGCCAATCATGGGATGATTGGTGGGATACATTAAGATTGATTTGATAAACATCAAAGGCAAGCTTCCAATTCTTTCTGGTTCAGTCATATGAGATAGTGATAGAATAGATTGAATGTCTAGAGAATGACACTACTCAATGACGTATACCTTCAGGTTCATGACCTGAACGATGAGATCATACATATGCTAAGAGTTTGTACATTCTTGTTATGTCCCTAGTCGGATGCCATTGTGGAAGGTAGATAGACAGCAATGACACACAAGACTAGATTGTGGTGTTGGTTGATGACAGAATCTCATTAGTCATGATATAGAGATATCAAACCAAACACATAGGTACTTGTTAGAGAACAAGTGTACCGGACAGACCCACCGTGAGTTTGACACATGGAACCATGAGATGGTAGTCACAGTCAGTACTCACAGTGATGGTGGTGAGTGTGATTCTTAGACCTGAAATCACTGCACTCAACACATGTCGTTGGGCACACTTTGACATCATCAAACGCAGTCCTCAAACATGGGTTGTTATAAAGGTGATGATTGGGTGGCTTTGACACATGGGGCTTTTGAGGGGTGAGTGATAGATATGGGATTTGTCCCTCCTGAGGGAGTTTGATATCCAAGGCCACTTGATGAGTAGGATTGAGATAGGCATGCACATGCATGTGTGAATCAGTATGTGATATTGATGTCATACATATCTCCTTCAATCTACTCTGAGATCAAGAAAGTGAATGAACGTTGACAGGATGACTGTTCCATGCCTTGAGTTCATTCGGGATATCAGTGACAAAGGAATTATACATTCACTGTAACACCATTCACGGATTGTAGGATGAAAGTTGTTCTCCAACTTTCTACTTTCACTTGGGTAGCAATGATGTGTGACTAGGCACCGCTCTTTGCTTGTGAAGTCATAAGTGTTATGGACTTTCACTCCCAATGTGAAATGGACCTGCAGGGTCACACACATAGGATTTAACCTGGAAGAGGAGTTTTGTCCACAAAGCAATGTTTAGATTGATTACTAAAGGAGTTTAGTAGTTCAATTAAACACTCAATCAGTCGATAGCTCAATATCATATGGTTCAAGGTGTTGGACGCATTGATTGGAGTATCGGATTGATTGAAATCGCAATTGACTGATTTTGCCCAACCTGTGCTCCCAACCGATCGGCTCATGTGATGAACCGGTCGGCTGAGGTGCTGAACGGGTCGGCTGGAGTGTCCAGGCCGATCGGCTCATGCCCAGGTTGAAACGACCGGTTCAAGGGTTGAACCGATCGGCTCAACTGGTGCAACCGACCAGTTGGGAAAGTCATGTCGGCAAGAATTTTTCTTTGGTTTCAAATTGCCCAATTTGATTGGGAATAACATTGGTATTCGATACCAATTGAGAACGAAACAAGGAAAGTCTTTTTGAGATGGATTAGGACCATGAACCGATCGGTTCAGGGAACCAACCGATCGGTTGGAGTGCCCCAAACAATCGGCTCAGGTCCAACCGATCGGCTCAATGGCCGAACCGATCGGTTCAGTTGTGAACTGATCATTTCAAGTTGCGAACCGGTTGCTTTTTGTGAAAATTCTCGAACCCTTCTACTCCTGCTTTTAGTCCCGCATTTCCCGGGATGGAGAACCCTGTCCCATGACTCTCCTATATATATAGGGGTATTGGGGGCTTCTCAAAGAATAGCTCAGTGCAACCAGTTGCTCTGCAAGTTGTCGTTCTCTCTGGTTTTGGTAACCGTGAGAGAGCCCGAGCAAGTGCTTCCCGTAAAAGGGAGGTGCAGCAAGGGAAGGACAACTGCAGTTGCAACAGGAAGCAGGAGAGTGTGTTGGCGACTAGTACGTCAACAGGAGGGTGCGACTCATTCCACTTCCTTGTGGGACAAGGAGAGTGGAGTTCCAGGTGGTCTGTGTGGACTACTATAGAGGCGGGAGGACACTACCGCTCAGGAGGACAACTGTCATCCGACAGTCCGGTAGGAGGAGGAGTCGTCAGTCCCGGTGCGACCAGGAGCTGCACAGACACCGTCCAAGACCGGAGTTGAAGACCGCGCATTGCGTGAGGTATTGTCGCCGAGCAAGCCTCGGGACAAGGTATGATTCCACAAACCATCCTTTCCTATTATATAGACGTTGACGCTTTTCCTCGGTATGGGTTGGGGGAGAAATTTTTTGTTTCCGCTGCCTTCTCTGTCTCCCCTATAAACCCAACAGCTACCAGATCTGTCACTGCATCCCATCTGATCTGACCTACAACAGGTCCTACAATTGTGGTCACCTCCACCACCAGTGGCCCGTCATCACCATCCTGTCATCTGCAAGCACACCCATAACCACTCCTCGGTCTCCACGACAGCCAGCTTCCTCACTAGTACCACTGCCACCCCCTGCAACGACGGCGACACATCTCTTCCACCCTGAACTGTCGATCGACCTCCTGGGCCATAGACTCTCTGTTCTCTATTCTCGCCGGTGGAAGTAGCACTCACCCTGGTGCACACCGACGAGCCTCCACCATGGCGTCTCCTTCCTCACCCTCTCCTCTCTGACGTGCTTTCAGGTTCTGCCATCAACGACCACAGACCATCATACTCCCTCAACCTGTAACGTTGCCAGCACTGGGAAAAGGAAACCTCTATCCTTCCCTCGCCAACATCGACGTCATGGGTTACTAAAGGAGTCACTGCAGATCTAGCTTCATCCCTAAACACTACAGCTACCTCCATCAAGCACCTCCTTCTCTGCCCCGCTCTAAAGATGTCAACAGACTCAAACCATGGCAGGCTGGATGACATACCAATGGTGTCTTTGCTACATCCACGAGGCCTCAAAGAGATGATTAGATTTGAGTGGATTGTCTGAGTTTGGAGACACTCGAGTTCCATTGTTTAGATCAGTTGGAATCAAACTAATCACCATATATTAGTGCTATTACGGCCATCATGGTAAGTTCTCCTCATATGATACTGATTTGAAGGATTGAGATATTATCATATATATAGTAAATTGCTTGGTTGACTACCTAGTTTTATTATATTAACGTACTAGCATCGGTAGAGATATTGTATGGAATACAAAAAGGTTAATAGTATCTTGTTGCTTACTAATAATATGTTATACTCTACAAGTTTGAGGTATGAGACTTAATCATTCAATAGATTTGAAGTAGCCAATATGAGGTATATGGTTTTATCTACTCTAGTTTGTTAAACAATTATTCATCTAGTATCCGGTAATTTAATTGTTATAATAATGAGAGGCCTAACAATGTTGTACATGTGTTTATTAAATCACAAATTAGTCATTACTCAATCTTCTAAGAATACGACACTTGGTGATGATAATAAATAATACCACAATAGATTAACCAAATACTAATGTATTTTAGCATATGGATATGGGGATGAGATCAACTCAATAGCTAGACACTAGTAGATGATTATATATATAGTTTTAACTATTTTAGAACAACACCTAATGTTTCTATATGTGACTTAGAATTAAATAATAGGAAAACACTATTTATAGTAATACCTATGTGGAGTATGATGAAATATGCATACTTTTTTACCCATATATACATTAAGAGATGCTTATGTTTTCACACATGCTTGTAAGCAAGACTAAGATCATAGATTCTTGGAATAAGAGAAATTCAATAAAGATAGTTAAAATTGAGGAATCTGGTTAATGCCAATACATATATGTAATAATTGCATATTTAGACTTATGTGGCTAAATATAGATGTTAGATCTCAATCGGATACCTAAGGGTAGCATGTTAAACACAATTACGACTAAAATCCCTAATACGCCTTTAGGCAACTATAATTAGAATAAAATGCGCTATGAAAATGGATAATAGGAATGTACTCACTTGTTCACTTGATTTTATCTAATGTATATAATGTGTTCCTAGGGTGAGTGCTCAACTTTGGGGACCAAGTATAACAACTGAACACGCCATTAATCATGAAGATCAGGTCTGTGACCCCTATGTATGTGACTCCTATGTATGTGGACCTTATTTGTATGTGAATCATATTTATGTATGTGAAATATATATGTTCATGTGAAACTTATTTACCAATGAATGATGAATGTGGAATGTATTTGTGCAAGTCACACCTATCCTTATGTTGGCCTTTTATCCATCCCTACCTTCATTATGTGCTAGCCTTGTTATCCTTCTAGATGTCTTTATTTGACTCTTTACTATGTGATGCTTCTATTGCCTATGTAGCTCATTTAATTGTAACTCTTGGATCTTGCTATGGCCAATGTTGGCTCATCCATTTATTGAGATTATTTAATTGGGTTTTATTCCCATTTTGCAATGTTGCAATGTTGTTACTTCTCACTACTGCCAAGTGACTATTTAAGCATGATGTATTTTAGGCCAAATGACAATGTAGTGTACATGAGTACAAACCACCCATAGGTCACTGAGGTTTTAGTCCTCCTACCGGGCACTGGGGTTTTAGTCCCCCTGCCATTTTATATTAGGCACTAGGGTTTTAGTCCCCCTGCCACTTTATATAGGCATTGGGGTTTTAGTCCCCCTACCACTGGTGAGGTCCGGTAGGTGCCTCACCCTACATTGAGATGACTTTATGTCTTAATATATTCATGCTATGTGATTGTTATTGTGGTGATTGATTATGGCAGTTCTCTATTTCTTATTTGAATATTTGTCTCATTCTCTTAAAATTTTGTAGCTTAGAGAATCTTTTATTATGCAATGTTGTTGACTATTACTTGTCCTATTCCTTTTGATTGACACATACTTTTATCCTTCTTTTGTTGGATGATCCTAACCATCCAAGTATAGGGTCAGAGTGCGTAGCTGAAGCTTGGTGAACCTAAGGCTAAGGATAGGACAAGAAGAAAAAGAACATATAACTTACATGGTCATAGTTGCCTTTATATTAAGTTGTTTTGTTTGGAGACAATATTGACTTAGTCTAAGTCTTCCTATACCTAGATCCTATGTTTTGTATAAAGTTGTACTTCCTTTATGAAAAATTTATAATATACTCTTTATACATTTTGAATAAAGTCAAGTTTTATTTCTTCCGCTGCCACACATTTGATGTATTTGTTTATCATGTTTAATAGTAGAGACTTGGTCTTTACATTATGTGAGATGATGAACCGAAATTAATTGTAACTTCCTTCTATCTTGACTTATTATAATAATAATATGCTTTCTTATGTTTTGAGACAAAATCATTAAGTAAAATCCTTAATTGGGCTCAATTTGCATTTTGTTTCTCTTAATTTCAAGTTTGCTTGCTATTTGTGGACTTAATTGTAAATTCATCATAATAAGAGGATCTAATTGAAAATTGTGTTCAAAGTATCAAAAATTAAGTTTTTCTTTACACTCATACTTTCTTATTCCTTGAAATCAATTTCTTAAGAGATGACTCTAATTTGACTTTGATTGTGCCTTGTCTGTGTTGATTTGCAATCTCATGAACAATTTGTTGACTAATATGAAATTTTAGCCTAATTAAAGAATAAAATGAAAATGTAATATAAGTGCATGCTTTCCTTTATATAATTCTTAATTTGATGAATTTTTTTGTATGGTTTTTCATCCTAGAGTTTGTAAACCTAATCCTAGCTAGTACAATGGTAGATGAGGATCGATGGAACTCTCACCCAATAAAAGTCTAGGACCCCTCATCCGATGAGAGTCTTAGACCACTCCACTAATGAGATTCCTAGACCTCAAAACCTATGGACTTATGTACCTCTCAATTGATGGAGTTCATGAACTCGTTAACGGATGAGAGTCCTGGAGGAAACAACTAATGAGTAGTCTAAACATTAAAACCAATGGAATCGCTAGGTTGCCAAAGATGGAAGTTTTGGAGCTTAAAATTGATCAAAGACCAAAAAGTAGGTATATGAGATCTCTATATGTGCAAGCCAATGGATTATCTGGGTTTGAGAGCCAATGGAAACCCTAGACATGGAAATCAATGAGAGGATTGACTTGACAATTGATGATGCTTTTGAGTTGCCAACCAGTGAAGCTATAATGTACCCTAACTGATGGACTTCTAACAAATGGAAGTTCTAGATTTATGAAAATTCTATATAGATCAATGATAATGATTTCAAGGTCAATAAAAATGTATAATGGTCAATGAGAATGTTTCTTTGACCAATGAAAGTCCCATATTGACCAATGTGAATTGTAGACATTATTTATTGCCAATTTTGACATTTGCACCAATTTTAGCTTATAAAAAAACCTCCTCATTGGCCTAGAATCCCATTTGACACCCCCAAGTGCTAGTGGAAATGTTGAGGAAGCTATGGAGGTCGATGCCCATGGATGCAACCTTGCATGTGTATGCATGTCAAAGATCTAGCAACTCCATAGTATTTTCAGACTCCACCCTTATTTCTTGCATCAAAAATGTATTATCATCTCCCTTAGTTTCTTCATCCTTATTTTATTTATATCTTATTTCTTGGCCAAAATACATGTTCTTTCATGGTGGAAACTTGCCCATCTAGCTAAAGTACCTTCTTTTCTCCTTTTTTCCCTTATTTGCCCTAAATCCACAGAGGAGTCATCTTGGAGATGGAAACATGATGTTGGGTGTGGAAATAAGGTTTGCATGAGTTGTTCGTTGTTCCTCATTTTCATTACCAAGCTAGGAAAGTGATATAACATATAATCCCTTTTTTTCCTACAATTTATCTTTAATCAATAATCTTTTTCAAAATGTGCCTAACTTGCTTAAAAGAAGAATCTTTATGGTCTGATTTGGAAGGAAAATATGTGCATACCAAACTTTTAGTCTTCCTTTGTCTATTACAGATGCTTCCACTTCATCAAAATGCATTCTTGTAAGTTTTTGTGGGATAAATAATGAAATGCATGCTTAAGAACCCTAATTGCTTATTTTGGATATTTTGATATTACATTCATGTTGAACAAAATGTTGTTGTAGATATACTAATTGTGAGGGGTTCGAAGATGATTTTCATGACATTACTTATGTGAGAACCCATCTCACTAAACAAGGTTAATCAAAACATAAAACACAATCGATCACTAATTAATCACATACCAAGAAAATAGGTAAATTAAAACTGATTTTTAACATTAGCACAGGTTCTGAAACATTTGCATTTAAGCCTAACATATTGCTTATATTCATAATATGCCAAGAACATGATACAATTTGTTCCATGGACTCAGCCGCACAATATGTACATAGGATAACATACTTCATACATGCCACATAAACCAACATTAACATGCTAAAAATATCTTGATTCCTTTGAAACAGCATATACAAACTTTCCTGCCCGAACCTGAGAGTACAGGGATGACTCTAGGACACACTAGACACCAAAAAAACTATCTCTAATGTACATTACCTCATCTCCTCCTTATTGTCACGAATCTTCTTCCACTGTTGTCGATCACCTAAAAAGATGTGGTGACCCACGGGGTGAGACCTAATCCCAGCGAGAGATATAACTCTCAACACCGCTTATAGATTACATCGGGTTAAGTGATTAAACAGTTTAAGCAGATTAAACAAGTATAACAAATAGGCTTAGTAGTAGTGACAATTATCAAAATATAGATGAGAACATATAATAATATCATCATTAGCCTAACTTCCATACTCTAGTTTGATAACAATATAAGCAATTCAATACACCATTATCAAGTCTAGTAGCATATCATCTCTATCATCATAAATAAGTTTGACAGCATAAGCATATCTAAAAACATTAGAATATCTAACTGGTTGAACAGATCAACATCATAAGTAGACCTAACAACATAAGCAAAACTACCTGCATAAGAATGATTAGCAATATAGGAATCTCTAATACAGAGGCATAGCTTGCAATATAAGCATAGCTAACAACATGTGATAACTAATGTCATGGTCTTAGCCAACACAGATAGTATATATATTAACTTAAACATGTCTACTATATGTACACATCTATAACATGAGCACATCCACAACATAAGTATGTCTACTAACTTTTTAATGTTTTAAACATCATCTCTATGTAAAAAGAATAAGCAAGGGTTATCATCCAATGTGAAGCATTATCTATAACCCTAAATAGATATGCTACACGGTTATATTACATCTTTTATTAAGCCATGGGGAGTTTGATCATACCACCCAAAGTCCAATTGTCCACAACTTGGTCGCAATCAGTTTCATACACGATCTAGAAAGAGTCAGACTCCAATATCTTCTCCATACTCGGTCAGTACACGTATGCACCACACTGATATAGTCAATCTGCAAACAGTGACATATAGTCATGTAACTATCCTACCTTGGTACATGTCATTGCACTAGCAAACAGGGAATCCAAACTAAATCATTGAGGTACAACCGCGATTATCCTCCAATCACATCATATAATAATCACCGAGACCTGGTCGGAGTTATTCCCAAAAAGCGGGCTAGGTATGACTACAACCATCCTCCTAAAACACTTGGTGTTAAGATGACAAGCACCCCCACATACTCAACAATATGCACTCTGAGTTTCCCTTGGGAAGACTTGTTTTGCCATCCAGCGAGTTCTGACACTAAAGATGGTTCTATGGCTTAGCACACTAGATGATTAGGGTTTCACTTTATTAGTTATTCCAATTGGGTGAATTAAGGTTGCATCATACAAGTGGACATACAAACCCTTATTCATTTCTAGCAAACATTGCTATATAACAACTTCAAAAGATACAAAATGTATGAAATGTAATGTTCTTCATCTTTTCATCACATGGTACTATTCAATGCCATTCATGAGACTACACTTGTCATCATACTATCACAGGATATTAATCCTTATCATAAAATCACAGGGTATCAACCATTGTTGACATAAGAGGATTACACCTCATTCAAGTCTCAACCATGCCCAAAGGTCATTAAGACCATCACATCATTCCCTGCAAGTTCATCATTATCCTTCCATGTGTTATAACAAGGCTCAACAAACATCACCACACATGTGATGCACAGTCTCAGCATGATACTTCGTTAAAGAACTAAAAGATATTTATAGGATAGCATTGTAGTGTTATCTTAGCATTAAGACCATTCCTTTATTATATCAATATATAAGGAAGCTATATGATTGGCCATCATCACACTGATAGTGTACAAGTTTAGCATAGGAAAACATAAATCATAAAGTTATGATGACTACTAGTTAACACATTAGAGCTATAATCAGCCATTAGGAAGGATATTCCATCATTATATTAACCATTCAAGGAAGGGTAGCATAACTAACTACCATCATCTATTAACATTAGGTTAGGTTCAACAAGATAAGTTACTTTGATGTTACAAATCAACACTCATACCCAAACCCTAACTCATGGCTTCCCAATTGAATTATGGATGCATAAGGTAAAGCATCACAATCAAATCCCATACTATCTTCAAGTATGGATCCAATCATAACTCAAGGTGTAACCATCATGTTATAGCATACTAGGGTTCAACCACAATAAGAGAGTACTCCATGATTCTATTCATCATTAAAGGGGTTGTTCACAATCAATTACCATTACTTGGTTATATTAGGGTTAAGTGTAATGAGTTGTATCCCATTAGGGTTGTATATCAACACAATATGGTCATTATCATTTCTATTTATATGAGGGAAAAGGTAAGACTACATAAATAACGGAAAACGTCCATCAGTTTCAACATCATTCAAACATACCAACATATTACAAGCATCAACCTAGAATTCTTGAGTGTTGAGGAAGGTAAAACCATTGGTTATTTGCATAAGTAAAAAACCTAAACAAACCACCTAAAAATCCCTTAAGTTGTGACCTAGAAAGAGTCACCATATATCCCTAAACATACCTTGTTTAATAACATAAAGGGTACCATCGGTTGTAGGGATAAAACCCACCATTAGTTGTATATTTAAAACAAACCATCCATTTGTCAACATACGAGCTTCTTAAGTTGATCACATAGGGTAAACCATTGGATTTACATTATTAGAACTCACATATTATACTATGGGCTTCAATGCAAAACAATTGGATGTTGAAGCTTTCAATCTCAACCATTGGGTCAAGTTCATCACTTAAAACAATTGATTAGAGTGTATCTCTAACCCTCAATTCATTTGACCCAATAAACCATCAATTTGGTCTTAAAAGAAGTAATATAGAAAACCTAGATTCACCATTGTTTGTGTCTTATTATGTCACCATCGGTTGAGGGGGCCAACACTACCATCATCTATCTCCATCAGATATTGAGCTAATGTCATCATCGGTTATGCCAACTTTTTGGGTACATAAACCATTGATCATTAAGCTTACAAAAGAGACTAACACAGACCTGAGGTGTGACCATGGGTTGACACCATCGGTTGTCACCATTGTTCATCACCATAAGTTATCATGAAGACAACACCATTGGTTGTCACATAAGTATGACCATCGGTTCATGTGTAAAGAAGAAAACAACTTAGAAACTTAAGTATAGACCATCTTTGATAGGTTCTTGGCACCATCGGTTGCCATACCAACTTGATCTAAGTCTTCTTATACCTTAGGAAGAATGTGCACATAGTTTCAGGTTCATCTAGAGCAGGAAACCTGATACGACCAATATTGCATGTCCAAAAGGAGGCTGACTCAGAAGGATTGAACTTTAAATTTATAACCCGAAACCTTCAAGGACCCCCACAACTTTATTATGGGGTCGAAGTAGATATACGACATCCAACATAGGGATGTGTGGACGTTTAGGACACTTAAAATCTCACTCTTAAGTCAGATAAGCCAATCTTATAGTCGATAAAAGTATAGAGCTAGAACTAGTCTAGCAGATTTTTACGAAGTAAAACAAAATAACGCAAAGAAAACAAAACAAAGTCTGTAGGGTTCTACTAATCAGATAGAAAGAGTTCCTAGCTATGTGACCACAACTTCGGCAGTCTATGCACCTGTTCTTGAGTGTAGACAACCCTCAAGCACCCCAACAAGCAACCAACATCCAAACATAGTGCGTACTGTGGCATCTGTTCTTGTGGGGTCATCCCACTCGCTTTCACACAATGTGACTAAAACCCATCAATGATATGAAACCTCTCCCGAGGATGTCAAATCAACACCCTAGAATATTCTAGATTCCCTCTCAGGTCTAGAATATTCTGAGATGCTAGGAACAGGTGTGATCTAGAAAGAACCTAGTAGTGGACCCGACCGTGTCGGGCTAGGCCCGACCATGCCCAGGTCTACGGTTCTGCATAGATCACCTTGAACCGTCCTTCTTTCATATTCAGATCCAAACTACTTTCTCTTATCTATTTCTACAACGAATCTCTCGATATAAGTAGAAATAGAAATTCAAGCAAGAAAGAGATCAACCAAACTACAAATCATAACTTGAAAGAGAAGATAGAATAGAAAGCATACTAGATCGGGAATAAAACTACTTGATTAAGGTAAAAGTACATAAACTTGCCCATAACGGGCTATGTAGCTAAGAAGGAGCTCAACTAGCCATGGACAAACGTAGTTGGCACCGAACAAAAATGGAAGAACATCATTTGTACATAAACAAAGGATAATAGAAGAAGAAAGGAGAAGAAGAAGAGATTTAGCCCATAGAGGAGAGGTTTCTCTCCCTCCTTAACCTTCGTATAGGCCGAATCTCGTCTTTGGGTCGTCTTTCTTGGTCTTTTGGACTCCTTGGCATCCTTTCTCTTTGATTCTGCCCCAAATAGTAGCTTGGTGGGTGTATGGAAGTGAAAGGTGGCTGAGAATGGTAGGATACTGATGAATGGTGGTGGAAAATGGTGGTAGATGGAATAATACTAGAGGAACAGACATAGGACAAGCACTTCAGCCCTTTCAGACCTTCAAACTCTCCCATGGGACTCTGGGAACCAAGAATGTGTGGAACCAGAAAAATCTTTGAACCCCTCTCAAGGTCGTGAGGGGTGGGTATTTATAGGTGAAGGCGGAGTGTATGTGGCACCTATCCCGATCGTAGCCCTAGTCTCATCCCAACTGTACCAAGCTAGGCACAGTCGTGCTTGGGGTCACAGTCAACACAGACGCCATGGTCGAGATAGATGCCATGATCGACACAGATGCCACGGTCAAGACAGATGCCATGGTCGATGCATATGCCACAGTCGAAGTAGGTGTTGTTCCCTATCTTCGGCCCGACCGTACTGGGCTCGACATAGCCGTACCTAGCGTACTGGTCACGATAGGTGTCATGGTAGAGACAAGTGCCGCAGGCAAAATAGGTGTCTCAGTCACGATAGGTATCGTGGTCACGGCAAGTTCCATGGTCAAGGTAGGTACCATGATCAAGGAAGGTACAATGGTCAAGACATGCACGGCTGACCCTTGTCCTCCGCACAGTCGTTCTGGGAGTCTCAGTCACATCAGGCGTCACAGTCACGACAGATGGAAGCCTAGCTTCTGCAAAAACCATGTGTTGGGAGAAATTTTGGAGAATAGATGTCTTTTCAGGTTTGGTGCCTATAAGTCCCAAAATTGGCTAGATGAGCAACTTCATCTATGAAAAGATATAAATCACTAAAAGTTAAGAATGTAGGGTTATTTTGGGAAAATTAAGGCTATAATGACACAAAACCATAAATAAATTCTTAGCATAATTGCCTGAATTTGGGTGTTATCAACCACCCCAAGCTTAAACCTTTGCTTGTCCTTAAGCAAGATTGTACTCAAAGAACAAAAGATAACATCCAAATTAAGCTTGGCGATAAATGTTAAAGTTAACAAAATAATTTAAAATATAAATTCTCTTGACCCATGTTGTTTCATAGAAACCCCCCCCCACACAAATTGAGCACAATCCTACTAAAGTAAGATCAAAGAGCATCTAGGCAAGATTAAGTGAATTCACTGCAACTTTTCGATACTTATGAGGGTTTGAATCATAATTGTACAACAACATAGAAGCATTGTCACATAGGTGATCATGCGGGTGATGAGCAATGAGAGATCATCATGAATTTATGTAGACCAATCAGGAAAAAAATTCCTATTTAGGTCCTAAGAAGCAAAAAAAAAAGACTCTAATGACTTTTGAGGATCCTGATCAGGTTGGTCCATGTAACAAGTAACAGTCCCTGCAGTCTGAGCCAGTTGGCCCAAAGTAGTGAGACGAACTCCTCGTACTATTCTCAAACAAACCCTACTACTGGGATGATCTCATAGGTCTCCTAGGGGTTCCTAGTGACTCTCTAATGAACCTTAGGGTGGCACTACTAGGCACGACATACCCGCACTTATGAGCGTAGTCATACACTGACTGGGCACCATCCTAAACTCTCCTAAAAGAGAAAACAATGCTCATCTATTCACACTCGGGATTTTATTCTCTACATTCTTTTTTATAGGCTTGGGTGAGAACAATTTTGATATTTTCAGGATTTTGTGGGCGGCCAAGCCTCTTTTGCAAATTTTTAACTTCTTTTCATCTTTTTGACTCAATCTAAGGTTAGAGGACGCATAGACTATCAAGGAAAAACAATCCTACTTGATTATAGCTCAAAGATCATCATTATCTGCTTGATACCTGTGTGAAAAGTAGTAATTATAATTCAAGGATTCTTATATTATAGGCAAGTTTGTGAATAACATAGCTAGGAGTCTTTGATCATGCTCTAGCTCTTTTCCAATAGTCCTATATCCTGGATTAGTCATTCACAACAAACATCAAGGGAGTAATGTTTTAATCTATAAAAGATGTGCATAACCTTAGATTTATTACCAAACTTAAGGAAAGAGTCAAAGAGAAACTCAAGCAAAAGATTAAGCAATTTAAGATGAAAATTGTGCATTTAGGCATAAAGATAAGCATTTAGTTCTAAGATTTGCATTGCACAGCCGTAATTGCAAAGATACTAATTATGAAATAAAGTCTTACGAAGCTGAAAATATATGCCAAATGCAAGGAACATATAAGATAAACATGCATGCATGCAAGGAGAGAAATAAAAGGGAAAGGCAGAAGATAGAGAGTAGTACACCCAGCCGCCCCAAGCTTAAAATTGTTGCTCATCCTTGAGCAAAGCTCAAGCTATGGATGGTGAGGAAAGCAATTTCTACTGGAAGTCACTGCTTATATATTGGTTCAAACCGTCGATGTCACCTACTGGATTCTCATAATCCTGGTGCATTCCCTACTGAAACTCGAATGACTGTCCAAAGTCCTGGGTTGGCTGGTAGAAAGGCTAGAAGGGTTGTTGGAATGGCTACTAAAAAGTCAGAGGAGGTGGTGGAGGGAAGACTATGTCGAACCTTTGTCTGAGGTATGACACATCCTGCTCCCGCGCATCGAACCACCTAATGGAGTCAGCCTTGAAATCAGTCATAAAATCATAAAGGTGCCCCAAGTTGAGATTTAGGGCATATTTCTCCTACTGAGGAGACTGCTGGTAATTCGCTGAAGGCATCTCTATGTAGGACCTCCCTGATATGGGAGGTCGTGAAAGGTTTCCCCGGTCTGCTGTCTGGCATCCTGAGTCTGTGCCACTAGTGGTGTTGAAGAAGATGCTCCTATAATCCCGCCTTCCTGATGAACATTTCCCTGAGCGTCCAATAGAGAGACGTCCATGACTATTGTCCGACATGCGAACTCTGCATTTGGTGGAAGTAGTACTCTATGACTGTTGTGACCAAAGATATAAAGATATCATGTGTTTCACTATTTGATCACCCCTGAGTGAATCAAGTGATTCAAGTCCAACTTGGACCACTTAGCCTTTTCTTGTATAAGTGCCAAATGTCCATCTCCAATCCCAAGATGGCACGCCATGAAAGTGATAATGCTTGCCATTGGCATGAATTGGACATGCTTCTTGAAAGAGTTGTGAAAGTGGTAAATGATGAAGTTCCCCACATTCACTTTTCTTCCTATTTTTGCACACCACAAAATATAGAGCTCTGTTGAACTGAGCACCCCTTGACTATCCTGCTTCTCCAGGACAAAATTCACAATCACCTGGTGCAGATAACAAAGTATCAGGTTGTGGATGTGTGAAGCTTTGAAAGCTCTAGTAACATATATGTCCTCTCCCGTAAGCATATTCCATGCTTGAGTAGCATCAAAATCATTGTCCCCTATCTCCATCCGGCCCCTGGAAATCTTGACGTAGTCCAAACCATAGTGTGACAACCAGATATTGAGGTAACCCTCAGTGACTTGACAGCTCTGGTTCAGTAGGAAAAAATGCATGACATTGTGTTGGTGGTCCTTTTGGGTCTCGAGCGTAGCATAGAACTCGCAAGTGAGTCTATGATAAGCATCACACTGCATGTATGCAAGGACGTCTAGGCCAACAACTACAAGATATTTGTCGACCTATGCTTGTATCTCGAGCTTGATGAGTGTGGCACGGTCGACATATCATGGGCCTAACAGTATCCGCTTGTCTTTGATTAAGGCATCAAACTGCTACTTTTGCTTCATATTTTTGAACAGGGGAGAGGGGAGGGAGTTTAAATTAACACCTTCAGGAGTAGGGTGGCGTCTGCTCCACTAGATGGAATTGCATGATGAAGTTGATCGGTGTAAAGATGTCGACCACTCTGTAGACGCTCATCGTTGATCTGCTACATATGAAGCTCTGTGTGTTACCGCTTCCGACAAGCCCTCCTAATGGCCTGTCAAAGTATAGAGTTCAGCATCGTGGCGTGCTCTCAACCATATCTCACTCGAGACTTCCACCAACAAATCACCGCTATAAGTGTCCATTGGAGTGGCAGACATGTGGCGGTAGTCTAAATCAGTCTTGTGTGACCCAAACCCTACTGAAGCAGAGTGCATTATCTCATCTTTGTACACTAGGTTCATGGTTCGCATGAAGTGGAGTGGATATTAGCTCTTGTGCTCTATCGGTGACGATGAGCTTCCTTCCCCTTTCTTTTGTGATTTTGTTTTCTTGAGCTTCTTGAAGATATTTCTCATTGCGTCCATCGTGCTGATTACTGTTGCTGATATTGGTCTGATCCGGCTGGGCACAACCATGTTGAGACAGGCAGGGTGGCATCCTGCTGATGTTGTCACTACTATCTCTAGTTGTTGTTGGGACCCCTGGCACGATCCTACTGGCTCTTGGCACGGGCGGGTGGAGAAAATTGATGTTGCCACATGGTCTGCTATTCCTTCTTCTACCGACTCTCGGCACGATTGGGCCTACCCTGGCATGGTCGTGCCAGTGAGAAGGCTATTGCGGCTAACAGATGTAGCAAACAAGAGTGTGTGATGGGTGAAGATAGCGGTTGCCTGGGGCAGTTGCAATGACTTTGGCGACATCTTCTGCTGCGAGGGCCGATCTGTAGAGAAGACGACAGTTTGGGGGGTTCTTCTTTTGCCAATACCATGCACGGGAATGCCTAGATTTGGCAAGGTCGTGCGGGCGAGGTGGAGAAAGTGTCTCTGGCGGTGGCAAAGTAGGTTGTGGCAGTGTAGAACAGGATGGCGGCGCTCGAGACAGTGCCAGAACAGCAGCCATGTGGTCATCGAAGACGGGGGTGGGGAAAACTGTGGTGGAAAAAGGTATTGTTGGCAGTGGTACTTGTTGTTATTATGATCGTTGTAGCTTTGGTGGTTGCTTCCAGTCTGCTAGTAGGTGGGGGAAAACAAGTGAAAGATGGGAAATGAGCAGAGGCGGCATCAGGGCTTCTCTACGGGAGGAGAGAAATTAGGTAGAAGGTGTGGAAAATAATGACTCGGCCCGGGCATATTTATAGGATGGAGCGCGCACAGTCACCCTCAGCCGGACCGTGCCAGGCTGGGCATGGTCATGCCAAGGTGGCGAAAAAGGCAGTCCAACAATGAAAATTGTGTCAAAGGTGTGAAAAGTCGGTCAAACCGTAATAGTTAGTCAAAAGGCGAAAAAGTCAGGAACAAATCGACACGTCAGTCGGTCAAGGCAACAATATTGTTGGTTTGATCGACTTTTGATCATCTGACTAAAGATTGTCTATGAAAAGTGCCATGTCATGTAGTGCCACAGCCAGCACGATTTTGCACAGCTGGGCTTGGTCATGCCAAGATGGAAAATTTTAAAAATGACTGCTTTTGACCGTTGACTGACAAGAGAGAGATCCGAATAAAAACACAGGAGCGGCCTGACCATGACGAGGCTGGCCCGGGCGGGCTCAGGTCTTAGAGAATCTGGATTTTAGTGGAAAAAATGAGGGTGGAAGGCATTGAAAATAGCATTTGAATCAAACACCACAGGAGAACAACAAGATATACCAAAAACTTCTTTCAAAAAGATAGACCAAAAGTAGCTGTCAGGGTGAAAAGGAGGAAATGCATGCAATGATGAGTAAAAGAAATCTAGATGATGCAAAGGAAACTAGATTTGAATATTTAGAGGAAAGAAAAATCTTGAATTGACGTTATTATGCAAAAATTTAAAAATTAAAATTAAAGAAAAATTGTGTAGGTAATAGGGGGTGGCTATCCTAAAACTCCTGCACTTGGATCCCAAATCCATAGTTTTGGGGTCTGTGTTACATTGTCTTGTCGATCGGGTCCACCATGTAGGAGTATAATAGTGGGAGACATGAGCCCTTCTGACTCTGTAGAAGAGAAATAAAATCCACCGACTCGGTGAAGTCATCTCTGTGCTCAGATTTACTTGAACTACACTAAATAAATTCTTCAGTAGAGCATCCTCAAGGTATCCCCCAATGTATGAATCTGAATAGAAAGGCCGTAGGATGCCAGCATAGGATGAGATGGAGGGGAGTGACTGGAAGTCTTCTACAGGGCTCCTCTTTTCTATCTCCGCCTTTGAACTTGAGGTTGGATGCTTAGATAAACTGTCATGTATAGTCTGAGTCATCCAATCATCTTCCAAATAAGAAGTATCCCCAAGTGAATCTATTTTTGGTTCTACCACCCCATGCTTGTCGCATTCTATGGGGTCTGGGGTATCTTCATGCTTACCAACCATGTTGTAGTGGATTGCCAATCCTTCTCCCTTGATGTCAACTCTTCCTTGAAAAGGGATTGTGGACAATGTTGGCTCATGTTGGTCCAATTCATCATCATATCTATACTCACTTCACTGAGATGAATAGTCATCGTCACTTCCATCGAAAAAATTGTTCCAAACCATGAATGGCTTACTGCTCAAAGCAAAGCCACAAGTCTCAATATGAGAGGTATCACTCTAGTCTAGATCAATGTCAGATTCATGTTCTTCAATTGGCCTTCATGTTGTGAGGTTGTTTGACTACCCTGATCATCATCATCATAGAACCATTCATGTTTGTGGCTTGTATCTTCCATTGGGTGATCAGCTGAATCATCTGGATAGAATGAAGGTCTCCCCCATGTGGGTTGGTCTTCAAAAAAAATCCTAATGAATCCAATTGATGGTCTGAATAGGATGCTAAGGCAAGTTCCACTTCAGGCCCAATGGAATGGTTCTGATGACTATAATCTTTACAGTTGTGTGATGGAGTTTGCAATTGTATGGTAACCAAATCAATGAGCTCTTGATGCCTCCTACCCTATTCAACATCCTTATCATGAAGCTGTTGGACTTGAGCAGCAATGCTTTCAAGATCTGTCAATTCTTCCATGCACCTCTATTGGGATCACTGTATCAAACTGATCCACTTGGACAAATCCTTGTTCAACAGTTTGAGGTATACTTCTACTGCAGTCTGTGATCTCAGTGTCTACTTGGATCTGATGATCCTACTTTTCTAGTAGCTGTTGGAGCTTATTGACTTTTTCTTGGAGACGAGGACCTAAGGACGAGATTAGCGCATTGACACTTTCTCCAGCTAGCTTCACTGCTCTGATCAGATCTTGATCCCATAAAAATGTGGAAGATGAGTGATGATCGGTCATCTCCTTTGTTGGAATTTCAACATATGATGATAGTGGGGGTGAGTATAGCTTGACTAGTAGTACAACACAACCTTCAATTATTTGCCAGTAGTAGAAACTGTGGAAACACTCGGGAGGACAGGTGGACAACATGACCTGTCTTGTAGTGGAAAGATCCATGGAGGCTTATGGATGACAGAACAAATTCTTTGGGCGTGAAACATGGAAATCCACCTCCACGGTAACGGCGCCAAAAGTTGATACGACCAAAATCATGTGTCTGAAAGGAGGCAAACTCAGAATAATCGAACTTTAAATTTATAACATGAAACCTTCAAGGACCCCCGTAACTTTATTATGAGGTCGAAGTAGATATATGGGGTCAAACACAAGGAGATGGGGATGTCTAGGACGCTTAAGATGTGATGACCCAGAATTTTAGGATTTTCTTAGCCAAAGCAGTACCTTAGGGACAAGAAGGTAATATGGACGATTGATGCTCAAATTTAGGAATTGGTATGTCATGAAGGATTATTGATCCTAAGGTATGTTTTAAGGGTTTAGATAAGATAAAGCATTTGATAAATATTAGTTGCACTCATTGATTATCAATATCACTTATTAATGAGCATGGAAGTACTTGTGATTTTAAGTTCTCAACCATGGTACATATGAGTGGAAAGTAGTCTAAGGGTGGATCTTGAAGTATGACCTAGTAAAATAAAGTCCAGCTCTAGCTAATGTTGGAAGCCATTTGAGATGTACTGGAACTCAATATGCCTATACATTATCCTTTTTGAAGAACCAACATCATATTGGTCAAACATTAAGTTGTGTCCAAAATATTTGGATAGATTATATGATGAGAAACCTATGGTGGAAATTAGATGAATAAATGATGTTCTATGATAAGTTATTAGGGTTTGATATTATAAGTAAATGACAAATTGATGCATTGTGGACTATAGTCTAATGTAGAGGTGTGTCACGCGGCGCTCAATGGGATGAGAATCCATCGTACCCCCTAGCTCCTAGAGTTTAGGAGGAGGTTGCCTCCATACAATCTGTAATGAAGGAGTCAGCTACGAGGTTTGGGGGATCGTTGAATGGAGTGGTTGAACCCACCGCACATATCAGATCACAACAACAATACAGTGGGGATTACATTCCTGTGTGGAGAGAAAGAACCCCTTTCCTTGTATTCTCCACTCAAGTTGCAGTAGGACAGACAGACTAGGGAGCACCACTCTAATCTTCCCTACGGAAACCAATAGTCCTCTTCAACCTCAGAAGCCTCCTGCAATCTGTTGGTGGTCAAAGATGGCAAGAACTAGCCACCTAATTCAGTCCCTGCCCGAGAAGAAGAACTACGGAGGAGGACCGGATCTACCCGGGCACGAAGCAGAATCCAACAAAGAAGCTGATTGATGAGCTCGCCCCTCACACCTAGAAGGAGGAGCGACAACCAAAGTTGCTGCTGGAGGTCGGTTGCTCGATCATAGTCATGCCAGAGCTAGACCTCTTGATGGTGTTGTTTCAGAGGGGTACCGTGGAGGACAGGTCTTTAGAACTGATCTAGGTAGGCGTAGGGCAAGCTCACGTTTATGCGAGGCAGTGCGGGGAGGCACACCGGTCCACAACAACCATCCAGATCAGCCGGCTCCTAGGCAGCCAGATCAAAGAGGGCGGCATGAAGCTGATCTGGGCAGTGTCCAGTCGGAGAACATGTCTGTGGTAGCGTGGTGCCGCTTGTGGGGAGTGGGGTTCATGTTGGACGTGTCCTACAGGAACGATGATGGAGGGGCATGTTCAGTCTTCTGACTGGAGACCTTCCCAAGGGGACGACTGCATCAATGGACAACACACGTAGGCGTCAGGCTCTGAGCGGCACCGGCGAGCCCACCTGGGCTGTGGCTTGCGAGTTGCAAAGCCACATATCCTTGCTGCCTCAAGCCTCCCACATGCTACAGACCTTGCGGAAGCACTAGATGTTGATGAGGAGGAGAGCATTGCCACCAATCTCACGCCAGAGCTGAGTCTGAGGGTAGCGGCTCAAGCCCTGATGAACAGAAGAAAACAAAGATTTTGTGGACTCGCAATAGAAGAGAAAGGGGAGGCGAGTCGAACCAGGTCTATACCATGAACTGGGTTCAAAAACCCCAAACCGGCCGGCCCCCTGTGCCTCAGGTAGAATCAGAGAGCCCCAAAATGGACACGTGGCAGCGTCCTATTGGCCACATGAAGGTAATATTCCCAGAACTTCTATAATTCATAGAAAATAGCTCCTTGGGCCTATAATTTACCCAAAAATACCCATAGACTCAGAACAATATCCTCTACATTACTGAATCCTTAGATCAGGCTTTTAAAGCACAACTACTGATGATATTTTAATGTAGATGAGAATAATTCTTTTAAATAGTATAATTAGTAAATGCATCAGAAAGATATAAATTTTGGACCAGACCTCTAAAATGACACCCCAGTCAGTAGAAAAATATCAAACATGAATTTAGATCAGTTTGAACTAAGGTTGACCTAAACCCTAATTTTGACCTAACATACCAAGAATATGGTGTACCTATATTAATGATGATTAACTTCTTTAAATCAGGTGCTGACCAGATTATCTAGATGATCATGGATATGTGAGAAATATCTGAACTCAGGTATGTGGGTATAATTATATGACTAGATTTGTTGTATGTTAAATATATGTACTTGCTTGCTTGTACTTGAATATCTTATTGGATGTACATATATATGTATTGTCATTTCCGCCTTAAACAATAAGAACAGTAAAGAAAGAAAATGGAATGTAGTTACTGATGGTTCATTAATCTCCCTATTAGAGAGGGAAAGTGTTAATGTTGACTAGCACCTCCCTAATGGTACAAGGTACGCGGGGAGATCCTTAATGGTACAAGGTACGCGGGGATAGGGCCCAATAATATATGTTTGTGCTAAGTCCACCATAGTAATACATGTCCATTGAAATATGATTAATAACTTGGGTTTACCTGATTTTCTTCCATTAAATAATGTTTCTTTCTCTCTTTCTTCTTTTTCTAGTATTTTCAATATGCCAGCATAGTATAGCTCTTTAATTCCACGTACGAACTTTTGTTGATGTTTTTGTTTCTCATATTTTCTAGGTCCAGAGTGAGAATGGGATAAAGGATTAGGATGTAAGAAAGTTGTACAGGTTGTACCTATTGTCTAATATCCTAGATAGCATACATGTTCATAGACTTGTAAAATTTTCTTCAAATTATGTAATGTAAGTTTCCAAATTTAATTCATGTTGTAATATAACTATGTTGAATGTTGAGAATGTTATGGTTATATGTTCATGTATGCGTATTATGCTTCCGCATCGCTTTCTGATATGATTGGATGATGTTTTCGGATTGTGACCTCTCATTCCCAATAGGGTATTGAGAAGGTGAAAATCCGGGGACGTCACAGTTGGTATCAGAGCATGAACAATAGCTACACCTAACAATTGCTTACCATGAAATGCTAAACTAATTTTCACCTTTCACCTTAAACCCTAGAAATTTAGTAAGTTCTATAGGAATAAAGTTTGACATAGCCTCTAGGTTAGAACCTAGATGTTCGAGAACTAGGTTTAGACAAGTGTTTGAAACCCTTTGCATATAGAGATCATATGTATTGGGTAGCTACACTAGTCTACACCATGTTCTCACTATTTCACTAGGCTATAGGGCACTAGACTATCTACTGTGTGTGGGGCACTCGGTTTTGCTGATTTGGTTTTGTTTTCCAATCGACTCGAGCCTCGAGTGTTTTCTCTGACATCTTCTTTCTCAGAGAAAAACTATATGATATTTTATTATATATATGTAAATAAAAAAAATGTGTCCCTCACACTGTAGTGTAGTTGGTGTTCATGCAACCTAAGTGAAAGGGAGTGACATCAGTCTAGAAGAGACAGTAGTCTAGATTAGATGTCTAGAGCCTTATCAAGATATGTGATACATAGATTAGATGATAGAATGATAGTTGAAATAAGCATGTGAAATCTTATCTAAGTTTGATCTCTGATGCTATAAGTTTCCTTATAAAGGTTTAATTTGTATAGTTGTTGAATCCAATTTTGTAGAATTTATGCAAAATCTTGATGATGAAAGTACATTCCCTTTTCCTACTTAAGATAAGCTAAGTTAAGATAGAGATGAGTATGCATGAGCCTCAAGCTCTTATACAAGGAGGATGTCTAGTGGCAGGATGAGATATGTGGTGAACTCTAGAGAGAGTAAGACCCACAAGGAGAAGGTCATAGGACCTAGACTCCAATATATGAGATATGTAGAAAAAAAATGTCCTACACTAGATTACTCTTGAGTGTTGAGTTGAGTCCTTATGCATGTTTCAAATTTATATGTGAGAATTGGGTAAAAGAAAAGGATGGGTAGATGACCCATATGATAAAGTCAATCCTTTGGATGAGTTAGGTCCTAGCTGGAGTGACATATTTTGTGAATCTCATAATTAATTGCAAGTAAGGTAATATATGAACTCTAGTTATGAGAGTATGATGCTTTGTGCAAAAGATACTCAAAATACATGTTCTCCCTTCTTCTTCTCTTTCTTAATATATGATGATAGAAACCTCACTTGAGCTATATAGATGATTTATATATGAGGAGTCACTCGTATAAGCTTGACCTATTCTATATTTTTCCCCCTATATCATACATGTAGTACACAAGATTGAAATCATGATAAGTTTGACTTTAAAATATTCTCTTCCCCTTCCTATTAAACATGAAAGATATGATGCTGAGATCATGGGATAAACTTAAGTATATTCTCTTTTTCCCTTCACTTAATACATGCGAGACATAAAAAGTTGAACTCATGAACTTGATATAAAGATATTTTTGGATCATAGAATATATGATCAAAAATATAGTTTGTAACTTTGATCCTTCTCAATGTATACTTCTAAGTTGAGTATGAATATCACACCATAGGGTGAAACCCTAATGGTCAAGCATGTTACGTAAGCCCTTCTTATGTAGAAAAATCCAAATATCAAGGATGAAGATAAATCTCCTCTATTCCTAAAATCACTGTAGGATGTTAATGATGTTAGATTTGAATGATATGAATACCATGTCACATAAACGAATTCCTCTAGAACTTTAAAGGTATGAACAAAACATGTACCCTTAGGGGTGATGTAATCCTAAGATATCATAATGTCATGTTATGGCTAAGACATTATGTGATGATTCCACATATACATAAGGTGGGGTGGGTACACCTTACATGCTTAAATATCCTAACATGACCGAATAATGATACTCTTAGCACTTAGAAGTGGTGGCCTAGAGGAATAAACAACTCCTTGATATCATCTTAAGAATGAGACTAGTTGCATTTCGAGGACGAAATTCCATATAAGATGGGGTCAATGTGATGACCCAGAATTTTAGGATTTTCTTAGCCAAAGCAGTACCTTAGGGCCAAGAAGGTAATATGGACGATTGATGCTCAAATTTAGGAATTGGTACTTCATGAAGGATTATTGATCCTAAGGTATGTTTTAAGGGTTTAGATAAGATAAAGCATTTGATAAATATTAGTTGCACTCATTGATTATCAATATCACTTATTAATGAGCATGGAAGTATTTGTGATTTTAAGTTCTCAACCATGGTACATATGAGTGGAAAGTAGTCTAAGGGTGGATCTTGAAGTATGACTTAGTAAAATAAAGTCCAGCTCTAGCTAATGTTGGAAGCCATTTGAGATGTACTGGAACTCAATGTGCCTATACATTATCCTTTTTGAAGAACCAACATCATATTGGTCAAACATTAAGTTGTGTCCAAAATATTTGGATAGATTATATGATGAGAAACCTATGGTGGAAATTAGATGAATAAATGATGTTCTATGATAAGTTATTAGGGTTTGATATTATAAGTAAATGACAAATTGATGCATTTTGGACTATAGTCTAATGTAGAGGTGTGTCACGCGGGGCTCAATGGGATGAGAATCCATCGTACCCCCTAGCTCCTAGAGTTTAGGAGGAGGTTGCCTCCATACAATCTGTAACGAAGGAGTCAGCTACGAGGTTTGGGGGATCGTTGAATGGAGTGGTTGAACCCACCGCACATATCGGATCACAACAACAATATAGTGGGGATTACATTCCTGTGTGGAGAGAAAGAACCCCTTTCCTTGTATTATCCACTCAAGTTGCAGTAGGACGGACAGACTAGGGAGCACCACTCTAATCTTCCCTACGGAAACCAATAGTCCTCTTCAACCTCAGAAGCCTCCTGCAATCTGTTGGTGGTCAAAGATGGCAAGAACTAGCCACCCAATTTAGTCCCTACCCGAGAAGAAGAACTACGGAGGAGGACTAGATCTACCCGGACACAAAGCGGAATCCAATAGAGAAGCTAATTGATGAGCTCGCCCCTCACACCTAGAAGGAGGAGCGACAACCAAAGCTTCTGCTGGAGGTCGGTTGCTCGATTATAGTCATGCCAGAGCTATACCCATTGACGGTGTTGTTTTAGAGGGGTACCGTGGAGGACAGGTCTTTAGAACTGATCTAGGCAGGCGTAGGGCAAGCTCGCGTTCATGCGAGGCAGTGCGGAGAGGCACACCGGTCCACAACAACCATCCAGATCAGCCTGCTCCTAGGCAGCCAGATCAAAGAGGGCGGTTGAAGCTTATCTGGGCGGCATCCAGTCAGAGAACAGGTATGTGGTAGCGTGATGCTGCTTGCGGGGAGCGGGGTTCATGTTGGACGTGTCCTGCAGGCACGATGATGGAGGGGCATGTTCAGTTTTCTGACCGGAGACCTTCCCATGGTGGCGACTGTGTCAATGGACAACGCACGCAGGCGTCGGGCTCTGAGCGGCACCGGCGAGCCCACCTGGGCTCTGGCTTGCGAGTTGCAAAACCATGTATCCTTGCTGCCTCAGGCCTCTCACATTCTGGGGACCTTGCGGAAGCGCTAGATGTTGATGAGGAGGAGAGCGTTGCCACCGATATCACACCAGAGCAGAGTCCGACGGTAGCATCTCAAGCCCTGATGAACGGAAGAAAGCAAAGATTTCATGGACTCGCAATAGAAGAGAAAGGGGAGACGAGTCGAACCAGGTCTATACCATGAACTGGGTTCAAAAACCCCGAACCGGTCGGCCCCCTATGCCTCAGGTAGAATCAGGGAGCCCCAAAATGGACACATGGCAGCGTCCTATTGGCCACAGGAAGGTAATATTCCCAGAACTTCTATAATTCATAGAAAATAGCTCCTTGGGCCTATAATTTACCCAAAAATACCCATAGACTCAGAAAAATATCATCTACATTACTGAATCCTTAGACCAGGCTTTTAAAGCACAACTACTGATGATATTTTAATGTAGATGAGAATAATTCTTTTAAATAGTATAATTAGTAAACGTATCAAAATGATATAAATTTTGGACCAGACCTCTAAAATGACACCCCAGTCAGTAGAAAAATATCAAACACAAGTTTAGATCAGTTCGAACTAAGGTTGACCTAAACCCTAATTTGGACCTAACATACCAAGAATATGGTGTACCTATATTAATGATGATTAATTTCTTTAAATCAGGTGCTGACCAGATTATCTAGATGATCATGGATATGTGAGAAATATCTGAACTCAAGTACGTGGATATAATTATATGACTAGATTTGTTGGATGTTAAATATATGTACTTGCTTGCTTGTACTTGAATATCTTATTGGGTGTACATATATATGTATTGTCATTTCCGCCTTGAACAATAAGAACACTAAAGAAAGAAAATGGAATGTAGTTATTGATGGTTCATTAATCTCCCTATTAGAGAGGGAAAGTATTAATGTTGACTAGCACCTCCCTAATGGTACAAGGTACGCGGGGAGATCCTTAATGGTACAAGGTACGCGGGGATAGGGCCCGATAATATATGTTTGTGCTAAGTCCACCATAGTAATACATGTCCATTGAAATATGACTAATAACTTGGGTTTACCTAATTTTATGCCATTAAATAATGTTTCTTTCTCTCTTTCTTCTTTTTCTAGTATTTTCAATATGCCAGCATAGTATAGCTCTTTAATTCCACATACCAACTTTTGTTGATGTTTTTGTTTCTCATATTTTCTAGGTCCAGAGTGAGAATGGGATAAAGGATTAGGATGTAAGCAAGTTGTACAGGTTGTACCTATTGTCTAAGATCCTAGATAGCATACATGTTCATAGACTTGTAAAATTTTCTTCAAATTATGTAATGTAAGTTGCAAAATTTAATTCATGTTGTAATATAAATATGTTGAATGTTGAGAATGTTATGGCTGTATGTTCATGTATGCGTATTATCCTTCCGCATCGCTTTCTGATATGATTGGATGATGTTTTCGGATTTTGACCTCTCATTCCCAATAGGGTATTGAGAAGGTGAAAATCTGGGGACGTCACATAAGATCTCACTCTTAAGTCATACAAGCCAATCCAATAGTTGAAAAAAGTATAGAGCTAGAACTAGTCTAGCAGATTTTTACAAAGTAAAACAAAACAAAGCAAAGAAAACAAAATAGAGTCCGTAGGAATCTGCTAATCAGAGAGAAGGAGTTCTTGGATATGTAACCACAAGTTGGGCAGTCTATGCACTTGTTCTCAGGCGTAGAAAACCCTCGAACACCCTAGAAAGCAACCTACATCCAAACATAGTGTGTATTGTGGTATTTGTTCCTATGGGCTCATCCCACTCGCTTTCACACGACGTGACTTAAACCCATCAATGATATGAAACCTCTCTCGAGGATGACAAATCAACACCCTATAATATTCTAGATATCCTCTCAGGTCTAGAATATTCTAAGATGATAGGAACATGTGTGATCTGGGCAGCACCTAGTAGTGGGCCTGACTGTGTCGGGCTGGGCCTGGTCGTGCCCAGGTCTACAGTTCTACATAGATCACCTTGAAATGTCCTCCTTTCATATTCGGATCCAAACTACCGTCTCCTATCTATTTCTATAATGAATCTCTTGATATAGGAAGAAATAGAAGTTCAATTAAGAAAGAGATAAACCAAACTAGCAATCATAACCCAAAAGAAAAGATAGAATAGAAAGCGTACTAGATCTGGAATAAAACTACTTGCTTAAGGTAAAAGTACATAAACTTGCCCAAAACGGGCCACATAGCCAAGAACGAGCTCAACTAGCCATGGAAAAGATTAGTTGGCACCGAACAAAAATGGAAGAACATCATTTGTATAGAAAAAAAGGAGAACAAAAGAAGAAAGAAGAAGAAGAAGAAGAAGTTTAGCCTATAGAGGATAGGTGGCTCTTGCTCCTTAGCCTCCTTATAGGTCAGATCTCATCTTTGGGTCATCCTCCTTGGTCTTATAGACTCCTTGGCCTCCTTTCTCTTTGATTCCATCCCAAATAGCAGCTTGGCGGGTGTATGGAGGTGGAAGATGGCTAAGAATGGTAGGATATCAGTGAATGGTGGTGGAAAATAGTGGTAGATGGAAGCTAACTGGAGGAACAGACATGGGACAAGCACTTCAGCCCTTTCAGACCTTCGAGTTCTCCCCTGGGGATTTGGGAACCAAGAATGTGTGGAACCACAATGTGGAACCAGAAAAATCTCCAAACCCATGTCAAGGTCACAAGGGGTGGGTATTTATAGGTGAAGGCAGCGTGTATGTAATGAGTGGTAGTGGCACCTGTCCCAACCGCGACCATGGTCTCAGCCCAACCGTGCAAAGCTAGGAACGATCGTACTGAGGGTCGCGGTAGACGTAGATGCCATAGTCATGATAGACGTCATGGTCAACGTAGATACTACAGTCGAGACAGATGCCAAGGTCAATGTAGACACCACAGTCATGGCAGATACCACGCTTGAGGCAGGTGTTGTCCCATGTCTTTGGTCTGACTATGCGGGGCTCACACAACTATGTCGAGCATACTGGTCGTGATAGGTGTTGTCATAGAGGTAGGTGCCACTGGAAAAATAGGTGTCATTGTCATGATAGGTACCACTATCATGATAGGTACCATGGTCAAGGCAGGTACCACAATTGAGGTAGGTACTGCAATCGAGGCAGATATTACTGACCCTTATCCTCGGCATGGCCATGCCAGGCTCGAAATAGCCATGTCGGGCATCTGAGTCACGTCAGGTGTTGCGGTCATGATGAATGGAAGCCTAGCTGCTGCAAAAACCATGTGTTGGGGAGAAATCTTGGAGAATAGATGTCTTTTCAGGTTCAATGCCTAAAAGTCCTAAAATTGGCTAGTTGAGCAACTTTATCTATGAACATATATAAATTACTAAAATATAAGAACCTTGGGTTATTTTGGGCATATTAAGGCTATAATGACACAAAAGCATAAATAAATGCTTAGCATAAATGCCTGAATTTGAGTGTTATCAAAACCAAGTACGGAACATCATAACAATCAAAACCCTAGGCAATCATAGCTTTCATATGCATATATCTTCATTTTAGAGAAATAACTTGAGCAAGCAAGCTATTAGTAAGCAATAAACGAGAAGAGGGTTGTAAAATTCAGCTCTAGGAAGATGTATAGGCTCTAAATAGTAAAAAAACTCAAGAAAAGGAGGTAGCAAACCCTAGCTTAAGCTCTAAACTCGAGAAACTAGCTTTCTCTCCATAAGGAAAGCAAATCCTAGTTAGAAGGCGCAAGAAAGGTGAGTTCTTTGATCTTTAGAGCAAGCTTTATCATGGAAAATCAATGTTCCATCCAGGAAGAAAGTAGGAAGAAGAAGAACAACCAAAAAAATGAAAGATGGAAGGAAAAACTTACTATTTATAGGTCATAATAAGAAAAGATGCTCAACAAACCCTATAAGACAGGTAGATCTGAGCTCTAGCCACTCACACAAGGTAGATCACCATCTTCTTCTAACTTGGGAACCTCCTACACCACCAAGCAGGGGAATACGAAGATTTAGATTGAAGGGGAGAGATAAGGGTCTAAAGGTTTCATTTGGGTGCTAAAGGATAGGTATACAAATCTTAAGGATAAGGGAGAGAAGAAGCATGAGGTGTCCCAGTAGCTCTCCATGTATCCATGGCTAAGAGCTTCCACGACCATGAAACAGAAGGTCCATCAGTTGTCCTACTGCCTTACCAACAATATTTGATTCCTAAAAGGACCATCGTTCATCCAACATAGGGTATCCTTCGGTATCCACCCCTAAAAGGACCATCAACCATCACATACTACCATAAAATGGCAAAAAGGTACATTTTGCCCCACCATCAATTGAGGGCCTTCACCCACCTCAACCTTTAGTTGCACCAATTATAGGGTGAACCATAGGTCTCCATAAATATAGGGTAACCATATATTTGCACCCCCACCTAGAAAAACCTTCAGTCTCCTTGATTGCACATTTATCAACTCCATCATCCATGAAGGGGTAAATCCTAATTCGCCATAGAAGTGAATCACCATCAACCAAAGTTCAATTAAGCATCCCATCTCTCAACAAGATCAAACACGATAAGAAAAATTCTAAGGAGAATTTTTAATGTGACAAGTTGTAGTTAACACCTTAGATTTGGGTAAATTGCAGAAAAGTCCAAAATGTGTACAAAATTGCATAACTTGCACAAACAGTATCCAAATTGGACAAAAAATGAAACTTAAGCTTTTCACATGATATCAAAGAATATAAAAAGGTTATATTAATGTTTTAGGCAATAAGTTATAATAACTAAGCATGTTCAACCATTTAGTCAAGGTTAGGGGTCTCACAATTTAGTCATTATTCTATTGATTATTGCTTGGGCAATATCCTATATGTTAAGGTGGCTCATTTATGCCCTATGTTTCCTTTTAAACCCTAATTGAACCTTATAGAATCCTAATATTGTATCAATCATAAATTCCTCATCCATTAAAGTTTTAAGCTTCCATTTGGGGCACTGAATAGGCTCTTTCTTGTAATGATATGTGAAAAAAATAAGGAGTAATGCTACTTGTATAATCATTTCTCTCTCTCTTTCTTCCTTAAAGGTGATTTGCACTTTTATGTGACCTAATTAGGTGTTTTTTTCTATTAAGAACAAGAGAATTGTTATAAGTAACATGTATGAGACGCTAATTGGACCTAAATGTGATTATGAATCAAGGGGTAGAACTATATTAATGTGAATAATGTATTTAATGGATCCAATTAAAAATGTACATATGAAGTGTTCTGAGATTTTGCTAATCAAACATGAACTTTATGTAATTTAGAGAGAACTTTATTGTAAGAAGCCACCTAATAGGATATGTTAAAATCTTAGATTAAGATATATATTGTTCTTTTCTTGTCTTCCTCTATTCTTATAGAATTGACCAAATGTGACATGAAATTGTAACCTTTTAAGATGAATATTGGATACGGGATATAAGAGGAGGTATGATTCCTTGTGTCAATGATTTTGTGACACTATTGTCTTGTGGAAATGATATGGGTGTCATCATTGGTATGATGTCAGGGCTTAATGTTAAAGTGAATCCATATTTGGATATGGATAACATATAATATGGTGGAAGGGTCCAATGGTTAAATTTTATATCTATGATTGGACCTAAGTTAATTAGAATATAATATGAAGGACTTTGATACACTCAATATGGATAGTTATGTATCCACACGTGTTTGATACACTCACCCTTGAAATGATGAGGTATAATTTACTAAAATCAAGTAAGTTTGAGTTTTATATGCCTTAAATGATGGTGTATGCTTTATGATAATTAAGTAGATCCTGAAAGAGACATGATGCAATGAATTATTAATTTCAATTATACATTCTTGAAAGAAATACATATTTTTTTTCTTTATGGAAATCTATTACAATAAAATAAGGGAACTTTATCATTTTGTATAATCATGTCTTGTTCTAAATGATGATTTTGAGAACTTCTATGTATGGGATATATTGTATCTTTTTGTGATAGTAATTTCATATTGGAATTCAAATACTAAAAGTTGTAATATCCTAGTTGATGACTTGTTTAATCCTATTGCACCTTGGTTTAATGTACTAGGCCTTGTTGTGGATGAGATTGGTAACTTCTGTCTTATGGTGTCTTGATTTTATGAATGGGTCTTGATATTACAAAAAAATGATTGTGTACCCTAATTTGGGTATCTTTTTATATGTCAATATGTTTTATATCCTTTGGAGTTGTTAGACTTGATTATTAGTGTAATTACATCTCCATGCTTAGGTTGTAATTTATTAAAGCAATTGAAAAATGAATAATTGGCTTAATTAATCAAGTGTAGACCTAATCAAGTAGTATCTTGTGATCATAGAACTATATTTGTGTTAGAACTTCTGCTGTAGTGAACCAAGTAATCTTTACAAAAATTTTGGATTGTGTGAAGGAGCTTGAGGTCGTATAATGTTGAGTACATGTAGATATTTGAGAACATCTTCATTGTGTCTCATTATATATGAATTAAGAGAGACTGAGGATGTAACTCGAATATGAGGACCCTTGTTTTGGTGTTGGGGCTTGTGTACCTAGGCCAGACCATTTTTTGGTGTAATGGTCATTGTTCCCCTACTATTAGTTGGGCCATTGTGCCACTATAGTTTGTCACTCATACCAACTAAGGGGGAGAGATCTTTAGGAGTTTGATAATTCTAAGATCTTATAGGGGGATGATTATGACTTCATAATGGTCAACTAGCAGTTTGAGTGGTGTGCCTCAAACTACCCTATGTGTAACAAAATATATAACTAAATAATTGGTTAATAACATGGATACATATTTGAATATGATATTGTTGTTCTTTTATTTCCTACAAGTATTAAATGTGATTCATAGTCTCTCCTTATTTCAGTATCTTCTCTAACATATGCTCAGCATAGTATTTACTTCCTTTTGAACTACCTATATTGTTGAACATAGTTATATTACCTGATCATGTTGTAAGCATAAGATATTATTAGTTGGTATATCACATTGTTGGGACTTAGGGTCTCACCAATGTGGTTATCCACATATTTTAGGTATGTTGGTGCATTATAAAGGATGTGGTAATCAAGGTTTAACAAAAGACAATATATTTCAGTTTATAGTGACCATGTAATCTCTTTCTTGAGTAATGGGTGGGTAGTATTTGATATACATGATAGGTTTTTTTAACATGTGGTTTTGTTATTATAATGATATGTAATTGGATTTATACACCTTATGTAGTTTTAGCTCGATAGATATGAGTCATCTTATACTTTTTTATGAAATAGAAAAAGAGAGGATTCATTCTTTATCTTTCATGTTTACTTGTGGGAGAGGATTCAGTTGTTCTCTATCATGTTCACTTGTGGAATGATTCATATGTGTAAATAGTACCCTTTCATATGTCATTTTGCAGAGTTTTTATGGTGGTTACCCATTTTTGGATTGCTATGTGGGTTTTTTTATTTGTAATTTTTCAACTTAGATTTAATGGTTGTTAGTTTTAAGTTATTTTTTGTTTGGAGATTTGTCAATGATCGATTAGGGTTTGATCAATAGGAAGGATCCCTAAAATTCTCTCATGTAAATGTATAGACATGATATATTGATTTAAGATGTCTGACCTTGGCTTGTTACATTAATTTTTGGGACTTTTAAGTCAACTAATGTGTTAATGTAAAAATTTTGAATTAATATAAGTATGTCAATGATGTATGTTAAAATGCACAATACAATTAGTTTCAAGACAGTTTCTACTCATATGAACAATGATGAAATTTTATCAATGGATGACATGACATCAAAGGAAATATAAAACTAATCTTCAAGCATAGTTAGAGTTTTTTTATATTTAACTCACACCTATCCTAATATGCTATTTTCATCAAAATATCTCAAGAATTTTGTGTGATCTTTTTCTTCTCATCACGTTGATGCAACTAAGAGAACATCATGATTATGTAGAATATACCATCAATTACCTTAGATGGTATTATGCATATGCTAATTGTAATCTTATTATATTAATTGACAATGATTGTGTTGTATGATTAATTACATCAAAAGTTCTAGTTGTCATGTTGTAACATCTTAAACTTGTAAATAAAACAATTTTAAGGTCTTTAGTGCAAATTTTCAACTTTTAATATCAAAACCTAAACAATGATGCAAATTACCTAAATATTGAATACATTATTTAAAATATGAAATCAAGATAGAGAAAATGAAATATGCCCCTTATTTTCCTTTCTTTACAATAAAATGAACAGAAATGATAATTCATTTTATTAAAAAAAGTGACATATATGAGTTTGATGAACAAAAGTTAATGAAAACCTAAATCTAACTGGATAGGGAGATTGTAGACTTCCTAATTAACTTTTGGTCCAAATTTGAGGTCAATGGGACTTTTTTGTCCCTCCAAATCAACTAGGGAAGCTAAGATATAGTTTGATTAAATATTAGCTGAATATTTGAATTGTGCACTTGGTTAACCTAAGATCATAGATATTTAAATATCATGCATCATTTTACAAGTTTTTCACCTAAAGTTGTTGTGTCACGTGGATCTGGCTATATTTTACTTAACGTGGACTCCTTTCATCCATTGGATTCCAATCTTAGTGTCGTGAGATCGTCTCCTACCTTGAGTAGGAGACCTAAATAAAGTAACAAGGGCCTGACTCCCTATCTGAACCCGGTCTCCCTCCTCACAGCCTGACTTTACAATATCTCGTCACCATTGTGATCATAGTTTCCACCCAAATTTATCAATCTCAAGTTTGTTGTCTAAGAAACACCCTTCTAGGACTGGACTCCCCTTACTGCCATGAATTTACATGAGGTTTCCCTAACTTTCACACCTATTTATAAGAGGTCCAAAACAACTGCAAAACCCCACATCTTTCTCCTCCCCTTCCTGTAACATCCCTGACCTGGGTTATGAGTTAACCCTAGGTGTTTTGCCTAAATATGTAATTAAATCTTTGTGATTAACTCTGAGCATGTAATTAAGTTTCTCAGAAACGTATATTTCAGTATTTGCTCCTTTTTATTTAAAGTTGTAGCATTGTTTTGATATACAGGGACCTATGTGCAATTTACCCAGTTGAAAGGGTTAGATTGCAATTTGCACATGATGAGATGTTCCTCTGATGTTGAGACATCATGAGAATCTCTTTGGCAAAGTTTGAGGGATTTCCCAAGCTAGAGCACCAAGGTGCAGCTGTGGAAGCAATCCCAGGGCTTGAAACCCTAATTTGGGGTAAAATGCAATTTACCCAAATAAAGGGATGCAATTTGTAAAGAATGTCATCTAAAGTATCTTTTTATACTCTTTCCATCATTTAGAGAATAAATGATGAGGAATTCACCTCAATTGAGTTATCAAGTTAAGAAATAGACTTTGTGATTGAATAATCAGGGTATATGTGCAATATCCCTTTAAGTATGAACTTTATTATTAGATTGTTCTTCCTTACCTTCTTTTCCTAAGACCTTAAGAGAATGTTTGTCCTTAGAATAAATAGGAAGGGACGATCAAGTAAATAAGGAGGGACCTAGTTGGAATTATGGACAACTTATGAACTAATGTTGAAAATCCTACCCCATGTATATAAGCTCTCCTTCCCTTAGTTGCAAGGGAACTCACCCTTCGTTACCTTACTGTTTCATTTCACCAAAGACGACCAAGGACTGCCTTGGAGCTAAGGAGGACGACCAAGGGGTGCAAGGTAGGTCTAAACCCCTCTTCTTGCCTATTTCCATGGTTAAAACTCAAATTCAAGGTCATCTTCATGGCTAACTCTTGAAACCCTATCTTTCTAGCCGTCTCTTTTCATCCTTCCTTGGAGTTTTTACCTTGGCCAACCTATAAGAACTCAAGGACGCCATTAGAGCTTGGATCTTGAAAGCTTGGAGCTCAAGAAGCAAGCTTTAGGCGGGTTTTATAACTCTAAACCTATGCTTTACTATGTGCATCTATATATGCGTTTTAATGATAGCTCTTAGTATTTCCCTACTTTTCCCTGCTATTTTGCAAGCAAACCCATGGGATATTCGTACTGTTCTTGAGCTAGGAGATGAAGGCGTGATTTCCAAGAAAAACCCACCTCTTTTCTTTTCCTTAAACGGTCCTAACAGTTTGCTCTCTCGGACTCAAGACCGCGAGGTGAGCAAACGGTCTCGACACCGCGACAGGGCAAACGGTCTCCAGACCGTTTGGCCCCGTTGATCGAGCGTGGACCGTATAAGAAATCTGTTCCTAATTATATAGGCTAATTACCCTCAACATTTGGGAGACTAACTCCAAAGGAATCGGGAGATATGACCTTTTTAAGTCACAACTTTAAATGAATTAATTGCTGATTTTCAAACGGTCTGAAAGTGCCTTTTTGGGAAAACGGTCTCAAGACCGTGTAAGGTCGTTGACTAAGCGTTGACCGTATGATATTACTGTTCAAAATTATGTTAGTTAACAACTCACCAAGTTTTATGGTCTAATTCCAAACGGGCTAAGAGTTGAAGGGTGAATACTAGGGCTAACCCTAGATGAAATCAGTACTGAATTATGGTGACCTAATTAGGGTTTTTAGGGTTGATTGACCTAAACGGTCTCAAGACCGTTTACGGGTTCCCCAAATGGTCTCAAGACCGCGAGGGCAATCAACCAAGACCGTTTGGAGGTCTGGGGTCAAGGATAGTTGACCAATTGAAGGTACAATTACACCAAATTACATTGCAATTAAATATTGACATGATCATCAACTCTATGGGTCAGACCTTGATGAATCTGCACTAGAATCCAAATTTGGATGGGCAAACGGTCTCAAGACCGTTTGGAACTCATCCAAACGGTCTCAAGACCGAGAGGACAATCACCCAAGACCGTTTGAAGGTCTAGGGTTGAGTAATTTGACCAATTGAGGACCCAATTGCAAATAAGTTATTAATTTAATCAAAATTCTGTTTTGTGGTTCAATCATGGTTCAACCCCTATCAAATCACCTTAGACTTTGATGAAATCTTGGGAAAACGGTCTTCAGACCATTTTGGGTCCACCCACATGACCTCAAGACCGTTTGGGCCTAGTTTGGGCCCAATTGGAGCTCAATTGAAGGGTTCAACCTTGTATTGATGCACACTGTTGAGTGTTGATGGGTGAACATTGATAGACCCTAATTGAATCGATTTCAACCATAATTGGTTAACCATTATGGGTCAATTCAATGACCAAGTGATTAAGAATAATCTTAATTGACTAAATCCATAAGTGGTCAACATAGCTTTGACCATTTGAGGGCTTCAACATGGGTTGACATTATCGGTTGCATCTTTGAGCCTTGTTGAAGGACCAAGCGGCTGAGACCATGAGAGCCTCGCGGTCTCAAGACCGTGAGAGGGCTCGCGGTCTCAAGACCGTGAGGGGGCTCACGGTCTCAAGACCGAGAGGAGGCTCGTGGTCTCAAGACCGCGAAGGGCCTCACGGTCCTAAGGTCAAAGAAGGGCAAACGGTCTTCATGACCCTCGCGGTCTCAACTCAAATTGGTCTTCGCGGTCTCAACGTTAACTTGAACCAATGGAAGGCTTCGCGGTCTTGAACCCTTAAAGAGGCTCGCGGTCTTGAAGACTAAGGGGGCTCGCGGTCTTGGAGCTAGAAGGAAGCTCGCGGTCTTGGAAAGTCAAAGTGGGCAAACGGTCAACACTTTCAACCAATCTCAACCCAATTGATGATTAATGATTGAAATCAATCAATGAGATTCAAGGTTGACCTCATTCAATCATTTGATGATGTAAATGGTTCAATGTTGCCCAAATCAAACCCTAATGATAATATAGGATAGTAAGGGGTTATTTGACTAAGGTTTTTGACCATGATGATGATCAATGGGGTGAATTACCAAAATACCCCTGAAGGGTCAATTAAGTTATACCTTGCTCAATTCAAACCCTAATTACATGAGAATGATGTTTTTAGTCATAATGACTCTATCCAACTTGATCTAATCTAATGTTACCATCAACCATTAGTATGATGAAAGAGAGAGTACTCTAGAGAGAGAAAGTACTCTAGAGAGAGAAAGTAACTCTAATCACATAATGGTGATGTTTTTGGCTATGTTAGCCTATGATGACTCAACCCAACCTGTTTTAGAGTGATGTTGACATCACCTAACCTTATGATGAGAGAGAAAGTACTTCTAGAGAGAGAAAGTACTTCTAGAGAGAGAAAGTACCCTTTATAAATGGAAACTCAATTGAAGCATCCCCAATACACAGAAATGAGCATAATTAGGGTATGATCCACCTGTGTGAGATCATAGAAACCCTAATTATGATAAATGATGAACCTTTAACTAATCCAAGAGTATCAATGAAGATGTTACTCATACATGATGATGTTATGAGTTTAATTCACCTTGATGTGAATAGTAAACCCTAATTCAAGGGTGATGACATGTAATGTGAATAGTAAACCCTAATTCAAGGGTGATGACATGTAATGTGAATAGTAAACCCTAATTCAAGGGAAATGGCATGCTTTTGAGCATTAAACTCTATTTGATTTGAATTAAAGATTTAACTCTTATGACAAGAGTAGGAAGTACATTCCTTATTGTTGTATTACCTTTATCAGATGTATTAACCATGCAGGTTCTGATATGAAGGTAATCATATCCAGGTATGGATGTTGATGTTATATTCATTGAAGGCATGTTGTTAGCCTTATGAATAAGTAAAGTAATCTGATGCCTTGCCAGTGGCATCCTATGCTGATAATGGGCTGTGAGAGCCATGAATACCATCAAAGTCATGCCTTAAAGATGACTTGTGATGAGGATAATGAGAAATGATGATTGATATGAGTTAGGCCTGTTACATTTAGTATTCTTCTTTTATAGCTGCTATGCTACTGTTATTATTTGAAGAACAATGTATGTTGTTAAAGAATACTGAATGTACCTAACTAATCAAGTATAATGTAGAGCCCTGATCATAGATCCATCATTGTCAGAAATTAAGTGATGGTGAAACAGGTTTTCCCTAGGGAACTCCTGGAGCACATACTTTTGAGTATGTGGGGTACATGGATGTGTAGAACCTTACATCCTAGTGTAGGAAAGTGATGTAGATGTGGAATCCATCCATCCTTCACTATAGTTCCATACCGTATCAGTGGTAGGTAAACATGAAACCTCCTGATGACGAAGAAAGCACAGATATCCGTATCAGTGGTAGGTAAATATGAAACCTCCTGATGACGAAGAGAGTACAGAACGCCACTGTGACTCTAGAATAGCGAAGGACCAGTTTACCCTGGTGAGCTATAGTAGTAGAGACACGAGATGTCCTACAAGTGATCCTCTTACTGACTGAGGAAGGTGAAGGTCATGAGAATCCAGCTCTCTTAATGACCTATGTATGATACTGATGCGGCTTCTCAGCGATCAGTTGGAGTATGAGTGGTAAGCCTCATCTCCACAGGGCATAATGTTGTTTGTAAAACATAATCAACCATATAGTATAACTTGTTAGAGATAACTCCAAGTTAGTTGATTGATGTTACATTGCAATAGTGTTTATATTCTCCATATCTCTTAAATGGTTGAGATTTTGTTATACCTGCAACTGTTACAGAATGCTTTGAAGGCTTTACTGTTTAAAATATTCTTTGATGTTATAATAAAGCTTCTGGCGAAGAGTTATAACTCTCGCTGGGACAATTATGTATAATTGTCTCACCCCGTAGGCTTCAACTTTTTAGGTGGACGTCGGAGAGGAAGGAACCAGCCTACAGGTGATCAGTCTCAGCAGCAGCACCAGGGGCAGTAGTAATCTCAGGTGGAGATTTGTCCTGCCATGTGGTGTAGTTAGAGTCAGTCCTATGTGTCCTCTGTACTCTCAGGTCTTGGGATCTTTTGTATAGTGATCTTGATATTTTGTATCTTGATATATATAATTACTCGAGAAGTAATTATCCTGAGATGTAAATAGTTTATCTCTCTTTATGAAAGAAGCTTTTATGGGTTCAAGCTCTTATCACGAAAAGTTTTAATTTCCCATGATTTTTGTCTTCCGCTGATTACCGATTCGCTTCCGCTAAGTTTTAATCGTGTTTATGTTATGGTTTGGAGATCAGAGCCCACACTTCCAATTTTATCTCCAGTGTCGCGTGCCTCCTCACCCCACTCGACTTTGTTCTTCGACGAACACCTTATCAGCACTGACGTCATCTGCCCCTTATATGCAATTAAAGTGATGCTAAGATTCCATGATTGCTCTTAGTTACTTTTCCATCACCTTATTGCCCTGAGGTTACTTGAATCATTGAAACCTATAGATGGATTCTTGTTGTGCGCTGGAGTTCACCGCCCAGCCCATCCAGCGGCTCTCTGACCATGGGAACATTGTCTCCGGATTCATTTTTTTACGTTAATCACTCCTAGTTTCTTTGGGCACGCGTATGTCTTATTTTGGTGATCTAGGGTCTGTGACATATATGATATGTTTCTCATGAACTCAGGGTAGTACCCTGGTCTTTTGGGTACCGTAATACCTGTGTTTTTCCTTGTTGAGTTCGTGGGAGTGGGGAAGTGCCTTCACCCCTATTTTTGCAACAAGACACTTTATCTTCATAGAACCGATCCATCATACCAGCTGGGTGTCGCCATTTTTTATCTGTGGCAAAGGGAAAGAATTCAGGTCATGAGATGACTTTGGTGTCCCTGTCGTTTCAATTGAGTTATTTTTTATGCAAGGTCAATTTAGGTTTTTCAAGATGCCACTCGTTGGTTTTTTTGGAGGTGTTTTGCCCTCATGGTAGATTACTATTGGTCCACAAGAACATAGGCATGGGCCTAGTATCCGCTAAGTCAGATAAAAGCACTCACGTGGGTTTTCTTCGAGTATTGATTGTCTTATTCTTAGAAAATTCACAGTAATTCAATCATTAGTCAGAAAATTAGGAATAAATAGTCATTGGAAAGGATTTTTGATAACAAATGAAATTTTAGGGTTTTCAAGATTTTGCCTATGTATTCTAATGTTTTCATAAGGAACTCTAAAACCCTAATTTTGAGTGATATGATCATTAGTTCAATGATACTAATTTGAATTTTCCTAAATAGTATGACCTAATCAAGCAACCCTAACCCCAATTCAGTGCAACGAGACCATGCTTTTCCAAAAGACTAATATAGGGTTTAAGATGATAATTAAAGTAATAATTAATAAGAATCATGTTATTTTCAAGAGACTTAGGAGTTGACTAAAGGTCAGGGAAACTAAGTTAGAATTTTTTTTACTCTAGGTAAGTGGATCATGCCACTTTACATATGTAAATCATTTGAATTGCATGTTATGTATGCTTTATGATTATGATTTAGTTCCAAGTCAAAGAATGAAATTAGGATAATGATCATGTCTCAAATTATATCATTGCATGTTGTTTGTTATATTCAAAAAGTCCTACTTTTATCACAGATGCTCATTAGTTTAATGTTATGATCATGTAATGAGTAAGACATTGAAGAAAGAATCTTGTAAATCATGTAGTGTGGGAGAAATACCATTATGTCAAAGATTTAATGTTCAGGATCATGCTAATGTTCATTTTAAGAATCATGTTATAAGAATTTGATTAAGTTTAAAATGGTCTTGCCATCATGAACCTCAAGGGTCATTATGGGCATTTGTGCCAATTATGGGCTTTCATAGCCAACCATGAACCTCAACAGGTCGTTATGGGATTTTTCGCCAAATCATTGGCAATTGTGTCAATTATGGGCTCTTAAGGGAGCAATTCATAGAGAGTGCATATTTTACTTATGCAATTCTTATTTATGTCAAGTAATTATTTCAAGAACGCTTAAGTCAAATTCATGTCAAGATTTTTCTCTCAATTCCATTATATATACTTTCTTTTCTTATAATGTGTATAGTGCTGCTTACAGATGTATGTCTCTATTTTCGCATGGTCGTGGGATGAGATGTCCCTAGATCAAGGAGCAAAGGATAACTAAAGCGAGCCCTTTAGAGTATCTGAAATCAAGGAGACTTTAGCTTGGTGGGGTGCCATCTACCACTCCATAGATTATCTAGTCTAGTTTTTATTCCAAGCTTTAGATTTGCTTAGCCTACATGTATTATATTTGATATTAATATGAGACATCTTATGTTTTCCATTTCAAGAACAATGTATGAATATATATTTTGAGTCAATGCATGGTGTTTTATTTATCTTATTGTTGTTGAATATCATGTTTTTTAATGATCCTCCAAGCTAAGTGACGCATGTTATGGACAACATAGGGTTTGCTTCCACTGACATATATGAGACTAGAAGGGTGTTACAATATGATATCAGAGCAACGAGTATATGGACACTAAGATAAATATTCACATATTCTAACCCTAGGTCTACCTTGTTTTCTAGATGGCTCCTAAGAAATCTGACAAGGGAAAGGATAAGTAAGATAGTTCTAGCTCTTCTAGTGAGGGAAGTGGACTAAGAAGGAAACCTAAGGCAACCTTGGAGGACTTAGTTCAAATTCTCACCAATGCCCTAGGATAAGGTCAACATCAACCTAGACACCATGAGCTAACTTTGTGGACTTCTTGAAGATCAAGACTGACTCCTTTGTCAGAGAAGGAGAAGATGATGTTGTCACTAAGGGAGAAGATTGGGTTAGGAGCATGGAGCATTGTTTCCATGACCTGGACTATCCTTGATAGTCTAGGGTTTGCTTTGCAGCCCACATGCTAAAGGGAGCAGTCTGTACATGGTGGGAGAACTTCCTCAACTCAGGAGCGGCTGATGCACCTGCACTCACATGGGAAGGTTTGGTGGAAGCCTTCTAGGAGCACTATATGTCTGAATCCATGATAGAGAAGAAGGATTTAGAGTTTTTCAATCTAGCTCAGGTTGGTGACATGATGTTGACCCAATATGCCATGAATTTCAGGATCCTACAAAAGTATAGTTATGATTATGATGAGCGAGGCAGAATTTAGAAGTTTATATGAGTAATCAAGCCCGACCTAAGCTTTGTACTATTAGGAAGAGGACACAAAACCCTTCAAGCTACATTGGATGCCACCCTAGACCTAGAAGACCACCCCGAAAGGTCCCACAAGAAGGAAGCGCCTCTGAAGAACAAACAAAATAAACATCAACCTCACAACAACCATAAGAGGAAGGCACCTGAGCCTACTGTAGGATTTGAGAAGCCCTTATGCCCAACATGCAAGAAGAACCATGCAGGTCCATGCAAAAATGGTATGGGAACATGCTTTTACTGTAGAGAGGATGGACATCTAAGGTTGAGTTTCCCAAAGCTGCTGAAGAAGGATGCAAATCCAAATTAGAATAGGAACCAAGATCCTCCACCTAAGAGGCAAGCTAGGGATTTTTGCACTGGACTTAGAAGATGATGATCAAGGTAACCTTTAATTCATTTATTTCCAACCTTAAATGTTGAATTTATTCCTTTTCAAAAGCTATGCAACTTACAAAAGGAATAACTGAAACCCTTAGGTGGGTATTGTTTGTATGTATGCCCAGAGAACCAATCATGTGATGATTGTAATGGCATAATTTGTAAAAATGATTTGATTGTTAATAAAAGGTAAGCTTCCAAATTATTATTTTTAATTCAGTTATGAGATAATGATGTAACATTATAAATGTCTAGAGAATAATATTACTCGATAACGTCTGCATTCAAGTATGTGACTTGGAAGAAATGAGATCATATGGATATTAAGAGTACATATATATATTCTCATTATGTCCCTAGTTGGTTGTTATTGTAGAAGGTTGATAGACAACAATAACACATAAGATTAGAGTGTGAGTTGGTTGATGACAAAATTTCATTAGTCATGATATGGCAATATCAAACTAATCACACAGAGACATGTTAAAGAACAGTGTATCAGATAGACCCACTGTGAGACTGAAACATGGAAGCCATCATCATGGAAGTCATAGTCAACTCTCACATTGATGGTGGTGGTCATGGTTCTTAGACCTAAAATCATTGCACTCATCACATGTTGTTGGGTATGCTTTGACATCATCAAATGTAGTCCTAAGAAATGAGTTGTTATAAAGGTGATGATTGGGTGACTTTGACACATGAGGATAGATTGTGAATGGAAGAAATGGGATTTGTCCCTCTGATAGGAATTTGATTCTCTAGGCCTCTTCATTAGAGACACTGAGAAAATGCATGTCCATTCACATTTGAGTCAATATGTTATATTGAGCTTACATATATCTCAGACAGTCTTCTCTTGATTCAAGAAACAAGATTGAATGATGAAGAGGGTGACTGCTCCATGCCTCGAGTTCAATCTAAACAATAGTGATTAAGCAAATATACAAATTTTGAAAAACCATACATAGATTGTACGTTGAATTTGTTCTCCAACTTTCCATTTACTTGGGTAGCATTGATGTGCAACTAGGCACCGCTCATTTCTTATGATGTCCTAAGTTGTTATGGACATTCACTACCAACGTAATATGGACATATAGGGTCACACACATAGGTCTCAACCTAGAAGAGGAGTTTGATCTTGAATTATAGATGAATTAATTGCTAAATCATTAGGTAATTGATTCACACAACAAGCAGACTGACTGCACTTCCAAGCGCCCATCTCATGGCATGAGACAGCCGTCTGGAGTGCCAAATGGTCATCTTAAGTGTTGAGATGGGCATTTGGAGTGTCAGACTGATTTGAGTTGAAATTGGTTATGGTTTCAAGAGACTAACCCGGATCAGCTCACCAGATGATCGTCTGGGTGAGCGAGATGTCTGTCTCGCATGGGCGAGATGGCCCAATTTGGCTGAGAGAAGGTTCTAGATATTTCCAAGTTCATTTTGGTGGCACTTTACTTGTTGTGCAAGAAATTGATGCTTGTCATTAATGGGAAATGAATCACCAATTTCATATGTGATTAGGAAACTACAAAACGAACGTCTTTCAGTATGACACGATCATCTTACATGCCAGACAACCATATGGTGTACCATACAGTCATTTTAGTGGTTTGCAATTTGTGAAAATTCAAGATCTTTTAGTCACTTCCACCTCCCGCATTGACTGGGAACCCTGACCCTGTCCTCTACTATAAATAGAGGGGTACTGTGGGCTTCCCACAGTACAACACAGAAAATTGAGAATTGGTTACTCTAACAAATGTTGTCCTCTCTTGTTGTGGTAACTAAGAGAGCCCAAGCAAGTCCTACCTGACTAGGGAGGGATACCAAGGGAGAGAACAACTAAGATCATTACTGTGGGAGAGCAAGTTGGTGACTAGTACGCCAACGGAAGGGACGACTCCTTCCTATTTGTTCTAATAGGATGACAAGAGTTCTAGGTGGTCTATGTGTTGTTATCTACAGGCGGGAGGTCGTTGTCTACCGTTAGGAGGCCATCATCAACTAGTAGTCCATGACAAGTGGAGCTACTATAGAAGATGACGTACAAGTCTGCAATCCATGGAGGAGTAGTTAGATGAGTCCTAGTGCAACTAGGAGTCAGAGTTGTGCAACTACAATGACAAGGATTGTCGTTGGACTTTCTCCAAGACTAGGTATATCCTCGAAGCCATCTTTTCCATCTTATAGTTATTAATGCTATGTGTTGGTTATGGGGAATATGGTAGATAAAAAATTTATTTCTGCTACCCGCTTTGTAGCCATATTTCCCTACAAATAGTACACCATGAAAATTTTGAGGACAACATTTATTTAAGGTGGGTAGAATTGTAACATAAAAAATTTGTAAATAAAACAATTTTAAGGTCTTTAGTGCAAATTTTCAACTTTTAATGTCAAAACCTAAAAAATGATGCAAATTACCTAAATATTGAATTCATTATTTGTAATATGAAATAAAGAGAGAGAAAATGAAATATGCCCCTCATTTTCCTTTCTTTACAAACAAATGAACACAAATGATAATTCATTTTATTAAAATAGTGACCTATATGAGTTTGATGAGCAAAAGTTAATAAAACCTAAATTTGATTGGATAGGGAGACTTGTGGTCCAAATTTGAAGTCAATGGGACTTTATTTGACCCTTAAAATCAACTAGGGAAGGTAAGATATACTTTTGATTAAATATTAGTTGAATATTCAAATAATGCATTTGGTTAACCTAAGATCGCAACTATTTAAATGTCACACATCATTTTTCCATATTTTCACCTATAGTTGTTCTACCACACGGATGTGGCTATATTATACTTAATGCGGACTCCCTTAAGCCATTGGATTCCAATTGTAGGGATGTGGGATTATGTCCTACCTTGAGTAGGAGATCAGAATCAGGAAACCATGGTCCAACTCCCTATCCAACCCCGGTCTCCCTCCTTTGATCCTGGCTTTACAAAATCTCTTCACCATTGTGATCATAGTTTCCACCCAAATATGTCAATCCTAGGTTTATTGGGATGCTTTTCCCTATCCTAGAAAAGCCCTTTTAGGGCTGGACTCCCCTCACTGCCATGGATTTACATGAGGTTTTCTTGACTCTCACACCTATTTATAAGAGGTTAAAATGACTTCCAAACCCCACAACTTGCTCCTCCCCATCCAATTTTATCTCCAGTGCCTAAAGCTACCTCATCCCACTCGACTTTGTTCTCCGGCGAACACCTTGTCAGCACTGGTGTCCTTTGCCCCTTATATGCAGTTAAAGTGACGATAAGCTTCCATGATTTGCCGTTAGTTACTTTTCCATCACCTTCTCACCTTGAGGTTACTCAAATCATTGAAACATATAGTTGGGGTTTTTGTTGTGTGCTAGCGTTCACCTCCTGACCCATCCAGTGGCTCTCCGGACATGGGAACACTGTCGTCAGATTCATTTTTCTAATGTTAATGACTCCTAGTTTCTTTGGACACTCGTATGTCCTATTTTGGTGATTTGGGATCTGCGACATATATGCTTTGTTTCTCACGGACTTAGGGTAGTACCCTAGTCTTTTGGGTATCTTCATTAGCTAGACTATTTGCATATCCCTATTAACAGTATAAGGAGTCTAGCAGCATGAGCATCTCTAACATCATGAATAAGTCTAGTATCATATGCATAGCTAACAACATTAGCATGTCTAATAGGTTGAACATATCGACATCACAAGAAGAGCTAACAACATAAGCACAACTATCTGGATAAGCATGATTAGCAGTATATGCATAGCTAGTTCCAAAGGCATGGCTAGCATGCTAAACATAACTAACAACATGAGATAGCTAGAATCATGATTATGATCAGTAGTAGCAGTATAGTTATCAACATAAGCATAACTAATGTATGTATGCATCTACAATCTTAAGCATATCCACAACCTAAGTGTATCTACTATCTCATAATTGCACTAAGCATCATCTTTATGTAAATATAACAAACAAGGGTTATCATCCAATGTGAAACATCGTGTATAACCCTAAGCACATATGCTACACAGATGTATTACATCTTTTATTACATCCTAGGGAGTTTGAGGCGTACCACCCAAAGTCCAACCGACCCCTATGAAGGGCCATTCGGTTCCGTCCAAGATCTAGGATTGCCAGTATCCTAAGATCTCTTCCCCTCGGTCAGTATGAGTAAAAAGGCAGTGACATATCAGTCAAACATGCCACTACAGTGACATATAGTCAAGTTGCTAACCACTAGTCCGCCCTTGGTACAAGTCATGACACTAGAAACCAGGGTATACAAAACCCTCTAATCCGAGGTACAACCATAGTTGTCCTCAATCACATCAAATGTCTGCAACATGACCATATCCATCCTCCATAACCTACACTGTGGATGATAAGGATATATCCTCAACTTGCCACCCCCACATACTCAACAGTATGCCCTCTGAGTTTCACTTAGGAATACTCATTTCACCATCCAGTAAATTCTAACACTAAAGATGGATCTACGACATAGGGCACTACATGATTAGAGTTGCACTTGATTAGTTATGCCAATTGGGTGAATTAAGGCTGCATTAAACAAGTGGACGCACAAACCTTAATTCACTTCTAGCAAGCATATAAGTATCAAAAATTCAAAAGATATAAAGCTTGTGAACATGATTTCTCATTTCATCATCACATGGTACTATTCACTTGCCATTCATGAGACCACACTAGTCATCATACTATCACAAGATATAAATTCTTTTTCACAATATCACAGGGTATCAACCCTTATCAACACAAGAGGATTACAACTCATTCAGGGCTCAACCATTCCCAAAGGTCACTAAGACCATCATACTATTCCCTGCAAGATCATCATTTTCTTTGCATGCCTTATAACAAGGCTCAACAACATCACTTACATATAATACACCGGATCAACACAATATTGCATTAATGAGCTAGGATATATTCATAAATAATCATAGTAGGGTTATATTAACATTAAGATCATTCCTTTATTACATCAACATGCAAGGAATCCAAATATGATTAACCCTCAACATATTCATAATGCACATGATTAGCATAAGAAAGTATCAACCATGTGGCTATGATAACTGCCAATTAACACATCAAGGTTATGATCATATTAAGGAGGTTATTTCACCATCATGCCATCATATAAGAAGGTTAAACATGAATAATCATCTTTATCTATTTGCATTAAAGTTAGGTTCAACAAGACAAATTAAATTAATGTTACTAATTAACACTCATACCCAAACCCTAACTCACGATGTCCCCATTGGATCATGGATGCATAAGGTGAAGCATCACCATCACATTCCATACTATTCTCAAGTATGAACCCACACATAAATCACGGTGTAACCATTGGGTTATAGCATACTAGGGTTTCAACAATAATAAGAGAGTACTCCATGATTGTATTAGTCATTCAAGGACTATTCAGACCCAATTACCATCATTTAGTTATATTAAATCTAGGTATAACAAGCTATACATCATTAGGGTTACCCATTAATTCATTATGGTGATTATAAATCATAATCATATGAGAGTAAGGGTAAGACTACAAGTTTAAGGCATTGAACCATCTAATTCTCATCATTAAAATCATAACATTACACTATAGGCTTTACCCAAAATAATGGGAATATTGAGGCATCAGCTTCTAACCATGAAATGTTGAAAAGGTCAATCCATTGGTTGTTTGCATAAGTGAACATCTTGAACAAACCACCTATGAATTCACTGATTTGTCCTTTATAAAGAGTCACCATCTAACCCTAGACATCCCTTTATTAACAACATAAAAAGTTTCATTGAGAGTAGGGTAAAACCCACAAACGATTGTTTATTTAAAACAAGTTGTCAGTAAATGAGCTTGTTAAGTTGATATCATAAAGGAAACCATTTAAATCACTTTATTAGGACCAAAATATTCAATTTAGGCATAATTATAATTTATTGGATGATGACATTAGATCTTAACCATTAGGTCAGGTTCATATATTAATGTTGGGTTTTAGGGGAGGCAGAGAAGGCAGCGGAAACAAAATTTTCTCCCCCAAACCCAGAACAAGGAAAAGCGTCAACGTCTATATAATAGGAAAGGATGGTTTGTGGAATCATACCTTGTCCTGAGGCTTGCTCGGTGACAATACCTCGCGGCTTGCACGGTCTTCACCTCCGGTCTTGGACGGTGTTTGTGCAGCTCCTGGTCGCACCGGGACTGACGAATCCTCCTCTCACCGGGACTGTCGGGGTTGACAGTTGTCCTCCTGAGCGGCAGAAACCTCCCGCCTCTGAAGTAGTCCACACGGACCACCTGGAACTCCACACTCCTTGTCCCACAAGGAGTTGGAAGGAGTTGCACCCTCTTGTTGACGTACTAGTCGCCAACACACTCTCCTGCCTCCAGTTGCAACTGCAGTTGTCTTTCCCTTACTGCGCCTCCCTTTGCGGGTAGCACTTGCTCGGGCTCTCTCTCGGTTACCAAAACTAGAGATAGCGACAACTTTGCAGAGCAACTAGTTGCACTGAGTTGTACCTTGAGAATCCCCCAATACCCCTAAATATATAGGAGGGTCATGGGACATGGTTCTCCATCCTGGGCAATATGGGACTAAAGGTAGGAGTAGAAGGGTTCGAGATTTTCCACAAAAACAACCAACTCGCAACCTGAACCGATCGTTTCACAACTGAAACGGTCGGTTGGGGACATGAACCGGTCGGTTGGCATCTCAACCGATCGGTTGGGACCCATGAGCCGGTTGGTTCACTTCTGAACCGGTCGGTTCGTGGTCCTGACCAGTTCCTGATTGACTTTCCAACTTTTGTTTCTAATTGGTATCAAATACCAATCCTTATTCCAATCAATTTGGGCAATTGAAACGAAAGGAAAATTCTCACCAATCCTACTTTCCCAACTTTCTATGTTGCAACAGTTGAACCAATCATTTCAACACTTGAAGCACTCATTCACCCTAATCTTGAGCCGATTGACTCAACACTTGAGCCGACCAGTTCACCAAGCTCAACCAATCATTTTATCACATGAGCCGATCGGTTGGGAGTGCAGATTGTGCAGAATCAGTCAATTGCGATTTCAATCAATCTGATACTCTAATCAATCAGTCCAACACCTTGAACACTATGATTTTGAGCTATCAATTAATTGAGCATTTAATTGAACTACTAAACTCCTTTAGTAATCAGTCTAAACATTGTTTATAGACAAAACTCCTCTTCCATGTTAAATACTTTGTGTGTGACCCTGCAGGTCCATTTCACGTTGGCAGTGAAATTCCATAACACTTATGACTTCACAAGCAAAGAGCAGTGCCTAGTCACACATCAGTGCTACCCAAGTGAAAGTAGAAAGTTGGAGAACAACTTTCAACCCTACAATCCATGAATGGTGTTACAGTGAATGTATAATTCCTTTGACACGGATATCCCGAATGAACTCGAGGCATGGAACAGTCATCCTGTCAACGTTCATTCACTTTCTTGATCTCAGAGCAGATTGGAAGAGATATGTATGACATCAATATCACATATTGATTCACACATGTGTGCGCATGCCTATTTAAATCCTACTCATCTAGTGGCCTTGGATATCAAACTCCCTCAGGAGGGACAAATCCCATATATATCACTCACCCCTCAAAAGCCCCATGTGTCAAAGCCACCCAATCTTCACCTTTATAACAATCCATGTTTCAGGACTGCGTTTGATGATGTCAAAGTGTGCCCAACAACATGTGTTGAGTGTAGTGATTTCAGGTCAAAGAATCACACTCACCACCATCACTGCGAGTACTGACTGTGACTACCATGTCATGGTTCCATGTGTCAAACTCACGGTGGGTCTGTCTGGTACACTTGTTCTCTAACAAGTACCTATGTGTTTGGTTTGATATCTCTATATCTTGACTAATGAGATTCTGTCATCAACCAACACCACAATCTAGTCTTGTGTGTCATTGTTGTCTATCTACCTTCCATAATGACATCCGACTAGGGACATAACAAGAATGTACAAACTCTTAGCATCCGTATGATCTCATCGTTCAAGTCATGAACCTGAAGGCATATGTCATTGAGTATTGTCATTCTCTAGACATTCAATCTGTTCTATCACTATCTCATATGACTGAACCAGAAAGAATCGGAAGCTTTCCTTTGATGTTTATCAAATCAATCTTAATGTATCCCACCAATCATCCCATGATTGGCTCTTAGGGCATACATACCAACAGACTCCCACTTGCACTGCGAGCCAATCACCCTTGAATCATATTCATAGTGATCTTCAAACATGTCCCACATGTTACTGTGCTCTAGTGCCAACATAGTGAGTAATGGAAACACCTTGCCAAAGTCTGTATAAATTGCATGTCTCGCATCTCTTCGCTGTACGTCACGCGTATGCGATGGAGTTGTCATAATATGTGATCTTGTATTCCTTTGCTAACCTTTATCCATATTGCATGATCAAGGATTCCATACTTGTCATCAATGAGCGGAATATCTATTAGTTCATCTCATGAACTTCCAGATCCATATAGTATCCACTAATGTTCTCTAACACATGGATACTCAGCATTTCCTTTTAAATGGTTTCATTGGAACACTTCCAATTATCAACAAACTTTCACTTTTATATATCCTATATATATATCTTGCGATTAATTTGCTGTCCTTTTGGAAGTTCGCATCAATGTAACTCTTTACATCGAACTCTTCCTTATCTCCATAGAACTAATACTTCTCAAGTACTTATCAAGTTCTTATGGTTTCCAGTAACCCTTACTGGAAGTAGACAGACATCCACTCGTCATGTCCCACATACGAGTTATCAGGATGAGCACATCATATTGCCATGTCCTACATACAAGATGATGAATGCATTTTGTTCTTTCCATGTCGATACATGCAAGATAATGGGATGATTACATACATGATAGATCCATATCTATTCTTAGTGTTCCCATTCTTCATAAGAATTGGACACTTGGCCTTGGGATACTAACTCCATGTAACATGGACAAGTTTTCTCCCACTGAATCTGTGTATACTGAACCCTTCAGTACAGATTGCCAATGTATTCTTTCTCTTTTCAGGTCAAGAGGTTTTCAAGAACTATCTCTATAGATCTCTATTCCTATCACATAGGAAATATCTCTATCTTCCTTAAAGATAACTTCCACTTTAAATTTCCATTCTAGAACATTTCCATTTCACATCAATATGTGGAATGTGAATATGCTCCCACTAAATCACTGTTCCCTTCTTTATCGTTGACATATCAATCAAACCCTTTGACTCTATCATCAAAGTAAAGATCCAATTTTGAGTTCATTGTACTCAATCAATCACATTGATTAGTCCATTGTAACTTATAGACTTCATTTGCATTAGTGGATTCATAAACCTTATAGGTTGTGTCACGTACACATCCTTGTTTTATTCCTCATAGGAATGCAGTTTTAGTATCCATATGCCAAATGTCTTAGTCATTAAGTTGCAATCAACAAGCATCATCCTTCTCAAAATGTTATCCATGTGTCTTAACACTTAAGACTTATTCGCACTTATGTTTTTTTATTCCAATGGGTGCTACCATCAAGGTCATACCTTATGGTTCACATGGATGTCATTTAGGATATAATGGTCATCAACCATAACTCAAAATTTAGTTCCTCATATTCATCTAGATAGTTGACTCATCACATGAACAACTCATCAAATAAATAATTGAGGTGTATCTGTTAAGGATATAAGAACTCACAACCCTTGTGATTCTTAATTTCTTTTATTAGTGTGGGGTATTCTTTTATTAAGAAGAATTCAATTATTTGATAATCATTCTCTAACTCCTTAGAGTATGATTCCTTCTTGATTTAGACATCACCATGCCTTAATCATGAGTTCACTATGATACACTATCATAATCACTCATAAGGATCTCAAACAGTTGGTCCAAGTATTTCATTCATTGATCTCATCAAGAATTAGCACTTTACCAAATTGGCACTTCATCTATGATAATCTTGAACACTTCAAGATATTCATATTGGTATTTCTCTAAAAACCATTTGAAGTATTAGCATTTGTTCCAATAGGTATGTAAATACATCACATGTATCATACCTAATAAGATAATCATTCTCCCACTAGTTTTAGTGAAGATTGATTAATCATGTCCAAGAGATTCATGTCTCTTACTGGTTCTCTAACCAAAAGAGTATAGATTTATCCATCACATGGAAACTAGAAATGAATTTCTCATGATTGATGCTAATGTGATTGTTTGAGTTATCAATAACTTTAGGTATCATTTTATCTTATGCATATCAAATACCACAAGATAAACAAGGCATTGCCACAAAGATCATATCTTTAGAAATTGAAACATCTCTTTATTCATTGCTATCATTGTCATACAATATGCAAAAATAAAGTGTTTCTATCTATTGGCAATATATGAAATAGCAGTTCTCAAATCTATTTCGTGCCCTTTAGGCTGAAATAAACTAAAAGATACTCCTATCTATGGCAGCAACACTTGCTCCAATGATGGGTACTTCTTTCTTGGTCCTTTCACAAAGGCCATCACTTCTTTGTGGATCTTGCATATCATATATGATAGATCCATATCTTTGTATCATATACCTCAGATAAAGAAGTGGTTCATTTCATGATACTTTAGGTGGAGATCTCCATCCCATCCTTCATCTTCTTTTGTTCTTCCAGAAATAGAGGGAAATCCCTCATATACCCTTTCCCCATGTGCCTTGAGGCTGAAGATGGCTTGGATTGATGGCTAACATCAGAACACTTCTTTGCTTTGCCATTGTCCTTTCCCTTAAGATTTACCTTTTCTTTGATCACATAAAAGATTATGGTTTGTCTTTCTTCATCTTTTCCTCTACTATCCTCAACATGTCCAACAACTCTGTCAACGTTTGTCAAAGTTGTTCATGTTGTAGCTTATCATGAATTGTATGATTCTCGCAACATTTGCAGTATCATACCAATAGCCAACTCTTGGCTCAGAAGGAATCCTTCTTAGTCAGGTCTTTCCACATACCCAATCATATTGAGTGTGTGAATACCTTACTGGATCTCCTTCTGTCATGACATACTAGGACAGTGTCCTTGAGACATCATATGTCTCATGTTGTCTCTGCAACTCATAGTTCAGAGAACACAACATCAAGCACTCCTCATCAATGTCATCCTCGGTATGCTTCCATAAGCATACTTTTAGCCATTGATGTGGTGGGATTGAGTTCATCTGGTCTTGGTATAACTAGGACTTAGAGCTTTCTCTCTTTGAGAACACTTCTCATCATCCTAACCAGTCGTGGAATTATTCCCATTTAATTTGTTGGTCTCATCGACCAATCGCAAATAAAGTGATTTGTTTATTAACCATTTATTTTAACAAAAAGAAATATATGCAATTTTAGTCCAAAAACTCATTTTTAAAAATTTGATTGATTTGAAAGTTTGACGATATAATTAGGCCTTTAATTAATTATCGCTCCCACTATTTTACTTCAAATTGATAGCTCTCACCATCAATTCAAAAGATTGCAGCGTACAACCTTCTAGTGGGCAAGATCCTGAAATCCTCTAAGTTATGAACCAGCTAGGGCTGTCACCCACAACTTAGATCTCTCAGGTAGGCAACTGTTTCCAATTGCATCATATGCAACTCTTGGTAAGATGTCATATGCAACTCCTTGCAATGATCATCTCCATGCCGCAAGGTGCTAGATCCTATCTAGGTCACCTTGTTAAGTCTGACCCAAAGCAAACACGATGAATATGCACCCTGCTAGGGCAGACCCACACATTCATCCTTCACGCTTCCACGAGATAGAAGGTGCACCACGCTAGGGCGTTCCCACACTTGGTCGATCAAGCTTTTCACGTGTGTCGCATTTGGAAGGCATTTAAAACTTAATATTTAATGAGGGATTTGGTTTTTTATATACATATACATATCCAATCACCACAATACATAGTATGTATCATATACATGCTATATCCCACAAAAAACATGCAAAACGATAAAATCGATGATTATGGACATCCTAATGTGATTCCTCGAGCCAAGAGGAATCACGATCATCTAGTCTACATCACATGCAACCTATACAAGATGAACTCTGTGCCTTGCCTTTCGAGTAGATCAACTCATCACATGAGTAGCCTGCTCGATCTGGTCTGATCGTCTGCGTGCCACCAGTTGATCGGTTGGCTCCTCCAACTGATCAGTTCGTCCAGTCATCGTGCATCTTGTCATGGCCTCCACCCACTCATCTCGCTCCTCGAACCGGTCATCAACCGATCGGTTCACTCCTTGAACCGATCGTCTGGAATGTCAATCGATCGGATCACATCTTGAACCGATCGTATCAGTTGTCATCTGGATGTCCTTTGTTCTTTGACATAACAGGAAATAAAATCTATCCTAATTTTTCCTTGCTTAAAAGGGAAACCCCGAGTTACATTCGGGGGGAGCAAAGGTAGGAAAGAATCTCAAATTATTTCGAGTTACAATAGGAATAGGAGAGGGAAGATTGGTGCGCAGACCGAGATGCAAGCAACCACATACAACCATACACAGATAGGGTTTATTGGCCATAACCACGCTATACATCCACCACAAAACTTATTTAAGGGTGATGCATATCGAGTGCATTAATAATACAAATCATATATGTAATTGGGATTTTTCGATTTAGGATTGGACATGCATAAAGCCAATATTATTCGCATCGTATGCAATAAATAAAGGCGACAAACCAAAATCGATCATATCGATATTCCTAAAATATAGAGCAGTTGACGTGGCTCTGATACCACTATTGGGTTTTAGGGGAGGCAGAGAAGGCAGCAGAAACAAAATTTTCTCCCCCAAACCCGGAACAAGGAAACGCGTCAACGTCTATATAATAGGAAAGGATGGTTTGTAGAATCATACCCTGTCCCGAGGCTTGCTCGGCGACAATACCTCACGGATTGCATGGTCTTCACCTCTGGTCTTGGACGGTGCCTGTGCAGCTCCTGGTCACACCGGGACTGACGACTCCTCTCACCGAGACTGTCGGGGTTGACAGTTGTCCTCCTGAGCAGCAGAAACCTCCCACCTCTAAAGTATTCCACACGAACCACCTGGAACTCCACACTCCTTGTCCCACAAGGAGTTGGAAGGAGTCACACCCTCTTGTTGATGTACTAGTCGCCAACACACTCTCCTGCCTCCAGTTGCAACTGTAGTTGTCTTTCCCTTACTGCGCCTCCCTTTGCGGGTAGCACTTGCTCGGGCTCTCTCTCGGTTACCAAAACCAGAGAGAATGACAACTTTGCAGAGCAACTAGTTGCACTAAGTTGTACCTTGATAAGCCCCCAATACCCCTATATATATAGGAGGGTCATGGGACTGGGTTCTCCATCTCGGGTAATATGGGACTAAAGGCAGGAGTAGAAGGGTTCGAGATTTTCCACAAAAACAACCAACTCACAACCAGAACCGATCGTTTTACCACTGAAACGGTCGGTTGGGGACCTGAACCGGTCAGTTGACATCTCAACCGATCGGTTGGCACCCATGAGCCGGTCGGTTCATGGTCCTGACCAGTTCCCGATTGACTTTCCAACTTTTGTTTCTAATTGGTATCAAATACCAATCCTTGTTCCAATCAAATTGGGCAAGTGAAACGAAAGGAAAATTCTCACCAATCCTACTTTCCCAACTTGCCCGGTTGCAACAGTTGAACCGATCATTTCAACACTTGAAGCAATCGTTCACCCTGATCTTGAGCCGACCGGTTCACCAAGATCAACTGATCGGTTCATCGCATGAGCCAATCGGTTGGGAGTGCAGATTGTGCAGAATCAGTCAATTGTGATTTCAATCAATCCGATACTCTAATCAATCAGTCCAACACCTTGAACACTATGATTTTGAGCTATCAATTAATTGAGCGTTTAATTGAACTACTAAACTCCTTTAGTAATCAATCTAAACGTTGTTTGTAGACAAAACTCCTCTTCCAGGTTAAATCCTTTGTGTGTGACCCTGCAGGTCCATTTCACATTGGCAGTGAAAGTCCATAACACTTATGACTTCACAAGCAAAGAGCGGTGCCTAGTCACACGTCAGTGCTACCCAAGTGAAAGTAGAAAGTTGGAGAACAACTTTCAATCCTACAATCCGTGAATGGTGTTACAGTGAATGTATAATTCCTTTGTCACTGATATCCCGAATGAACTCGAGGCATGGAATAGTCATCCTGTCAACGTTCATTCACTTTCTTGATCTCAGAGCAGATTGGAAGATATATGTATGACATCAATATCACATATTGATTCACACATGCGTGCGCATGCCTATTTCAATCCTACTCATCAAGTGGCCTTGGATATCAAACTCCCTCAGGAGGGACAAATCCCATATTTATCACTAACCCCTCAAAAGCCCCATGTGTCAAAGCCACCCAATCATCACCTTTATAACAATCCATGTTTCAGGACTACGTTTGATGATGTCAAAGTGTGCCCAACGACATGTGTTGAGTGTAGTGATTTCAGGTCAAAGAATCACACTCACCACCATCACTGCGAGTACTGACTATGACTACCATGTCATGGTTTCATGTGTCAAACTCACGGTGGGTCTGTCCGGTACACTTGTTCTCTAACAAGTACCTATGTGTTTGGTTTGATATCTCTATATCATGACTAATGAGATTCTGTCATCAACCAACACCACAATCTAGTCTTGTGTGTCATTGCTGTCTATCTACCTTCCACAATGACATCCGACTAGGGACATAACAAGAATGTACAAACTCTTAGCATCAGTATGATCTCATCGTTCAGGTCATGAACCTGAAGGCATACGTCATTGAGTATTGTCATTCTCTAGACATTCAATTTGTTCTATCACTATCTCATATGACTGAACCAGAAAGAATTGGAAGCTTGCCTTTGATGTTTATCAAATCAATCTTAATGTAACCCACCAATCATCCCATGATTGTCTCTCAGGGCATACATACCAACAATTAAAACCATCAATTGGAGTATAAGCCCGACCATTTCATCAAATGACCCAAGAAACCATTGGTTTAAGTCTTAATTGATGCAACATCTACATGCTTAATTTGCCAAAGGTTGTGGAGACCTGATCCACCATCAGTAGTGACCACTAAGAAACCATAGGTTGTTACATCAACACTATATTCATTAATCACCATTGAATATCAAACTAATATCATCATTGATTGATAGCATCATTAGCGTACTTAATTGTTAATCACTAAGATTCTAATTAGTCCAACACCTAACCTAAGAGATGAATGTCAGTTGACACCCTTAGTCACCACCATCATTTTTCATGAGGACAACACCATCGGTTGTTGCAATGGTACCACCATTGAGTCAGTGTTTATAGAAGAAAACAACTTTAAACCCTAAAATTGACCATTGGTTGATAGGTGTTTAGCACCATCGGTTGTCAAACCAACCTGAACCAAGTCATATTATACCTTAGTAATAATGTACATGTGATCACATGTTCATATATAACTGAAATCAGAATAGGGAACATTATAAAAATAAAAATCAAAGTCAAGCATAGCTTTTTAGTGCATGGATCATCATTTAAAAGCAAGAACATGAGATAGCAAGCTTATGGTAAGCAATAAACGTGGAGAAAGTTATAAAACTTGCCTCTAATTAGAAGATAAAATCCCAAATAGAAGAAAACGAGCATGTAGGGTAGAAAATCCAAGAATAAGCTATGAACTCGTCCATCTAGCACCTTTCTTCATCAAATGAGCAAACCCTAAGCATAAGGAGCAAGAAAGGTAGGGTTTTAGAGCTTTAGAGAAATTTCCACCATGGAACGGCAAGGTTCCGTCCTGGATAAAGGTCTAAGTAAGGATAAGATCTAGTGAAATGGAGAATGAAGGAATCAAACAACATGCCTTGGTCGAAATCCCTAGAAGATGACCTTGGAAATCCTAGGTAGGGCAAGATGGAGCTCTAGGAGACCTTATTCTCCAAAAAGAGGTTGTCTTCTACCTTAGAGCACTTAGTTACATAGAAAATAGAGTGGAGTCCTTGATACAAGTTAGAGGAAAGATAAAGTAAGCAAAGTTTCATACTTGGGCAAAGAGGAGGTATTTATAGCCCATGGATAAGTATGGAAGAAAGCATGAGGTGTAAAAGTAGCTTCCCCATGTGTCCATTGCCTTAAACTATTAAGGATATACAAGAAGCCAAACAAGAAGCTGATCCACCATCCATGGATACCTTCTTAGCCCTCGGTTCTTGAATTTCCAAGCAAAACAAATAAATCATTACTTTATAGCTCCTAAAGGTAGCTCATCCATAAAGGTGTAAACCCTAAAATACCCTTGAGGAAAACACCTCCAAACCAAGGTTCAACTAGGTGCCCCATGGATAAATAAGTCAATAACGATGATAGAACATACAAAGAACATAATGCAAGTGAAAAATTGCAATGAAACCCTCTAAATTGGATAAATTGTAGAAAAGTCCAAAATGTGCATAAAATTGCATAACTTGCACAAACAGTGTCCAAATTGGACCAAACTTGAAACTTAAGCTTGTATTATGATTAAAACGCATATCACAAGGTTATATTAAGGTTATAAATATTCAATTATGATAGTTAATCATGTTCAATGATTTAAGCAAGGTTAAGGGTCTCACAAGATGAGTCAGATAAAAGCACCCACATGGCTTTTCATTGAGTATTCATTGTCTTATTCTTAGAAAATTCATAGTGATTCAATCATTGGTCAGAAAATTATGAATAAATAGTCATTGTAAAAGGATTTTTGATAAGGAATGCGATTTTAGGGTTTTCAAGCAATGTTTTTCCTATCTATTATGATGTTTTCATAAGAAACTCTAAAACCCTAATTTTGAGTAACATGGTCATCAATTCAATAATATTAATTTGACTTTTCCTAGATAGAATGTCCTAATCAGTAACACAAACCCTAATTCAGTGCAATGAAACCATGCTTTTCCCAAAGATTGATATATGGTTTAAGATTCTAATCAAAGTGATAATTAATAACAATCATGCTATTTTCAGGAGACTTAAGAGTTGACTCAAGGACATGCAGACTATGCTAGGATTTGTTTTGTTCCAGGTAAGCGGGACATGAAACGATACACATTTACATTGATTGAATTACATGTTATGTATGCTTTATGATTATTCTTTATTTCCAAATTAATGAGTGAAATTGAGATAATGGCCATGCCTCAGATTATATCATTGCATGTTGTTTGTTATATTCATAAAGTCCTATGTTTATCACAGATGCTCATTAGTTCCACGTTATGATCATGTAATGATTAGGGAATTGAATAAATAATCATGTAACTCATGAAATGAGGGAGAAATCCCATTATGTCAAAGATTTAATGTTCAAGATCATGCAATTGTTCATTTTCAGAATCATGATATAAGAATTTGATTAAGTTTTATATTCTCCCTCCATCATGCACCTTAAGGGGTCGTTATGGGAATTTGTGCCAATTATGGGATTTCATAGACAATCATGGACCTCGAAGGGCCATTATGGGATTTTTACCCAAACCATGGACATTCGTGCCGATAATGGGCTCTTAAGTGGGCAAATCATCGAGGGTGCATATTTTACTTATTTTTGTCAATTAATTATTAAAAGAATGCTAAAGTCAAATTCATGTCAAGATTTTTCTCTCAAGTCCATTATACATACTTTCTTTTCTTATGATGTGTACAATGCCTCTTAGTGATGTATGTCTCTATTTTTGCATGGTCGTGGGATGAGATGTCCCTAGATGAAGGAGCAAAGGAGAACTAAAGGAATCCCTTTAGAGTAGCTGACATCAAGGAGACTTTAGCTTGGTGGGGTTCCATCTACCACTTCATAGATTATCTATTCTAGTTTTAATTTCATACTTTAGATTTGCTTGGCCTACATGTATTAGGTTTGAGATTAAGATTAGATAGCTTATGTTTTCCCTTTCAAGAATAATATATGAATCTATATTTTGAGTTAATGCATGGTGTTTCATTTATCTTATTGTTATTGAATATCAAGTTTTGTAATGTTCCTCCAAGCCAAGTGACCTGTGTTATAGACAACATAGGGTTTGCTTATGCTGACATATATGAGCTTGGAGGGACGTTACACATGTACTATAGATTTGGTAGGGGTGTAACTAATGTCTTAACATCATCACATGAAGAATATTATGATATCCTCATTCACATCTTTTCAATATATTTAGATGTGGTACATATTTATTGATTTACATCAACCTCAAACTAACTAAAAAAATATCTCATGACAAGTAGAAAATAAAGGACATAATGAAGAATTCAACATTTGTCATAGGATGCCGCATTCATAATTGTGCTACCACTTCATTTGTGAAGTAAAAAACAATGGATAAATGGAGTCAAAGTATGTTTCTACTACCAGACAAACTATAAATGAATTTATAAGTTCTTCTAATATGATAACTTCATATTCTTCTAGAGATCACTATGTGTTTTGGATATTTCATCAAGTGAGGATATTAAAATACAGCAAGCCATGTACATGATATGTCTGGCATCATGAACAAGTGTGTCCCCCTTGATGGAGTGTGTGTTTGTGTGTGTTGAAAGCATGTGGTCGATCAATGGGATGAATAGGGGTGAAGAGATGCATGTATAGTTGTTGTATGTCTTGTAAATCCATATAGCATGCATGCAAATTGCATATACAAATGTCCTTACATATACTAACAGTTTTGAACAAATGTAGTGTCATCCTTTTTTATTTTATTAAATGCACATCATATTCTCCAATTTTCATGTTTGTTCTTGTGAAAATGATTATTATTATATTCATAGTACAAATTGATGATCTTTTGTTGCCTTTTAGTTATGTTAGTAGATCTTCATGGTCCCCTACCATGACCTCAATAACCACCAAAACCTTGCTCATGTCCTCTTCATCGACCATGCATATCCCTCCCCTTATTTCACAAGTAATATATCCATCCGCCTCCTTTTTAACTTTACACAAAACGCATTATTGGTATTGCTTTATAAACATGTTCAACCTTTATTTATTTAATAAGAGAGTATCCATGAATTCTCAGAGAGGACAAACAAGAATTACATTGTTACAACAACAGTGAATACATACTTTGGAGGTAAGCATCTTAACTCCTTGTCAGAAACATTTTTATAAGAAATGTCCTCACCGTAAGTGCTTATTTGATTAATGAAAATAGATAGTTGAGAAAACAAATTTTAGAAGGTTTCACATATCTCCATTAGAAAATTAATACTAACATTTATGATATTAGAGTAATGTTCAATGGCAATGTGATGTATCTTGATGAATTTTCTCTATTTTGTATGTCAAATGAAGTGTAGGTTTCTAGCATAGTTTTCAAAAAAATTGAATTGTCAAAATTGTAATTATGTTAATGATTTTATACCTATTTCGGTAACAACTACAAGTTTACTTAAAAAATTACAAGGTGTTGAGATGCTTACGTCCAAAGTATGATTTCTTTATTGTTATGACAATAGTATTCTATCTATTCTCCTAGTCTATTCATGGGCATTGCCTTGCCACATGAAGAAAGTTTGAACATGTCTTTATAAAGCAACACCAAGAATGCATTATGTATGAAGTTAAAAAACCCTAAAACGAAGATGGATGGACATATTACATGTGGAATAATAGGAGGGATATGTTATGTTTGATGAAGAGGCCAAGAACACGGTTATGGTGGCTACCGAGGTCATGGTATACGACCTCAAATATCTACTAAATATAATTCAAAGGAAAGACTATGATCTTCAAATATCATATAAGATAAAACTATAATAATTTTGCAAGAATGTTGGACACTTTGAAGCATATTGTTGAAAGAAGAGAAAACAACATGCCAAATTTTGGATAAGAACAAATTGTTCTTGAGATACAAAAACCCAAAAAAATCTCCATATCTGGTAAGAAAACTTTATTACATAATATTTCTTTCTCCTATATTTTACATATTCTTGTATATGACAACAAAGTAGAGATTAGTGGCATTGGGAGTATTGCAATCACATTGAAGCCAAGTGTTGATAATTTAGTTCATGATATTGGTTGTGCTCATAATCTCTTGAATATCGACCATCTATAAGATAAATTCTACGCTCATAATTAGATTGTGATGCTTGTGAAATCAAAAGTAAGAGATATGGTGTGTCCTTTAAAGTTTCCCTAAAAAATAATATAAAAATTTATCATCATGTCACTTCTTTTAGTGACTTTGCATTTGTGGCAAGTGACAACAAGACCCTTGGTTTTGGTTTATTCGTTATGGTCACTTTACATTATAATGGGTTAAAGTTGTTGTGACAAAAAGACATTGTTGTGTGTCTTACTTGTATTACATGTAGTTATATTTTGTATGCAGGTTATATTTATGGAAAGCAAGATTTCCTTCCAATCTGAGTGGAAAAGCATACAGTGCCAATTCAACTCTTGAAATCATTCATGTTGATATTAAAATCATTTGTGATTGGCAATCTATAATACTTAAATCAGTTATTATTTCATTCTCCTAATTTAGGTTTTCTTTAATACTCGTTAATCTTACATTTTTGACATATTCAAGCTTTTTGAAGCTATTGGACTAAAATATTAGGGGCATAGAACTACAAAGTAAAAGAAGCAATGAGTTATTTCCTTATGAGTTCATTGCCTTTTACAAGTCTAACGACGCCCACAAAAATTTGATACTAATAAATACACCATAGCAAAATGATGTGACTAAAATTAAGAATCATAGAGTTTAAGAGATGGCTTGTTGCATACTACCTGGGAAGAACCTTCTAAATATATTCTTTTTGCACTAAATCTGCAACTACTGTATAGTATGCCTTCAATTTATCATCTACGAAACAAATCCAAACAAGACTACTTATGATCATTATAGAATAGAAAAGTTGATGTGAGTACTTAAAGAGTTTTTTCATTGGGTAGCCTATTCTTTGATTGATTTTGATAATCATAGTAAATGATAAAATAAATTGAGAAGTTCATATTCATTGACTATAGTGATTTTAGAAATGGATTTTAGTTAATCAATTATGTAACCAAGAAGCTTATTATTTTTCATGATGTAGTCTTTCATGAAAATAATGCATGTCATTTTGATAACATATTGGACTAGAATGTAAGGCCCTTGACTTAGATTAGTGATTGAGTATGCTTTCTTTGCTTAATAAGATGCATAGAACCTTAATATAATTCTTTGACATGCTTATCTAATATGTGACAATCTTATTTTTCTAGTTTGGTCTTGTTCTGGTGATGTTTGAGCTTTGTATGCTTATTTTGGACCAAGTTGCAATCTACCAATATTGAGGGGTTATTTTGTAGTTTGTCACACGTTGAGTGTTCCCTTAGTGCTTTATCATCATGAGAGAGAGAATAATGATATGCAGAGCCTTGTTGGACCTTGGTTGATGAGGTGGCATCATGCAGAGATGCTAGGGTTTCTAGGGTTTGCTTGGTATCGACCTTGATGAGCTTCTTTGAGTGTTTTGACCTAAAACCTTGACCTTGTGGTGTGTTTTGGATGTGTTTCAACTGAGACACCTTTCTTGGGTGTTGTAGTTTCGACCTTGATGGTCTTGAGGTGCTTTTGGTTGATATGGTTGTGTTCTTGTGGTGTGTCTCAACCAGGTTTGTTTGGTGACCTTTTGATGTGGTCGAGACAAGATGTCTTGGTGTTTGTTTCGACCCCTAGGGAAGTGGTGACCCAAGTGGTTGAGACCCCACCTAGGTTTTATAACCATAGGTTGCATTCATGCTTATAGTTCTTGCATGTTGATTTGTTTTTTGGACAAGTGCCCCTTTGGTGGTCTCTTATGATGACACCTCACCCCTAACTTGCTTCCCTCCTCCTTTGAGTATATAACCTCATTCTCCTTCATGCAAGTGAACCTTTCAACTCTTCTTCTTCCTCCCTCTCTTTTTCTAGTCCTTGGAGCTTGGTGGATCAAGAAGGACTGATCTTGGGTGCTTTGGAGGTCGATCAACCTTGCATGTAGTGCTTTGGAGCTTGATCACCTTCCTTGTGGTGATTCTTGGTGGTTTCTCTTCTTGGTAACTGGTCCTTTTCCCTTGATCACATTTTTCCTTTGGAACCCTACCTCTCTTCTTCCCCTTTCTTGGCCATAGACTTTGGACTATCCATGGTGGTCATTTTGAGAGAGAACTCCTCATCACAAAGAGTCGGAGACCATGTTTTGACAAGGTGGTACCCAAGTGTTAGGAAGTTTTCTTCTCTTCTCTCTTCTTTCTTCTTGGTCTGTCCTAGGGTGTCTTACCCTCTTTTCTTGAGTTATCTTTGAACATGGTGTTCTTCTCTTTGGAGGTGATTGTGTGGCTTAAGTGTTGACCTTGGGTGGACCTTCATCTTCTTCTTTGGAACCTTTGATCTTGGAGCTTGGTTCTCTCCTTAAGGCGGGTTATATAACTCTTTAACTTCTTCTATTATTTGCACCATATTACTAACTTCATGCTACTATTTTGATCTCTAAACTTGATGCTAATATGCTATATGAAGTTGCCATCATCTAAGATTTAAGACTTTGTAGTATTCTCATGAAGATTACACTCTTTCTTAAACCCTAATTTCTTGTACCTGATTTGTTAAGTGTTAGTTGAGGTGATGATCATACATGCATCATGTTTCTTGGTTTCATCACCAGGATTTGTTTTGGTCTTTGTGTTTTCTTGAGGTTTTGATTTTTGGTTTTCTTGAGTTTGAAGCTTGGTCTTCTTCCACCTAGTTGGTTCTTAAAGATGTTCATGTTGAATTTAAATTTTAAGGTTTTGATGTTGGCTAACTATTGTTAGGGTAGCTTGACCTTGGTAGTCGCTACACCTTGATCTTTTCTGGGTTGAGACATATGTGTTTTTCATGGTTGACACCTATGCTTTGGTTTTGTTCGAGATGCATGTTTTTGTTTCGGTTGTGACCCTTGGTTTTGTTTGGTCGACACTTGCCTTTGATGGTGGTCGAGACACCATGTAAGTTGGGGGTCTAGACACCATGTGGATAGTAGTCAAGACACATAATTTTGTTGTGATCGAGATTCTTATTTTATAGATGGTCATGACATGTGTTATGATCATGGTCGAGATGCTTGTTTTGTGCATGGTCGAGACACCTACTTTTGTGGTGGTCAAGACACATGCTCTTGTCTTGGTTGAGACTCCTAGTTGGATTGAGGTTGAGACACTTGCTTTGAGAGTGGTCGTGACATATGTTTGGTGGGTGGTCGATACACATTCATGTTACATGGTAGTAACACATGCATAACATAATAAGATGGTACATATGCACATGTAAATGATGTGGATACTCAGTGTTGTTGACATAATGCTCTAATCATGTTTAATTAATGAAGTTCTCACTCTAGTATGCTCCAAGAAATTGCGAGGTGAAATAATTAGGGTTTGGTGATGGAATTATGATATGAAACCCTAACCGAGTATGTATTTGAAACCCTAACCCTAATCCTAGGGTATCTATGCTTGTTGAGCTTACATGGATGGTTAGCATGTTATGATGTTTTCTCTCTCTTATTTATGAACCCCTAACCATGTAGGAAATGAATATCATAGCGTGTGTATGCTATGGTGGTGATCATATGACATAGGGTGATGTCTATGATCATAGCATGTTGAGATCATAATGATGTGATCTAGAAGAGGCTCGATGCCTAGTATGAGGTGTTATCCTCTAGTGATTTGATAAGGGATTGATATCCCATGATAGGTTGGATATGATGATGGCCTTGTTAATGGAAGTGTTGTAAGTATCATGTAGTGATGTGATAATTTTACACTTTATAACTTTAATATCTTCTAAATATGCTCTATTCCCTTATCTTTATAGAGTTTGTTTAGGATTGGTATGTTGTAACTTCATTCATGCTAAATGACACTCAATTGGATCAATTTATAAAGTGAAACCCTAATCATGTAGTTGCCATGTTCCATAGATCCATCTTCAACGCCAGTACTTGCTGGATGGTGAAACGAGTTCTCCCTTAGTGGACACTTGAATTGTATACCATTGAGTATATTCATTTCATAGGATTGGATGCAGTCATACCATGGTAGGAGAACGGTCAAGGTCGTATCTCAATGATGTGATTTAGTATATGGACATGATATCTTTTGAGGATGGTTGCGGTCAGACCTCGACAGGAGTGCAGGTGTGGCTGCGGCTGTAACTCAGTTTCACTAGTGTCATGACCTATATACCAAGGCGGACTAGGTTGTTTTGTAGTTGGACTTGATATGTCATTGCGGCATACTTGGGCTGACTGAGGTTGTAGAGAGATCATAGGATTCTAGATCCTCCAAGATCTTTTGTGGCACCGATTTCGACTTATAAGTGGTTAGTTGGAGCATGAGTGGTATAGAACATTCAATTAAATTCCTCAAATAGGCATAAACTTAGGGACATTAATCATTATGTCAGCCTCAAATAACACTCATACTTTACCAAAACACTTAAAAATCTCAAACTAACTCAAACATATGGATTCAATTATATCGTTGGATGTTTAAGGATTTCAAAAGTCCACTCCATCACATCCTACACGCCTTAAAAGAAATTACGTCCTCGAAATTAAGCCAAAAACCCCATCTTTCACAGTAAGTATATGTGATAGGTTATCATATGTACATTTGGTGGCTAGTGAGCCAGTAAACAATGTTATGTAATAATCTTTGGCAAGTGTTATATATATGCAGGTGGAATTCATGGACTTTGATTTGATATGTTTCCACTTGAGGTGGATCTGTGAAATGGTTTTAATTTCCTATGATTTTTAGTAACATGGTTTGATTGACTTTAATTCTACATTTTGTTTTGAGTAATCTCATTTGGTGTGGTGCGGGGAATCACGGTTTGGTTGGTATCAAAGCTTTAGGTTCATTGAGTCTATATGGACATATGACTAGGGTTTGTGTATGTTCTAGTGTCCTCTAGTGGTTACTTCTTCTTATGCAGGAGAACAAGAAGAGAAGAAAAGATGGCTAGAGAATAGAAAGAACACTATAACGTTCGGGCCCACTTCCCTAGGCTCTAGTAGAGTTTCAGGAATGACAACTGTCCTCACAAACCACCACTAGACTTAACTGCGCACTTTATCCTCACTCACACGCAAGCCGGGGTCAACTTCCCGACTGGTCACCCATCCTAGTACTACTCCAAGCCGAGCACGGTTAACTATGGAGTTCTTTAGTGATGGGCTCCCGGAAAAGGAGGTGCATCTTGGTGATATGGGTAGTCCAATCATTCCTTTTAAGATCATGTTATCTGAGGCCTCAAATCCTGGGATGTTACAATCTCCCCCACTTAGAAACTTGACATCCTCGTCAAGGCTCAACTATATGGCCTCATAATCTGACCCCATTTCAATGCAGACCCACAATGGCCCATGGACACCCAACTCCCGATCACGGAATATCAGTGCAAGGGTGGCTACGTCAACCATGGACAACCCTTTCCTACATGCCTGGACCACACGGCTCAAGACTGGCATGCCATGCCCATGTGGGCCCACCTAATGGAGGGGAATTGGCTCTGATACCATTTGTAACATCTAGGCCCACTTCCCTAGGCTCTAGTAGAGTTTTAGGAATGACGATTGTCCCCACAAACCACCACTAGCCTTAACTGTGTGCTTTATCCTCACTCACATGCAAGTCGGGGTCAACTTCCTGACTGGTCACCCATCCTAGTACTACTCCAAGCCGAGCACGCTTAACTATGGAGTTCTTTAGTGATGGGCTCCCAGAAAAGGAGGTGCACCTTGGTGATATGGGTAGTACAATCATTCCTTTTAAGATCATGTTATCCGAGACCTCAAATCCTGGGATGTTACAAACACGCTATAGAGACAAGTGTTGCTACACTAGGGGATGGTGTAAGGAGGAAGGAGAGGTTGGATGTTGTTCCTAAGGTGCCCCAGTTAGAGCCTACAGTGGTGGCCAATCCTACTTTTTAGTCCGTGTTTGGACCGTTTATGGCCACGATTACACATATGGTGGACACAATGCATGTTCCTCAAGTGAGAGTAGCAGACCCCAATGTAGAATCTTCAGGTTATGGGAAGACCTTCAAAAGGTTAAGGCGAGTTGGGGCTGTGGAGTATGCCGGTACGGCAGACCTGGTATATGTTGATCCTTGGTTGATGGAGCTGGAGAAGGACTTTAAGATTATCAACATCCCTAAAGCAGACAAGGTGAAGCATGTTGTGTATCTTTTGAAGGGGAGTGTTGGCCATTAGTGGGCCATTGATGAAGAGAAGAGGCCTAGTGTTGAGATCAGTTGGGAGGAGTTTTGACGGGAGTTTATGAGTCGGTAATTTCCTCAAACCTACCTGGATGAGAAGATCAACCAGTTTGAGAGGATCTGGTAGGGATCCATGTCGATCAAAGAGTATGAGGCCAAGTTTATGGAGCTACTGAGGTTCTTTCCTCATATGGCTACTACAAATCAAGAGAGAATTAGATGTGTTGATAAGGGCTTGAGCATGGAGCTGACTATGCCAGTGTCAATTTTGGAGAATTGTGAGAAGTTCACCACATTTGTGGATTCAGTCAGGATGGGGTATTCATTGTTGAGAAACGTGAGAAGAGTGCAAAGACGAGACTGACACAGTACCAAGGGCATTCGTCTGGGGGCTTCAAGAAGCCTAGGTTCTTATTAGCACAGTCACAATGAATGTCAAGTGTGTAGACGCAGTGGTCACCAAGTAAAGGAAGAGGCCACAGTTCCCCACCAGTAGGAGCCTACAGCACAGTGTCAGTGTCGGTGACGCGGCCATCTAGGCCATAGTACAAGACCAGGACTTGCCATAAGTGTGGATAGGCATGACATATGAGGTGGGCATGTCCTGTGAAAGATGAAGAAGTGACCCAACAACCGAGGCAGAGTCAGTAGGGCTCGTAGAGACAACAGTTTGGTAGTGGTGGAGGTCAAAGATGTAGACATGCATCACATGCTAGTTCTTCTAGACAGGTCAGCAGAGGATGGGGGTGACAACAGGTAACAGTGTGGTTCTATGCCATGATTCAACCGGAAGGAGTGGTCAACCCATGAGTAGTGACAGGTCAGATGGAGTTATTTCATTTTGATTTGTCTTCTTCTTGCTTTATATATGTTTTGGTTGACCCAGGTGCTATGCACTCTTGTATCACTCGAGAAGTGATCGATATTTGTTCTTTGCCTATTAGTCATAAACATGGTAGTATTCATTTAGAAACCTCGTTGGTTGGTTCCACCTCATTGCGGGAGGTGTGTCCTTCCTGTGTCCTTTCTTTTTCAAGACATAGCATTCAAGTGGATCTCATACCACTAGACATTCATGGATTCAATGCAATCTTATAATTGTCACTTTGGAGAAGTATCGGGTGGTATTGGACTTTAGATCCAAGGTGGCGACGTTTGTTGATGGTGGTATTTTGTGGATCTTCCAAGGAGATAGTAAGATTCTTTCGATGTGTCTGGTGTCAGCGATGATGGTGGAGAAGTTGATGAGGAAAGGCTGTGAAGTGTTCTTAGCCCATGTGGTGGATACTAAGACAAGGAGTCTGAGTATCCAGGAAGTACCAATTGTATGTGAGTTCAAGGATGTGTTTCCAAATGAGTTTCCCAGTGTTCCTCCAATTTGAGGGATTTATTTTGAGATCAATTTAGTTCTAGGCACGCATGGATAACACATACACCGTACAGGATGACACCAATTGATATGGTAGAGTTAAAGAAATAGTTGCAAGAGTTGTTGGGGAAAGGTTTATCAGACTGAGCATGTGGCATCCAACTTACAAAAACATGATTTACTTAAGAGGAAGTGATCATTAGTAGCAGAATTACTGAAAATCACTAAAAATTAAAACTTTTTGCATAGAGATCTGATTCCAGAAAACTCTTATAACAAGAACCAAAGTATTACATAAACATTATGGCTCACAAGTACATAGTACATTCCATGTACCATCTCTTCTCGAGAATTACATATAGCAGTTGCTTTGCTAAACTATACATAAGAAACATAAAATCTCGAGGCGTTCAAGAAAAAATCTCAGATCGAATGATAAAAGAAATATCTACTAACTCCAAGGACCTGAGAGTACAGAGACGACACATAGGACTCTATGTACACCTATACAAGACATGACAACCAGTGTCTCCACCTGAGAATTCACTACTACTCTTGCTGCTGCTATTGCTTTTTCTCTGTTGTCGGGATTCTATTTCTTTGTCTGTGTTCACCTAAAAATATTGGATTCCATGGGGGTGAGAAAATTATAGATTGTCCCAGTGAGACATATAACTCTCTGCCAGAAACATTATTATTGCATATTAGTAGAATAGAACTGAGTAGGAAATATTTTATATTAACAATAGTATTAATCATTTTATGAACAAAATAGGAAATCTCCTTTCTCAAGAAGAGCATTGTATCTACCCATGGTAGAATCATATGTCATCTATCCACGTTTGCAAGGAATGCAAGGAATCATAAATATATCATCTATCAACTAAAGATGCATAAAATAAATGTAACATCAGCCAATGATTTTCGTATTCAATCCTTAAGCAAACATGCTATACGGCTGATTACATTTTACAACCACACTTATGCCCTGAGGAGATGAGGTATAGCACTCATACTCCAACCGACCACTGTGAAGTCAAAATCGGTACCATACAAGGTCAGTGGAAGAGTCATCTTCCAAGACCTCCCACATCCCGGTCAGTGCGAGATCACATGTTGGACATCTTGTATCTCTGCTATATAGCTTTCAAGGGTATACTGGCAACTTCGCTATAGAGTTATAGCCTATAGCATATACTCTCGTTAGGGTTATGACCCGTAGCCAATGCTTGGTATTATATTGAGGAGTCATGGCCCGTAGCCATACTCTTATCGGGGTATGGTCCGAAACCAATCCCGTACATAGGACATAGCTCGTAGCCATTCCTATGGGGCATAAGGATATATTTGCCCAATTACCCCCACATATTAAAAAATATGCGTTCCGGGTTTTTCCGCAGAGCAACCCACTTCACCATCAGTAAATACTAACACTGATGGATCTATGGTCAGGGCTCTACATGATATGATTTCACTTGATTAATTAATTATATTAGCATATTCTTTTAGCATCAGTCAAGTTCTCAAACAAGAATTATTGTGACAAATGCTACAAAGAAACATATAAGCTCTTGTCAATTGCTTTACCAGAACTTATAATACATTGAGATCTTAATCCCTTATCTCATCACTTAAAAGTTCACATCTCACAACAACATCATTATCTTACTTATCAAATCTGGGTATTCATACCCTCAGTTCATCACTTAATCACTGTTACCACATGTTAGGTAACTATTACCTCTAGGTCCTCAGACTAAGGTATACATGATACTTGTTACACAAGTATCTCACATGGCTCACAAGGCCCATTAAGTGTCTTGTCACTTTTCACTAGACAACAACTTGCTCATATGGAACATTTAGACAATGTACATTTTGTTACTTTTATTAAGCAACAATAACATTAAGGCGCACCAGGCCAATAAACATTTTTATTATATAAATATCATAGCTCAAATCTGGCTATGCTCCTCATCTCATGACTACCTATATGAACTTTACATAGTAACAATTATATCAAGTACATATCAACACTCATGCAAAGTAAGAGTAGTATCACCATTCCCTTATTTAGGATTTGGAATTCTCTTACATATCATCACCCTACATTAGGGTTATCCATAGCTAACCATTTAGGTTCTCAGGGTCATATCATTAATGATCAAGCCCTAAGTCATTGCTCCATACAGCTAGGAGCCAACATTGATAACATAAGTATTTGATCATACTTATTTATTCTCATTACTCATCCTTAAATGAATTATTATCACAAGATATAAGTTCCTTTCTCAACTTTGTCAGAATATGATTGCATCAAGCTTTATTGATTTGGTCTAACCTTTTCATAGAGCATATTAGCCTATGCTTATCAAAATGCATTACTTCATAATATAACAATTGACATGACACACTTCATGTGCTACTCCCCAAGTATATGGGATTTAAAATACATCAAGGTATATCTATCTTGAGGTGTTGGATGTGATATCTATCATATGTTGATATATCACTTCCCTCATCACTTTTATCTTACTTGAGTTCACCAACTTGTTTGGTATTAGGGTATTTCCCATCCTAATACTTTATACACTAGTTCATCATATTATCATGTAATGTATTATGCTTAAGTCACTTATTTGGAATATGCAACCATTACTAATGATAAGGACTCACCTTTGAGTTGAGGCATTATTGATAAAAGGTTATCCATTACCAATCTCTTTAAGTATTTCACTTATCAATATTTAGTCATTATTCCATTATTAGGAATTGGGTCTCCCATTATTATCAATTAGGGTTTACATAGCATCACCCTTTTTAGGGTTTCACATAATATCACCCTTCATCAGGATTTCTCATAACTTCATCCTTATTTTAAGGTTTCATATAGCATTATCTGAGATTAGGGTTTCATCCCCAAAATTAGAGTTATGGTTTACCATCATATTGCCTGAGATTAGGGCTCATGCACTATAACCCAAAATTTGAGTTTCACATACCTTCACCCTATATTAGGGTTAGGATTTTATGATAAGGTTTCATATATCATTACATGGCATCACCCTAGGTTAGAATTTCACATCACACTATTACATTAGGGTTACACATAACATAACCCTTGATCAGGGTTTCTCATGACATCACCCTTGATTAGGGTTTCTCATGACATCACCCTAAATTAGGATCATACTATCACCAATGATTAGGGTTTCACCTATCATTGCCCTCAATTAGGGTTATCCCAACAAAATAGATTAGAGTGTCACCTATCATTGCCCTCAATTAGGGTTATCCCAACATCATAGATTAGAGTTTCAACTATCATTGCCCTCAATTAGGGCTAGGGTACATTAACCTTCTTAATTAGGGTTCATGATCTCTTTATCAAGGGTCATACCCTAATTACACATACATCCATGTTGGAAGTGTTGAGACTTAATCACTACATGATAATCATTCATGTTAGAAGTTCTCTCTCTCATCCTTTATAGAATGATATTTACATTAGACTTGATTGGATTAGGTCAACTCAACTTGATTGAAGGGTTGATACCATGTATTGCGTCATTACTTCCTTAATCATTAAGTATTAATCATTCAAGAGGTACTAATCACCCTATCTTATTAAGAGTACACTTACCATAACCATCCTTGAATTACATCATGTAATGATCAATTAAACAATTGACCTTTAATCACCTTAAGTGTCCAAACGGTTTTGGTTAATTACTTCCAAACGGTCTTGGTCACTTAGACCCCAAACGGTCTAGACCATCTAGACCTCAAACGGTCTTGCTTGAAATACCTTCAAACGGTCTAATACCGTTTAGACCTCCATACGGTCTTGATCATACACTTGAAACCGTTTAGTAAAGTAGGTGCTTGAAACCGTTTAACAAATTAGGTACTTGAAACCGTTTAGTACATATATACTTGGGATCGTTTGAGTCTCAATTGGTTTGGTATCGTTTGGTCCCAAACGGTCATGAGACCGTTTGGACTCAAACGGTCTTGAGACCATTTGGTCCAAACCTCCTCAAAACCGATTGTACCAAAAATGGTCTCAACCACTCATATTGATTTAGGTTTTCCAAGGTTAATTCCTTCATAAATTGAATCCATGTAATTACTCATCAATTGGACCTAAGCACCATAATTCAATTGTGATTAATGAATCATCCTTCAATTTATTAAGCTTCAAATTGATCATTAATTAGGCTTTTAAACCCAATTGAATTAGGGTTGAAATCGATGAACCTTCAATATTAGTCATTGTAGAACTAATTGCTTTGGAATTATTGGACCATCATTCAAATTGGGCATGACATGACCTCAAATGGTCTTGAGGTCGTTTTAATGACCCCCAAATGGTCTTGAGACCATTTTCCCATCCCAACATCAAAACTTGTGAAGTTAAATTAGGGTTTGCATCATTGCATTGCTCATCAGAATAGCTATAGATTGCATTACAGTTTGATATTTTTGAATCTTCAACTACTTCACCATACTCAACCCTAGACCTCCAAACGGTCTTAGTTGACCTCCAAATGGTCTTGAGACCGTTTGGGTGATCTCCAAATGGTCTTGAGACCGTTTGGATTAATCAACCCAAAGAATTAAATCATTCAATTGCAAAATCAGCACTTAACCCGATTAGGGTTTCTAATTAGATGATTGTCCACACATTGATTCAATTAATTGGAACCATTATATCCTTATCCAACATGTACTAGGGTTCTAACCTCATATGGTAAACCCATCCAAATGGTCAACCTTTCTAAATAGTTTAAGGTTCAAGACTCCAAACGGTTTGCAAACCGTTTGGTCTCCAAACAGTTTGGTGAAGCCGTTTGGACCAAATCTTCAAAACTGTTTGCAAGGGAAACTTGTTGGATTGCGTGCCCAAGGTGATGTCATCATCATATATCTTCATTCATTCAAAATCTACTTCCGTTTTCATGGTAATTACAACAATGGATCAAGGGAATTTCAAATAGAACAAAACATTCAACAAATAATGGAGATTTGAATGCAATAACAATATTGAAGGGTTTGAGTTAGATAACTCGCCTCCAATTGAGATTAAAAGCTTGTAGATTCACGTGAACAATGGTGGAGGAAGATTTAACAACTGCCCAAGGTCCGTTCTCAAGCTTTTTGGATGAAAGGATTGGCTAGAAAGGAAGATTTATGGAGGAAAAGAAGAAATCCATCATTTATTTTCGATTTCCACCATGGAATCATGGTTGAAAGTGATCAAGAAGCTTACCTACAGGTTGGGGGTCGTCCTCCTGCTTCTCCTAGCTCCCTTGGTCGTTTTGCAAGCAAAGAGAAGAAGGGGATTCGAAAAAGCCTCTCAATTGAGTTGGAAAGGGTGTTTTTATAATAAATTCAATGAGAGAGAAAATGCTTTATAAAAATCTTTTAATTCCAAAATTAGTGCCGCCTCATCCCCCTCAATTCCTTGGCCACGAAGCCATCTTAATCCATTTGCAAAACCTCTATATTATCCAAGAATTAAAAGAACATAAATTAAGCACCTTAAACATATTATACTAATATCCCCTTTTTAGTGGATATTACTTTTTCTTTTAATAATGTGAGTGAGTTATCCATTCCCTTGGATATTTTCGTTGCCTTTACAAGGCACAAGAACGTTAAAACTTGATAAATTGCAACCAACTCTTTTTTGGTTGAAGTCCCTTCAATTATTTTTATTTATTTTTGCATTAAATTGAATTAGGGTTTCAATTATGCTTAAATCTTGATTATTTTAATATCAAGATTCTCTCTCCTCCAAAATGATACAAATGAGACGCCCCTCTCATTTTATTTGCTCTACATGATTCCAAGAAACATTAGAGACTATTTTGAAATGATAATTTGCATATTGAACCCAAGGTTTTGGGTAAATTGCATATTATACCAAAACTAGGTTTTAATGCACAAACATTGCTTTATTAGCTCTTTCTTGGTACTCAGGCTTTTCCCAAACCATACCTTTGCATAATATTCATCCTCATGATGCTTAAACATATGAGGAACATCTTATCATGTAAAATTTTCAATTTAACCCCTCAACTTGGGTAATTTGCACTTTAGTCAAAAACAAGAAAAACATTGTTTCAACATTGTTCAAAAAGGACTAAAATTGAAACATAAGTTCCTATTGAGTCTTAATTACTTTTCACAAGATAAAATTAAGGATATAATAAACTTTCTTAAGCAAAACTCCCAGGGTTAAGGCATAACCCAGGTCAGGGATGTTACAAATTATAAACCCCTAATAAGGATTTCGTCCCCAAAATCCCAGATAAAGAAAGATAGATATTATTCATTTATCATGTCATTGTGTCTCCTCATAACATCTCATTGTTATGGAGGCACCATAGAGCTTTTTAATCAACTCAAATTCTTCTTCATAAGGATGTCATAAAATCGATCACACAAGACACATACCCCATTGTCTTTTCATTATTGACTGTGGAAATAATTTTGTGTCAGGTATCACTCTTTCTAAATTCATAGTTTCATGTGACAGATCCTTGTTCCTAAGGAGTCTCCCATACTCCTTTTGAATTCAGTATTTTACTTTCATGATCACAATTATGTTATGTCACCCATTTGGGACTATAAGTCTTTCTATACCTTGATTGTGTCATTTCCCTTGGTGACACAATACCAGATTTCCTTATTACTTGTACTAACTATCTTATTAGTTGTACATTCCTTTATCATAAGGAAAGATTACTTATCAATTAATAATTTATCTTAATGATATATTTAATTGTCATGTTTATGCAAAGCATAAACCCCTAACATGTGATGTTCGTATTATTTTATATATAATTAAACTGATTTCATAGTTGACAAATCCAGGTGGCCAACATAAACTTTCTGATACTTCTTTAGATACCATGATCTCTTACCTTGATATCCATCACATGTGTTAAAATCACATCACATATTTATCTTCCTTTCATCTTGGGTCATTACTTGTTACACATATCTTCATCTTGGAGTTAAAGTCCAAGATAAACTGATACTTTTCTAAGTATCCATCACATGAACATTTTTATCTTATGCACATCAAGGGTCCTAAGATCCACTTGATTGCCATGTCCCTGAAAGGAAACAAAACAAGGAATCATATTCTTTTTATTGTTTCATGAATTATTTACTCTTTGTCTCATCCCAGGTTCCTTGCCTTCTGCACAGGAATTTTTGAGGATGATTACATATCATTATTCCTTTCTTTGTTGTTATCTAACATGTTCATAAGCATCTTATAGTCTCATCACATTTCCCATTTCATCATTATGGGAAAAGATCTTTATCATACACATAAACTTTATCGAACAGGGATCACCTCCCTTGTTCTCATCCTTGTCTTATGAGGAGTATACTCTTTACTTCCTCATACACACATACTAATTTGGGATTACCTCAAATTTCTCTTTCCTATTCTTAGGATCTAACACCTTTTTCCATTCTATATTTCTAATTTCATTATACTCATTAGATTGTATCATAATGACTACTTGATCAGAGCAATAAAAAAGATAAAAATCTAAAAGTTTCCATACTTACTTTATCATCAATCGTTATATACCTGACCAGGGTATATAAATACTGAGATTAAGTAGTATGCACTTTATATATTATCACATTCCTTACTTTTCATATTATCACAAACATAAGATTTAACATTCCTGGATTTCATCCAGGTATCTCTTCTATACCTCATTCTTTTTCATGGAGGTAAGAACAATATGAAACATCTATAATATTATTTTATAAAATGTAAGTCCTCATAGGACTATTCAAAGAAATCTCAATCAATTACTTTCTTAATTTAACTTAGGAAACCATAAAAAGACATATTAAAATATCATTATTTTGTCTAACCTGTAATAATTTGTGGATAGTTCATTGCCTCAGGATGATTCTGCCTCAGAGGTTGATTCATCATAACATTGCTATCTCAGCAATCTCTTTCCAGATGTCCTACCTATCTACATTGGTAGCAAATTCTGGGCTTTAGATGTGGTCTAGAGGGTTTTTTACCCTTTCTAGGTAGCCATTGCCTTGGTGTACTAGGCCCTGGTTGTACTGGTGGTACCAAAAACTTTCCCTTTTTGGAACTACTAGGCCTCTATTCCTGAGTTTGGATAGGCCTTTTCTCAATTCTCACATTATCTTTCTTCTCTGGACAATACCTTCTGATATGTCCAAGTTTCCTACACTTGTGACAGACCCTGATTTTAGGTTGTAACCTATTCCTTCCATCACTATTTATTGATTCAACAGGCTAAGGTTGAGCACAGACTCAATTTAAATCCAGAACTTCATCATTTCCTATTGCTTCAACCTGCTGATGTTGATTACAAATCCCATTGATATCCAAAACATCGTCATTGGGGGCTGGAAATCTAGGTTGTATTGCTAATGCTTGATCCACTATATACATCATGGTTGCCCTAAGTTGCCCAACAGTGATATCTAAAGAAGGATTTCTTATCATAATTGGATCATCTTGAGGGTTCTTAGGCAACTGTTCCTCTCGTGCCTGATCCCATGCACCTCTTCTTGGTGCAGCATTACTTCTTTCTACAGCAAATTCCTCATGTGACCCAGCCATCTTCAAGTTCTCCTTCTCCTATATGAGCAGAAGACACTATCAAATAGACTGGAAGACACTAGAACAGACTCTACTACCTTAGTCCTATGTCTCTATAGACTCAGCGAACCTAGACCTCTGATACCACTAAATTGTGGCATCCAACTTACAAAAACATGATTTACTTAAGTGGAAGCGATCATTAGTAGTGAAATTGCTAAAAATCACTAAAAATTAAAACCTTTTGCATAGAGATCTGATTCCAGAAAACTCTTATAACAAGAACCAAAGTATTACATAAACATTATGATTCACAAGTACATAGTACACTCCATGTACCATCTCTTCTCGAGAATTACATATAATAGTTGCTTTGCTAAACTATACATAAGCAACATAAAATCTCGAGGCGTTCAAGCCAAAATCTCAGATCGAATGATAAAAGCAATATCTACTGACTCCAAGGACCTGAGAGTATAGAGACAACACATAGGACTCTATGTACACCTATACAAGACATGACAACTGGTATCTCCACCTGAGAATTCACTACTGCTCTTGCTGTTGTTGTTGCTTTTTCTCTGTTGTGGGGATTCTAGTTCTTTGTCTGCGTTCACCTAAAAACATTGGATTCCACGGGGGTGAGACAATTGTAGATTGTCCCAACGAGAGATATAACTCTCCGCCAGAAACATTATTATTGCAGATTAGTAGAATAGCACTGAGCAGGAAATCCTTTATATTAACAACAATATTAATCATTGTATGAACAAAATAGGAAATCTCCTTTCTCAAGAAGAGCATTGTATCTACCCATGGTAGAATCCAATGTCATCTATCCACTTTTGCAATGAATGCAAGGAATCATAAATATATCATCTATCAACTAAAGATGCATAAAAGAAATGTTACATCAGCCAATGATTTTCATATTCAATCCTTAAGCAAACATGCTATACGGTTGATTACATTTTACAACCACACTTATGCCCTGAGGAGATGAGGTATACCGCTCATACTCCAACCAACCACTGCGAAGTCAAAATCAGTATCATACAAGGTCAATGGAAGAGACGGCTTATAAGACCTCCCACATCTCAGTCAGTGTGAGATCACATGCAGGACATCTTGTGTCTCTGCTATATAAATTTCCAGGGTATACTGGAAACTTCGCTATAGAATTATATCCTGTAGCATATACTCTCTTCAGGGTTATGGTCCATAGCCAATGCCTGGTATTATATTGAGGAGTCATGGCCCGTAGCCATACTCTTATCGGGTTATGCTCTGAAACCAATCCCGTACATAGGACATAGCCCGTAGCCATTCTTATGGGTCATGAGGATATATTTTCCCAATTACCCCCGCATATTCAAAAATATGCATTCTGGGTTCTGTCGCGGAGCAACCCGTTTCACCATCAGTAAATACTGACAGTGATGGATCTATGGTCAGGGCTCTACATGATATGATTTCACTTGATTAATTAAGTATATCAGCATATTCTTTTAGCATCAGTCAAGTTCTCAAACAAGAATTATTGTGACAAATGCTACAAAGAAACATATAAGCTCTTGTCAATTGCTTTACCAGAACTTATAATACATTGAGATCTTAATACCTTATCTCATCACTTAAAAGTTCACATCTCACAGCAACATCATTATCTTACTTATCAAATCTGGGTATTCATACCCTTAGTTCATCACTTAATCATTGTTACCACTTGTTAGGTAATTATTACCTCTAGGTCCTCAGACCAAGGTATACATGATACTTGTTACACAAGTATCTCACATGGCTCACAAGGGCCATTAAGTGTCTTGTCACTTTTCACTAGACAACAACTTGCTCATATGGCTCATTTAGTCCATGTACATTTTGTTACTTTTATTAAGCAACAATAACATTAAGGCGCACCAGGCCAATCAACATTTTTATTATATAAATATCATAGCTCAAATTTGGAAATGCTCATCATATCATGACTACCTATATGATCTTTACATAGTAACAATTATATCAACTACATATCAACACTCATGCAAAGTAAGAGTAGTATCACCATTCCCTTATTTAGGATTGGGATTTCTCTTACATATCATCACCCTCCATTAGGGTTATCCATAGCTAACCATTTAGGTTCTCAGGGTCATATCATTAATGATCAAGCCCTAAGTCATTGCTCCATACACCTAGGAGCCAACATTGATAACACAAGTATTTGATCATACTTATTTATTCTCATCACTCATCCTTAAATGAATTATTATCACAAGATATAAGTTCCTTTCTCAACTTTGTCAGAATATGATTGCATCAAGCTTTATTGATTTGGTCTAACCTTTTCATAGGGCATATTAGCCTATGCTTATCAAAATGCATTACTTCATAATGTAACAATTGACATGACACACGTCATGTGCTACTCCCCAAGTATATGGGATTTAGAATACATCAAGGTATATCTATCTTGAGGTGCTGGATGTGATATCTATCATATGTTGATATATCACTTCCCTTGTCACTTTTATCTTACTTGAGTTCACCAACTTGTTTGGTGTTAGGGTATTTCCCATCCTAATACTTTATACACTAGTTCATCATATTATCATGTAATGTATTATGTCTAAGTCACTTATTTGGAATATGCAACCATTACCAATGATAAATACTCACCTTTGAGTTGAGGCATTATTGATAAAAGGTTATCCATTACCAATCTCTTTAAGTATTTCACTTATCAATATTTAGTCATTATTCCATTATTAGGAATAGGGTCTCCCATTCTTATCAATTAGGGTTTACATAGCATCACCCTATATTAGGGTTTCACATAATATCACCCTTCATTAGGATTTCTCATAACTTCATCCTTATTTTAAGGTTTCATATAGCATTATCTGAGATTAGGGTTTCTCAACTCATAGCCCCAAAATTAGAGTTATGGTTTACCAAAATATTGCTCGAGATTAGGGTTCATGCACTATAACCCAAAATTTGAGTTTCACATACCTTCACCCTATATTGGGGTTAGGATTTTATGCTAAGGTTTCATATATCATTTCATGGCATCACCCTGTGTTAGAATTTCACATCACACTATTACATTAGGGTTACACATAACATTACCCTTGATTAGGGTTTCTCATGACATCACCCTTGATTAGGGTTTCTCATGACATCACCCTAAATTAGGCCATACTATCACCATATATTAGGGTTTCACCTATCATTTCCATAAATTAGGGTTATTCCAACATCATAGATTAGAGTTTCACCTATCATTGCCCTCAATTAGGGTTATCCAAACATCTTAGATTAGAGTTTCACCTATCATTGCCCTCAATTAGGGCTAGGGTACATTAACCTTCTTAATTAGGGTTCATGATCTCTTTATCAAGGGTCATACCCTAATTACACATACATCCATGTTGGAAGTGTTGAGACTTAATCACTACATGATAATCATTCATGTAAGAAGTTCTCTCTCTCTCATCCTTTATAGAATGATATTTACATCAGACTTGATTGGATTAGGTCAACTCAACTTGATTGAAGGGTTGACACCATGTACTGTGTCATTACTTCCTTAATCATTAAGTATTAATCATTTAAGAGGTACTAATCACCCTATCTTATTAAGAGTACACTTACCATAACCATCCTTGAATTACCTCATGTAATGATCAATTAAACAATTGACCTTTAATCACCTTAAGTGTCCAAACAGTTTTGGTTAGATACTTCCAAACGGTCTTGGTCACTTAGACCCCAAACGCTCTTGAACATCCAGATCTCAAGCGGTCTTGCTTGAAATATCTTCAAATGGTCTAAGACCATTTAGACATCCAAAAGGTCTTGATCATACACTTGAAACTATTTAGTAAAGTAGGTGCTTGAAACTGTTCAACAAATTAGGTACTTGAAACTGTTTAGTACATATATACTTGGGATCATTTGAGTCTCAATTGGTTTGGGATCGTTTGGTCCCAAATGGTCTTGAGACTGTTTGGTCCAAACCTCCTCAAAACCGATTGGACCAAAAATGGTCTCAACCACTCATATTGATTTAGGTTTTCCAAGATTAATTCCTTCATAAATTGAATCCATGTAATTACTCATCAATTGGACCTATGCACCATACTTCAATTGAGATTAATGAATCATCCTTCAATTGATTAAGCTTCCAATTGATCAGTAATTAGGGTTTTAAACCCAATTGAATTAGGGTTGAAATTGATGAACCTTCAATATTAGTCATTGTGGAACTAATTGCTTTGGAATTATTGGACCATCATTCAAATTGGGCATGGCTTGACCTCAAACGGTCTTGAGGTCATTTGGATGACCTCCAAATGGTCTTGAGACCATTTGCCCATCCCAACATCAAAATTTGTGAAGTGAAATTAGGGTTTGCATCATTGGATTGCTCATCAGAATAGCTATAGATTGCATTAGGGTTTGATATTTTTGAATCTTCAACTACTTCACCATACTCAACCCTTGACCTCGAAACGGTCTTGGTTGACCTCCAAACGGTCTTGAGACTATTTGGGTGATCTCCAAACGGTTTTGAGACTGTTTCCATTAATCAACCCAAAGAATTAAATCATTCAATTGCAAAATCAGCACTTAACCCGATTAGGGTTTCTAATTAGATGATTGTCCACACATTGATTCAATTAATTGGAACCATTAGATCCTTATCTAACATGTACTAGGGTTCTGACCTCAAACGGTCAACCCATCCAAATGGTCAACCTTTCTAAATAGTTTAAGGTTCAAGACTCCAAACGGTTTGGTGAAGTCGTTTGGACCAAGATCTTCAAAACTGTTTGCAAGGGAAACGTGTTGGATTGCGTGCCAAGATGATGTCATAATCATCTATCTTCATTCATTCAAAAGCTACTACCATTTTCATGATAATTACAGTAATGGATCAAGGGAATTTCAAATAGAACAAAACGTTAACAAATAATGGAGATTTGAATGCAATAACAATATTTAAGGGTTTGAGTTATATAACCCACCTCCAATTGAGCTTCAAAGCTTGGAGCTTCACTTCAACAATTGTGGAGGAAGCTTTAACAACTTCCCAAGGTATGTTCTCAAGTTTTTTGGATGAAAGGATTGGCTAGAAAGGAAGATTAATGGAGGAAAAGAAGAAATCTATCATTTATTTTCGATATCCACCATGGAATCATGGTTGAAAGTGATCTAGAAGCTTACCTACAGGTTGGGGTCATCCTCCTGCTGCTCCTAGATCCCCTGGTCGTTTTGCAAGCAAAGAGAAGAAGGGGATTCGAAAAATCCTCTGAATTGAGTTGGAAAGGGTGTTTTTATAATAAATTCAATGAGAGAGAAAATGCTTTATAAAAATCTTTTAATTCCAAAGTTAGTGCCACCTCTTCCCCCTCAATTCCTTGGCTACGAAGCCATATTCATCCCCTTGCAAAACCTCTTCATTATCCAAGAATTAAAAGAAAAGAAATTAAGCACCTTAAAGATATTATACTAATATCCCCATTTTAGTGGATATTACTTTTTCTTTAATAATGTGAGTGAGTTATCCATTCCCTTGGATATTTTCGTTGCCTTTACAAGGTACAAGAACGTTCACACTTGAGAAATTGCAACCATCTCGTTTTTGGTTGAAGGCCCTTCAATTATTTTTATTTATTTTTGCATTAAATTGAATTAGGGTTTCAACTATGCGTATTAATATTAAGATTCTCTCTCCTCCAAAATGATACAAATGAGAAACCCCTCTCATTTTATTTGCTCTACATGATGCCAAGAAACATTAGATACTATTTTGAAATGATAATTTGCATATTGAACCCTAGGTTTTGGGTAAATTGCAAATTATACCAAAACTAGGTTTTAATGCACAAACATTACTTTATCAGTTCTTTCTTGGTACTCAGGCTTTTCCCGAGCCATACCATTGTATCATCTTCATCCTCATGATGCTTCAACATATGAGGAACAAATTATCATGTAACATTTGCAATTTAACCCCTCAACTTGGGTAATTTGCACTTTAGTCCAAAACAAGCAAAACATCTTTTCAACATTGTTCAACAAGGAATAAAATTGAAACATAAGTTCCTCTTGAGTCTTAATTACTTTTCACAAGATAAAATTAAGGATCTAATTAACTTGCTTAAGCAAAACTCCCAGGGTTAAGGCATAACCCAGGTCAGGGATGTTACAGAGCATGTCTCCTTAGGGTGCTCCCATGTTGTTCGTGAAGAAGAAGGATGGATCTATGAGGTTGTGTATAGATTACAAGCAGTTGAACAAAGTGACGATCAAGAATAAGCATCCTTTGATGTGGATTGATGATAGAAGGAAATTCACTCTCTTGGGAACCGGAAACTCATATGGAAGAACGCTCTACCTATCAGGTATAGAACGTTCTTGTGGCTGATTCAACACCAGGGACTGATGACAATCGTCAATCGCGTACGTCATCATCTTGCGGTTGATCCCGGATGCCCCCGTTGTGGCGAGCAGCTAGAAGACACACTTCATGCCTTGCGAGACTGCCCCAAGGCAAGACAACTTTGGGGTGATTCCATCTGGATATGCTGAGGGATTCTTCAGTTGTCATATGGAGGGATGGATCTCACAAAATGAGAGTCTCAGGCGTAACAACACCAACTAGTTCGCAACCTTCACTGTTGTAGCGTATACAATATGGTTGACTTGTCACTCCCTTATAGATAGACAGCAGCAATTCAGCCCTTGAGATACTGCTTGCGGTTATGTTTGATCAATTATGAGGTGTTGCATTATTTTCCAAGATAGACCTGAGGTCTGGATATCACCAGTTGCAAATCAAGGAAAATGGCATAACAAAGTTGACTTTTAGGACAAGTTATGGTCACTACAAGTTTGTGGTTATGTCATTTGGGCTAACCAATGCACTGAAAATGTTCATGGACTTGATCTATAGGTTGTTTCAGTCGTATCTAGATTAGTTTTTGGTGGTGCTTATAGTTGAAATCCTAATATACAGTCGAGATAGCCAAGAACATGAGCATCATTTGTGCCAGACATTGACCTTATTAAGACAACATCAACTGTATGCCAAGTTTAGCAAGTGTGAGTTTTGGCTTAAGGAGGTGTCCTTTCTTGGACATGTGATATCTGTTGAGGGTTTTTGTGTGGACCCCAAGAAGTTTGAGTCTGTGATGGAGTGGGACCAGCCAAAGATGTCGATAGAAGTTTGTAGTTTTTTGGTTTTGGAAAGTTACTACAGGAGGTTCATTAAGAACTTTAGCTCAGTGTCGTTGCCCTAACGAAGCCAACAAGGAAGTATGTACCTTTTGTTTGGGATAACAAGTGTCAACGTGCCTTTCAGTTGTTAAAAGAGAATTTGACTAGTGCACCAGTCCTAGTGCTACTAGAGTAGGGAAAAGGATATATCATCTTGTGTGATGCCTCAAGGAATGGCATGGGTTGAGTGTTGATGCAAGACAAGAATGTGATCTCTTTTGCGTCACGATAGTTGAAAAATGTGAAGAGAGCTACCCAACCCATGATCTAGAGCTAGCAGTAGTGGCTCATGCCTTGAAGATCTACAAACACTACCTTTATGGCGAGAAATGTCAGATCTTCACAGATCACAAGAACTCAAAGTACATCCTTTCATAGTAGGAGTTGAACATGTGGCAAAGATGTTGGATGGAGTTAATCAAGGAATATGCATGCACCATTGATTATCATCTAGGGAAGTCTAATGTTGTGGCAGATGCCTTGAGTAAGAAGTCTTCCTTGTCGTCGTCTGTAGATGAGGCACAGTTGTACTCCTTGGTGTGCCATAAGAGAGACATGTTGGTTTCCTTACATCATATGAATGTGAAGTTGGAAGTCTCTCTATTAGCGGGCATGTTGGCATAGTTACAAGTAGATCCTACATTGAGGTAGTAGATTTGAGATGCTCAATAGAGTGATAGTATGATATAGTAGATCCGAGCAGAGTTTGGTAGTGAGAAGCATGATGGCTTCCACGGGGCAGAGGATGGGACAGTGTGTTACCACAACAGAGTTGTGGTTCCTGACGTTGACAATTTGAGGAAGATGGTTCTGGAAGAGGCTCACTCTTTGATGTATGCTATGCACCCAGGTAGCACCAAGATGTACCATATCCTTAAAGACCTGTATTGGTGGCCTGGTTTGAAGCATGATATGGTGAAGTTTGTCGCCAAGTGTGTAGTGTGTCAGTAGGTTAAGGCAAAGCATCAGAAGCCTGCAGGAACATTGCAATCGTTGCCTATACCATAATAGAAATGGGATCATGTTACTATGGACTTTGTATTTGGTCTACCTAGGACAAACAAAGGTCATGATTCCATTTGGGTGATAGTAGATAGGTTGACCAAGTCAACACACTTTCTGCCAATAAAGACGACATACATAGTAGAGAAGCTTGCCCAAATATATGTTGATGAGATAGTGTGTTTGCATGGTATCCCAGCTACCATCATGTCAGATAGAGGTCCTCAGTTTACCAGTTGCTTTTGGGAGCATTTACACAACTTTGGGTACACATTTGAGGTTCAACATTGTGTTTCACACATAGACATATGGATAGTCTGAAAGGATGATACAGACTTTAGAGGACTTTCTGAGAGCTTGTATCTTGTAGTTTTTCAGCAATTGGGATGTGCTCCTCAGTCTTATAGAGTTTGCTTATAATAGAAGTTATCAGAGGAGCATTGATATGGCACCTTATGAGGAATTTTATGGGAGACGTTGCAGGTCTCCGTTGTGTTGGTATGAGACTGGTGAGTATAAACTTTTGGGTCATGAGCTTGTGCAACAAACGATAGAGAAGATCAAAGTGATCAGTAATAGTTGAAAGTAGCCCAGGACAAGGAAAAGTCATATGCAGATAACCATCATAGACCGTTGGATTTCCAAGTGGGGGACAGAGTGTATCTCAAGGTCTCTCCTTAGAAATGTGTTTTGAGGTTTGGGAAGAAGGGTAAGTTGGCTCCCAAGTATATGGGACCTTACCCTATCGTAGCATGTGATGGAAAGGTGGCCTATAAGTTGGAGTTGCCACCTAAACTGCACAAGTTGCATCAAGGGTTCCATGTGTGTATGTTGAGTAAGTTCCACCCAAATATCAATTTGGTTTTGCAGCCAGTGGTGGTTGAGCTTGATGAGGACATATCTTATGTGGAAGGTCCTGTGTTGATCATGGATAGGAGGATCAAGAAGTTGAAGAAAAAAGATATCATTTTGGTTAAGGTTCTGTAGCATCATGGTGGCATGGATGAAGCCATGTGGGAGCTTGACAAAGAGATTCATAAGATGTACCCTTCTCTTTTCACATAGGATTTCAGGGAAATTCGCATAGGATTTCAGGGGCAAAATCCTTGTTAGGGGTTTATGGTTGTAAGGCCCCTGTCCTAGCTTAGGGCTTGAGTATGCTCTCTTTACTTAATAATATGCTTATAACCTTAATCTAATCCTTTTATATGCTTATCTAACATGTGAAAATATTATGTTTTTAGTTTGGTCATGTTCTGATGATGTTTGAGCTTTGTATGCTTATTTTGGACCAAGTTGCAATTTACCCATGTTGAGGGTTTATCTTACAATTTGTCACATGTTGAGTGCTCCCTTAGTTCTTTAGCATCATGAGAGAGAGAATAATGCTATGGGGCACCTTGTTGGACCTTGGTTGATGAGGTGGCATCATGTGGAGATGCTAAGGTTTCTAGGGTTTGCTTGGTATCAGCCTTGATGAGCTTTGTTGAGTGTCTCGACCTATGTGTCAACCTTTTGGATTGTTTTGGGTGTGTCTCAACCAAGACACCTTACTTGGGTGTTGTTGTTTCTACCTTGATGGTCTTGAGGTGTTTTGGTCGAGATGGTTTTCTTCTTGTGGTGTGTCTCGACTTGGTTTGTTTGGTGACCTTTTGTTGTGGTCGAGACAAGATGTCTTGTTGTTTGTTTTGACCCCTAGGGTGGTGGTGATCCAAGTGGTCGACACCCCACCTAGGTTTTATCATAATAGGTTGCATGCATGCATATAATGCTTGCATTTTGGTTTCTTTTGTGGACAAGTGTCCCTTTGGTGGTCTCTTATGTTGACACATCACCCCTACCTTGCTTACATCCTCCTTTGAGTATATAACCCCTTTCTCCTTCAAGCAAGTGAACCTTTCGACTCTTCTTCTTCCTCCCTCTATTGTTCTCATCCTTGGAGCTTGATTGAGCAAAAAAGACTGATCTTGGGAGCTTTGGAGGTCAATCAACCTTGCACGTGCTTCTTTGGAACTTGATCACCTTCCTTGTGGTGATTCTTGGTGGTTTCTTTTCTTAATAAGTGGTTCTTTTCCCTTGATCACATTTTTCCTTTGGAACCCTACCTTTATTCTTCCCCTTTCTCGGCCATAGACTATGGATACAATCGATGGTGGTGGTCATTTTGAGAGAGAACTCCTCATCACAATAAGTTGGAGACCATGTTTTAACAAGGTGGTACCCAAGTGTGAGGAAGTTTTCTTATCTTCTCTCTTCTTTATTCTTGGTCTGGCCTAGGGTTTCTTACCCTCTTTTATTGAGTTATATTTGATCATGGTGTTCTTCTCTTTGGAGGTGATCTTGTGGCTGAAATGTTGACCTTGGGTGGAGCTTCATCTTCTTCTTTGGAGCCTTTGATCTTGGAGCTTGGTTATGTTCTTAAGGTGGGTTATATAACTCTTTACCTTCTTCTATTACTTGCACCATATTACTACTTGCATGCTACTATTTTGATCTCTAAACTTGATGCTAATGTACTATATGAAGTTTCCATAATCTAAGATTTAAGACTTTGTAGTATTCTCATGAAGATTACACTCTTTCTTAAACCCTAATTTCTTGTACCTAATTTTTTAGGTGTTGGTTGAGGTGTTGATCATACATGCATCATGTTTCTTGGTTTCATCACCATTATTTTGTTTCAGTCTTTATGTTTTCTTGAGATTTTGAGTTGGTTTGCTTGAGGTTGAAGCTTTCTCTTCTTCCACCTAGTTGGTTCTTAAAGGTGTTCATGTTGAAGTTTGGTTTTCAAGGTTTTGATGTTGGCTAAGTGTTATTATGGTAGCTTCACCTTGGTGGTTGCTACACCTTGATCTTGTTTGGGTTAAGACATATGTGTTATTCATGGTCGAGACCTATGTTTTGGTTTTGTTTAAGATGCATGTTTTTGTTTTGGTCGTGACCCTAGGTTTTGTTTGGTCGACACATGCCTTTGATGGTGGTCGAGACACCACATGGATAGCGGTCAAGACACATAGTTTTGTTGGTGAGTTGGTGGTCGAGATACCACATGGATAGCGGTCAAGACACATAGTTTTGTTGCAGTCTAGACTCTTATTTTATGGATGGTCGAGACATCTGTTATGTTCATGGTCGAGATGCTTGTTTTGTGCATGGTCGAGATACATGCTCTTGTCTTGGTCGAGACTCCTAGTTGGCTTGAGGTCAAGACACTTGCTTTGAGAGTGGTCATGACATATGTTTGGTGGGTGGTCGACACACATACATGTTTCATGGTAGTAACACATGGATAACATTATGAGATGGTACATATGTACATGTAAATGATGTGGATACCCAGTGTTGTTGACATAATGCTCTAAGCATGTTTAATTAAAGATGTTCTCACTCTAGTATGCTCCAAGAAAGTGGGAGGTGATGTAATTAGGGTTTGGTGATGGAATTATGATATGAAACCTAATTGGATATGTGTTTGAAACCCTAACACTAATCCTAGGGTATGCTATGCTTGTTGAGCTTACATGGATGGTTAGCATGTTATGATGTTTTCTCTCTCTTTTTTATGAACCCCTAACCTTACTGGAAATGAATGTCATAGATTGTGCATGCTATGGTGGTGATCATATGAAACAAGGTGATGGCTATGAGCCTTGATGAGGCATGTTGAGATCATAATGATGTGATGGGTCTTATGACCTAGCAGAGGCTTTATGCCTAGTATGAGGTGTTATCCTCCAGTGATGTGATAAGGGATTGATATCCCAAGATAGTGTGGATATGATGATGGCCTTGTGAATGGCAGTGATGCAAGTATCATGTAGTGATGTGACAAGTTCACACCTTATACATTTAATATCTTCTAAAGTTTCTCTATTCCCTTATCCATGTAGAGTTTGTTTAGGGTTGGTACGTTGTAACTTGATTGATGCTAAAAGACACTCGATTGGACTAATGAAACCCTAATCATGTAGTTGCCCTGTTCCATAGATCCATCTTCAGTGTCAGTACTTGCTGAATGGTGAAACATGTTCTCCCTTAGTGGAAGCTCGGAGTCGTATACTGTTGAGTATATGCATTTTACAGGATTGGTTGTGTTCATACCCTAGTAGGAGAATGATCGAGGTTGTATCTCAATGATGCAATTTAGTGAAGTACATGATATCTTTTGAGGATGGATGTGGTCATACCTCGGTAGGATTATGGATGCAGTGGTAACTCAGTTTCACTGGCGTTGTGACATATATACCAAGGCGGGCTAGGCTGTTGTGCAGTTGGACTTGATAGGTCACTGCGGCAGACTCGGGATGACGAGGGTGTGGAGAGATCATAGGAGGCCAACTCCTCCTAGTTCTTGTATGGAACTGACTTTGACTTAGTAGTGAACAGTTGGAGCATGAGTGGTATACCTCATCTCCTTAGGGCATAATAAAAAACATAACACAACTGTGTTGTAGATTTTGCTTAGGGTCAAATGTGAATAACATTGGTTGGTCCCTTTGCCTTGTCTTTGTACTGATATCTTAAATTATAATGCGGTAAGAGAAATCAACTATTATACATGTTATTCATATTTCTTCTTAAAATATTAATTGGTCAATTGATCAGTGGTAACTACCTAGTTTTTTTAATCTACTTTATCTATTGGATACATATCAATTAGCTAAATCTTCTCAACATGTTTATTATGTTATCTACCTGCTTAGTTATCTTTTCTTTTAATAGATGTTGGTGGAGAGTTATATCTCTCGCTAGGACGTTTGGTCTCACCCTTTGGGTTTCCACATCTTTTAGGTGGTCGAGTATGAGGAAGTAGAGATCATGCTATTGAGGTTGAGAACCAAGAGGAGCATTAGCTGAGTAAAGGTTGGATAAGCTGCTTGTGTTTCTGGAGTAGAGTCCTATGTGTCGTCCCTTTACTCTCAGGTCTTTGGGGGAGTTTTTTAGATGTTTTATATCGAGACAACATTTTGGCTTCATGCCTATGTTGTATAGATATGACATGTATGCATATGTGACAATTTATCATATGTACATGTTGTGGGAATGAGCCAGTGAACAATTTTATGTAAAAGGTGTTATATATATTTAGGTGGCTTTTGTGGAGTTTGGTGTGATATGTTTCCACGTGAGGAGGATATGTGGAATGGTCATAATTTCCTGTGATTTTTGGTAACCTGGTTTTATTAACTTTAATTTTGCATTTTGTTTTAAGTAATCTCGCTTGGTGTGACACCGGGTGTCACATAGAGTACATCTTATTTGGTTGAGAATGAGACATTTGTTGTGATGTCACCTCAATGTTTTCACAAAAGATGTTCAATTGCATACTCTTGATGTTTCACTCTTTGTTGATTGAGATACACCATCAAGAAATGTAAGGTACTCTAAGACATGTATGATTCATTTAGTTTTCCACTTAGGACTCCCATACGCAAAAATTATGAGTGAGGGAAAGGCAAGAGGAAGTTGTAGTCATCTATGAAAGAGGAGATGACATCTATTAGAATGAAAATTTTATAAGATATACACTTACATTGTGGTTAAAAGCCAAAAGATAATTTGTGTGATGACCCGATTACAAATCAAGCCATCACCAGTAAAATTACGGAATTATCATAAACAACCGAATTAACAAAAACTACTAAAAAATAAAACCATTTTTCACTTAGGTCCATCTTCTAGAAAACACTTACACAAGGAACCAAAGCCTCATATACATATGTCTCACATTATATATTCAGTATTCTGTCTCTCCTCGAGGATAACAAGTACTAGTTGCTTTACTTTAGTACACACAACAGCAACATAAAAACCTCGGGATAAGAAAACCAAAATCTCAAGTCGTTTGTAAAAACCACAAAGAACTATCTCTTACGGACCTGAGAGTATAGAGACGACACATAGACTTCTATTTACAAAACCATGATAGACGGCGTACTCAACCTGAAATACTACTATTGTCCTTGCTGATATGATCCTTCTTCTATAGTTTGGTCCCTAGTCCCTCATCCGCGTCTACCTAAAAATTGTGGATCCCACGAGGTGATACTATTGTCCCAGCGAGAGATATAACTCTCTGCCAACAATATTATTATCACATAATATATATAAAATTGAACTATAGGTATCTTATTGTTTAACAGATATATCTTTAAGTGCAAGGCATATATATTGATAACAGAACTATAAGTCATCTTTTGCTTGAAAAGGAATATGAAGAACATGTATAACATCTATCTACTCAGAGGTATAAAAGTAATAAGGAATCAACCAATGTTTTTGTATTTGATCCTTAAACAAATATACTACACGGATGATTACATGTTCACATTCACAATTATGCCCAGAGGAGATGAGATATACCGCTCATACTCCAACTGACCACCAGTAAGTTGAAATTGGTACCATACAAGGTCAATGGCAGAGACGGATGTCAAGACCTCACCTTTCTCAGTCAGTACGAGAACACTTAGGTTTAGCATGACATCTTGTGTCTATTGTAATTAGCTATGTTAGGGTATAGCGACATCTTTTCTATAGAGTTATTGTCGTAGCATGTACTCTCTTAGGGAGAAGACCGCTTAGCTTTTCCGGATTATCAAGATGACCACTGAGCGATCCTATTTTGATTTTATCAGGAAGTACACTGAGCAACCTGATGTATTTGGGGAGTTCACTGAGCACCTTATTTAGTTTGGGAGTCCACTGAGCACCCTTATATTATCACATATTCAAACATATGTGTTTCGAGTAAAACTCATTTCACCATTAAGCAAATGCTGACACTGAATGGATCTATGGTCTGGGCAACTACATGATAATATTCATCTTGGTTAATTAAGTGCATTACTATATCTTTTAGCATCAATCAAGTTACAAACAAGAATTATACTAAATGCTACAAAGAAAAACATAATTGCATTTATCAGATACTTTCATATTCACTGCAGTACATAGATCACTTAGAATCTCAATTTCTTGTCATCATCATACTTGGGTATTCAAACCTTTCATTCATCACTAAGTACTGTCAGCACTTAGTAGATGATCATTACCTCTAGGTCATCAGACCCAGTTATTTGTTCACATAGTCCACATAGCTCATTGAATATGTATCACATAGTCACATAGCGTATTGGTTTTGTATTACATAGCCACATAGCTCATACTTAACCATGCTTATTGCCTTAAGATACTTACATGGTTATTATATCATGTTATCAACAATTTCAACATATGTCTTAACCATGGAATATTAAGAAATGCATTCTCCATAATGAATTAGGGTTATAATCAACCAATTAGGGTTTCAAGATTCCATTAGCAAGGATTATGCTCTAACTCATACTCCACTCATCTCAGGAGTATTGGTGTATGCTAATTACATACTTATCTTTCAAGTCTTAGTTTCTCTCTCATCCCTACTAGGATGTAAATTACTTAGTTCACATCTTTAAGGTCTTCAACCTTATCACTATCAAATTGAGTTAAACTCATCGTGTCTCAATATTACATTAATCATATTCATCACTTAGACAATCTTAATAATTAAGGACATGCCTACCTTATCAAGTAGCATGATTGATAATATTATTCTATTGTATTTGGAGATACATATTTCATCTTAACAAGTATCCATTTAATCATGTGGTGAAACCACATCTTCATATCGGGTATAGGGCATATCCCTTAACACCATATCGTGTAACCATGTAGGGTTAGGTATCACTTTAACTTATTTCACCTTAAGTCAACCTCATACTATGTATGGACTAAACTACTACCCTCATATTGGGTATAGGAGTATAGTAGATCCTCATATCGTGTATTAGAGTACACCATATCGGGCATGCCATTATGGCTTTACCGTGTATCACACAAACTATATTATATTGGTTCTTCACCTTAGTTAGTCATGTCCATTTTCAATTTAGACTTCCATGTTGATCTTCCATCATATCAGGTAGCCTCTTGGATTTCCATATCGGGCTCCATCTTGGGTCATCAAATTGTGTACCCTCTTGGATGTCATCTTGGGTTTTCATATCGTGTACCAATATTAGATAGTATCATGTTGCCATATCGTGTGTCTTTGTTAACTATCATATCGGTTTACCTACCTTAGGTATCATGTTGGGTTACATGTATTGGGCATCATATCAGTTTGCCGCATGAGTACATCATATCGGGCACCCATCTAAAGTGGTATCTTATTACCATATTGTGTGGCCATTATTGATAAGAACCTTGAACTTAAAACATGACAAGGTGGATGCCAAGTTGTTCTTTAACCTGACACAAAGTAAAGATAGTATATCGCGTTTCAAAGGATAAAAGTATATCAGGTTCCTATTCCTTATTCTAGGGTTTTACTCATATCGGGCAAAGGTAATGCTTGACCCTAGTATCGTGTTCAAAGTGGTAAATAGGAGTCTTTCCTATCGTTCATAGAATCCATCTTCCAAAATGTGACCTACCTTCATATCAGGCAAGTCTCTATGTCGGGTTTCATATCGGGTATCACAAACCTTCAACCCATATCGGGTTACAAGGGGTCTTCAACTCATATCTGGTATTCAAGAGTCCTCAACCCATATCAGGTTGTTCAATGATGATGTCATCATCATCAACCTCAAGATCATTAATTAAATCAAAACTATGGATAATAGTCCTAATTACATATTGGAACTCATGGATATATTAATTGATCAAAGAAAATATGAATTTGCAAATAATCGACAAATTGAACAATATTGAAGAAAGGATAATAATATTGGAGGCTTTAAGTTATATAACCCACCTCTCAAAGAGCTTCCAAGCTCCAAGCTTCATCTCCACATGTCCCAAGGTTGAAGATGAGCCTTCTCCAAGCTCCAAGACTTGAGCTCCAATGTTTGGCACGATATCTCCAATCACTTTGGGCGATATCACCTTACTTGGTTGTTTCAACCTACTTTAGCTGATATCTCTTCTTCTTGGCCGATACCAAGTTTCACCTCTCCACTCTCTTCTCTATGGGTGACACAAGTAAGGATGTTGCATGACACAAGAGAAGGGGTCACTTATAAGATTCAAAAATCTTGCCAACAAATGAAGGTCAAAGTATTTATACTTGAGGTTTATAGAAAAGAGTGTCATAGATGTCATTAACTTAAGGTACTTCATGCCACCTAGCAATGCAAGGTCGACATATACTCTTGCATGCATGCCACTATTATCTTGCCATACAAAAAGGATAAAGTAAGGGATAAAGATTGGCTCTTGAGTTGTCTCCTAGGGCAAGTCTTTTTCCGTTAACTTATTATTATATTCAACTCCATCATTTCCAAGACGAAAGCAAATCGATGCTTCATCATTTCCTTGAAGTGCCTTTCCCGTCATCGGCCAAAACAAATCTCCAAAAACTGATAGGATGCTCTCCCTATGGCTCTATGGCCGATAGGGACTCCTTTCCTAAGTCCACAATCGATATTGCCCATGTGTATAACTTCAACTTATGCATTTTCTTGTTTTCTTCATTTATTAAGAGTACTATCTCTTTTAAGATGATTCAAACATATAGTTTACTCCTTTCTCTCTCCTCTAGATAATACTAGGCAAGAGTAAAAACAATCTAGAGGTGGTAATTTGCACATTAACCCTTCATTTTGTATATATTGCAATTTGTACTACAATTAATGCACCAAGCACTTAACATTATTTACACAAGTTCTCACTTAGAATTAGGCTTTGCACAAGCCACCAATTAGCATCATTTTCTCTTTCATGATATACAAAACACTTAGAATACATTCAACATGTAACATTTGCAACATAACCCTCATCTTGGGTAAATTACACTTTTCACTTAGATTATCATATAATGCACACATAGTTTGCATATAAGCTCATATTTGAATATAAACTTCACAAAGGCCTTAATTACTTTTCAAAAGATAAGAATAAGCTTGTAAGCAACTTACTTAAGCAAAACATCTAGGGTTAGGTCATAACCCAGGTTAGGGGTGTTACAATTTGTGTCAAGTAGATCTTCAAAATCAAGAATTATGTCAATGATAAGGTGCATAAATATAAGTTGAGGTTGGTGTAAAAGAAATATGTCCAAGAGAGTGGGCTTATTTTAAAAACAATTCTCGTGTCATAGTTTATTTTTATTGGAAATGTATTTTCTTTGTTTGCTTAAATGAAAGAAAACTCTACCAGTGAATGTTAAGATTGTATTTTTGAATGGTTATCATAATGAAGATGTGCATGTTGGTCAGTTCAATGCTTGATTTCGAGAGGAAGAGAACAGACTATGTATAATTTGAATAAAGTACTTTATTGTTAAAAGAAATTCCTAAGGACATGGATTAGCAGAATTGATTCATATCTATAAAAGAATCTCTTCCAAAGAGGTGAGCATGGGCCTACTCTATAAACCAAGGTGGACATATTGATAGCCAGTTGTTTGTGTTTATGTGGATGACATTATTTATATTGGCTTTAACTTATGCTCTCATAGATTGATTGAATTATTTTCTAGTAGTTCAACTAAAACAACGTGTTGATGAGATTTTAGTCGTTTGATCTTGATTTGTTACATTTTTTCTAGAAGTTCAACTAAAACTATGTGTTGATGATATTTTTTCTAGATCGAGAGAAGCATGTCGATGATCTAGTCAATAGGAATAATATGATATGATGCATGAAATTCTCAACTCCCATGAACTGTGGGGGGAATTTATCTTATGATAATATCACATAAAAGGCAAATAATAAAAATATTTTGAAACTATACTTGGAGGTTGGTTATAACTTACTCAATGTTTGTGCATAATTCTTCTTCTCATCATCATCGTGTGACCAAGACAATTATTCAATATTTGACATCAACCACCAATTACATGACATGAAATCATCCAGATGATGATATGAAGGTTATTGAAGTTACTAACAGTGGTTGGGCATGTTTTATACAAGACATAAATGATACAAGTGGTTATTCATTCGTATTTGGCAATAGTAATGTGTGGCACAAAGTTCTAGAAAATAAAATAACACTCATTGTTTGCAACATGGTCCTTATCTTGTTAAATATCTAGATGATGCCCATCCCATATATCTTAAAGTATTTATCAAAGTGTCACACTTGGGGAGCAATGGTCTGGTGGGAGACACATATTTCCCTATGGTTTCCATAGGAGGCAATGTGTCTCCCGTTGGAACCCATTGCTCCTAAATTATTTCTTTTATTATGATAACATGTCATAATTATTTATATTAAATTATTTTAGTTTCTTAACATATTCAATGGTGACTAAAATTATTATAATACTACAAATAAAATAAATATAATAAAATATAATATTTTATTCATACAAAATATATATAGATTGGGCAACATGTCTTCCACGGAACACAATGCTCTTAGATTAATATTTTTTTGTCATGATACCAAGTCACTAATATTTAGTTATATCAATCGAGTTTATTAACCACTATAATAATCATTAAATTTACTAATAGAAATAGGAATCACTAATAAAATTTAATTCATTAATACATAATATTTACAAATATAAACAAGAGTGTGTAAATTATATATGTATATATATATATTAATATATAAGATAGATAGAAAAAGATTAACCAATGCATTCAAAATGTAAGATAATTAAAGTAAAAATAAAAAGGATAATATTGCAAATGAATAATATATCACATGCAATATACTTATAAAATAATATATACAAGGAAAAAATGATAAAAAATGAAATGAAATTGTATGGTATAAAACTATCAAATTTTATTCTATAATAAATTTGAAATGCCTTCTGTGTTCTGGTCGGAAATTAATTGGAGATGAAAGAGAAATGTCAAAAAAAGAAATAAAATTTCAAATAAGTATTGTTCTATTATATTTTGTTCATAAAATTAGATACGGAAATATGATAGTTAATAAACAACATTTTTTACTTTAAGTATTGTGCGATTCCATATGCTTTTTTTGGGGGAATCCAACAGATGTTGGTTACATACTCGAAGGATTTGAAGTTACGTGTACATTTTTAGACATAGAGAAAAAATCTTATTCATCTCGTTCTCTAATACGGGCAATCATGGAAGGGACAGAGATATTAATGTCAGGTGATAGCCAGTTAGGCTTGACACTTGTGAAATGATAGTTTTGACAGGAATACAGAGAATGTTTTGCAATATGGTCCGCCACCACATTATGGTTGTGTGGGATGAAGGAGAGAATCGTTCTCGGATATGCAGACAAGATGGTAGAGGCCCTCCTCCTCAAAGGCTCGAATCTGCTTTCAGCTTCATTAGGTTGCAGAATGGATTCAATTGCAGACGTAGAGTCTGAGTAAATAATACTGTTTTGCCAACCGTGGAGTCTATAGGTTTCCAAGGCCTGTACGATTCCTTTCATTTCCGCCTCCTTGGATGAGGTAGCACAACAATGAGACCCCCGTCCCAAAAGACAATTACCATGTAAGTCAGTGACATGAATTCCAATGCCCGTCTTGTGACTGTGGCTTTGGAACGCAGCATCCACAAAGATGATATATTGCGAATTCCCTGGACTTTTGGAGATAGGGCCACACGACTTACGTACAACGTGGGATGGACTTGTAGCAAGATGTAAAATCGCCTGCGTACGACCACGGATAAAAGCTGCATGGGTAGCCGGTGGCTTATGCTCCCCATTATGGACATAATCATTGTGTGCTCTCCATAGCGTCCAGCAGCCCACGCCGCCAAGAATCATGGCTTCGGCATTGCCATTTCCCTTGATTATCAGTTGGATCCACTCCTCCTCCGAGCCACTGAAGAATGAATGGTTCATCCCCAAGTGCACGCAGACCTGCTTGCTAGAGGGGCAGTCTCTAAGGCAATGCACAATGGATTCACTTGTAGAATTGCAACGTTGGCAGGTATCCTCCGCAGTGATGTGTCTTCTGACCTTCTCCACATTCATCAGAAGGGCTTTGTGTCTAAGGAGCCATAGAAAGGTCCGGTATTTGTTGGGCGCCGGGTGCGACCAAACATACTTCCAGTTGATAGGTGAAGACGGATGAAGGTGTTCCTCCCACAGTCAGCTATAAGTTGTGCGAGCCGTGAGTTCCCCACTTGGTTCAAGTGGCCATGACCACTTATCCGGACCTGCGTCGGCACAAGGCGGTAACGTACTCTTGATGAGAAGCCACGAGCTTTGTGGTAAATGAGCATGGATGAACTCCCAATCCCAAGCTCCATCAAGCTGAGTCATGCTTTGGACAGTAAGATCTTCGAGACCCTCCAGAATAGTGGTGTTTGGATCAAGCTCCATGACAGACTTGCCCAGCAGCCATCTATCATGCAAGACATTAGTAGATGTGCCCGAGTTTATGGTTATATGACAATATCCTTCCAACTTAGGAATGTGCGCCTTGATGAAATCCCATGCAGCTGAGCATGGCTTCCGTGAGAATGAGTTCCCTTGTACATATTTGCCCCATAGCACCCTTGCCCACAGGCATGATGGGTTGGTCATAAATTGCCAAGTATTCTTTAACATCAGAGTGTCATTTTCTGGGCGGGCATCCTTGAGGCCTAACCCTCCGTGCTCCTTGCTTTTAGTGAGGTTTTTCCACGAGACTAAAGAGATACGGCGCTGCTGGTAGCCCCCGGACCAGATGAAGTCCTTGATGTGGCGGTTAATGTCATCACACAACGTAGGAGAAAGCTTGACAGTTTGCATTGTATAATATGGAATCGTTTGCAAGGTGCTTTTTGCCAAGGTAACTCGGCCAACAAGGGATAAATGGTGTACAGCCCAACTGTTCATTCTAGAACGAATGGACTGCAGAATGGAGGTGTGCGTATGCTTATTTAGGCGATGATGGAGAAGAGGCACTCCCAAATATCGACCCAAATCATTGGTGCTAGGGATTCCCAACCTACGACAAAAACCACTCTTCTCCACATTTGTAGTGTTAGGGGAGAAGAAGCATCTTGATTTCTCAGTAGAAAGAACTTGTCCCGAGACCTGAGCAAAATTATGTAAGACAGTCTTGATAGTGGTAGCTTGTTTATTAGAAACTTCTGCCATAAGGAGAATATCGTCAGCAAACAAAACATGCGTGAGAGGGACCCCATTTCTTGAAAGCATAATGGGTTTCCAATCCCCCGCGTTAACAGACACAACAATAGCTTGGCTTAAGCGTTCCATACACAACACAAAGATATAAGGACTTATAGGATCTCCTTGTCGAACGCCATGGCACACCTTAAACGCCTCCAGAGGGATGCCTTCCCAAATGATAGAAGTACTGCCCGACGAGATGATCTGCATGATGAGCTTTGTTAGGATAGATGGAAGCCCGGTCCTTTGAATCGTATCTTCGATGAAATCCCATCGCATGAGATCAAACGCTTTGGAAAGGTCTAATTTGATTGCCACCCATTTCTTTTTTCCACGCATCATCTTCATTGAATGTATGACCTCCTGTACAATAAGGATATTATCACTAATACGCCGACCTGGAATGAAACTGGATTGATTTTCAAAAATCCAATTATTGAGGAAAGGTTTGATCCTTTCTACAATAATCTTGGAAATAAGCTTAAAGCAACAGTTATTTAGAGAGATGGGCCTGAGGTCAGAACATCGCTGGGGGATAGGCACCTTCGGGATGAGGACCATTAGCGAATCAGCAATACGTTCATCAATACGACCAGACTGAAAAGCAGAACGAATGGTGGAGACAAAGGAGCTACCCACATGTCCCCAATTGGTTTGTACAAACTCATTGTGGATGTCGTCTGGGCCAGGTGCTTTGGCAGGGGCCATGAGGAACAATGTTCTCTTTATTTCACCAGCATCAGGAATTTGTCCCAGGTCACACGAGACAGGAATGATGGGGAAAAGCCCAATATAATTTGAAATGGCTGTGCGACTAGGAGCAGAAGTAGTCTCGGTGCAGAGCAGGTTACAGAAGTAGGATCGGACCAGCACACGAAGAAGTGAGGAGGTCTCAATCCAAGCTCCAGTATCATCTTGAAGTCTCAAAATCTTATTATGGTGGCGTCGGGCTTTGACAAAAGAATGAAAGAACTTGTTATTTCCGTCCCCATATTGGAGCCAGTTGATGTTGGATTTTTGCTGCCAGTCGGCCTCTTCCCAGAGAAGAATGGAATTGAGCTCCTCTTGTAAATCAATAGAAAGAAGCTGGTTAGTGATAGTAGATGAATGCATATGTACCTGACATTCAGCTAGCCGCCGAAGAATGTTCGTCTTCCTTTTATGTTGTTGTTTAATGCATTTAGAATCCCACTTGACTGCGGCAGCCTGAAAGGGTGAAAGAGCTTCGAGGAAAGGCTTAGAGCTATCCCAGACCGAGAGGAGCTCGGACTTAAAGGTTGGGATATGGGTCCAGCTCATACGTGTTCTGAAGTGAGACAAATGGTCTCGTTTAGAGTGTTGGCCAGCAATCAAAAGGGGGCTGTGATCACTATAGATCAGAGATAGAACGCTGACTGACATCCCATTCTCAATAGAGAGCCACTCAACGTTGGCGATAACCATGTACAATTTTTCAAGTAGCAAACTTTTCTTGAAAGTATAGCAATTACCAGAGGACCGGATGTCTGAGAGTCTAGAATTAAGAAGAAGAGAGTTGAATTTGAGACACGAGTGACGATCGAAACCCTTGCCTCCCAACTTTTCTGATGGGTCTAACATAGTATTAAAATCACCCATTTTCGCCCAAGCACCAGAGACATTAGCAGCCAGCGCAGTCAATATCTGCCAAAGGAGGTCCCGTTTCATCGGATTCGGGCTACCATATATGACAGTGAGGTGCCACACATTGTTTATATAACAATGGATATATTGCCTGTGACTTTGGACGATATCGACTTAGCACTTCTGAGAATCACAGAGAATCAAAATGCCCCCCGAGAAGCCCAGGGCTTCCACACGGTGTGAAGAAGAATAGCCAAGTTTCCGTATGACATTATCAGCAGAGAAACCACTACACCTTGGTTCAATGATAGCTAAGATATGGAGGTTGTATCTCCTTTTGAATTCACGTAATAGATTAAGCTTATCCTTTGAGCAAGCTCCTTGGATATTCCAACAAAGGATGTTCGGCATATAGAAACCCTAGTATACAAAGACCTGGCTTTTCACTGGATGGCGGCGAGGAGGCCTGAAGTGTCAACCGCCACATCCATTGGTTCATCGGCACCTGGTTCGATCTCCTCGAATGAGATAGCCTTCTTAACAGAAGGGTTTTGATCATTGTTATTGTCTACAAGTTGGGCCAACCTACCCTTCTTGCGTTCACGGCCTGGGCTCACGGTCTGATATACAACCTTCCTGTTCCGGAGTATCACCCCGCCTCTGCCGCCTCCACGGGATCCCCAGGTAAACCCTAGAGGGATATCACTCGAGGTGTTAGGGACGCTGGCCTAGAACCGAAAGGAGTCTACCAGTTGCTGAGATGGCCTTGCCTCTACAATCTCATCGTCCACAAGGACCACTGATGTATTATTCATTTGTGGCAGCGCTTGAGGTATTGGGGGCTGACCTAGCGGTGGTTTTACAGAGCTAGCTCCGCTGGACTCTGCTGGCTTCTTATTGCCCTTCTTTTTATTCTTGTGATTCGTAACTGTCTCCCACTCGCCCCCCTGATCGACCTCATCAGTGGCGGCTGTCGTGGGAGTGGTCTTCTCGTGTGGAGCGGACGGCTTCTCTTTCGAGTTACCGTTAGTCTGGCTAGCAGTAGTCTTCTTCGTCGGCGGCTTACGCGGAGGCATCTTGGCATGGATGGCCTCTGTGTACGCGGGCGTCGAGAGGAGTGGTCCAGTCATTGAGGATGACACTTCAGCGCTGGTGAACTTGGGCCCAAAGTTGCAGTCTCCTTCAGCATGGCCAAGGCGGCCACACTTCATGCAAAAAGAGGGAAGGTTTTTGTACTCGAGGCGGAAGGTCTCGCCGTTGAGCACCACCGCTGGGAGCAGGGGCTTCAAGGTGTCGACTTCAACCGTGATTCGAGCAAATTTGTCGCGGTTTCCTGACTGATTAGTAGCATCAATTTTAATCGTTCTCCCGATCAAGTCCCCGATACTCGATAGGAGTTGATTTTGGAACAGGTAGACGGGCAAGTCTGCTATTCTTGCTTAGACCACTAGTTTACGTGGGATAGGGTCCGATGGTCTAAACTCCTTTGACCATGACTGGACGGAGAGATAGTGGTTGAAGATTGTCCAGGGACCTCTAGTCATTGCTCGGATGAAGTCGGTGTTGTTAGACAACTGGATGATATAATATCCCATGTCGAGATCTATTGCTCGGAAGTCGCCTGTAAGGGCCCAAGAGTACAAAGATCCGGTTCATGAGAGCGTTGAAGCTGACGTTCGTACCGATGATCTTAATGACGACGGCATACTTCCAGGGCTCCAAGAGAGGAGGTAGGGTTGCAGGGTTAATAGAGATATGTGGTAGGTTGCCGCTGTGATCAATACGGATGTCATCTGCCTTGAGGAAGTCTAGAGAGACCGGAGCGAGGGACGCCGGTGCCTTGGTAGTGTGGCCAACAGTTGCATCTTTATACGACAAAGCTTCTGGAGGCGGGGGAGGGTTGGCCGACGTCATAGAGACATCTCCTTCATAATCGCCCCAAGCTTTCGGGCTATTATCTACATCCAGGGGAGGGTCGTCGTTATCGGAGGCTTGGCGGGTGTCAGGATGAGGGGGACCGCGACCACCATGGCCGCCGCCTCTTCCCCCTCTGCCACGAAACCCTAGCGTGCCTCTCCCGCTCATGGCTTCTTGAAGTTACGTGTACATTGATATCAAAAATAGAAGCAAAACTTTCTAATTCCTCTAGATAATTTCCCATAAGGGTCGGGGGGGCATTCCGCTAAAGAGGAGAGGTCCTCTAGTTGTTTGAGGCACTACTTTGCTAGAATATCCGCTAGATTGTTCCTTGTTCTCCGTACATGAACCAGCTTGTCCACCATCACCTGTGCTTTCAGAGCTCGAATTGAGAGGACTTGCAGTTTGTAGGCTTCAGGCGGATCCTCTTTACCAAGAGACCATTCAACAACAAGCTTTGAGTCGCTAAGGATTGTTGCATTAGAGGCGCTTTGGGACTTCAAGTAGGATAGCACGTTTAATAACACATGGAGCTCACCCCGCATCAGGTCAGATCCAAAAAGGATCTCAGTTGATCCTCCTTTCCACCGACCATTGCTATCCCTTACCACTATAGCTGTGGACATAGTGCAATTTTTCCCATCCACTGCGGTGTCAACGTTAATAATGATGGTCCCCGACTTGATACTGATTTTTTGAGGTCCGTCCTGTTTCAGTTTTTAGGTCTGGTTAGTGCGGTTTCCAAAGGCTCTAGTGATGGACGTTGCCTCTCCTCTACAAATGTGATTCAATATTTATAATTTATTGTATATTTTTAGAATTAAATCTATTAGTTTTAAGCACTATCATTTGCATTTTTAAAAATACTATGTATTAGTGAGCTATTATATATTTTTATTTCTATGTCATTCAGATATTATTATAAAAATACAATGTATATACATTTTTTAGGTCGTTAAGAAACTCAATGAATATAACACATCACGGTATCAAAATAGTAATGTGTTCTTAGTTAGGACGCATTAGTCTCGTGGGACACAATGTGCTTCTAATAGAGACACATTGCTCGGGAAAATGACATTCTGATAAGTATCGTAAGAAACATAACACTTTGGCATATTATTTTAATTTTTTGGCATGTAATATAAATTATATGAACACGTTTAGCATGCTAAACATATACATCCCTTCTTAGGTGTGTGTAAAGTGTGTGTGTGTAAACAGCATGTGGCATAGGGATGAAGAGATGCAAATACCTATCTTTTCTCCATTTTTATTTTCCTCTCCTTTGCCGTCACTTCCTCCGCTACAATTAGATTTTAACAATGCATTCATCTTCTTTTGGGGTTCCAGACTATGTATCCTTAAGCCCAGTGAGCAATACTGGTCCATTGCTCACCAACATTTGGACCATCATCACTTATGTCAGCAACTAATAGCATAGATCAAAAGACTTCCTACTTAGTGAGAAAATCGATTGGTTAATGACGTGCGTAAAAACGACTACTCGTTACATGAATTGACAAATGAAATGACAGTTTGGTTAAGGAAGAGGCTTCAATGTAACTCATGGCCATATTGGCACAGTGATATGTGCTGTAGTCTGTAGAGTTTGGCTAACGAACAAACTAGGGGTGTTAAGTGGTGGAGGCAGAGCAAAGACAAGTCAGTCGAACGAGCAAGGGAAACGACGGACACGTGGCTCGGGTCCACATCCGACACGCGGTGTGTCACCGTGGGGAAGGGGGTGTATGTTCCTAAACTTGCTCGGGGGGTGATCGGTTTGAATGCGATCGCTGGGAGGTTGTTGAGGTTGTCATATTCATATTATAGAAACCAGAAACAGATCTGAGACTGAGATGCCTTGGGCCAACAATCATCACTCACTCGAGAAAACAAGAACATTACTACCAGCCAATTGCACACGTCATCACGTATGTACGTAAGTACACTCATTTCTTATCGTCATTACGTCGAGCATGTGCTAGGCATCACATGGAAAGAGCAGCAGCCATAAAGAAAACGACATACATTGCTTGAGCCGTATATACACGAGAAGATACTAAATACTGATCTGTTACAGTACATTACGGTACAGCTCGAAGCGTAATGCTTAAGTTGGTGTGCTTTGATGACGGGTCGGTGGTGAGGAGAACGACGGGACTGTTTAGCTGAGGACTGAGGGAGGAGGAGAGGGGTACGTACAAAACGCGCAGCAAATGCGATCGTCCCCACACCACAACCGCGCTACCAACTCACGTCTCCACTGGGAGTCTACTATCGACCGTCCCCCTTGCATCTGAACCTCGATCGATTGGGCGCCGGAACGAACAGCCGTCCCCATATAGACGCGCCTTGCTTGCAACGCTAATAATGAACGACCGAGCCAATCGAGCAGCTAAGCCTGCGATTGGGTACACTCGGTTATACGGTGAGAGGCAATGCAGCGCTGTGCACTTGCCTGGGGTCTGGTTGAATGCCTTGATGGGGTTTGGTTTAGTTATTAATATATAACAGTGTCTGCTGCTCTGCTTCTCTCCATCCTTCTCGTCTACTTTCATCTACATTGTGCTTTGCTATGCTGCTCTACGGAGCTCCTTATCTCTCTCTCTCTCACTTCTTCAAACACTTGACCGACAAACCCCTCTGCCATACCTCTGCAACATTCTCCCGGTCTTTTTATATACCAGCTCTCAATCTCCTTCTCTCCCTCCATCGCACTCTATCTCTCTCTACTTCTGAGCATTGTTTCTCCCTGTCTCGTCTGCACCTCTTCTCTGCAAATTTCGTACTTTGCTGCAGTTTCCGGTTTCATTACAGCCTCACAACAGTCCCTCTATCTTCTTGATGCTGGAGCCACAGGGGAAGAAGATGGTACAGACAAAGAAGAAGTTCAGAGGTGTACGGCAGCGTCACTGGGGCTCCTGGGTCTCTGAGATCAGGCACCCTCTCCTGTAAGTAATATACACCGCTCAGACAAACTTCTTTCTTTCTTCCTTCCTTTCTTTCTGTAAACGCCTTTCAAATGCGCTGCGGGTTTCTCAGTTTCTTTGCTGGCATCGGTAGTTTGTACACACAGGACTACAATGTCGTCGACTCTGATGTAAATTCTCATCCACTTACCACCACATTGCGGAATTGTGATATTTCAGGAAGAGGCGGGTATGGCTGGGCACATTTGAGACAGCCGAGGAGGCCGCCCGTGCCTACGACGAGGCAGCAATTCTCATGAGTGGCCGAAACGCCAAGACCAACTTCCCCGTCCCGACTACTCCGGCAACCCCACCTACCGACCAGCTCACGCTCCAAAGCCACCTAATGACGAATGGCAGCAGCAGCGGGAATTACGCCGGTGGCTCATCGACGTCTCCCTCATCAGGCCGGCTCTCGGATATCCTCAGCGCCAAGCTCCGCAAGTGCTGCAAGGCCTCACAGGCCCCGTCCCTCACCTGCCTCCGCCTCGACACCGAGAAGCTCCACATCGGCGTCTGGCAGAAGCGTGCCGGATCGCGAGCCCAAGATTCATCCAGCTGGGTCCTCAAGGTCGACCTCAACAACACCGCCTCCAACAGCGACAGTGCCAATGCCAATGTCAGCGCCGTGAATACCCCGCACACCCTCTCTGCGATGCCTCCCGTCGCCGATTCGCCCACCTCCACTTCTTCCTCCTCCTGCTCCGCCATCACGGGGAGCGTGGACAGCGGCCAGCAGCTGTATGACTGGGGTGCCGCCATCACCGACGAGGATAGAATCACCGAGCAGATGATCGAGGAGCTCCTCAACCGTAACGGCCCCTCTGCTGCACCCGCCATGACATATCCCTTGCCGGCGTACCATGTCCCTGCGCCGTTCTACCAAGGGGACAACAGCTTTTTCCATCATTGATTCCCATTAATGCATGCTGCTCGCTCTCGCCAACTGGACGATCCACCTACGCAGCTCAAGCTGGGGATCAGGATCCGCATTAGATTCGCGATAGCTCTATCTTCAATGGCGGGGACGCGCAGGGTGGTTGTCCAGTAGCGGGAGTTAGGTGAAAATTGCAACACCCCCGTATCACCCAACACCCTTATCTTTCTACCTCTTAGACATTTCATTCAATATGCATATATAATTTACAAAAGGCCCCAATGAATAATATGTTATACCTACCCCATAGACGCCATGGGATATATGTATACAGACAATTCAAAGAGGAAAAATCTACAACCCATCACAGTTTATATATATACAAAATCCCATACCACCCAGTATACATAAATAATGGGAGTGGCGCTTGTAAGTGCCAGATCTTGTTTGAGTGCTCATTGTTACATATGAATTCCTTTTGATAAATAAGAAATGGCTATTTTCTGAGTGCTTCTTTTTATTTTGCATAGCAGTTTTCTTTTATTGTACTGTTGATCTCTGGTTGCCAATGAAACGAGCTCTCTGTATCAACAAAGCTGCATAATTCTACATTCTTTGCAATCCAAAAAGTACACGTAAATGGGACAGAGATTTGACAATATAGCATCATATTCTAAATATCTTATAAAAATCTTAGGACAAAATCAACGGGCCCTCTTTTGCCCAATTCCAGTATAGTTAGAAAGTATGGACACAAATGATGCAAACATATGGCTATCCAGATACTGGTGACACTCCCATGTGCCAATCATGAAAGCAATTGATCACAGCACTTCACTATATCTGCATTTTGACTCCAACTTTTGTGTCTGTGTAAATCTAGCTGAATTTATCCTTCTAGGAAAGGAAACGATATATATCTAGAAACTTGATCTGCCAAGGAAATATCTTCTACTTAGATCACGATTGTTCTTCTAGGAAAAGGAGCGACATAAACTTGATCTGCCTATGAAATATCTTCTACTTAGATCTTGTGTTGAGTGTGCATTGTTACATATGAATTCATTCTTATAAATAAGAAATGGCTATTTTCTGAGTGTTTTTTTTATTTTGCATATCAAATTTCTTTTATTTTACTATCTCTGTTTCTGCATGAGACGAGAAAGTTCACGGTTCACCTCTCTTTATCAACAAAGTTGCATAATTCTACGTTCTCCGTAAGCCAAGAAGTGCACCTATATCTTTTCCCATAGTAACAAGGAGAGATGGATAATATAGCACCGTATTCTAAATATTTTGTAAAAATCTTAAGACAAACTCAACCGGTTATCTTTTGCCCACTTCCCGTATAGTTAGCAACCTATGTATGGACACAGATCCTGCCATTGCCAACATATGGGCCATCGAGATACTGGTGAGACTAATCCCGTGTGTCAATCGTGAAAGCAATTCACGATCGATACCCGTCACTGTATCTGCATTTTAATTCCAACTTTTGTGAATTGTAATTTTAGCTGAATTTTATTTGGCTACTTGATTAACGAATTTTCATCTAGCAAAAGGAACGATAGATACCTATAAACTTGATCAACCAAGGAAATATCTATTACTTGGATCACAACCAAGGACTGTTTTCCTCCCAAAAATGTCTTCCCCCAAGCAAATATCTACCGTGTGACTACCACAAACGAGAAAGACAAAGGTTCACAACGGCAAATCTCTTTCCTATTCACCACTTTCTTATTCAACGAAAAATTCTACGCATAGTACGCCGTATACCTGGCCGCATACCCGGTCATCGGGAATCATCAACTGTCGTGTTCCTCCTGCTGCTGCGCCAGCCCACTGCCACACCTATTAACCTCTGCTGCCGCATGCACAATTAAATGGATATCTGCAGCATCGATTATGTATGTTTTTACATGCAAAAAGGATGCATGAAATAATTATCTCGCCACCTACTCCATGCAACTGTCATGCAAATGGCAGATATCAATGCACTATAACTTACAAAAAAATTCTATTACATATTTATCCCCACTGCAGATTACGTAAGTACTGTACCTACAATAAATACATATACATTCACAAATGAATTTGAGAGGTACTGTACTTATATTTGACAAATTGGGTTGAAAATTAATAATTGAGTACAATACTTATAGATGCATTTTATAGTTGATTATGAACCAGATGTGCACTACATTTTTGTAAAAAAATTATGTCTAGGCGAAAAATATTGTTATTGGATTCCGTAGGTACTGTACTTATGCTTTCAGATCAGTTATACAATTATGCTTGATTTTGTAATTTGTTAAGTATTGTACTTATGATTGGTTTTATAATTTGGTAAGTATTGTACTTATGTTTGAAAAAACTGAGTTGGAATTAACAAGTGAGTACTGTACTTATTTTGCATGGATTCTGTAGGTACTGTACTTATGCTTCCAGATCAGTTATACAATTATGCTTGATTTTGTAATTTGTTAAGTATTGTACTTATGCTTGGTTTTATAATTTGGTAAATATTGTACTTATGTTTGAAAAAACTGAGTTGGAATTAACAAGTGAGTACTGTACTTATTTTGCATGGATTCGGTAGGTACTGTACTTATGTCCAGATGACAAATATTACTACTGGATTTCGTAAGTACTGTACTTATGCTTCCAGATCAATGTTGTTATTGGATTCCGTAGGTACTGTACTAATACTGGAATGCAGGTGGGTGGATTAGAATGAGAGAGAATAATTACAAGGGAAAAAACGAATTAATACACTTTGCATGGACTTTGCATGAGTATTAATACTCTGGAGAGAAAAGTGGAGAGACATATTGTTGCATGGACTTTGCATGAGTATTAATACAAAGACAACTGCAAATGCTGCAGATCTATTTTTCCAAAAAATGGATGGGTGACCGGGTATAAGGAGGACTGTGTGTAGCCTAATTCTATTCAACATGGTGCGGCATAGACTCATTAATTGCCCTCACCACCCACATTGATTACAAAAGTTAGTTATGGCTTCCTCCTGCAATAAAAACAGTGTAATGTGATCGTGTGAAAGCAGTTGCGGCTATTTAAGATCCGTCTGAGGAAATCCACTTGCATCTCCTTCTACTACAGTTGTCCTTACACAAAATATACATTTAGAGGCAAACTGAGTTGCAAGAAAAGCCAGTGGCCTGTAACATACATACAAATCCTTAATCAGCTCGATGTCGCCGTCACTCGCTATCAAGGTCCTCCTTATACTCGGATTTGTTAAACCTCCGATAGAGATCCATGGTCGCGGTTTGCGCGTGGAGAAAGGGACCATAAACAAAACAAAATGGACCAAAAGGATAAACAATACAGTCTGGAAAAGGAGAATCAGCGCTCAACCATCTGTCTCTATTAAGCTGTTACATCCCCAAATATATAAATAAATTGTTTAGGGTCAGGCGATCCCCATCAGCTGCTCAATCCATCACAATAGTGATCTTCCTACGAACAGCGACCTTAAGCGAAGGGTTTCCATCATTGGTTATCACCATCAAATATTCCCGTTGCAATCACCAAGGACGTCACAAAAATATGTATATTCTTGTCATTGGGATAAGATAACATGATAAGCATATCCCTTTCAGCAAATTGGCAAAAGAAAACTCGACACCAACCTTCTTTTGGAATTAATTCTGTATTGATATATTGGTTGGACATTCGAAAATATTTTTATAGGTGGGAGACTCGTCTCACTCATGTTGGCAGCGATCCCAACCCCTTTGCAAATGGCTACCCGAACTGCACCCACGAGACTCTTTTCTTTATTGCACTTTTAATATTCCGTCTACTAGTTTCGAAAATATACATAACAATTTATGTAATGATAGTAGTACTATTATGTTTCTTATGTTAAGATCCAGTAATTTCATATAATTACTTTATTTACCATTCTTACATGAGGAGAGTGGGTTGAACAAAATCATCTCTTTGATTTTCAAAATAAAATTTAGAGAATTGAAACTTTCAAGTGCGTCTAAATTGCAACTTTCATATGAGACTTGGTAGTTGTTGAGTGAGGACTTACTTTAATTGCTTATTTCGAACACAATAAGAGAGAGAGAAGGACATCATAGCAAGTTAGCGACTGATCTAAATAAACACCATTGTATATTAATCAAGAAAAACTATAAATGCAACCACCTCTTCTATGGCATGAGTATACCTTAGTTTATCCCAACAAGTTTCGCGAATGCATAATAACTTAGATGGGGAGAAAAACTTAAAATGTCATATCTAATATAGAGACTTTGTACTTTATAACACTTAATACAACTTCACAACTCAGTTTTAGATTAAGGAATGTGCTTTCCCTTCTCTCACTCTCGTAACACTAATTAACTATGAACTTATCCAGGGCCGGCCCATTGGGGGGGGGGGCAACTTGGGGGACGGCCAGGGGCCCAACAAAGAGGGGGGGCTATAATTTAAATTTTCTAAACATCTCTTGCTATTTCAAAATTCCAATTTGTATCGTTTGTGACTTCCGCTAACCCTTCAGCAGTTACACTCCCCGCTCCCGTTCGTTTCGTTTGTTTACGTTCGGCAGACTCTGCTGCAGCGGCAGCGTTGCTCCTCCGCAGAAGTCCACGACGCCTCTTACCGTCGTGTACGTTCGGCGCCTCCTGTTCTCCTTATCCGCAGACTCCACTGCTTCTGCTCCGCAGACGTCCATGAGGACCACGACGCCTCTTGCTGTCGTGCTAGTACAACCGTCACTAAAATTTTCACCGGCAATTACAGGTGCAAGGCAAGAACCGAGAAGGATCCCTGCTCTTCCCCCTGAAAGACCATCCATACCGGACAATCCAGAATTGACAGTGGAGGTTCAGGTATTATATATAATTCTGGCTTGATCTTGGCATCTTGCACTGCAGACTTCGCTGACTAAGGCTTTGATTAGTTTGTTGTAAGTGGACTGAAAATCTCTTCACTCATTCTTACCCTAGTTGTCAACTCACATGCATTCTTACTTGACGGAAGATTGTTTTTGTCTTTCATAACTTGATGTCGTTGCATACGGATTATTTTTCCAGTCTTCTTTTGAATGTATAACTGAGAAAGAATCCTTTACGGTTCTAAAATCTATCACGTATGTATTCAGGTGACGGGAAGTAGTTGTTAGATGGATTAAATTAATACGACTGTTATCGAACATCTACTGACATTGAAAAATCTATTTGTACACGATTGTACAAATCTAGATGAAACATAGTACTCTACGTTTATTCTATTGAATGTGTTTCTTCTAGAAAACAAGATAAAAATATGTATAAGAAACAAGAACGTGGAGACTGAACCAGATAGAGCAACGTCTGTTAAAAACTCAATTATTAAACCGGTCGTTTGAACTCCATTTCTAGAAATTGGACTTCAGTTCTAGAAAAATAACTTCCTTAAAAACTTTAGTTACAACAAACCAATAGGAGCCACAATATACAAAATTATTGATTAATAATTGCAACGTACTCAGTCACTAGGTTGTGATTTGGTTTTAAATATCACATTCTACTAGTCTATCTCTTGTCGTCGTGTATATTGAAATTACTTAATCCAAACGTGCTACTGTTAGAAAACAAAAGTTTTGTTCTCATTATCACTTCATCGTATTTCTATTTTGTGTTTGGAAACGTCCAAACCAACTAAAAAAGTATATTTTAGTTGTTATTCTTGTCACATGTTTGCTTTTTTAAATAATGATATTGCAACGATACTACATAAATTTTTAAAATGACATAATAAACTCATTACTAATCTTTTACTTTGGTTGTCTTCTATGTTTGGCAATGTGGTTTACTCAACATGCTTTTAAAAAAATATCTATCCAGAAGTGAGAAAAGAAGAAAGAAGAAGGAAGATGAGCAACTTCTAGCTACTCAGAAAGGTGCGCTTGATAAATTTATTTTCATTATCCCACAAACTTTTAAAGATGTTGATAATCCTGATCAATTTAATAAAAAAGTGAATGAAGATGATCATGTTACTTTAGAAGTTGAAAATATAATTGGGAATGAAAATGTTGATGAGGTTGAGGATGATACTGATGTCACTGATTTAAATGTTGGCAACTTAGATGGTGTTAAAGAACTTCTCCCTCCTTTTGATATTTATGATCCCTTAAATTGGGATAATATTGACAACAAAGTTAGGGATATTTTGGTTGAAAAAGGCCCTAAAAGAGAACTGAATCTTGTGTTTCCTTTAGATGGCAATAAGAGGCACTTCTCATATGCTTATTATTCTAAAAAATTGAGCAATGGAGAGACTCGTGATAGGAAGTGGCTAGTTTACTCGAAACATGTTGATAAAATTTATTATTTTTGTTGTAAGTTGTTCAAGTCTGAGAACAATAAAAGTACACTAGCTCATAAGGTGTTCAAAGATTGGAAACATGTTAGTGAGAGACTCAAAGAGCATGAGAATATCATAGATCATCTCACTAATATGAGCACTTGGCATGAATTAAAAGTAAGATTTAGCAATGAGAAAATTGTTGATAAAGAATTATAAAAAGAAATTTTTAAAGGAGAAAGAGTGTTGGAGATAATTTTTATTAAGAATAGTGTCCGTCGTTAAGTGTCTTGCTAAATGTAATTTGACTTTTTGAGGATCAAATGACAAACTTTTCTAAAATAGCAGTGTAAACTTTTTGGGGATAATTGAAATGCTTGCAGAATTTGATTTGGTAATGCAAGATCATGTTCGATGCATTCAGGATCATGAGATTCACCATCATTATCTTGGTCATTCAATTCAAAATGAGTTGATATCTCTTTTAGTATTAAGAGTTCTATATTGAACATCATTAGAGTGGATAAATATTTCTCCATTATTCATGATTGTACTCTTGATGTGAGCCATCAAGAACAAATGACTCTCATTGTACGATGCGTGAACATGTCTGGTCAGGAAATAAAAATAGAGGAGTTCTTTTTAGAGTTTCTAAAAGTTGATGATACGACTGAATTATGGATTTTTAATGAACTTGTAAATGCTCTTGAGTCTCTTGATCTTAATGTGGAGGATGTGAGAGGTAAAATTTATGACAATGGTTCTAATATGAAGGGAAAACACCAAGGTGTGAAAAAGTGTTTGCTCGTGATAAATCCCAGAGAGTTATATATGCCTTGTTCTTGTCATAGTCTTAATCTCACTATTAGTGATATGGCTCATTCTTGTGTTTCGGCTGCTTCTTTTTTTGGAATTATACACCGCATATATACATTATTTGCAAGTTCTCCGAAAAGGTGGAAGTGTTTGCTTAACAATGTCTCAGGTTTGATTGTTAAATCATTGTCTAATACTCATTGGGAGAGTCGTATTAAAAGTGTCAAATCTATTAGATTTCAAGCTCCTTAAATCAGGTTGTCTCTATTGGAATTATCCAACTCTCGTGAAGATGCTAAGATACAAAGTGAAGAAAATAGTTTGGTTTACTCGATCGAGAGTTTTGAGTTTCTGTTGGGTATTGTTATTTTGCATGATATTTTATATATTATATATAGTAAGTAAGAAGTTGCAATCCAAATCTGTTTGCATTGATGCTATTGTTAAGTTATTGAAAGATATGGTGTCTTTTCTTGAGAAATACAGAGATGAAGGATTTGCTTCTAGTATTGTTGTTGCTACTGAGATTGCCTCTGAGATAAATGTTGAGCCAATTTTTCAAGTTAAGCATCGCATTGTTAGGAAAAGAAAATTTGATGAGAATGATGATGTTATTATTCAATCAGAGAAAGAGTCTTTTCGAGTGAATTACTTTTTAGTGGTTGTGGACATGGCAATATCTTCTTTGAAAGAGAGATTTGAGCAAGTGAAGATATTTGAAGATACTTTTGGATTCTTATATAACTCAAAAATTTTGAAAATCATTGGATGAAGCTACCCTAAAGGCATGTTGCACTAAGTTTCATGCTACGTTTTCTCATGAAAGTTAATCAGACATAAACTTTGTGACTTTTTTTCCGATTTGAAAGTATTGCAGGTGAGTTTGCTAGAAGAGCAAATGTCAGCTATTGAAGTTCTTGAATTTGTGAAAGATGCAAATTGTTTACCTCATATTTAAATTGCTTATCGTATTTTGCTGACAATGCCAATGACAGTAGTGATAACACTTCATTATATATATATATATATATATATATATATTACACCTTATTTAGCATATCTTTTGCTAACTTTCCCCACAATTTTATCATCTTTTTGTCAAAGACTTCACTTACACATCTTTCCTTGGTTTTAGGTACAAATATAGCCCAAGCCGCAGTCATCACCTCGACCATGACCCATTCATGAAACAAGAACCATATCACCACAGTCGAGGTCTTCAACGGCCTTAAGCTCGTGGTCAATTTGTAGTCAAGCCAGACCATGACCAGCTTGGAGGCCGCGATCATTGTTAAGCCCGCGATCATAACAGAGGTCATGATCAACTCGGAGACCGCGAGCCTCAAGCTGACCACGATCCTTACTAGACCGCGACGTGTAGACCGCGACCAAGTGGGGAGACCTCAAACTAGACCTTTCCAACGCAATGCATGAGTCGACCTCAACCGCGAGCAACTGCCAAACCACGGCCGAGTTCAACCACGACAAAAGAAGGAATAAAGAGCAGACTGCGACCGCGGTCTCACACGTCCCCAACCCTGACTGCGACCGCGGTCTCACACGTCCCCAACCCTGACTGCGACCGCGGTCTAGGCTTAATTCAGTGGAGTGTGCCTATAAAGAGGCCACCCACCTGTCTTGCAAATCATCATATCATAGATCAGATCTAGAAGGCCACGAAGTGCTGCTGCATCCCAGATTCATTCCACTCCATCCCATCCACCAGTCTTGGATCTCCAAAGGCGGAATCTGAGAAGAGAGAAGACTGAAGACTCCTTCTTTTAGAGAAGAATATCATCTGCACCATCAACGTGCTAGATCCATATATGAAAAAGTACCATGTCGTATCACGTTTCCTCTCTTTCTTTCTAGATCTATCATTCCATTCCGTTGTACTTTCCCCCTCACTTTGTGGATCTTCATGTATCTATCTTTCTGTAACGTCGTTATGTTGTCCGCAAGCATGAGCGGCTAAACACCTTAACTTGGGTTGGGAGTAGCCACTAAGGATCTCCCAACATGTATATTGTCTCTTTTTGTTGAATATATATACTCTTGTCAAGATTATCTCCATACACTTGTTTTAATGCTTCACTTGTATGCTTAGCTACCATCTTGTGATGTTTGATAGTCGATATCTTGAGAGAGTAATATCACTTTTATCATGTGTTATGGAGTAGTACGAATGCACGAGAGTGTTGGAATGCTAAAGTTTTAAATCATATGTTATGCTTTGTGGTTTATGTGTGGTTATCTCGAGAGAGAGGCTACCCTTAGACTTAGATCTATCCTCATCTCAAGAGAGAGTGGAATAGACGCTATAGATGATTGCTTGTAATCTTGATGAGAGTATATGAGAGAGAGATGATGTTGCATGTTGGAGAGACATCTTAGTAGGTGAAACTTGATTCGAGTTTTTCTTCATATACTTGTTTCATCTTGTTTTCATTTTCATTTGTTCTTTTTCTCTTTGTTTACTTGCTTTATTTTGAGAGCCATCATTCCTTAGGGAACACCCTTTAAAATACCCCCTTTTGCATGGAGTATAAGAGTGTTAGATTATGTGCACTTAACACTGCCAACCTTGTCCCTGTGTTCGACCTTGATCGCTACATCAGACCCCGTTTATCATTGCGGGGGCCTGAGAGTCGGGTTATTTCTTTAAAAGTCCGACTACTCTAGATCTGCTCCACTTTTGGATGTACGATTTAGGCCGGTCACTTTTTGATGGCGTTGTCGGGGACAAGGAAAAATGACACTATTAAGAACTTGAGTCCACTCACTATACTCTCGTGCCTCAAGATAAGTAATAAGCTTGACCGCACGGTTTCTTTAAGTCTGCTACCCTGCATTTGTGTAAAATAGTTCATTTTAACACGTCCAATTTACTAACTCGACTGTGCGGTCTATTCAGACACCCGAGAAGAAGTAGACTCATTCGAATTAGCTACTTAACCTCGAGCTACCATGCCGCCTCGCGTGGACGTTACTCTCTCTGGGGACGAGCGGGATGCGAGGAATCCACACAACCCTCCACCACCAAGCTCAGACGAAGACAGAGAAGGCCGTTACAATGACGATCATCAACATGAAGAAGACTATAGGGATGAAGATCGTCATGATGATGATCATAACGAAGAAGACAAACGTGATGAGGAATGATGCCACATGCGTCGAAGAAGACACCACCGTAACCATCATGATAATGAATGAGAGCATGATGGTTGGGATAGCGACAATGAGGAAGATAAAGTGGGGGAAGACTAGTCTTAGAGAATTGGCAGCAACAAGAGCCAATGAGTCTAGATGTCCGATCATCATACCACACTTCAACACAAAAAAATTTGAGTTAAAACCAGTTGTCATCTCAATGATCCATAATAAACCTTTTTGCAGGAATTCAAGAGAAAACCCATACCATCATCTCGATGCTTTTAAAAATATCTGTGATACTATCAAGATGAGGGGAGTCACGCAAGAGGTGATATACTGTAAAGGCTTCAACTTCTCTTTAGAAGACAAGGCTCTATCTTGGTACCTCAATATCCCCCACCAACACTATGAAAAATATGGTCTTTAACTACAAAAAAAATTGTAGCGAAAATCCTAAATTTTGTAGCTAAAATCTTTGGCTACATTTATCCTTACATTTAGAATATGAAGCTAATACCCGTGTAGCTAATTGTTTAGGCTACATGTTTCAAAGTTATAGTTAGTTATTCCTAAGGCTACAAATTCATATGTAACCCTAATTGTAGGTAAAAAATGTCCTTGTGTATAAAAATGTAGTTTGCATTGTAGCTAAATATATGACTACAATTCAATTTGTAGCTATGATATGCAGGGAGAGATGGCATTGGTTACAATTTGTATATGTAGTTCATGTACAGAAAAATGTAGCACTTACTACACATGTAATTATAGCTAGTGTGTAGTGAAAGACACCATGTACTACACATACATATGTAGTAAGAGACATTATGTATCCAGTAAGTCACTTATCAATATAGAGGGGTTTTCAAAAAGATAAAAGATGAATGTTAATAAAGATCAAGTTTTTCTTACAATGTCAACAATGATACTTCTATTTATATTTGAACAATGATTACACATGGGGAGGACATTAACCTGGCCCCTATTTTATAATATGAATGGAAAAAGATACATGTATACAATATCTTCTTCTGATTGCCTCTATCCACACTGTAGACTCTATATGCCACATGATCATGTGCATCTTCTTCTATCTTGATTTTCTTTTGTATTAATTCCCTCACTTGTATGATAACTTTGATAAACTCATAAGAAGAGAAATACTGCTAAGGTATTGCTCCTCTTGATTTCAATAGAGAACTTCTCTTTGCATGCTCTGCTTCTGATTGGCCATAGGAAGCTCCTGTAGTTGATATTGATATTCATGGATATTCTTGAAAGACAAATCATTCTCATTATCAATCAGAAGTTCCACCCTGTCTCCAAGTTTGAGGTTTCCATATATCTGAACACCTATTTTATGAATCTGAGACTATATATTGGATAATTCATTTGTCCTCTCTTCCTTTTGCTATGGCAGTTGTTCTCATACAAGAGATATGGCATCCAACTATAAATTAACCTATAGTAACATAATTTGTATTATGTAGGTGAAAGTAAGAGAGTATGACACTAATTTTGAGAAAATGATGTGTACTGGAACAAACCAATGAAATTATTGCATAATTTACCTTTCACATGTACATGAACACCAGTTTATGATACTCCAATCAAGAGAAAAGGAATGTATGGAAAAGGGGTCACATAATGGTATTTGGGTACTGCCCTGTAGGTAAAGGTATTTGGAATCAGACTATAGTATTATCATATAGACAGATTTCTATTTTGTACTATACAGATTTACATATATAACTATATACTGATTTACATATATATAAAATAGAAATATATATATATATATAACTTTGAAATATATATAGATATACTATTACCATATAGACAGATTTCTATTTTGTACTATACAGATTTACATATATAACTATACTGATTTACATATATATAAAACAGAAGAAAAAAAAAATATATATACACTATTACAAATACACATGTATATATAGATACATATCTATAGATCTGGATATGAAGAAGTAGTATGTAGTATCACATTCTTCCCTTCTAGATCTACTGCTTCCTCCTGTTGTATTTCCCCCCCTCTTCGTGAACCTCATGGATCTATTTGTATGTAGAGTCATCATGTTGTCCGCAAGCATGAGCATCTAACACCTTAACTTGGGTTGGGAGTAGCCACTAAGGCTCTCCCAACATGTATATCGTCTCTTTCTTTTGAATATACATACTCTTATCAAGATTATCTCCATGCACCTATTTTTAATGCTTCACTTGTATGCTTAGCTACCATCTTGTGATGTTTGATTATTGATATCTCGAGAGAGTAATATCGCTTTTATCCCATGTCATGGAGTGGTGTGAATGCACAAGAGTGTTGGAATGCTAAAGCTTTAACCAGTTGTTTTGCTGTGAGGTTTTTGAGTTGTCATCTCGAGAAAGAGACTTCTTTTAGACTTAGATCTATCCTCATATCGAGAGAGAGTGGAATAGGCAATTGAATGGTTGCTTGTAATCCTGATATTAGTATGCAAGAGAGAGATAGTTTTACATGTTGGTGAGGTGCTTTAGTTGGTGAGCCCCAACCCGGGTTTTCCCCCATATTCTTGTTTACCGTTCCTTCCCTTTTCTTTTTTTTTTGTTTTGCTGTTCTCGTTCTTGTGATACCGTTCTTTAGTGAACATCTCTTTGCACCCCTTTTCAGTTGGAGTATAAGAGTGTTGATTCCGCGTTCTTAACACGACCAATCTTGTCCCTGTGTTCGACCCCGATCGCTACATCAGACCCCGTTTATCATTGCGGGGGCCTGAGAGTCGGGTTATCTCTTTAAAAGTTTGACTACTGTAATACACACCCTTTGGACGTGTGATTTAGGCCGGTCAACTTTTTGGCACCGTTGCCAGGGACAAGGCAAAATGGTACTGTTAAGAATCCGAGTCCACTTACTATACTCTCGTGCCTCAAGCTTAGCAATAAGCTTGATAGCACAATTACTTTAAGATTTCTAACCTGGGTTTAATTAGAGTAATTCGTTCAGACCAGTTCAGTATCCTAACTTGACTGTATGACCTATTCAGGTACCTGAGAAGAAACGATTTGTTCGACTTAACTCCTGTTCATCATGCCACCTCACGTGGAAGGTCCTCTTTCAGCAGACGAGCGGAATGCAAGGATTGGACAACACCCACCCCCGCCAGGAATTGATGAAGATGGCCATTATAATGACATTCATCTCTATTAAGAACAAGAACAACCTGAAGATGACCATCACCATGAGGGGCGTCATCATCGCCGTAGGCACAGAAGAAACCACCAAGAGTGAAATCACAGGGACATCGCCAGCAAAGATGACGAAGAGGAAGAAAAGACTCTTTGGGAGTTGGTAGCTACAAAAGCCAACAACTCAAGATGTCATGTGGTCATCCTAAGGTTCAATACAGAAAACTTTGAACTGAAGCCAGCTGTAATATCTATGATCCAGAACAAAAGCTTTCGAGGAAATTCAAAGAATGATAACCCTTATCATCACCTTGATACTTTTAAGAATATCTGTGACACCATCAAGATGTGGGGAGTTCCACAAGAAGTCATTTACTGCAAGGGTTTCATCTTCTCTTTGGAGGACAAGGCACTATCCTGGTACCTTGGTCTACCGCATCAAGCTTTGAATGGATGGAATGCATTGGCAGACGCTTTTGTGAACAAGTTCTGCCCCATTGAGAAGACAGTTCATAATAGGTAGAAGATCACGTCTTTCATGCAGAAGCCAAGTGAGAATCTGCATGAAGCATGGGAAAGGTATCAAGAGTACAAGAGAGACTGCCCTCACCACAATTACAAGAAGGGGTTCTTAATAAAAACTTTCTACAATGGTCTAACTCCTAAAGAGAGAGTCTCGCTGAATGCAATAGCTGGAAGGGACTTTCTCGGTAAAAAGCCTAGTAGATCTAAAAAGATCATAGAGAACATGGTTGAGTTACAAGCTGGGACTAATTATGACCAGACCGATAGAGGATATGCTAAGAAAGCCACCAATGAAGGGTCGTCGATTGAATCAAGGGCTCTCAAAGCAATCAAGTCTCAAATACAAGAGATAGCCACGAATGTCAAACAATTGAAGGAATCAGGAGGGAAAGGAAAGAAGCAAATTGAGAAGGTGATGAAATGTGTCACCTTTGGTGAAGGAGGGTACGGGATGACAACTACATATACACCCGACCCAAAGAATCAAGTGAAAGCGAGTATGAGGAGGAGGAAGCTGAAAATGTCTCTTATGCTAACTTTAAGAGACCGGAGCACCCAGGATTCAGTTATGGCAACAAAGATGCTGAAGAAAACTTGCATCAGTTGAATAATCCACCCAAGCAACCACCAGGTTTCGAGAAGAAGAGAGGACAAGGATAGTACACCAAGACAAGCACTTTCCAGATAAACAAAACCAATTATCAAAGTCAAGGTAAGTATCAAAACTGCCAAGCTGCTAACGCAAGTCAAGGACAAGGACAAGCTCAAGGACAGAGTCAGACAAGGAGTACTAGTCAGCCTGACTTAGTGGGCCAACTATTCGATTTCATCAAGAGACAGGACATGATAAACAATCAACTTGCACAAAGTGCATTGTCCAACTCTGGCATTCTGAACACTATGCAGGTACAAATGGTGGATATGCAAACACACCAATGCCAGATAGACCAACAACTTGCTCAGTTGGCCGAGCTTGTAAAGAACCCTTTGGGGAAGATTCCTTCTAACACAAAATCTACCAAGATGGTGATCCTTAGATTGAGAAAGACAATAGAGCACCCTGAGGCGACAAGACCTGAAGAACCAGAGCCAGAGAATGTTACAGAGAACCCAGCCAAGGGAGAGAACCAGCACCCCCAAATTAGAGAACCAAAACCTGAGGAGGAAGTGTTCGCCAAAAGAAGTCAATACTCATCGAGATTACCTTTTCTGTACAAACTTATAAAGGCACACCTCAAAAAGAGGTACAAGAAGTTTATGGAGTCGGTGAAAAAGCTCCACCTGGAGGTGCCATTTCTGGATGCCTTAGAAGAAATGCCAACATATGTCAAGTTCTTCAAAGATCTAGTCACAAAGAAAAGAAGAGGAGGAAGGATTGAAATTGTGCACCTTGCTAGTATGTCAACAGCTTTCATAAAAGTGGAACTACCTACCGAGAAGGACCATGGATCCTTTACTATACCTTTTGTCACAGGGGATAACATCAAAAGGAAAGGTCTCTCCGACTTGGGGGCTAGCATCAGTCTAATGCCTTTAAGCCTCACACAATGATTATGACTGACTGAGATAGTCAGGACTAATATGAGAATTGAGTTGGCGGCCCACAACTTCAAGAGGCCAGTGGGAGTAGTCGAAGATGTTCTGATTCACGTGGGGAGATTCTTCATCCCATGCGATATTGTTATCATTGCCACTATTGAAGACCCTAAATGCCCTATTATCTTTGGACGTCCTTTCTTGGCGACCGGGAGGGCACTGATTGATGTCACTGAAGGCATCATAACTCTGAGGGTCAGAAATGATCACATAGATTTCAAGGTGAAATACGCTATGAAAGGACCATCCCTGCTCGAATCTGCTTACTTCGTGGATAGCTACAACCAATATTGTGAAGAAGTAGAAGAAGACACAACAGTGGTAGACCCTCTTATGAGGGCGTTAAACAAAGAAGATTTGGAAATTGACGACCCCAAGGTTGCTGAGATCCTCGAATACCTGAATCAAGACGCATGTGATTTGAGCGACGAAGAGGAAGTTGTCGAGACAGTCAAGTATGCTTCTCTAGAACTGACAAAGGAAGAAGAGAAAGTACCAAAACCCAAACCAGAACTTAAACAATTACCGTAAGGTCTGAAATACGAGTTTCTTGATCCTGAAGAAAGGAATCCTATCATAGTCAATGCCAGTCTGACCAAAGAGCAAATGGAAAGACTTCTTAAGGAGCTAAGACTCCATAGGCAAGCTATAGGCTATTCAGTAGATGATATCAAGGGTCTAAACCCTGCTCTATGTATGCACCGCATAAATCTAGAAGAGTCAGTAAAACCCCTAGTTCAACCCAGAGGAAGCTGAATCAAATGTTAAAAGAAGTTGTAAAGAAGGAAGTCATCAAGCTAAGAGATGTAGGCATTATCTACCTGATCAGTGACAGAAATTGGGTGAGCCCAATTCATGTTGTACCAAAGAAAGGGGGGATGACAGTTGTGAAGGGTGACAAAGGAGATGAAGTAGCCGTTTGGACTGTAACCGGGTGGAGAATGTGCATCGATTATCGAAATCTAAATCAAGCAATGAAGAAAGATCACTACCCTCTTCCCTTTATCGACCAAGTGCTAGAAAGGCTTGCGCATCACCAATATTTTTGCACCATCCAAATTTTACCAAGTTCCCATCCTACCTGATGATCAGGAGGAAACTACCTTCACCTGTCTATATGGTACCTATGCCTTCCGACGAATGTCGTTCGGATTGTGCAATGCTCCTGCAACATTCCAACATTGCATGATCTTGATGTTCTCAGACTTTTTGGAGGACATTGTGGAAGTCTTTATGGATGATTTTTCTATCTATGGAAGAGATTTTGATGGTTGTTTGAAAAACCTATCGTTAGTCCTACAATGCTGCGAAGAGAAGAACTTAGTCCTCAATTGGGAGAAATGCAATTTTATGGAGCAAGAAGGCATAGTCCCGGGGCACAAGGTCTCAAAGAGAGGAATTGAAGTAGATGTTGGCAAGGTCAAAGCCATCTCTAGACTGCCTTCACCTAAGTCCGTGACAGGGGTGCGAAGTTTTCTTGGTCACACCAGTTATTATAGAACATTCATCAAGGACTTTTCAAACATATCAAAACTCGTTTCAAATTTGCTGATTAAGGACATAGAATTTGATTTTACAGATGATTGTTTGAAAGCTTTTTATATCTTGAAGGAATCCCTCATAACTCCACCTATTCTCCAAGCCCCATATTGGGAGTTACCCTTCGAGCTAATGTGCGATGCTAGTGACTATGCTGTGGGGGCAGTCCTAGGGCAGAAGAAGGACAAGAAACATCATGTTATCTACTACGCCAGCCACACCCTAGACGAGGCACAAGTAAATTACACTACCATGAAAAAAGAATTGCTAGCTATTATTTTTGCTTTTGAAAAATTCAGGTCTTATCTGATTGGAGAAAAAGTAAAGGTTTATACTGACCATAGAGCTATTAGATACCTAATGCAGAAGAAGGACACTAAGCCTAGGTTGCTAAGGTGGGCCCTATTACTCCAGGAGTTCGATCACGAGATTATTGACAAGAAAGGGGCGGAAAATGTAGTAGCTGACCATTTATCGAGGATTATCGTCAAAGACAAGAATGAGCCACCTATTAATGATAACTATGCAGATGAGGCTTTGCTCATGATAGAAGCTGAAGAACAGAACTTGCAATGGTTCGCGAACATTTGCAATTACCTTGCTTGTGGGGAGTTACCACCAGAAATAACCTACCACCAAAAAAAGAAACTCTTCTCCGATATAAAAAATTACTACTGGGATGATCCCATTCTCTTCAAAAGATGCTCAGATAACCTATACAAAAGATGTGTTGCTAAAGAAGAAGTGCCTGATATTATGAGGGAATGCCACTCCTCACCCTATGGAGGGCATCTAGGGAGTGACAAGACAACAACCAACGTACTACAATCAGGTTTCTACTGGCCTTCACTATTCAAGGATGCCACGACAAATGTAAAAACCTACAAGGAATATCAGATGACAGGGAATATCGGTAAAAGAAACGAAATGCCTATGGCAGAGTGGGTTGAAGTTGAAATTTTTGATGTATGGGGGATCGACTGCATGGGACCTTTCCCGCCATCCCAAGGTACAAATACATCCTCGTTGTTGTAGATTATGTTTCAAAATGGGTGGAAGCTGTTGCCACCCAAACTTGCGACTCCAAACCTATCATAAGGCTATTTGAGAAAATTGTTTTCCCAAGATTTGGTGTGCCACACACTATTATAAGTGATGGAGGGTCCCACTTTGAAAAAAAATATAGTTTGAAAAGTTGCTAAAGAAGTATGGAGTCAGACACAAGGTTGCTACACCCTACCACCCGCAGACCTTAGGGCAGGTGGAAGTGTCAAACAGACAACTGAAGCAAATTCTAGAAAAGACCGTTAGCAGAATGGGAAAAGATTGGGCTATGAAGCTGGATGATGCCCTTTGGGCATACAGAACAACCTAAAAAACCCCCATTAGAACTACACCCTATCGACTCTTTTATGGGAAATCCTTCCACCTACCTCTGGAACTTGAGTACAAAGCCCTTTGGGCCATAAAGTTTCTGAATATGGACATGGAGAAAGCTGGTCAAGGACGCTACTTACAACTATAAGAATTGGAAGAATTGAGACTGCATGCCTACAAAAATGCAAGAATCTACAAACAAAGGACAAGGGTGTGGCACGATACCCACCTAAAAAATAAGGATGTACTTGAAGGAGACAAGGTGCTCCTTTTCAACTCCAGTATTCGTCTCTTCCCTAGAAAGATAAGAACCAGATGGTCAGGACCCTTCACTGTGGTAAAAATCTACCCATCTGGGGTAATGGAGATCTAGGGAGGGAAGAATAGAATCTTCAAGGTTAATGGACACAGGGTAAAAATGTTTTATGAAGATCAGGCTTTTGTGAGAAGATCGAAGATCGATTTGGAGGAACCAAGACAGACAAAGGAGGGAAATAGGGAGAAATTGCCACACCGTGCTACAATGACCAAGGAACGAAGTGTTATGAAGTCTAGCTAAGAGACTTTAAAGCAAGCGCTTCTTGGGAGGCAACCTAAGTCTTTATCTCTTTTTTCTTCCTTGCCTTTGTTTTCTCTTGCTTTCTCTCATTTAGTTAATGTTTTTCTCCATCTTCTGACCAATTTTGTTTTCATCCTGAGTTTTATCAGTTTAAGTGTATATCTCTTAGAAACTGCCCCTTCTTTGATCTGATCGTGGTTATAACCACGACCACAGTTTTCCTTGTGTTCCTGAAGAATTGCAACCGCGGTCATTTCCTTGCAACTGATATGACTGCGACCACGGTAAAAGCCACGACCGCGGTAAAAGCTGTGACCGCAATTCCTTCAAGCAAAATCACGATTGCGGTCTTTTCCCTCAGTTAGTTTGGTCGCGATCCATACGCCTATAAATACCTTTAAGAACCCAAATGTTCGATTCTTTACACTCTCTTCGCTGTCGTCTAAACTCTAAGATCTCCGTGTCAATTCGAGACCCGTAGCCTGCCACCGCTAGTCCGCCATTTTCCATCAGCGATCGTCGTCGCCATCGCAGCCACACCCGTCGATAAGGTAACCGCTCGCTTTCTTTATGCTTCGTGTCGACGAACTTTTCCTTGATCTTGAGATTTTCCATCGTCGTTACGGTGATCCGCCCTCGCAGTTTAGCTGGTGACCGCCCCACTGATGCTTAAGTTTCCGAACGCATGGTTCTGAATCGTCTCGTCCCTAAAAAGAAAAAAAAAGAACCTAAAAACCCTAAAAATGGAATAATGGACACTTGCAAGGACGAAGAATGAACAGTCTAAAAATTGAACGAACAGAGAAGACGAGTCATGATCGTGGTTATATTAACCGACACAAGATGGAAAACCCTAAGAACTACGACCACGGTGTTCGCCCAACCCCTAAGAACTTGCTAGTTCAGGCTTTCCTGAAGAGAAACCGCGATTGTGATTCTAATCACCATCACAATAACTATCGCGACCGCGGTAATAATTGCGACCATGATCTTTCTCCAGGAACCCGCAACCGCGATCTTTCTCCAGGAACTGTGACCGCAATCTTTCTCCAGAAATTGTGACCGTGATCTTTTCAAAAAGACCACGACTGTGTTTTGATCTGAAGTGACAATAACCGCGACCCCGATTAAAAACCGCGACCGCGGGTCTTCTTGTCTGCTTAATAAAATTTGAAACCTAATTTTTCAGTTAAGGATGATAACCTATAATCTGAGTTTAATTATGCAAATAGAGGTAATCTTCGATAAACCTTTCTATGACCTAAACTCCTTTAGTGGTTTAAATTTCACAGAATGTCTTCTCCAACATCCATCGACCCCCTTTTCAAGAAGGCTACTTCCCTGAAGGAGGTAGAAATGATAGAAAAGGAATTAACAAAATAAATGAAGAAGAACACCTCTCTACCACTGCCCAAATTCCTAGAGATGCAACTAAGATTGGAGCAATATCAGAGGATATTGGCGGGGGTACCACAAGACGAGTCCCCAGAAGAAAACAAATAAATGGAGGAGATAGATACCTCCAAATATCAACCAGAAGAGTCAGGTAACCCGATGCACGGGAGAAAGTGAAAAGCTGTAGCAAAGGAACCCAAGCCCAACAAAAAGGCAAGGGAAGAAGATGCAGTGGAAGGAACCTCTGCACAAGAAGGGGAGCCACAGTTCGTGCCCCGGGACAAATTGCACCAGTCTTCTTACGACAGGATGACCGCAAACAAAGAATGCAGTCCGACACATTACTTTAACGTGGAGGACTTCAAGAGGCTGGAGATTTATGACAGGATAATGAAGTTCCTAGAGGGCACTAATTTACGCACCATTTGCATGCCCGAAGTAAAGACCTATAGGAGGTTGACCATAGAATTTTTGTCTTCCCTGACAAAGGTTGCCTCCAGTAGCGAGGAACGAGCAATGAGAGGTGGGGACTTCATACTCCATGTACTACTAGAGGTGAAACCCACACAGTGACGGAGGCAGACCTGAACAGGATATTTACTACAACGGAAGAAGAAGCTAAGGCCTATTTAGCTGCTCCAGGAGAAAGGGACATTGTTGCATACAACAATAACAAGATGTGGGAAGAGTTAACTGGGGAGGAAAAGCACAACCCTAAGAATTCCAAATCCTCCCAGATCACCTCCTGCTTTATTAAAATAATACAGAAGATCACCACCTTCACTATAGATGCCAGATCGGAGACCGGAACTGTCACATCCAACTCACAAAAATAAAATTAACTAATGCGGAAGCATTCACTAAGAAACAGATTATCGAAAATCACTAAAAATTAAAACCTTTTTACCTAGAGGTCCATCAAATGGAAACTTTCTCACATAGAACAAAAGTAACACATTTACATTCTAGTTTAAAGGAACATGTACTGCATCACCTCTTTCTGAAAATTACAAGCATCAACTGCCCTGTTAAACTAAACACAAGCAGTATAAAATTTTGAGGCACTGAGCCAAAATCTCGAAAGCACTAACTCGTAATCTAAGGACCTGAGAGTACAGAGATGACACATAGGACTCTATATACATCTATACAAGGCATAACGGCCAGTGTCTCCACCTGAGACTACACTGCTGTCTCTGTTGCTGTTGCTGCTGTCCTTCACCTACTGAAGGATTCCTGCCTCCTCGTACACATCCACCTAAAAATGTGGTTCCCACGGGGGTGAGACAATTGTAAATTTCCCCAGCGAGAGATATAACTCTCTGCCAGAAACATTATGATTGCAAATAAAGAAAATAAATATGAACATAGGAATCATATTTGTTTGACAGCAGTTAATTCAATGTCTAACAGATTAGAACATTATTCTTATCAAAAGCATTGCAGCTATAACTTGATAGAACAATATGCCATTTATCCATTAAGGAATATGAAGAACATGAATAACATTTATTCACTATAGAATGATTTCCACAACATTAACTCTCTTCAGGCTTAGATCATATATCTAATGCTTGGCATTGTCATTGTGGGGTCATGGCCTGTAGCCATACTCTTTTCACAAAGTATTGGAATCTTAATCCCTCATATCATCAAGTACTTTTCCATTTCCTAACAAGTTCATCATCATGGTTATAGGTTATGGGTATTTGAACCCTTAACTCATCATAGAACACTTGTTACCACTTATTAGGTAACTTTATACCTTCAGGTCATCTAACCAAGGACACTATGAATCTTGCTACACAAAGTATTCCACATAGTCCACAAAACTCTTATCACCTTTAGTTACCCCTTAATAGGCAACAAGGCACATTATGTCTTATGAAGCCATAACCAATTTCAATAAGTAAAACATCATATAGTACACAGAGCTCATATGTTTTCAGATTACTTCTCACTAAGCAATAAAGCATATGAAGACTCATAAGGCCTATGAGACATTTTCAGTATACAGTGCATTATAGCCCATACCTGGCTATGCTCATCATCTCAACATACATGCATGTTTAGTACTCATGATAACAATTATATAACAGTACCATGCAATCCAAGGGTTATCTTATTACATTCATAACTTCATCAATCTATATTAGAGATTCACATAGGATTACTCTATTTTAAGACTTCACATAGAATTACCCTGTATTAGGGTTTCTCCTAGCATTACCCCGTATTAGGGTTTCACATAACATTACTTGTATTAGGGTTTCACATAGCATTACCCTGTATTAGGGTTTCACATAGCATTACCTGTATTAGGGTTTCACACAATATTACCCTATATTAGAGTTTCATATGAATAACCCTATAGGTTCTCAAGATCATATTGTTAATGATCAAGTCCTATTTTATTGCTTCACACAGCTAGGAATCAATATGGATAACATAAGTATTCAATCATACTTATTTATTCTCATCATTCATCATTAAATGAAGTATCAATCACAAAGTATGAGTTTCTCTCTCATCTTTACCAGAATATGATTGCATCATAGTTTATTGATTTGGATTTAAGCTTTTCATAAGGCATGTTAGCCTACCTTCTTCAAGATGCATTACATCTCAGAGTAACAATTGACATGGCACATCTCATGTGTCACTCATCCAATTATATTGGACTCAAAACACATCAAGGTATATCAGAATTGGGGTGTTGGATGTGATATCTATCATATCTTGATGTATCACTTCCCTCAACACCTTTATCTTACTTGAGTTCATCCACTTAGCTTGTATTAGGGTATTTCCCATCCTAATACTATATGTACCAGTTCATCACATTCATCATGTAATGTATTGGTCGTAAGTCACTCATTTAGAATTTACAACCATTGCCAATGAAATGGACTCATCCTTGAGTTAGGAACTATTGATATAAGGATATCCATTATCAACCTCTCTAGGTGTTACATTTGTCAAAACATTAATTACTATTCCATTATTAGGAATAGTATTCTCCATATTTATAATTTGAGGATTCACATAGCATTTCCCATACATTTATGGATTTCATATAGTATTACTCTTCAATAGAGTTTCACATAATCATCCTTCTATATCAGGGTTTCACCTAGTATTATGTGAAATTAAGATTTCACAACACATCACCCAGAGTTAAGGCTTCACATAGTATTAGAGGCACTACCCTATATTAGGGTTTCATGCACCTTTACCCCATTTTAGGGATTAAGGTTTACCATTCACATCCAAGTAAGGTTTCTCATACCTCATACCCAAATTAGGATTAGGATGTACAACTCCCATTAAATTAGGATTTCTCACATTGTTACACTAAGTTAGGGTTACATTATCACCCTAAATTATGATTTCACTGAGCTTTGCCCTAAATTAGGGTTTCAAATAACCTTGCCCTAAATTAGGGTCAAGGTACATCAATCTTTTCAATGAGGATTTCATGATCTCATATTATGGATCAAACAGTAGTGTTGTATTTTTGGGGAGCTCTCGTATCGTGTTAGGTAGGTGGAGCTCTCATATCGTGGAAGCTGCTCTCATACCGTGTTAGTTGGAGGCTGACACAGGTGTGAGATCTCATATCATGGTAGTTGCTTTCATATCGTGTTAGATGCTGCATCGTCAAGAGCACTTGCATTAGCGTTCCATCCATGTCGAGCTCTCCTCATGTGCTGCAACAAAAGTGGACGGAGCTCTCGTATCGTGTTAGGTAGGTGGAGCCCTCGTATCGTGGAAGCTGCTCTCATACCATGTTAGTTGGAGGCCGAAACAACTCCCTTCCTGACAAGGTGAACCAAGGAGAAATGTCACATCATTATGGTTTTGAGGCTCTCGTATCGTGTTAGCTGGAGTCCGATACAGATTCCTTCGTGACAAGGTAACAAACTAATACGTGGTTGGGCATATCGCCCACTCGTATCGTGTGGGCTCTCATATCGTGCTAACTGGAGACCGATACAGCTTGCTTCCATGACTATCTGATGCTGGGTTCGACCGATACAATACTCGACTACGAGAATCCTTCTACGATAAGTCTTGACGCTACCCTCACCGCTGCTCCGCAGGGTTACGCGACAGAGCGTGAGACATGCACAAGGGGTTGTCGCTGAGCGACGAGAATTTTTTGCCTCCGCATCCATGCCACCGGATGCAGTGATCTCGCACATCAGGAACTTTCTTCAATCACCAACGCATATGATGATGACTGAGGATACACACCCCCTGATCAGCATGCTGACGCCGAGTCCAGAGATGAGGACGAACGCTTTTTCTCCTCCGCAGATGAATGCAGGGCAAGCGCCGGAAGAGAACCCTACGCCTCAACTGACGAACGAGAAGACACAAGAAGTGAACCATATGCCTCATCTGATGTTCGAGCATCTACAAGGAATGAATACCATGGAGTCGCCTCTCCAAGAAGATACAACGGCCCTCCATGGGATACCTCAGCAGTCCCCTGTGATGAATGCAATTGAAAAAACACTTATAGCCAACCAGTGAATAGCTCAGTGACCAAACTCAATGATGCAGTCCAGTTATACGCTATCTCCGGCAACACAGCACAATGGGACAGTTTCCAAGATGCATGGACATCCATCGATGAAGAAACCGTTGTATGACATACCTCACGACACTTGTTTCTGGTATCTTGGCAAAGGACATTGGCAATCACAATGCAGGAGGAACAAGGTGTGCTACAAATGTCGTAGGACGGGCACCTTGCGGTGAGATGCAATCAGATGTTTTCTCAGGTGAGAGTACTGGATATACTATCAAGAACGGTGTTCCCTCCACTGCCGTCAGGAACACCAGCTAGGCGTACACCGCACCACATCCCAAAAAGGATTTCGGTGGATATAGGCCCTAATGATGATATGCGAAGAAGCTAGAACATTGCTCTTGAGAGGGCAGTGGAGATTTCTTGGCCCAGTGAAATATCATGGATGAGTCTCTTCCCATTCTTAAGGCAATGCTGGCCATGTGCGGCAGACTTATATCATTTTGTAGATAGAAAAGCGATTGCCTTTTTCTCTTACCCCAATGAAGCAAAGGAAACTACAGCAAAAGGGGTACCTACCTTTATAGGTTCCAGGATTGACACGAGGCACATGATTGGAGGGGAGCGACATTGCTGCAAAGAAGCCTTCTGGTTTTGGGTGGCAGACCTTCCCATGGTGTGCCGAGATGATGAATCCATTGCGGCCATTGTCAAACCGTTTGGTAAACTAATACATATATCAGACTGGCAGAAGGGAGAAGATGATCTATCAGGTATACTCATGCTCATGGAGGCCTTTAGTGAAGATGTACTGTAATTCGTATCCCTTACATACAGATCGAGGAGGACCTCAATTCATCTTATCATGGTAGCTAGAGGAAAAATGGGTGTAGAAGACTCTATCCTTACTGAAGCTGGCGGTGAATATGGAATACCAAGAGAAGCTCTCATTGTGAAAAAGAATAGGGAAGGACCTATTTCTGAGGTTACAGTGATTGCTAGACCGCCATCTCTGGTGGAGAGACCTAGATCACGGGGACCATCTCTAGATAGACAACATCAAAGAGAGGATAGATCTCCGAGAAGAGTTATAGTTGATCGAGAAGGCAACAAACAATTCCTTTCAAATAGAAGGTTGGAGGAATTTATACACTTTGAGTATGCCCGTAACAGAGAACGTAGAAGAACAGATAGAAGAAGATACAGATCCAGCTCGAGGAGAGTTGAGGTTACTGATCAGGGATGCAACACTATCCAAGAACGTGCTTATACCAGGAGTGATCAATCTAGGAGGAGACACTCAGAGGACGAGAGACATGCTACCTACGTTGATTATAGCGATGAGGATGAATGGAGGTTTAGTCACTGACTTGACATGTGATGACCGTCTCGTGAAAACAGGATTAACTAATGCGGAAGCTGTAAACTCTACGGAAGCGATTGTTTAACTGGCAGCGGAATAATGAAAAATCACTATAAATCAAAACTTTTTAAGAAAAGATCCTTAAACCATAAAACTTCTTTATAAGAAACAGGATAAACAGTTTACATCATGTTTTAACATTACATCTCTATGGAATCACCTCTCGAGTGATTACATGCATCCATTGCCCTGTTATCTGTACAAGGCAAAATACAAAAAAATCTCGAGGCTTAAAGCCAAAAACCTCAGACCTATTGACTCCTAGGACCTGAGAGTACAAAGACGACATAAGACATGCTATCTACAAGACTAGACAGTCAGTATCTCCACCTGAGATTCACTGCTGCCCCTGATGCTGTTGTTGCTGTTGTTGCTCATTCTTAAATGGATTCCTTCATCCTCGGCGTCTACCTAAAAAGAAGAATCCCACGGGGGTGAAACAATTTAAATAATTGTCCCAACGAGAGTTATAACTCTCCGCCAGAAGCTTTGTTATTTCAATAGGGAATAGCATTAATCAGTATGATTATTAACATTTAACAGCAGGTTTAATGTCAGTAAAACAACATTTCAATTATAATCTAATTGGATATCAAAGCATATCTCAATAAAGAATATGAAGAACATATATAAACTATGTAACGTCAAACATTTGTTTCTCGTAGTTCAACCTAAGCAATTATGCTACACGGCTGATTATATTTTTCAAACATTATTATGCCCTGCGGAGATGAGGTATACCGCTCATACTCCAACCGACCATTTATAAAAATCGCGTCGGTACCATACATAGGTCATCAAAAGAGCCGAATTATTATGACCTCATCTTCCTCAGTCAGTAAGAGGATTTACTTGCAGGACATCTTGTGTCTCTGTTGTAATAGCTATCCAGGGTATTCTGGAAACTTCGCTATAGAGTTACAGTGGAGTTCTGAACTCTCATCGTCATCGAAAGATTTCTTGTTTATCTCTCATCGATGCAGTATTAGTAATTTCTTCAGGAGATTTGTGGTACATCACCCGATATGAATATATAGTGAAGGGTTGAAAGATTAAAGTACATCTACATCAATTCCTACACTAGGACGTAAGGATATTCACGTCCATATACCCCCATATACTCAAAAGTATATGCTCCAGGAGTTCCCTTAGGAAAACCTGTTTCACCATCATTTGGTCTCTGACAATGATGGATCTATGGTCAGGGCCCTACATGGTATGATTATACTTGATTAGTTAGGTACATTTCAGTATTCTTTTATTATCAAGCATGTTTCCAAACATAAACAATTAAAACATCTGCTATAGAAAAAGAATACTAAATGTATCAAGTTTATTTCATAACAATTATCATTTCATAACCATCTCATCATTATGGTTCAAGAACAGGGGTGTTCAAACCCTTAAATCATCATAAGTCATCTAATAGCATGACCTTAATTGTAACAATGTAAATATTACTCAAGGCTCTTACAGCCCATCATTCTCATATGTTATCTCTTAAACCAGGCAACATAGTATATCATTATTCACAAAGCTTATAAAATTCTTTTAATGAATAAAACATCATAACCCTTGCCTGGCTATGATTACCTTTTTGCTAGCAACCTGCATGATTAGCATAATCGAAGACATGCATATATAACAATATCAGCACAATACCAATTCTTTTCAATCTATTCATAGAACACCATGGTCGTGCCACCTTGCACGGTCGTGCAAAGTAAAGCTACCACGGCCGTGCTCCTTAGCACGGGCGTGCTGAGAATCAGCATATCGCCATTGATTTCTAGGGTTTGGATTAAATCACTTCAACCTAGGGTTATTGAACCTCTTAGCTCATAAGGCATAACGATTCCTCACATTACAACTTGTAGTTAGGGTTTCATACCCAAAGTCATAACCCTAAATTACTCCATTTATCAGATCACCCTAAATTAGGGTTTACTATTCACATTACATGTTATTATTCTAGAATTAGGGTTTACTATTCACTTCATAGTGAATTGAGCTCATAGCATCATTATGTATGAAAATTATCATCATTTATGCCCTCAAATTAGTATAAGATTAATTAAACATCATAATTAGGGTTTCTATGATCTCACCTTGATGGATCATATCCTAATCATGTACATTCTTACATATTGAAGGTATGTTACTTGATTCACATTCATATTAGGAGCCTTCTCTCTCCTCTCACTACTAGATGATGTTTACATCACTCTAGGTTAGATTAGGTCAAGTCATCTTTGATTTACATAGATTAAGACATCCCATTATAATCATTAGGGTTTACTTGATCAAGGGTTGTTATCTACTTGAACCCTTCAAGGGTACTTTGGTAATGTTTAGCATTAACCATAACATGGGTCAAGCTACTAATTACTTAGCCCCTTAATATCTTTAGGTATCATTAGGGTTTAGGTTAAACAACCATTGAACCATCTAAGCCTTCAAAGCATTAAGCAATCTTAACCCTAAAAGACCCCAAACGTTTTCACACTTCAACCTCCAAACAGTCTTAAGACCGTTTGGAAGAGTTGACCGTTTGGTTAGGGTTGACTTCAAGACCGCATGACACTCACGACCATTTGCCCCTAAACGGTCTTGAAACCATTTCATCATGTTGACCATTTGGACATGGTTGACTTTGAAACCGATTGAACAAATCACCATTGAAACTACATGACCTTAAACGGTTTGGAAACAACATGAGTCCAAACGGTTTTGAAACCGTTTGGGCCCAAACGGTCTTGAGACCGTTTGGACTCAAATGGTCTTGAGACCGTTTGGTCCAAATGTCTCAAAACCGCATGGACCTAGAAAGTGCATCAACACTTACAATCGATTAGGGTTTTCAAGGTTGAACCCTTCAATTGACCTCATATATGTTAACCACTTATCAATTGAGCTAATTAGGGTTATCCTTAATCCATTGAACACTCAATTGACCTTCAATTGATAGCCAAATAGGGTTGGAACCAATTGAATTAGGGTTTATAATCGATCAACCATCAATGTCCATCAACATGAGTCTAAATGAAGTTGAACCGATCAATTAACATTGAATTGGGCCATGACTTGGCCCAAACGGTCTTAGGATCGTTTGGACATCCTCCAAACAGTCTTGAGACCGTTTGGCCAAAGTTTCATCAAAATCTAAGTCAACTAATTAAGGTTTGGATCATTGGATTGATCACCAAATCAGCAATTGACTACACTTTAACTTAGTAACATTGGATCATCAATTGCTTAACCATACTCACCCCTAGACCTCCACACAGTCTTGTGTGACCTCCAAACGGTCTTGAGACCATTTGGCTCATCCAACCCTTGGATTCTAGTGAAATTCCATCAAGGATATTGGTCTGTCAAATTGATCAACAAATAAACACTTAATTGTAATATGATTTGGTACATTTGGACCTTCAATTGGTCAACTATACTTAACCCTAGACCTCCAAACGGTCTTGGGTGATCCCCAAACGGTCTTGAGACCGTTTGGGTGATCCCCAAACGGTCTTGAGACCGTTTGGGTGATCCCCAAATAGTTTTGAAACCGTTTGGGCCAATCAACCCAACACATCATCTCATTCACTTGCAAAATCAGCATTTAGCCGATTAGGGTTCATACCACATCTTTGGATCTTCAAACACATATCCATACTTCACCCTAGACCTCCAAACAGTCTTGGGTGACCCCCAAACGGTCTTGAGACCGTTTGGGCTAATCAATCCAAAATCTCAAATTAACTCATTGGAATTTCAGCACTAATTTCAATTAGGGTTTGCCCAATTGATTAGCCTTCAACTCATGATTCCTTGAGAATTAACCCCTCAAATTTTGTGATTTATTAACCAACATAATTCGGAACAGTAATCTCAAACGGTCAATGCTTGGTCAACGCACTCAAATGGTTTTGAAACCGTTTGCCCAAAAAGTTCAATTAATCAAGCTGAAAAATCAGTACTTAATCCATTTAGGTTTATCTAATTGATTATCCTTCAACTCTTGATTCCTTGGGAGTTAACCCATAAAATTTGGTGGGTTATTAACTAACATAATTATGAACAGAAATCCCATACGGTAAACGCTTGGTCAACTCACTCAAACAGTTTTGAAATCGTTTTCCCAAAAAGGTCAAGTTAATCAGGTTGAAAATCAGCACTTAATCCAATTAGGTTTACCTAATTGATTAGCCTTTAACTCATGATTGCTTGAGAGTTAATCCCTCAAATTTGGAGGGTTATTATCCTACATAATTATGAACAGAAATATCAAACGGTCAATGCTTGGTCAACTCAAACAAATGGTCTTGGAGACCGTTTGCTCCAACCGACCTTGTGAAACCGTTTGCCCCAAACCGTTTGGCCAAAAAGGGGGGGGCAAGACCGTTTGATAAAGTAACATTGGTAATCACACCCCCTTCTTCTACCTCCAGATCCAGGTCTGTTCGTCATGGTTTTAGTTGCAAGAAAGCAAGGAAGGATTGGGGAAAGAAGAACAAACTACTTTTGTAAGAAAGAAAGATGCATAACAAAGTTTAAGGGTTTAGAGTTATAAAACCCTCCTTAGAACCAGCTCTAGAGCTCCAAGCTTCGAAGCTTTAATGGTGGCTTGAGCTCCACAGGTTGTCCAAGGTTTCTTCTTCAATAATTGGTTGGAAAGGATGGCTAGAAAGAAGACCTTAGTAAGAAAAACTAGCAAACCAACCTTGTAATATGATTTCCTCCATGAATCCAAGCTAGAAGATAACCAAAGCTTACCCAAACCTACTTGGCCATTCTCCCCTGCTCCTGAGCTCCTTCCTTAGTCGGCCACAGCAAGAGATAAGTGAAGAGAGAAAGGGAAACGATCCCTTAGTTGTAAAAGAAAGGTGTATATATACTTTGGGCATGTTTTCAAGATAAGGACAATCTTTTCTTCTATTTCTCATATGGGTCCTTCTATCATTCTTGGCCACGCCCCTCCTTCTTATTCTTAAGAAAAACTCCTTTCTTAACCAAAGTCTAGTGAAAAGGAAGCCAAACATCCTACTAACTTGTACACATATAAAAGGGTCATTATGCTTATGACTTGGTTATTTAGTTACAAGGGTTATCCTTCTTATTTGTTTATTCAAATGAAGCACCCCCTTATCATTTTTACTCTAATTAATGCCAAGAGTCATAAAAGATATTCTAGAAGGTATATTTTACATGTTGCACCCCATGTTTTGGGTAAATTGCACTTTACACCAAAACTAGGGTTTAAAGCACAAGGATTGCTCCACAAGCTACCTTTTGGTGTACAAGCTTGGAGAATCCATAATACTTCATCAAATTCATTCTTATGATGTATTATCATCAGAGGAACATCTAAACATGTGTAATTTGCAAGTTAACCCCTCTAATTGGGTAATTTGCACATAAGTTCACTTTTAACAAAACAATATTACAATATTGTTTAAAAAGGACAGAAATGGAAATATATGTTCCTCAGAAGCTTTAATTACATTATCAACAGATAACCACAAGCATTTAATCACATGATTAAGAAAAACACCTGGGGTTAGTTCATAACCCAGGTCAGGGATGTTACAAATTATAAACCCCTCACAAGGATTTCGCCCCCGAAATCCCAGAAAGAAAAGGGAAAGCAGGTATTATTTAAGCATTATACCATTATATCTTCAAGTGACATTTCATTATTATGGAACATCATAGAGTTTTATTCAATACATTGTTACTCCACACAAACTTTTCATGGAAAGATTCATATGGAACATATACTCTCATGTTCCTTAGTTAGATAAACATTTCTTAAGATCACAATTATACTCTGTCATTTATTTGAGACTATATAAGTCCTTTCATACCTTGATTTTGTTATCATATCTGATAACACCATATTAACTTTCCTTATTATTTGCACTAATTCTCTCATTAGTTGTATATTCTCTTATCATAGGGAAAAGTTACTTATCAATCAAGGACTTATTTGATAGATATTTTGGAGAAAGATATGTTTATGAAAAACATAAACCCCTAAAAAGTGATGTTCATAATATTTTACATGTTTACTTTGATTCCATTGTTGACTATTCTAGGTAATCAACATAATTCATCAGATATATTATTACATTCTTATCTTGTTACCTATTACATGTGTTATCAACACATTACATCTTATCTTCCTTTCATCTTGGAACATTACTTATTACATATTTTCTCACCTTGGAACCAAAGTCCAAGATAAACTGACACTTTTATAAGTACTCATTACATAAACATCTTTATATTATGCACATCAAGTGTCCTAAAACCCACTTGATTGCCATGTTCCTAGTAGGAAAGAGAATAAGGAATCATATCATTTCATGTATTTTTCAACCATTCATGAAACATTTACCTCTCATCTCATCCTCAGTTCCTTGTTTTAGCATAGGCATTTTTATAAGGATGATTACATGACATTGTTCCTTTCCTTGTTATTATCTAACATATTCATGAAGGTCTTATGGTCTCATCACATTTTCACATCATGGGGAGAATCTTTATTATTATTCTTACAACTTTACTGGACAGGGTTAACCTCCCTTATTCCCATATTTCTTATTTCATGATACTCATTAGATTATCTCAGAATGACTACTTGATTAGAGCAATAAAAAAGATAACAATCTAAGAGTTTCTATATTTACTTTATCATCAGCAATTGTATACCTGGCCAGGGTATATAAATATTGAGATAAGGTAATATGCACTTGTATATACCATATTCCTTCTCTTTTCTTATCATTATAAATATAAGTATTAATCTTACTGAATTTCTATCCAGACAAATTCTTTAATACCTCATCTTTCTTATGGAGGTAAGCATGTAACATGAAACATCTATTTTATACAACATTATAAGTCCTTATAGTATTAATCAAGAAAAATTCAATCAATTACTTTCTCAGTTTTGTCTAAGAGATCATAAAAATACATATAAGAATAACATTTATTTCGTCTAACCTGTCATGACTCGAGGATCATTCATTGTCTCAAGCTGATTCTGCCTCAGAGGTTGATTTGCCATAACATTTCCGGCTGGGCAATCTCTTACCAGATGCCCTACATGTCCACATTTATAGCAAGTTTTGAGTTCCCAGTGTGGTCTAAAGGGTTCCTTACCCTTTCTGGATAACCATTGCCTTGGTGCACTAGGTCCTGGTTGTGTTGGTGACACCAGAAACTTCTTCCTTTTATAACTACCAGGTCTCTGCTCCTGGATTTGGATAGGCCTTTTCTCATTTCTTCCCTTATATTTCTGTTCTGGACAATTATAGCTGATATGCTCAGGCTTCCTACACCTATAGTAGGTCCTGGTTTCTGGTTGTATTCTAACCCCTATATTACTGTATACTGATTCATCAGAATGAGGTTGAGAACAAGCTTTCTCTAAGTTCAAAGCTTCATCATCTACTATTGCTTCAACCTGCTGTTGTGGTTCACATATTCTGTTGATATGCAAAACATCATCATTAGGAGCTGGTAATCTGGGTTGCATTGCTAGTTCTTGATCCACTATATACATCATAGTAGCCCTAAATTCCCCAACAGTGATTCCTAAGGAAGAATTCATTATCATGGTTGGGTTAGCTAGGGGAATCTTAGGTAATTGTCCCTCTATTGCTTGCTCCTCTGTACCTCTTCTTGGTGCAGTATTGTTGCTCTCCGCAGCAAACTCCTCATCCGATCCAGTCATCTTCCAGTTCCTCTCCTCCTATGTGAGCATAAGATACCATCAGATACACTGGATGACACTTAGAACAGACTCTACTACCTTAGTCCTATGTCTCTGTAGACTCAGCGAAGCTAGAGCTCTGATACCACTAAATTATGACGACCGTCTCGTGAAAATAGGATTAACTAATGCGGAAGCTGTAAACTCTACGGAAGTGATTGTTTAACTGGCAGCGAAATAATGAAAAATCACTATAAATCAAAACTTTTTAAGAAAAGATCCTTAAACCATAAAACTTCTTTATAAGAAACAAGATAAACAGTTTACATCATGTTTTAACATTACATCTCTGTGGAATCACCTCTCGAGTGATTACATGCATCCATTGCCCTGTTATCTGTACAAGGCAAAATACAACAAAATCTCGAGGCTTAAAGCCAAAAACCTCAGACCTACTGACTCCTAGGACCTGAGAGTACAGAGACGACATAAGACATGCTATCTACAAGACTAGACAGTCAGTATCTCCACCTGAGATTCACTACTGCCCCTGATGCTGTTGTTTCTCATTCTTAAATGGATTCATTCGTCCTTGGCGTCTACCTAAAAAGAAGATCCCACGGGGGTGAGACAATTTAAATAATTATCCCAGTGAGAGTTATAACTCTCCGCCAGAAGGTTTGTTATTTCAATAGGGAATAACATTAAGCAGTATGATTATTAACATTTAACAGCAGGTTTAATGTCAGTAAAACAACATTTCAATTATAATCTAATTGGATATCAAAGCATATCTCATTAAAGAATATGAAGAACATATATAAACTATGTAACATCAAACATTTGTTTCTCGTAGTTCAACCTAAGCAATTATGCTACACGGCTGATTATATTTTTCAAACATTATTATGCCCTGCGGAGATGAGGTATACCGCTCATACTCCAACCGACCATTTATAAAAATCACGTCGGTACCATACATAGGTCGTCAAAAGAGCCGGATTCTTATGACCTCATCTTCCTCATTCAGTAAGAGGATTTACGTGCAGGACATCTTGTGTCTCTACTATAGTAGCTATCCAGGGTATTCTGGAAACTTCACTATAGAGTTACAGTGGAGTTCTAAACTCTCATCGTCATCGAAAGATTTCTTGTTTATCTCTCATCGATGTGGTATTAGTAATTTCTTCAGGAGATTTATGGTACATCACCCGATATGAATATATAGTGAAGGGTTGAAAGATTAAAGTACATCTACATCAATTCCTACACTAGGACGTAAGGATATTCACGTCCATATACCCCCATATACTCAAAAGTATATGCTCCAGGAGTTCCCTTAGGAAAACATGTTTCACCATCATTTGGTCTCTGACAATGATGGATCTATGGTCAGGGCCCTACATGGTATGATTATACTTGATTAGTTGGGTACATTTCAGTATTCTTTTATTATCAAGCATGTTTCCAAACATAAATAATTAAAACATCTGCTATAGAAAAAGAATACTAAATGTATCAAGTTTATTTCATAACAATTATCATTTCATAACCATCTCATCATTATGGTTCAAGAACAGGGGTGTTCAAACCCTTAAATCATCATAAGTCATCTAATAGAATGACCTTAATTGTAACAATGTAAATATTACTCAAGGCTCTTACAACCCATCATTCTCATATGTTATCTCTTAAACCAGGAAACATAGTATATCATTATTCATAAAGCTTATAAAATTCTTTTAATGAATAAAACATCATAACCCTTGCTTGGGTATGATTACCTTTTTGCTAGCAACCTGCATGACTAGCATAATCGAAGACATACATATATAACAATATCAGAACAATACCAATTCTTTTCAATCTATTCATAGAACACCATGGCCGTGCCACCTTGCACGGTCGTGCAAAGTAAAGCTACCACGGCCGTGCTCCTTAGCACGGGCGTGCTGAGAATCAGCATATCACCATTGATTTATAGGGTTTGGATTAAATCACTTCAACCTAGGGTTATTGAACCTCTTAGCTCACAAGGCATAACGATTCCTCACATTACAACTTGTAGTTAGGGTTTCATACCCAAAGGCATAACCCTGAATTACTCCATTTACCAGATCACCCTAAATTAGGGTTTACTATTCACATTACATGTTATTATTCTAGAATTAGGGTTTACTATTCACTTCATAGTGAATTGAGCTCATAGCATCATTATGTATGAAAATTATCATCATTGATGCCCTCAAATTAGTATAAGATTAATTAAACATCATAATTAGGGTTTCTATGATCTCACCTTGATGGATCATATCCTAATCATGTACATTCTTACATATTGAAGGTATGTTACTTGATTCACATTCATATTAGGAGCCTTCTCTCTCCTCTCACTACTAGATGATGTTTACATCACTCTAGGTTAGATTAGGTCAAGTCATCTTTGATTTACATAGATTAAGACATCCCATTATAATCATTAGGGTTTACTTGATCAAGGGTTGTTATCTACTTGAACCCTTCAAGGGTACTTTGGTAATGTTTAGCATTAACCATAACATGGGTCAAGCTACTAATTACTTAGCCCCTTAATATCTTTAGGTATCATTAGGGTTTAGGTTAAACAACCATTGAACCATCTAAGCCTTCAAAGCATTAAGCAATCTTAACCCTAAAAGACCCCAAACGTTTTCACACTTCAACCTCCAAACAGTCTTAAGACCGTTTGGAAGAGTTGACCGTTTGGTTAGGGTTGACTTCAAGACCGCATGACACTCAAGACCATTTGCCCCTAAACGGTCTTGAAACCGTTTCATCATGTTGACCATTTGGACATGGTTGACTTTGAAACCGATTGAACAAATCACCATTGAAACCGCATGACCTTAAACGGTTTGGAAACCGCATGAGTCCAAACGGTTTTGTAATCATTTGGGACCAAATGGTCTTGAGACCGTTTGCCCCCAAATGGTCTTGAGACCGTTTGTTCCAAATGTCTCAAAACCGCATGGACCTAGAAAGTGCATCAACACTTACAATCGATTAGGGTTTTCAAGGTTGAACCCTTCAATTGACCTCATATATGTTAAACACTTATCAATTGAGCTAATTAGGGTTATCCTTAACCCATTGAACACTCAATTGACCTTCAATTGATAGCCAAATAGCATTGGAACCAATTGAATTAGGGTTTATAATCGATCAACCATCAATGTCCATCAACATGAGTCTAAATGAAGTTGAACCCATCAATTAACATTCAATTGGGCCATGACTTGGACCAAATGGTCTTAGGATCGTTTGGACATCCTCCAAACGGTCTTGAGACCATTTTCCCAAAGTCTCATCAAAATCTAAGTCAACTAATTAAGGTTTGGATCATTGGACTGATCACGAAATCAGCAATTGACTACACTTTAACTTAGTAACATTGGATCATCAATTGCTTAACCATACTCACCCCTAGACCTCCAAACGGTCTTGTGTGACCTCCAAACGGTCTTGAGACCGTTTGGCTCATCCAACCCTTGGATTCTAGTGAAATTCCATCAAGGATTGGTCTATCAAATTGATCAACAAATCAGCACTTAATTGTAATATGATTTGGTACCTTTGGACCTTCAATTGGTCAAATATACTTAACCCCAGACCTCCAAACGGTCTTGGGTGATCCACAAACAATCTTGAGACCGTTTGGGTGATCCCAAACGGTTTTGAAACCGTTTGGGCCAATCAACCCAACACATCATCTCATTCACTTGCAAAATCAGCATTTAGCCGATTAGGGTTCATACCACATCTTTGGATCTTCAAACACATATCCATACTTCACCCTAGACCTCCAAAAGGTCTTGGGTGACCCCCAAACGGTCTTGAGACCATTTGGGCTAAACAACCCAAAATCTCAAATTAACTCATTGGAATTTCAGCACTAATTTCAATTAGGGTTTGCCCAATTGATTAGCCTTCAACTCATGATTCCTTGATAATTAACCCCTCAAATTTGGTGCGTTACTAACCAACATAATTATGAACAGTAATCTCAAACGGTCAACGCTTGGTCAACGCACTGAAATGGTTTTGAAACCGTTTGCCCAAAAAGTTCAATTAATCAAGCTGAAAAATCAGTACTTAATCCATTTAGGTTTATCTAATTGATTAGCCTTCAACTCTCGATTCCTTGGGAGTTAACCCATAAAATTTGGTGGGTTATTAACTAACATAATTATGAACAGAAATATCAAACAGTCAAGACTTGGTCAACTCACTCAAACGGTTTTAAAACCGTTTGCCTAAAAAGGTCAAGTTAATCAGGTTGAAAATCAGCACTTAATCCAATTAGGTTTACCTAATTGATTAGCCTTTAACTCATGATTCCTTGGGAGTTAATCCCTCAAATTTGGAGGGTTATTAACCTACGTAATTATGAACAGAAATCTCAAACGGTCAACGCTTGGTAAACTCAACCAAATGGTCTTGGAGACCGTTTTCTCCAACCGACCTTGTGAAACCGTTTGCCCTTCAAACGGTTTTGCAAACCGTTTGGCCAAAAAGGGGGGGGGGGCAAGACCGTTTGATAAAGTAACATTGGCAATCACGCCCCCTTCTTCTACCTCCAGATCCAGGTCTGTTCCTCATGGTTTTAGTTGCAAGAAAGCAAGGAAGGATGGGGGAAAGAAGAACAAACTACTTTTGCAAGAAAGAAAGATGCATAACAACGTTTAAGGGTTTAGAGTTATAAAAACCACCTTAGAACCAGCTCTAGAGCTCCAAGCTTCAAAGATTTAATGATGGATTGAGCTCCATAGGTCGTCCAAGGTTTCTTCTTCAAGAATTGGTTGGAAAGGATGGCTAGAAAGAAGAACTTAGTAAGAAAAACTAGCAAACCAACCTTGTATTATGATTTCCTCCATGAATCCAAGCTAGAAGATAATCAAAGCTTACCCAAACCTACTTGGCCGTTCTCCCCTGCTCCTGAGCTCCTTCCTTAGTCGGCCACATAAAGAGATAAGTGAAGAGAGAAAGGGAAACGATCCCTTGGTTGTAAAAGAAAGGTGTATATATACTTTGGGCATGTTTTCAAGATAAGGACAATCTTTTCTTCTATTTCTCATATGGGTCCTTCTCTCCTTCTTGGCCACGCCCCTCCTTCTTATTCTTAAGCAAAACTCCTTTCTTAACCAAAGTCTAGTGAAACGGAAGCCAAAGACCCTACTAACTTGTACACATATAAAAGGGTCATTATGCTTATGACTTGGTTATTTAGTTACAAGGGTTATCCTTCTTATTTGTTTATTCAAATGAAGCGCCCCCTCATCATTTTTACTCGAATTGATGCCAAGAGTCATAAAAGATATTCTAGAAGAAATATTTTACATGTTGCACCCCATGTTTTGGGTAAATTGCACTTTACACTAAAACTAGGGTTTAAAGCACAAGGATTGCTCCACAAGCTACCTTTTGGTGCCCAAGCTTGGAGAATCCATAATACTTCATCAAATTCATTCTTATGATGTATTATCATCAGAGGAACATCTAAAAATGTTTAATTTGCAAGTTAACCCCTCTAATTGGGTAATTTGCACATAAGTCCACTTTGATAACATGTTGGCTCCATTGATGACCCAGATGATATCCCATCCACATGGAGCTTTCTTGAAAGGGAATGATATTACTCATCATGTCGGGCTGGCTAGAGAGTTGATGCATGATATCAATCAAGGTCGGGATTGTCCTAATGTTGTGGTGAAGTTCGATATGTCAAGAGCATATGACAGAGTGGATTGGCAAGTGATGTGTAAATGTCTTGCTACTTTTGGGTTTCTACCTGAGGTGATCGATCTATGTATGAGTTTCTTTAAACACACCTGGGATATGATTACTATTGGTGGGGATACAATTGGGTTTTTTTAGATTGGAAGAGGCTTAAAGAAAGGTAATGCCATATCACCCTTCATGTTCATTATTTTTGAGGAACTTCTTTGCAGAAGGATTAGTAGATTGGCGAGTGATCGGTCCATTGCCAATTTATGTACAAGAGGATATGGGGTGGCGCCTCCAATGCTTCTATATGCTGATGATCTTGTGATGTTCTTTAATGCAGACCAACAGACAATCAATACAGTTAGAAGCGCATTCAATTTATATGAAAAGGCAACTGGTCAGAGAATCAATAGACAAAAATTTGTTTGTGTGATTGGGGGGTATGATCAAGCAAAGGCAGATGACATAGCAAAGGACTTTGGAGTGGAGAAGGTGACTCAATATTTTACTTACCTGGGCATACCGATTTCTAGAGGAAGGACAAAATTAGTTGACTACGAGTTTCTTGTTAGAAAAGTGAACTCTATAGTGGCTGCATAGAAATCTAGATTGCTATCTTTTGCAGGACAAAAGTTACTGGTGGCTCATGTGTTGTCATACATTACTGTCTACACGGCAGCGGCGGTGGGAATTCCAGCAGGTATCATCCAGCATATAGAGAGTAAACTTTCAAGCTTTCTATGGGTGGATAGGGAGAATCACTAGAGAAAAACATGGATCAGATGGGAAAGAGTTGCTACTCTGCTGATAGATGGGGGTCTTGGCCTCACTTCCTTGAAGATGATCAATGATACCTTTGTTGCTAAGGCGTGTTGGGAAATTCTCAATGCTGAGACTTTGTGGGCATCTTTTTGTAGAGATAAGTATGCGAACCTTGCAACAGGAAGGTCCAGAAACTATCCTAATCACTTAAAGATTAGTAGTTGTCCATCCCCTTTCTGGAAGAAGATATGGTACATGTTCCCTAGAATGTTTCCTTTTTGTAGATGGTCGATTGGGAGAGGTAATATCCCTTTCTGGGACTCATGGTGGTGTGATGAGAGACTCACAAACCATGCCATCTTTGCTAGTGATAGAAGGCAGTCGTTCTTGGTTAGAGATTTCTGGAATGAAGAAGTTGGATGGGATTGGGAGACGATCCAATAGGTGGTTGATGACCAGGGTGTGGAGCTGATAAAAAAGGTAGGTGCTTGGATAACAAACGCAGATGATGAATTGGTGTGGGGTGTTGACCAAAAGGGTCGCTTCACTATGAAATCAGTGAAGAAGATTCTGATGCAACCAAGAGCGAGAGGAACAGATGCTCTAGGAAAAATATGGGGCCTGGACGCCCCTAAGGCGAGTGCTATCATATGGAAGTTGACTAAAAAAGCTATTCCTACGGAGGATAATGTTCAACATAGATGTTGCATCCCCCTTGTATCGAGGTGTAACTGTTGTGATTATCCGAGAGTAGAAGATGATGATCACCTTTTCTTCCATGGACAGGTTGCCATGTTCTTTTGGAACATATTTTCCCATTTGACGCATATGCATGCACCTCATGATATACAAACACTTCTTGATACTTGTAAGAAAGGTTACTCCAGGAGGATCTCAGATTGGATTGCAGGAAGGCTAGCAGTTAACATACCCCACAACATTTGGAGGATACATTGTGCATCTAGATTTGGGGACAAACTGCGAGGTTGGGAGTTTGAATGGAACCTAATAATCTCTTCTGTAAACAACACAATTTAGAATAGATCCTTCTCCGTTGAACATGGATCAAGCATCTACAATAGGATGAGAGATGGTGGGATTACTAAGCTTGAGACGAAAATGAGAGAGATTCAACTGATAAGTTGGATGAAGCCTGACTTGCATAACTTGAAAATGAACTTGACTATAGAAAGAAATAAGGGAGAAGATGGGGTATGTAGGAGGTGGGTGACATGCCTGATACGAAATAAAAATGCAGATATATGCATGGTGTTCCATGCCTGGCTCAAGGTGTCAGACTTCGTCCTGGCATATGTACAGGCAGGCATTGTTGGACTGAAACTGGCAGATGATCATATGCTACGAGTTTCATGTATTGAGATTGATGACCAAAAAGTCTATGACATTCTGTGGAAGGATGCTATCGAACCATGTAGGACCAAGCCATTTGTTAGAGAGCTGAGGTCCGAGTTGGTTAGATCTAGTATTACTGGGTCAATGGTTCACAAAGTTGCTAACTCTATACCCAGAGAGATTGGGAGATGGGGGAAAAGATTTTTAGAGATGATAGTTATTACAGATAGAAGGATGATACTGAATAGAATTCGAGGCATGTCAACTTTGGAGAAAAGGTGCATTCCCTACGTGCACCTGAAGAGGATCGACGCTTGATGAATCATGGGTGCCTTTTTAGCAGTTTCTTTGTCTGGGTTGTGATGATTTTTTTTATCTGGTCTTTTGAGGGAAACAAACCTGCGGACATATAAGCAGGAGTTGTATGTTGTTGATGTTTTCGCCAACAAGAGAGGGCTGGGATGAATAGAGAACCCTCTGGCTTAATTAAAAATATAATATGGATCAAACCCTGATTATACATTTATTCATAATGAGACGATTAGGGCTTATTAAGTAAGCAATCATCTCTCCCATTCTCTCTCCATCTCATCCTCTCTAGGATGTTAAATACTCCAAGATTGATCTAGGTTAACTCTTCACTTAAGTACACATAGTTAGGGTTAACCTTCATAATCACCATTGGTCTACACCATTAATAATCAAGTAGTTAATTGATCTTTGATCATATAAGGTGTCCAAATGGTTTAACCAATTTGAACCTCAAAAAGTCTTGGTCACTTAGACCTCAAATGGTCTTGGTCACTTAGACCTCAAACGGTCTAGACCAATTAAGTTCAAACAGTTTGAAACCATTTAGCAAAGTAGGTGCTAGAAACCGAATGATCTTGAGTCTCCAAACAGTTTGAGACCGTTTGGTCCCAAATGGTCTTGAGACCATTTGGTCCCAAACGGTCTTGAGACCATCTGGTCCAAACCCTCTCAAAACCGAATGGACCAAAAAAGGTCGTTAACACTTAATTGATTCAAGGTTCCAATCCATGGACCAACTATCAATTGGACCACTAATGTATTCTTCAATTGAACCACCAAATCACCATTCAATTAGACCATCAATTAAGGTTTTAAACCCAATTGAACTAGGGTTGCCAATCAAGAAACCATCACTTAGGGTTTTGAAATCGAGGATCCATCAATGGTTAACATTGTGGAACCTATTCAATTGAAATCAGTGAACCATCATCATTACATGATATGACCTGACCCCAAACGGTCTTTAATGACCCCCAAATGGTCTTGAGGTCGTTTGGATGATCTAAAAACAGTCTTGAGACCGTTTTCCCAATCCATCATCAAAATCCATGACATTCAATTAGGATTTGGATCATTGGATTGATTATCAAATCAGCAATTTATTGCATTTCAATTTGGTATCTTTGGATCTTCAAATAACAAACCATACTCAACCCTAGACCTCCAAACGGTCTTGGTTGACCTCCAAATGGTCTTGAGACTGTTTGGGTGATTCCCAAATGGTTTTGAAACCGTTTGGGCCAATCAACCCAAAACATCAACTCAATCAATTGCAAAATCAACAATTAGCCGATTAGGGTTTCTATTTGAAAGTTTGTCCATATGTTGATTTAATCAATTGGAGCCATTGGATCATCATCCGACACATACTAGGGTTAAGACCTCAAATGGTCAACCCATCCAAATGGTCAACACCCTCATGCGGTTTGGGACTCAAATCACCAAACGGTTTGGTGAAACCGTTTGGACCATTTTATTGAAACCGTTTGCAAGAGATATTTGGGGAGGTGTGTGCTTATGATGATGTCATCATCATCAAGCTCCAAACTCACAAAATCTCCTGTGATTTCCATGGTGATTGCATCAATCAACCAAAATAAATTCTGAGAATGAAGAAAACATCAACAATTGATAAGGAATTGAATGCAATAACAATTTCAAGGGTTCAAGTTATAAAACCCGCCTCCAATTGAGCTCCAAAGCTTCAAGCTCACGTCAACAATGGTGGATGCATCTCGTTTCCCCATTCCAAGGCTCATCCTCAAGCTTTGAGTGAAAAGGAATGGTTAGAAGTGAAGATGGGATCGAGATATGAAGAAATTATACATTGTTTTATGATTTCCACCATGAAATCAAGAAGAACGAAGGCCAAGAAGCTTACCAATAGTTTGGGGGTCGTCTTCCTGCTGTTCCTAGCTCCCTTGGTCGTTTTTACAAGAAAGGAGAAGAAGTGGGGTCGAAAAAGCCTTTGTTTTGGCTTGTAAAAGGTCTTTTTATAAAAATTCAATGAGAGAGAAAATGCCTTATAAAATTCATTTAATTCCAAAATTGTTGCCACTACTTCCCCCTTGGTTTCTTGCATGCAAAGGCAACTCTATCCCCACCGATCTCCCTTCCATTATCCATGAATTAAGGGAAAAGAAATTAAGCACCTTAACCCTTATAATAGTAATATCCATTTTTGAGTGGGAATTCTTTTTCTTATAATAAGGTGAGTGGAATTTTCACCTCCTTAGGATATTTCATGGTCCTTGCAAAGATAAAGGACGTCACAGACATCTGAATCCAACCATTTTAATTTTGGTTGAAGGCCCTTTAATTAATACATTTATTTTTGCACTAAATTGAATTAGGGTTTCACTTAGGATTAAATCTTGATTATTTTAATATCAAGATTCTCTCTCATCAAACTTAATTCAAATGAGGTGCCCCTCTCATATTATTTGCTGTACATGATGCCAAGAAACATTAGGGACCTTATTGAAGTGGTAATTTGCATATTGAACCTTAGGTTTTTGGGTAAATTGCACATTAACCAAAACTAGGTTTTAATATACAAACATTTCTTTATCAACTCTTTCTTGGTACTCAGGCTTCCATAAGCCTTACCACTACATCATTTTCACTCTCATGATGCTGAAAAAAAGGTCTTCAACACGAGGAACATATTATCATGCAAAATTTTCACTTAAACCCCTCAACTTGGGTAATTTGCACTTTAGTCCAAAACAAGCAAAACATTGATTTCGACAATATTAAAAAAGGACTAGAATTGCAACATAAGTTCCTCTTGAACCCTAATTGCTTTTTACAAGATAAGATTAAGCATATAATCATCTCTCTTAATCAAAACACCTAGGGTTAAAGCATAACCCAGGTCAGGGATGTTACAAATGATAAATCCCTAACAAGGATTTCGTCCCCAAAATCCCAGGAAAAAGGAGGGACAAATTTATTCATTTATCATACCCTCAAGTCTCTGTATAATATCTTAATATCATGGAGATACCATGGATCTATAATCCACACAAATTCCTTTCATTAATTCAACCTTGTCAATGTTTATGTTTATGTAGAGCATAAACCCCTAACATATGATGTCCATATTATTGAAAGGAAGAAGAATAAAAGAACATACTTCTATCATCACCCAGGAATAAAAAGAGAAAATATATATCTAACAGAGGTAATTCACTCAACAATCCTTTATTTGTTTGGGAAAGTTCACTAAGAAAGTTCACTGAGAAATTTATTTGGGAAAATTCACTAGGAAAGTTCACTGAGCAATATATTTGGGAAAATTCACTAAGAAAGTTCACTGAGAAATTTATTTGGGAAAAATTCACTAAGAAAGTTCACTGAGAAATTTATTTGGGAAAATTCACTAAGAAAGTTCACTGAGAAATTTATTTGGGAAAATTCACTAAGAAAGTTCACTGAGTAATTTGTTTGGGAAAATTCACTAAGAAAGTTCATTGAATAATTTGTTTGGGAAAATTCACTAAGAAAGTTTCACTGAGCAATTTCACTAAGAAAGTTCACTGAGAACTTATTTGAGAAAATTCACTTAGAAAGTTTCACTGAGCAATTTCACTGAGAAAGTTCACTGAGAAATTTATTTGAGAAAATTCAATTAGAAAGTTTCACTGAGCAATTTCACTGAGAAAATTCACTTAGAAAGCTTCACTGAGCAATTTCACTAAGAAAGTTCACTGAAAATTTATTTGATAAAATTCACTTAGAAAGTTTCACTAAGAAATTTCACTGAGAAAGTTCACTGAGAAATTTATTTGATAAAATTCACTTAGAAAGTTCACTGAGAAATTTATTTGAGAAAATTCACTTAGAAAGTTTCACTGAGAAATTTCACTAAGAAAGTTCACTAAGCAATTTATTTGGGAAAATTCACTTAGCTTTTATTATTTAATTCCATTATACTCTCTAGATTGTTTCAAAATGACTACTTGATTAGAGTAATAAAAAAGATAACAATTTAAGAGTTTCATACTTGCCTTATCTACAATAATCATATACCTGTCCACGGTATACAAGTATTGAGATTAGGCAATATGCACTTTATTTGCTATCATATTCCTCACTTTTCATATCATTATACACATAGGATTTTCCATTCCTAGATTTTCTCCAGGCATCACTTCTATATCTCATCTTGTATCACAAAGATAAGAGAGATTATAAAGCATTTTAAGAAATACTGAGTAAAATGTAGATTCTCATATTCCTTGTGTCCTTATAGGACTAGTCAAAGGAAGTTAAAAAACAACTACTTTCATATCTTTAACATATAGAATAATGAAATGAAGTGTCAGAATGAATATATTTCATTTGACTATTACCCCTCATGGTTATCTGCCACTTTAGGTTGACTCAACACATAGTGTCTAGTTATTTCATGTTGCTACTTTTTCCTTTACTTAGTGGCTACTGCCCTGGTGCACTAGGCATTTATTGCACTGGTGGCACCAAAAACTTTGGCTTTTCAGAGTAGCTAGGAAAATGTCTCTAGAATTATAGAGACCTTACCTGAATTCTCAGCTTATTGCCCCTCTTTGGGCACTACCATCATAGATGTACTATTTGTCTAAACTTATGGTAGAGTCTACTTTCTTTCCATATGTTAATCTTTCCCACATTTCCACTGTTTCGACATGACCATGTCACTCAGGAACCCTTTCAAAGCCCAAAGTTTCCGCGTTGAGGATTGGTAACCTAGGTTGTAATACTAGTATCCAGTCTTCTATATGCATCACTGTTGTCCTAACCTTCCCTTTAAGAGAATAACATAGGATTCTCTATCCTGATTAGGTCAAGATGGAAATTCTCAGGCACTTGTTCTCCTTTTGTCTGGTCCCATGCACCCTCTCCTGGTGCAACAACATTGCTTTTAGCAATGTGTTCCTCGTGTTCTCCAGTCATTTTTAATCTTCACCCTTTATTTTGCATAAGAAAAAATCACTATAGGGTATACTGGAGGACACTAACACAGACTCAACAACTTAGTCCTATGTCTCTATAGACTCAACGAACCTAGAGCTCTAATACCACATTATTGTCGCATCCAACTCACAAAAACAGAATTAACTAATGTCCCAAATGGTCTTCAGACTATTTGGTCCCAAACAGTCCTGAGACTATTTGGTCCCAAATGGTCTTGAGACCATTTGGTCTCAAACAGTCTTGAGATCATTTGGTCCAAACCCTCTCAAAACCGAATGGACCAAAAAGGGTCTTCAACACTTAATCGATTCAAGGTTCCAATCCATGGACCAACTATCAATTGGACCACTAATGTATTCTTCAATTGAACCACTGAATCACCATTCAATTAGACCTTCAATTAAGGTTTTAAACCTAATTTAACTAGGGTTGATAATCAAGAAACCATCACTTAGGGTTTTGAAATCGAGGATCCATCAACGGTTAACATTGTGGAACCTATTCAATTGAAATCAGTGAACCATCATCATTACATGATATGACCTGACCTCAAACGGTCTTGAATGACCCCCAAACGGTCTTGAGGTCATTTGTATGATCTCCAAATGGTCTTGAGACTATTTTCCCAATCCATCATCAAAATCCATGACATTGAATTAGGGTTTGGATCATTGGATTGATTATCAAATCAACAATTGATTGCATTTCAATTTGGTATCTTTGGATCTTCAAATACCCAACCATACTCAACACTAGACCTCCAAACGGTCTTGGTTGACCTCCAAATGGTCTTGAGACCGTTTGGGTGATTACCAAACAATTTTGAAACCGTTTGGGTCAATCAACCCAAAACATCGACTCAATCAATTGCAAAATCAACACTTAGCCGATTAGGGTTTCTATTTGAAAGTTTGTCCATATGTTGAGTTAATCAATTGGAGCCATTGGATCATCATCCAAAACATACTAGGGTTCAGACCTCAAATGGTCAACCCATCCAAACGGTCAACACCCTCATGCGGTTTGGGACTCAAATCACAAAACAGTTTTGAAACTATTTGGTCTCCAAACGGTTTGGTGAAACCGTTTGGACCATTTTATTGAAACCATTTACAAGAGATATTTGGGGAGGTGTGTGCTTATGATGATGTAATCATCATAAATCTCCACACTCACGAAATCTCCTATGATTTCCATGGTGATTGCATAAATCAACCAAAATAAATTCTGAGAATGAAGAAAACATCAACAATTGATAAGGAATTGAATGCAATAATAGTTTCAAGGGTTCAAGTTATAAAACCCGCATGCAATTGAGCTCCAAAGCTTCAAGCTCACGTCAATAATGGTGGATGCAACTCCTTTCACCATTACAAGGCTCATCCTCAAGCTTTGAGTGAAAAGGAATGGTTAGAAGTGAAGATGGGATCGAGATATGAATAGATTATACATTGTTTTATGATTTCCACCATGAAATCAAGACGAACGAAGGCCAAGAAGCTTACCAACAGGTTGGGGGTCGTCTTCCTTCTGTTCCTAGCTCCCTTGGTCGTTTTTACAAGAAAGGAGAAGAAGTGGGGTCGAAAAAGCCTTTGTTTTGGCTTGTAAAAGGTCTTTTTATAAAAATTCAATGAGAGAGAAAATGCCTTATAAAAATTCATTTAATTCCAAAATTGTTGCCACCACTTCCCCCTTGATTTCTTGCATGCAATGGAAACTATATACCCACCGAGATCCCTTCCATTATCCATGAATTAAGGGAAATGAAATTAAGCACCTTAACCCTTATAATAGTAATATCCATTTTTGAGTGGGAATTCTTTTTCTTATAATAAGGTCAGTGGAATTTTCACCTCCTTAGGATATTTCGTGGTCCTTGAAAAGCTCAAGGATGTCACAAACATCTGAAACCAACCATTTTAATTTTGGTTGAAGGCCCTTTAATTAATACATTTATTTTTGCACTAAATTGAATTAGGGTTTCACTTAGGATTAAATCTTGATTATTTTAATATCAAGATTCTCTCTCTTCCGACTTAATTCAAATGAGGTGCCCCTCTCATATTCGTTTCTCTACATGATGCCAAGAAACATTAGGGACCTTATTGAAGTGGTAATTTGCATATTGAACCTTAGTTTTTGGGTAAATTGCACATTACACCAAAACTAGGTTTTAATACACAAACATTGCTCTATCAACTATTTCTTGATACTTAGGCTTCCATAAGCCATACCACTACATCATTTTCACACTCATGATGCTTCAACACATGAGGAACATATTATCATGCAAAAGTTGCACTTAAACCCCTCAACTTGGGTAATTTGCACTTTAGTCCAAAACAAGCAAAACATTGATTTCAACAATATTAAAAAAGGACTAGAATTGCAACATAAGTTCCTCTTGAACCCTAATTGCTTTTTACAAGATAAGATTAAGCATATAATCATATCTCTTAATCAAAACACCTAGGGTTAAAGCATAACCCAGGTCAGGGATGTTACAAATTATAAACCCCTAACATGGATTTCATCCCCGAAATCCCAGGAATAAGGAGGGACATATTTATTCATTTATCATACCCTCAAGTCTGCACATAATATTTTAATATCATGGAGATACCATGGATCTGTAATCCACACCAAGTTCCTTTCATTAATTCAACCTAATCAATGTTTATGTTTATGCAGAGCATAAACCCCTAACATATGATGTCCATATTATTGAAAGGAAGAAGCATAAAAGAACATACTTCTATCATCACCCAAGAATAAAAAGAGAAACATATATATCTAACAGAGGTAATTCACTCAGCAATCCTTTATTTGTTTGGGAAAGTTCACTAAGAAAGTTCACTGAGAAATTTATTTGGGAAAATTCACTAAGAAAGTTCACTGAGAAATTTATTTGGGAAAATTCACTAAGAAAGTTCACTGAGAAATTTATTTGGGAAAATTCACTAAGAAAGTTCACTGAGAAATTTATTTGGGAAAATTCACTAAGAAAGTTCACTGAGTAATTTGTTTGGGAAAATTCACTAAGAAAGTTCACTGAGTAATTTGTTTGGGAAAATTCACTAAGAAAGTTTCACTGAGCAATTTCACTGAGAAAGTTCACTGAGAATTTATTTGAGAAAATTCACTTAGAAAGTTTCACTGAGCAATTTCACTGAGAAAATTCACTGAGAAATTTATTTGAGAAAATTCACTTATAAAGTTTCACTGAGCAATTTCACTGAGAAAGTTCACTGAGAAATTTATTTGAGAAAATTCACTTAGAAAGTTTCACTGAGAAATTTCAATGAGAAAGTTAATTGAGAATTTATTTGAGAAAATTCACTTAGAAAGTTTCACTGAGCAATTTCACTGAGAAAGTTCACTAAGAAATTTATTAGAGAAAATTTGATGAATCCCCCAGATTCATCATTACAATCGCCAACAGTCGCCAATTTTTAGGGCTTTTATACCTCTTTATGACTAAATCACATTTGCTTTGCTCTACTTTCAGTATTTCTTCATTCCCACATAAATAATGCTTAAATAGTCTTAATTACCAATTCATTTGATGCTATTATCTCTTACACACTCTCCTTTCCTTCTGCAGATCACCCTCAATCATCCAATCAAACATCAACTATGCGTTCTGTCCTCAAAACCCCAGGCTTGTGCAACAAATAATCAAGTATATGAAGCAGAGCACTCGCCACAGCCGTGCTGGTCGCGCCACGGTCGTGGCGCATCACCAGCAGAGCCAATCTCCATCCGCCACGATCGTGCTAGACACGCCACGGCCGTGGAACTTGTCTGCCACGCCCGTGCAAGGCAGCACGGCCGTGGGGCGGTTGCTTCACCACGACCGTGGTAGGACGCCACGGCCATGGAGCATCGCCCACAGAGTCAAGACCTCGGCTGCCACGACCGTGCAAGGCGCCACGGCCGTGGGACTGTGACCTCACCACGACCGTGGTGGAACACCACGGCCGTGGCTCAACTACATCAAAGCCGAGTCCACCCTCTCCACGCCCATGCGAGGCGCCACGGCCGTGTGACAGCAACTCCACCACGACCGTGGTGCTCCGGCACGGCCGTGGTGCGTCGTCTTCAACCTCCGACCATCACCTATCTGCAGCTCCAAATCAAGATCGATCGGGGATGTTTCGTAGGTTGATTTGGGTCGCCCCGAAGCCGCCACACCTACAGAAAAGAGTTGGAGATCGTTCGATAGCTCTGAAGGCCGCTAGATCGATTTCCCAAGTTGATCGTTTGTGGAAGATTTGACTGTTCGGAGGAGCTTTTGATCTCAGATCGTTTGTAAGAATGGATAATCGAGGTCGTTGGGCATCATTCAATCTCTGAGAAGACCGTTTGGCACCACGGTCTCAAGACTGTTTGGCAGCAAACGATCTCAAGACCGTTTGCCAGCAAACGGTCTCAAGACCGTTTGGCAGCAAACGGTCTCAAGACCGTTTTCCAGCAAACGATCTCAAGACCGTTTGCCAGCAAACGGTCTCCAGACCATTTGCCACCAAACGGTCTCAAGACCGTTTTCCAGCAAACGGTCTCGAGATCGTTTGCTACCAAACGGTCTCCAGACCGATTAGTCACTATTCTTCTATAAATAGGACCAACAGGGTCCCTGTCCGGGGGGCAGTTCCGGATGCCGCCAGGCTGCCCGAGCATCGTTTCCGCCCAAATTTCACACACAGCCCCAGAATCCTGAGCTGAGTCCAGATCCGGTGAGCTGCCAGTCCGGGCGCAGATCTAGAAGGTTGTTCCATCACCATCTCACCAGTGCTCACACCATAGCTGCACCTCACCCTACTCTTGCAATTCCGGAGGTTGACCCGAAGATCAAGGCGGAGAGACGAGCGTCATCGACTACAACGGAGCAGTCCCGGAGACTGCGACGATCTACACCGGGCTGTCACAGATCTACTCTTCTGCTCCGACGATGCTTTCTTTCTCTCTCTTCTCCTTCTTTGTTGCTCCCTCTATGAGGAGCGAGTAGTTCCATCCACTGGGGTGCGAGGACTAGCCCCGCTGCCCGTGTTTTGTATCTTGTACTAAAACGATGCTATCATTTCATTTCAATACTAAACCGTTTCATACATGCTCGAATGTTGGCCGCGTTCTTGTATGCATCTATTGTCTTTCGTTGTGGTTTGTCTACGACCGCCCCCGAGACTCGAATACCGGTTTAGTGTTGGTTTCTGGTGCGTGTATCCACCGCGCACCCGTTTCGGTATCTAGGAACGCTTTCTAAGGAGTGGAGTAAACTCACCTCCATCGTTGTACTTTTGTACTATGAAATGGAATCAGTTGACGTACAAAAGTGCGACCTTGACAGGTCGAGGAACACACTCTGAGGAGAGAGTGGTGCAAAGTACTTGACCATTCGTTCGAGAATGGCTGACGTTGCAACACTCTCGCGTTTCTCGTAGCTATATCCTCGAAAGAGGGATAGTCTATAAGGATACTAATTGATTTGGTAATTATCGCTCGCTTGTTAGTTTCCCGATGCACGTTTCACGAGGTTGAGTAAGATTTTCTCTTCGGAGACTACATATCTTCATTGACACGTAGATATGTACCGGATGAGAGTTACTCAACCCGTGAAGGATGTGTGCATTACTCTTGTCCTCTAAGACATCGGTATTGTACAACATCCAGGTATCTTGCTTACAAGTCTTGCTATGATTGGTACAAGTGCAATCCATGTGTAGTGGTGGCGAATACCCGCATCACCCCAGTGATCCATCATCATTTGCTAATCTTAGATTTTAATCATTAAGCTAGTTTTTATTCTTGCCTTTACTTTTACATGTTTAGGTTAAATAACTCAAATCAAACTTATGGTCTTAGATAATTAACTTAGATTGATACGAAACAAGAAAAAGACACTCAGATTCTTAACGTTGTCCTTTGGGTTCGATCCTAAATCTGTACTATGATAAGGCTTCCACACTCTTGTGGGGTTGGAGCATTTATCTAGCACCAGTTGTAGGTAAACCTAGAGAGAACATCAACTCCCTAGGGTTTTTGGTGTATATTAGGACTTCCATTGGAAGAGTGATCTTTTGGTGTAAGTTCTAGCTCCATCAAAAAATGGCGCCGTTGCCGGGGACAACGGTATAAGAATCGTCTTTTTCAAATTTTGTATCGATTTAGGTTTCTCTAGGGTTTTCTTTTTCTTTTCAAAAACCTAAAAAGTAAAGGACTTAATCTTGCATATCATCTTGGATTTGAAGTGGTTGGTCAAACTTGATAAACTCTTTCTTTGACTTCAGGTACCAATTCTCTTCAAAATGAAGCAGTTAGTGCCACCAACCAATAGTTGTCAATTCTGTGGCGACTATTCTCATGCATCGATCAACTGTTTCAACGTTCATCCTCTCTACGTGATGGCCTTGCGTCAAGTAATCATGAATCGTATCGTCGGGAAACTCAGAGCAGCCATTCCATACAACTATGGATATAACGCAGGTTATATTCCATATCACCCCAGAGGCTACTACGAGAAACCTAACTATGGCGGATTTCAAGGCGTAGACTACAATACAGGAGGGCAATTGGAAAGCAACTCAAATCAATACTATGATGAGGGAAACTATTATCAACATCAATCAAACGGGTGCCATGAAGAGCCTTTTCATGAAAATCAACACATATTGATGGAGGATCTACGTGCCTTACAAACATCGGTGGCTCAACAACTAGCTGATCAGACAGCCGTGACCAAGAAGTTGATAGCCGACCTTAATCAACTTATGCAACTTGTCAATGCTCCTGAGCAACATGAAGAACAGCCACAAATTTTAACTAAGCTCATCCCTGGTCCACATGTAGATTACGATGATGATTATGATATCATGTGGGAGGTGCCTTCCAATGATCAGCATGCATCGGTGCAAAATGGGGAATCACCCTCTGAGTTAATGACTGAATTCAAGGATGACTCCTTCACAACATCGCAAGAAAAAGAATCATTTTTTGAGCCAAGGTCTGACTCGGATAATGCAAATTGCACTATGCTCTTAGATGAAAGAATGAGCACTCAATCTGAAGATTTTATACAATTGGAAGATAAACTGGGGATAAATTTTGGTGTCTGCCCATCTTCTCCCATAGACCCTGATCCAACCATACAGATTGAGGGGCAATCAGCAATGATTGACTCCTTATACGAAAAATATTCCTCAACTGCAACCATCTTGTCATTGAATTCCAATGAAGAAAGGTCTATGCTACAAGAACCCTATACTCCTTCACAGTCAGTCATAGATGAATATGAGACTGATTCAGATGAGGAGACGTCTTTCACGCAAGAGACCCAAATGACTCCATTGCTGGAGCAGGATCCGATTTGGCCTTATGAAGAAATCTCTGACCATTCGGTCGATCTAGAAACAAACCTCGAGGATGGGACTGATCAAGATCTTGATTTAGGGACGGACCACATTACTCTCACTGACCCCGATGATGATGAAGAAAAATCATGGGGAGATGATGAATCTCATGATGACGAATCTATGACCAATCCTTTTCATGAGATGATGTTACCAGAGTTACCGCCATTACAAGAAGTCCAGACGAAGTCAGTCCTCGAACAAGAGCATGATCTTTCTATTAAATCTCCTTCTAGTCACTTGAATGAGATGATAGTGCAATATGAAGAGGAACATGAGCCATCTCTTGATCTTAGAACGAACTACGGTTTTACTGTGAACTCTTGTAATGTCCCTTGGAAAGACAACAAATCACAAACTTATCCTTCTATAGTCACACACACCTCTAAAGAAGCCCCTCCTGATATTCAAGAAGCTGAGATGTGTCCAGTGGAGGAGTGTTATGAAGAAGAACTGGGACAACAACATAACTTAGAAATGGTATACACCAGTCCCAATATTGAAGAAATGGGTTCATCAGGGAATTTTAGCCCTCAAAACTACATGTCATGGACTAATCCCTCCCATAAAGAGAAATCATTGGAACCTCTATCTCAAGATCCCATGAATCCCTTACACGAGCAAGAGTTCGTTTCACCAATCAAATCCTCTTCTAGTCACTTGACTGAGCTAAGGATGTTCTACGAGGAAAATTCTGAACAAAACCTCGAAAAGAGGAACGACGCTCTTTCCAAATTCAACATTGATAAAGATGATGATACTTATCAAAATAACTCCTCTGAAGAAGAAACGTCACTCTGGCCACCATATCCCACACAAGAAAAGCCAGGTGAGGAAATGAAGCCGGAACCGGATCCACCACCTGATCTTGGACAGGAGGAAGCTCAAGTGGCCGAACCTCAATCAGTTGCCCTAGATTTTGAAGAAAGCAGTTTTACCTTGAACTTTGAGGGTGAGCCACAACTGGAGGGCACAAGTGGGCATAACCTTGATTTCTCGCATAGTCCTCCAGTTTCGACTGCCTATGTTCCACCTCCCTCACTGATGGGGGAAGGTCTCTGGATTCTTCTGGATGGACAACGAGGTGAACGTGATGTGCATCCAAGTCATCCTAAAGACTCGTTCAAGTCGCCACAACCACCCACTCAACAGGTTGTTCGGGCCACTTCCTCATTTTCGGCACCAGCTATCGCAAGGCATCTTTGCCGGACTTTCTTCCAACTAAGAGGACCGCCTGGTTAACATCGCGCTACCCTTCCCCTCCACCTCGAATCTAATATTTGTTCAGAAATGAATGAATTTATGAGTTCGAGGTGGAGGGCGGGTGGTATGACTCTCACTCCACCCTTTATCTTTATTGCTTCCTGCTTTTCCATTCTAGTTTCTTTTTCGTAATTTTTCCGCTTTTTTGTAGTTTTCTAAAAATAAAGCCATTATCTAGTCGGCTTTTGTTTTGCGAATCTGAGTTCATCGCCTCTTTTCGTTACAAATTCCCAAGAAAAGAATGCTTAAAACTAGCCAATGCGTATTTTTCACCTTGAATGGCCTATGAATCCTAATGTCAAACTCCCAAATAGGAAATGATGATACTCTTCAATAAAGCTGAGATAGATCAAATACATCACGCCTTTATCTGATTAATGGATCTGTTGTATGGATTTATCATTTGATGTTTCATCATGTCTCTTTTTGAGCAGAGTGTGATGGAGAATAGAGACCCGTCTCATGGAATCGCTAAGCAAACTGCATCATGATCCAATCTCTCTTCTACACTTCTTCTTTCATTTTCATACCCCTCTGTTCACTAACCATGCCAAAGTCTTAAGTTCGGTGTGGCACGCCACACTCCTTTCTAGTGAAAACTAGAACATTGCCGAACTTTAAGTTCGGTGTGGTAAACCACACCTCTGCAAAACTCTAAGTTCGGTGTGGTACACCACACCCCTCTTTCCACTACCGCTTCTTCCATACCCCTCAATACATAATGGGGGCGTACCACCTTCTCAAAGAGTATACAATGACGATTGTGCACATACCGAGGTTGGCAAAAAATCTACCCCGTTTCCAAAAAAGAGGCCCGGCAGCCCAAATATGCAAAAATCCAAAATTACCCTTTGTCCTAAGCCAGGTGAGAATGAATAAAAGCCAGAGTGTGAATAAAAACATGAGAGTTGTGCCCTGAATAAGGATAACCGATAAAGGTCTTGCCCGGCCGGTACATTAGCTTCCCTCATGACGACAGATGTGTCGTGACCGGTAGTGAGATCCTAAGGATCCAAAAATAACCCCTTACCTCTCCTCAAAGAGGTAAAATAGCCAAAAGCCTTAAACCAACCTATACACACTTCTGAGTTACCTTTTAAAAAAAAATCGGGTGTAAGGCTAAGTCAACCAGAGTTGTGCATAAATCATTCAAAGTATCTCGATGAGTCAATTAATTTTAAGAGTCTTGATTCAATCAGAGGAGAGACTCTTATATTTTGATCACACCCCATTCTCTCCTCTTTCAAACACCAGTGACAAATCATATGCAGTTTGTTGATTCAGTGGGTCTTTTCAAAGTCTCATAAAACTCTTTAACATGACCGGTACAACAGAGAGTGAGAAGGAAGTACTTTAGTAAAGTAAACTCAGAAATGAGGATATCATAAGATGTATTCCGTGATCTAAGGAAGCTTCGATGCTGTATCCATCCGAGCCATGAACAAAATTACGATCTGACAACAGGATGAGGAAATCACAAGATGAACGATTTCATTGGTGACTGTTTTAAGTTTTCCGTTCCTCGGGACGAGTAACGCTTAAGTTCGGTGTGGCGATGAATCCCCCAGATCCATCCTCAGTCACCAATTCAAGGATTTCCGACGTTTTTGCCCTATTTTTTTCGACTGTCTTAAGTTTTAATCCGTTCCTCGGGACGAGTAACGCTTAAGTTCGGTGTGGTGATGAATCCCCCAGATTCATCATTACAATCGCCAACAGTCGCCAATTTTTAGGGCTTTTATACCTCTTTATGACTAAATCACATTTGCTTTGCTCTACTTTCAATATTTCTTCATTCCCACATAAATAATGCTTAAATAGTCTTAATTACCAATTCATTTGATGCTATTATCTCTTACACACTCTCCTTTCCTTCTGCAGATCACCCTCAATCATCCAATCAAACATCAACTATGCGTTCTGTCCTCAAAACCCCAGGCTTGTGCAACAAATAATCAAGTATATGAAGCAGAGCACTCGCCACGGCCGTGCTGGTCGCGCCACGGCCGTGGCGCATCACCAGCAGAGCCAAGCTCCATCCGCCACGATCGTGCTAGACACGCCACGGCCGTGGAACTTGTCTGCCACGCCCGTGCAAGGCAGCACGGCCGTGGGGCGGCTGCTTCACCATGACCGTGGTAGGACGCCACGGCCGTGGAGCATCGCCCACAGAGTCAAGACCTCGGCTGCCACGACCGTGCAAGGCGCCACGGCCGTGGGACTGTGACCTCACCACAATAGTGGTGGAACACCACGGCCGTGGCTCAACTACATCAAAGCCGAGTCCACCCTCTCCACGCCCATGCGAGGCACCACGGCCGTGTGACAACAACTCCACCACGACCGTGGTGCTCCGGCACGGCAGTGGTGCGTCGTCTTCAACCTCCGACCAACACCTATCTGCAGCTCCAAATCAAGATCGATCGGGGATGTTTCGCAGGTTGATTTGGGTCGCCCCGAAGCCGCCACACCTACAGAAAAGAGTTGGAGATCGTTCGATAGCTCTGAAGGCCGCTAGGTCGATTTCCCAAGTTGATCGTTTGTGGAAGATTTGACTGTTCGGAGGAGCTTTTGATCTCAGATCATTTGTAAGAATGGATAATCGAGGTCGTTGGGCATCATTCAATCTCTGAGAAGACCGTTTGGCACCACGGTCTCAAGACCGTTTGGCAGCAAATGATCTCAAGACCGTTTGCCAGAAAACGGTCTCGAGATCGTTTGCTACCAAACGGTCTCCAGACCGATTAGTCACTATTCTTCTATAAATAGGACCAACAGGGTCCCTGTCCGGGGGGCAGTTCCGGATGCCGCCAGGCTGCCCGAGCACCGTTTCCGCCCAAATTTCACACACAGCCCCAGAATCCTGAGCTGAGTCCAGATCCGGTGAGCTGCCAGTCCGGGCGCAGATCTAGAAGGTTGTTCCATCACCATCTCACCAGTGCTCACACCATAGCTGCACCTCACCCTACTCTTGCAATTCCGGAGGTTGACCCGAAGATCAAGGCGGAGAGACGAGCGTCATCGACTACAACGGAGCAGTCCCGGAGACTGCGACGATCTACACCGGGCTGTCACAGATCTACTCTTATGCTCCGACGATGCTTTCTTTCTCTCTCTTCTCCTTCTTTGTTGCTCCCTCTATGAGGATCGAGTAGTTCCATCCACTGGGGTGCGGGGACTAGCCCCGCTGCCCGTGTTTTGTATCTTGTACTAAAAAGATGCTATCATTTCATTTCAATACTAAACCGTTTCATACATGCTCGAATGTTGGCCGCGTTCTTGTATGCATCTATTGTCTTTCATTGTGGTTTGTCTACGACCGCCCTCGAGACTCGAATACCAGTTTAGTGTTGGTTTCTGGTGCGTGTATCCACCGCGCACCCGTTTCGGTATCTAGGAACGCTTTCTAAGGAGTGGAGTAAACTCACCTCCATCGTTGTACTTTTGTACTATGAAATGGAATCAGTTGACGTACAAAAGTGCGACCTTGACAGGTCGAGGAACACACTCTGAGGAGAGAGTGGTGCAAAGTACTTGACCATTCGTTCGAGAATGGCTGACGTTGCAACACTCTCGCGTTTCTCGTAGCTATATCCTCGAAAGTGGGATAGTCTATAAGGATACTAATTGATTTGGTAATTATCGCTCGCTTGTTAGTTTCCCGATGCACGTTTCACGAGGTTGAGTAAGATTTTCTCTTCGGAGACTACATATCTTCATTGACACGTAGATATGTACCGGATGAGAGTTACTCAAGCCGTGAAGGATGTGTGCATTACTCTTGTCCTCTAAGACATCGGTATTGTACAACATCCAGGTATCTTGCTTACAAGTCTTGCTATGATTGGTACAAGTGCAATCCATGTGTAGTGGTGGCAAATACCCGCATCACCCCAGTGATCCATCATCATTTGCTAATCTTAGATTTTAATCATTAAGCTAGTTTTTATTCTTGCCTTTACTTTTACATGTTTAGGTTAAATAACTCAAATCAAACTTCTGGTCTTAGATGATTAACTTAGATTGATACGAAACAAGAAAAAGACACTCAGATTCTTAACGTTGTCCTTTGGGTTTGATCCTAAATCTGTACTATGATAAGGCTTCCACACTCTTGTGGGGTTGGAGCATTTATCTAGCACCAGTTGTAGGTAAACCTAGAGAGAACATCAACTCCCTAGGGTTTTTGGTGTATATTAGGACTTCCATTGGAAGAGTGATCTTTTGGTGTAAGTTCTAGCTCCATCAAAATTCACTTAGGAAGTTTCACTGAGCAATTTCACTGAGAAATTTCACTGAGAAATTTATTTGAGAAAATTCACTTAGAAAGTTTCACTGAGAAATTTCACTAAGAAAGTTCACTAAGCAATTTGTTTGGGAAAATTCACTTAGATTTTCCTATTTGATTCCATTATACTCTCTAGATTGTTTCATAATGACTACTTGATCAGAGTAATAAAAAAGATAACAATTTAAGAGTTTCATACTTGCCTTATCTACAATAATCATATACCTGGCCAAGGTATACATGTACTGAGATTAGGTAGTATGCACTTGAGTTTCTATCATATTCCTCACTTTTCATATCATTATACACACATGATTTTCCATTCCTAGATTTTCTCCAGGCATCACTTCTATATTTCATCTTGTATCACAAAGATAAGAGAGATTATAAAGCATTTTAAGAAATACTAAGTAAAATGTAGATTCTCATCTTCCTTGTGTCCTTATACGACTAGTCAAAGGAAGTTCAAAAACAACTACTTTCATATCTTTAACATATAGAATCATGAAATGAAGTGTTAGAATGAATATATTTCATTTGACTATTACCCCTCATGGTTATCTGCCACTTTAGGTTGACTCAACACATAGTGTCTAGTTATTTCATGTTGCTGCTTTTGCCTTTACTCATTGGCTACTGCCCTGCTGCACTAGGCATTTATTGCACTGGTGGCACCAAAAACTTTGGCTTTTCATAGTAACTAGGCAAATGTCTCTAAAATTATAGAGACCTTACCTTAAATCTCAGCTTATTGTCCCTCTTTGGTCACTACCATCATAGATGTACTATTTGTCTAAACTTATGGCAGAGTCTACTTTCTTTCCATATGTTAATCTTTCCCACATTTCCACTGTTCCAACATGATCATGTCACTCGGGAACCCTTAAAAAGCCCAAAGTTTCCGCATTGAGGACTGGTAACCTAGGTTGTAATACTAGTATCCAATCTTCTATATGCATCACTGTTGTCCTAACCTGCCCTTCAAGAGCATAACATAGGATTCTCTATCCTGATTACGTCAAGTTGAAATTCTCAAGCACTTGTTCTCCTTTTTCCTGGTCCCATGCACCCTCTCCTGGTGCAACAACATTGCCTTTAGCAATGTGTTCCTCATGTTCTCCATTCATTTTTAATCTTCACCCTTTCTTCTGCATAAGCAAAAATCACTATAGGGTATACTGGAGGACACTAACACAGACTCAACAACTTAGTCCTATCTCTCTGTAGACTCAAGAACCTAGAGCTCTGATACCACATTATTGTCACATCCAACTCACAAAAATAGAATTAACTAATGCGGAAGCGTTCACTAAGCAATGGATTATCGATAATCACTAAAAATTAAAACCTTTTTGCCAAGAGGTCCATCAAATGGAAACTTTCTCACATAGAACAAAAGTAACACATTTACATTCTAGTTTAAAGGTACAGGTCCTGCATCATCTCTTTCTGAAAATTACAAGCATCAACTGCCCTATTAAACTAAACACAGGCAGTATAAAATTTCGAGGCACTGAGCCAAAATCTCGGAAGTAGTAACTACTAATTCGAGGACCTAAGAGTACAGAGACGACACATAGGACTCAATATACATCTTTACAAGGCATAACAACCAGTGTCTCCAACTAAGACTGCACTGCTGTCTCTACTGCTATTGCTGTTGTCCTTCACATACTGAAGGATTCCTGCCTCCTCGTACGCATCCCACCTAAACATGTGGTTCCCATGGGGGTGAGACAATTGTAAATTGCCCCAGTGAGAGATATAACTCTCCGCTAGAAACATTATTATTGCAACTAAAGAAAATAAATATGAACAGAGGAATCATATTTGTTTGACAACAATTAATTCAATGTCTAACAGAATAGAACATTATTCTTATCAAAAGCATTATATCTATAACTTGGTAGTGCAATATGCCACTTATCCATTAAGGAATATGAAGAACATGAGTAACATTTATTCACTATAGAATCATTTCCACAACATTAACTCTCATCAGGCTTAGATCATATATCTAATGCCTGACATTGTCATTGTGGGGTCATGGCCTGTAGCCATACTCTTTTCACAAAGTATTGGAATCTTAATCCCTCATCTCATCAAGTACTTTTCCATTTCCTAACAAGTTCATCATCATGGTTATAGGTTATGGGTATTTGAACCCTTAACTCATCATAGAACACTTGTTACCACTTATTAGGTAACTTTATACCTTCAGGTAATCTAACCAAGGACATTATGAATCTTGCTACACAAAGTATTCCACACAGTTCACAAAACTCTTATCACCTTTAGTTACCCCTTAATAGGCAACAAGGCACATTATGGCTTATGAACCCATAACCAATTTCAATAAGTAAAACATCATATAGTACACAGAGCTCATAAGTTTTCAGATTACTTCTCACTAAGAAATAAAGCATATGAAGACTCATAAGGCCTATGAGACATTTTTAGTATACAGTGCATTATATCCCATACCTGGCTATTCTAATCATCTCAACATACCTGCATGTTTAGTACTCATGATAACAATTATATAACAGTACCATGCAATCCAAGGGTTATCTTATTACATTCATAACTTCATCAATCTGTATTCGAGCTTAACATAGGATTACTCTATTTTAAGACTTCACATAGCATTACCCAGTATTAGGGTTCCTCCTAGCATTACCCTGTATTAGGGTTTCACATAGCATTACCTGTATTAGGGTTTCACATAGCATTACCCTGTATTAGGGTTTCACATAGCATTACATGTATTAGGGTTTCACATAGCATTACCCTGTATTAGAGTTTCATATGAATAACCCTATATGTTCTCAAGATCATATTGTTAATGATCAAGTCCTATTTTATTGCTTCACACAGCTAGGAATCAATATGGATAACATAAGTATTCATTCATACTTATTTATTCTCATCATTCATCATTAAATGAAGTATCAATCACAAAGTATGAGTTTCTCTCTCATCTATACCAGAATATGATTGCATCATAGTTTATTGATTTGGATTTAACCTTTTCATAAGGCATGTTAGACTACCTTCTTCAAGATGCATTACATCTCAGAGTAACAATTGACATGACATATCTCATATGTCACTCATCCAATTATATTGGACTCAAAACACATGAAGGTATATCAGAATTGGGGTGTTGGATGTGATATCTATCATATCTTGATGTATCACTTCCCTCAACACCTTTATCTTACTTGAGTTCATCCACTTAGCTTGTATTAGGGTATTTCCCATCCTAATACTTTATGTACCAGTTCATCACATTCATCATGTAATGTATTGGTCGTAAGTCACTCATTTAGAATATACAACCATTGCCAATGAAATGGAGTCATCCTTGAGTTAGGAACTATTGATATAAGGATATCCATTATCAACCTTTCTAGGTGTTACATTTGTAAAAACATTAATTACTATTCCATTATTAGGAATAATATTCTCCATATTTATAATTTGAGGATTCACATAGCATTTCCAATACATCTATGGATTTCATATAGTATTCCTCTTTAATAGGGTTTCACATAATCATCCTTCTATATCAGGGTTTCACCTAGTATTATGTGAAATTAAGATTTCACAACACATCACCCAGAGTTAAGGCTTCACATAGTATTAGAGGCACTACCCTATATTATGGTTTCATGCAACTTTACCCCATTTTAGGGATTAAGGTTTACCATTCACATCCAAGTAAGGTTTCTCATACCTCATACCCAAATTAGTATTAGGATGTACAATTCCCATTAAATTAGGATTTCTCACATTGTTACACTAAGTTAGGGTTACATTATCACCCTAGATTATGATTTCACTAAGCTTTGCCCTAAATTAGGGTTTCACATAACCTTGCCCTAAATTAGGGTCAAGGTACATCAATCTTTTCAATGAGGATTTCATGATCTCATATTATGGATCAAACTCTGATTACACATTTATTCATAATGAGAGGATTATGGATTATTAAGTAAGCAATCATCTCTCCCATTATCTCTCCATCTCATCCTCTCCAGGATGTTAAATACTCCAAGATTGATCTAGGTTAACTCTTCATAGGGTTAACCTTCATAATCACCATTGGTCTACACCATTAATAATCAAGTAGTTAATTGACCTTTTATCATATAAGGTGTCCAAATGGTTTAACCAATTTGAACCTCAAAAGGTCTTGATCACTTAGACCTGAAACGGTCTCAGTCACTTAGACCTCAAACGGTCTTGACCAATTAAGTACAAACAGTTTGAAACCATTTAGCAAAGTAGGTTCTTGAAACCGAATGAGCTTGAGTCTCCAAATGGTTTGAGACCATTTGGCCTCAAATGGTCTTGATACCATTTAGACTCAAACGGTCTTAAGACCATTTGGTCCAAACCCTCTCAAAACTGAATGGACCAAAAAGGGTCTTCAACACTTAATCGATTCAAGGTTCCAATCCATGGACCAACTATCAATTGAACCACTGAATCGCCATTCAATTAGACCTTCAATTAGTGTTTTAAAACTAATTGAACTAGGGTTGATAATAAAGAAACCATCACTTAGGATTTTGAAATCGAGGATCCATCAATGGTTAACATTGTGGAACCTATTCAGTTGAAATCAGTGAACCATCATCATTACATGATATGACCTGACCCCAAACTATCTTGAATGACCCCCAAACGGTTTTGAGGTAGTTTGGATGATCTCCAAACAGTATTGAGACCGTTTTCCCAATCCATCATCAAAATCCATGACATTCAATTAGGGTTTGGATCATTGGATTGATTATCAAATCAACAATTGATTGCATTTCAATTTGGTATCTTTGGATCTTCAAATACCCAACCATACTCAATGCTAGACCTCCAAACGGTCTTAGTTGACCTCCAAATGGTCTTGAGACCGTGTGGGTGATTCCCAAATGGGTTTGAAACCGTTTGGGTCAATCAACCCAAAACATCAACTCAATCAATTGCAAAATCAGCACTTAGCCGATTAGGGTTTCTATTTGAATGTTTGTCCATATGTTGAGTTAATCAATTGGAGCCATTGGATCATCATCCAACACATACTAGGGTTTCGACCTCAAATGGTCAACCCATCCAAACCTTCAACACCCTCATGCGGTTTGGGACTCAAATCACCAAATGGTTTTGAAACCGTTTGGTCTCCAAATGGTTTGCTGAAACTGTTTGGACCATTTTATTGAAACCATTTGCAAGAGATATTTGGGGAGGTGTGTGCTTATGATGATTTCATAATCATAAAGCTACAAAATCACGAAATATCCTATGATTTCCATGGTGATTGCATCAATCAACCAAAATAAATTCCGAGAATGAAGAAAACATCAACAATTGATAAGGAATTGAATGCAATAACAATTTCAAGGGTTCAAGTTATAAAACCTGCCTCCAATTGAGCTCCAAAGCTTCACGATCATGTCAACAATGGTGGATGCAACTCATTTCACCATTCCAATGCTCATCCTCAAGCTTTGAGTGAAAAGGAATGGTTAGAAGTGAAGATGGTTCGAGATATGAAAAAATTATACATTGTTTTATGATTTCCACCATGAAATCAAGAAGAACGAAGGCCAAGAAGCTTACCAACAGTTTGGGGGTCGTCTTCCTGCTGTTCCTAGCTCCCATGGTCGTTTTTACAAGAAAGGAGAAGAAGTGGGGTCGAAAAAGCCTTTGTTTTGGCTTGTAAAACGTCTTTTTATAAAAATTCAATGAGAGAGAAAATGCCTTATAAAAATTCATTTAATTCCAAAATTGTTTCCACCACTTCCCCCTTGGTTTCTTGCATGCAAAGGAAACTATATCCCCAATGAGCTCCCTTCCATTATCCATGAATTAAGGGAAATGAAATTAAGCACCTTAACCCTTATAATAGTAATATCCATTTTTGAGTGGGAATTCTTTTTCTTATAATAAGGTGTGTAGAATTTTCCCCTCCTTAGGATATTTTATGGTCCTTGCAAAGCTCAAGGACGTCCACACACATCTGAATCCAACCATTTTAATTTTGGTTGAAGGCCCTTTAATTAATACATTTATTTTTGCACTAAATTGAATTAGGGTTTCACTTAGGATTAAATCTTGATTATTTTAATATCAAAATTCTCTCTCCTCCAACTTAATTCAAATGAGGTGCCCCTCTCATATTATTTTCTCTAAATGATGCCAAGAAACATTAGGGACCTTATTGAAGTGGTAATTTGCATATTGAACCTTAGGTTTTTCGGAAAATTACACATTACACCAAAACTAGGTTTTAATGCACAAACATTGCTTTATCAACTCTTTCTTGGTACTCAGGCTTCCATAAGCCATACCACTGCATCATTTTCACTCTCATGATGCTTCAACACATGAGGAACATATTATCATGCACAATTTGCACTTAAACCCCTCAACTTGGGTAATTTGCACTTTTGTCCAAAACAAGCAAAACATTGATTTCGACAATATTCAAAAAGGACTAGAATTGCAACATAAGTTCCTCTTGAACCCTAATTGCTTTTAATAATATAAGATTAAGCATATAATCATCTCTCTTAATCAAAACACCTATGGTTAAAGCATAACCCAAGTGAGGGATGTTACAAATTATAAACCCCTAACAAGAATTTCATCCCCGAAATCCCAGGAAAAAAGGAGGGACAAATTTATTCATTTATCATACCCTCAAGTCTCCACATAATATCTTAATATCATGGAGATACCATGGATCTGTAATCCACACAAAGTTCCTTTCATTAATTCAACCTTATTAATGTTTATGTTTATGCAGAGCATAAACCCCTACATATGATGTCCATATTATTGAAAGGAAGAAGCATAAAAGAACATACTTCTATCATCACCCAAGAATAAAAAGAGAAACATATATATCTAACAGAGGCAATTCACTCAGCAATCCTTTATTTGTTTGGGAAAGTTCACTAAGAAAGTTCACTGAGAAATTTATTTGGGAAAATTCACTAAGAAAGTTCACTGATAAATTTATTTGTGAAAATTCACTAAGAAAGTTCACTGAAAAATTTATTTGGGAAAATTCACTAAGAAATTTCACTGAGAAATTTATATGGGAAAATTCACTGAGAAATTTATTTGGGAAAATTCAGTAAGAAAGTTCATTGAGTAATTTGTTTGGGAAAATTCACTAAGAAAGTTCACTGAGTAATTTGTTTGGGAAAATTCACTAAGAAAGTTTCACTGAGTAATTTCACTGAGAAAGTTCACTTAGAATTTATTTGAGAAAATTCACTTAGAAATTTTCACTGAGCAATTTCACTGAGAAATTTATTTGAGAAAATTCACTTATAAAGTTTCACTGAGAAATTTCATTGAGAAAGTTCACTGAGAAATTTATTTGAGAAAATTCACTTAGAAAGTTTCACTGAGAATTTATTTGAGAAAATTCACTTAGAAAGTTTCACTAAGAAATTTCATTGAGAAAGTTCACTGAGAAATTTATTTGAGAAAATTCACTTAGAAAAGTTTCACTGAGCAATTTCACTGAGAAATTTATTTGAGAAAATTCACTTTGAAAGTTTCACTGAGCAATTTCACTAAGAAAGTCCACTAAGCAATTTATTTGGGAAAATTCACTTAGCTTTTCCTATTTAATTCCATTATACTCTCTAGATTGTTTCAGAATTACTACTTGATCAGAGTAATAAAAAAGATAACTAACTAAGAGTTTCATACTTGCCTTAGCTACAATAATCATATACTTGGCCAGGGTATAGAAGTACTGAGATTATGTAGTATGCACTTTATTTGCTATCATATTCCTCACTTTTCATATCATTATACACATAGGATTTTCCATTCCTAGATTTTCTCCAGGCATCACTTCTATATCTCATCTTGTATCACAAAGATAAGAGAGATTATAAAGCATTTTAAGAAATACTGAGTAAAATTTAGATTCTCATCTTCCTTGTGTACTTATAGGACTAGTCAAAGGAAGTTCAAAAACAACTACTTTCATATCTTTAACATATAGAATCATGAAATAAAGTGTCAGAATTAATATATTTCATTTGAGTATTACCCCTCATGGTTATCTGCCACTTTAGGTTGACTCAATACATAGTGTCTAGTTATTTCATGTTGCTGCTTTTGCCTTTACTTAGTGGCTACTGCCCTGGTGCACTAGGTATTTATTGCACTGGTGGCACCAAAAACTTTGGCTTTTCAGAGTAACTAGGAAAATGTCTCTAAAATTATAGAGACCTTACCTTAAATCTCAGCTTATTGCCCCTCTTTGGGCACTACCATCACAAATGTACTATTTGTCTAAACTAATGGTAGAGTCTACATTCTTGCCATATGTTAATCTTTCCCACATTTCCACTGTTCCAACATGACCATGTCACTCAGGAACCTTTTCAAAGCCCAAAGTTTCTTCATTGAGGACTGGTAACCTAGGTTGTAATACTAGTATCCAGTCTTCTATATGCATCACTGTTGTCCTAACCTGCCCTTCAAGAGCATAACATAGGATTCTCTATCCTGATTAGGTCAAGATGGAAATTCTCAGGCACTTGTTCTCCTCTTGCTTGGTCCCATGCACCCTCTCCCGGTGCAACAACATTGCCCTTAGCAATGTGTTCCTCATGTTCTCTAGTCATTTTTAGTCTTCACCCTTTCTTCTGCATAAGCAGAAATCACTATAGTGTATACTAGAGGACACTAACACAGACTCAACAACTTAGTCCTATGTCTCTGTAGACTCAAGAACCTAGAGCTCTGATACCACATTATTGTCGCATCCAACTCACAAAAATAGAATTAACTAATGCGGAAGCGTTCACTAAGCAATGGATTATCAAAAATCACTAAAAATTAATAACTTTTTACCAAGAGGTCCATCAAATGGAAACTTTCTCACATAGAACAAAAGTAACACATTTACATTCTAGTTTAAAGGTACATGTCCTGCATCATCTCTTTATGAAAATTACAAGCATCAACTGCCATGTTAAACTAAACCCAAGAAGTATTAATTTTCGAGGCACTGAGCCAAAATCTCAAAAGCACTAACTACTAATCCAAGGACCTAAGAGTATAGAGACAACACATAGGACTCTATATACATCTATACAAGGAATAATAGCCAGTGTCTCCACCTGAGACTGCACTGCTGTCTCTACTGCTGTTGCTGTTGTCCTTCACCTATTGAAGGATTCCTGCCTCCTCGTCCGCATCCACCTAAAAATGTGGTTCCCATGGGGGTGAGACAATTGTAAATTGCCCCAGCGAGAGATATAACTCTCCTCAAGAATCATTATTATTGCAACTAAAGAAAATAAATATGAATAGAAGAATCATATTTGTTTGACAACAGTTAATTCAATGTCTAACATATTAGAACATTATTCTTATCAAAAGAATTGCAGCTATAACTTGATAGAGCAATATGTCACTTATCCATTAAGGAATATGAAGAACATGAATAACATTTATTCACTATAGAATCATTTCCACAACATTAACTCTCTTCAGGCTTAGATCATATATCTAATGCCTGGCATTGTCATTGTGGGGTCATGGCCTGTAGCCATACTCTTTTCACAAAGTATTGGAATCTTAATCCCTCATCTCATCAAGTACTTTTCCATTTCCTAACAAAGTTCATCATCATGGTTATAGGATATGGGTATTTGAACCGTTAACTCATCATAGAACACTTGTTACCACTTATTAGGTAACTTTATACCTTCAGGTCATCTAACCAAGGACATTATGAATATTTCTACACAAAGTATTCCACATAGTTCACAAAACTCTTATCACCTTTAGTTACCCCTTAATAGGAAACAAGGCACGTTATGGCTTATGAATCCATAACCAATTTCAATATGTAAAACATCATATAGTACACAACGCTCATAAGTTTTTAGATTACTTCTCACTAAGCAATAAAGCATATGAAGACTCATAAGGCCTATGAGACATTTTCAGTATACAATGCATTATAGCCCATACCTGGATATGCTCATCATCTCAACATACCTGCATGTTTAGTACTCATGATAACAATTATATAACAGTACCATGCAATCCAAGGGTTATCTTATTATATTCATAACTTCATCAATCTATATTAGAGATTCACATAGGATTACTCTGTTTTAAGACTTCACATAGCATTACCCTGTATTAGTGTTTCTCCTAGCATTACCCTGTATTAGGGTTTCACATAGCATTACCTGTATTAGGGTTTCACATAGCATTACCCTGTATTAGGGTTTCACATAGCATTACCTGTATTAGGGTTTCACATAGCATTACCCTGTATTAGAGTTTCATATGAATAACCCTATAGGTTCTCAAGATCATATTGTTAATGATCAAGTCCTATTTTATTGCTTCACATAGCTAGGAATCAATATGGATAACATAAGTATTCAATCATACTTATTTATTCTCATCATTCATCATTAAATGAAGTATCAATCACAAAGTATGAGTTTCTCTCTCATCTTTACCAGAATATGATTGCATCATAGTTTATTGATTTGGATTTAACCTTTTCATAAGACATGTTAGCCTACCTTCTTCAAGATGCATTACATCTCAGAGTAACAATTGACATGACACATCTCATGTGTCACTCATCCAATTATATTGGACTCAAAACACATGACGGTATATCAGAATTGGGGTGTTGGATGTGATATCTATCATATCTTGATGTATCACTTCCCTCAACACCTTTATCTTACTTGAGTTCATCCACTTAGCTTGTATTAGGGTATTTCCCATCGTAATACTTTATGTACCAATTCATCACATTCATCATGTAATGTATTTGTCGTAAGTCACTCATTTATAATATACAACCATTGCCAATGAAATGGACTCATCCTTGAGTTAGGAACTATTGATATAAGGATATCCATTATCAACCTCTCTAGGTGTTAAATTTGTCAAAACATTAATTACTATTCCATTATTAGGAATAGTATTCTCCATATTTATAATTTGAGGATTCACATAGAATTTCCCATACATTTATGGATTTCATATAGTATTACTCTTCAATAGAGTTTCACATAATCATCCTTCTATATCAGGGTTTCACCTAGTATTATGTGAAATTAAGATTTCACAACACATCACCCAGAGTTAAGGCTTCACATAGTATTAGAGGCACTACCCTATATCAGGGTTTCATGCACCTTTACCCCATTTTAGGGATTAAGGTTTACCATTCACATCCAAGTAAGGTTTCTCAAACCTCATACCCAAATTATGATTAGGATGTACAATTCCCATTAAATTAGTATTTCTCACATTGTTACACTAAGTTAGGGCTACATTATCACCCTAGATTATGATTTCACTGAGCTTTGCCCTAAATTAGGGTTTCACATAACCTTGCCCTAAATTAGGGTCAAGGTACATCAATCTTTTCAATGAGGATTTCATGATCTCATATTATGGATCAAACCCTGATTACACACTTATTGATAATGAGAGGATTTGGGCTTATTAAGTAAGCAATCATCTCTCCCATTCTCTCTCCATCTCATCCTCTCTAGGATTTTAAATTCTCCAAGATTGATCTAGGTTAATGATGTGCACAAATCATATCATCTTTTGGATCATGTTTGGTTGCATATTCATGTTGTTTTGACTCAATTATCACTCTCATTCATGCTAGATTCTATATTTTTAGCTATTCTTACTTGTCTCATGGTTTGGATTGTAGGTACTATATTTTGCAATGAAATGATGAAGAATATATCATATTATCTCTTATTGGATCACTCCTCAAGTACCTACATGTGTTGGGGTTCAAAACTATGCAAATACCACTTTTTACGGCATGTAAATCGGACCTACACACTGAAAGTTATGAGCAAAATACAAAACAGCCCAGAACAGCGAAGTGCACGCCGTGCACCAAAAGTGCACGCCGTGCACCTGGGAATTTCAGGCATATAAAAGTTTCTGGAAAGTTGCACGGCGTGCATTTCCAAAGTGCACGCCGTGCACTTGGCAGTTTCAGCATTTTGTAAAATACAAGTTTTTGTTTAAAACGAAGTGGGAACTTAATGGGCAGTTAGGCCCGGTCATTTATGAACGTTCCCTCGTCCCAGAGCAAGAGAGGAGCGGAGGAGGACAATTTGGAGGAGAAAAAGGGTGGTTTCTTGGGAAAGGAGTCCATTTCTTCTTCTCTTCTTCTCCATTGTCTTCTCCAAGGTGCAGCCAAGCTTCCCCAACTTCGTGCAGTTTCTCGAGAGAGGAGCCAGTCCGTTTTGGAGTAGCTTTGGGAGTGGAATTTCGTCCCCAAGACGGAATTCTACTTCTCTTGGGTTACACTTTCAATTCTCCTAGCTTTTCCTTCTCTAAACCATGTTAAACTCTGAAAATTCTGTAGCAATTCTGGAATACATGATCATGGACGAGTAGAATCCAAATCTTGGACATGGGAGAGTAACTCCCATGTCATAGCTTGTATGAACATATGAATTTCATACTAAATGTTAGTTTCTTCCATGTTCCAAGAGTTGTTTCAGATCTGAAATGCTTGTTTGTGTGATTGGCCATCATACTTGCATGTTTTATGCTTGCTTTCATAATCTGAGAAGATGTGTTTGAGAGTATGGAGTTACTCTTTTGGCAACTTGTCCTTGACCGTGAGGGTGGCTGGGATTATGTTGAGGAGCAAGGTTTGTGATTAGAAATGAAATACATACACGAGAGTGATGTATGGAGTCAAAATCGTCATCACTTCACCGGGAGGTGAGTGATGACTATAAACCTCCTATGCAAGTTAATTAACATGTTTAAATTCATATTTTAATATAAGCTATGATGTGATAGTGAAATCCCAAGTCTAAGATCCTTCCAAATCTGTATCTTAACCTTTCTTAAGTGATAATTTACTGTTTTGTTTTAAATCTATAATTTAGTTGTTCTAATCCAATCGTCTTGTGTACAACGATCTAGATTATTGAAAATTATAACTCTTGCGCCTAACTAACCAACGCTCCTTGTGTTCGACCTCGACTACAACTACTCTCGTATACTTGCGGGATATAGCTAGTTGAGTAAAAGATCATTCTTATGATTGAAACTCGTTAGTGTAAACAACCAACAGTTAACTCTTCACTTAAGTACACATAGTTACGATTAACCTTCATAATCACCATTGGTCTACACCATTAATAATCAAGTAGTTAATTGACCTTTGATCATATAAGGTGTCCAAATGGTTTAACCAATTTGAACCTCAAAAGGTCTTGGTCACTTAGACCTCAAACGGTCATGGTCACTTAGACCTCAAATAGTCATGACCAATTAAGTTCAAATGGTTTAAAACCATTTAGAAAAGTAGGTGCTTGAAACCAAATGAGCTTGAGTCTCCAAACGGTTTGAGACCGTTTGGTCCAAACCCTCTCAAAACTGAATGGACCAAAAAGGGTCTTCAACACTTAATCGATTCAAGGTTCCAATCCATGGACCAACTATCAATTGGACCACTAATGTATTCTTCAATTGAACCACTGAATCACCATTCAATTAGACCTTCAATTAAGTTTTTAAACCTAATTTAACTAGGGTTGATAATCAAGAAACCATCACTTAGGGTTTTGAAATCGAGGATCCATCAACGGTTAACATTGTGGAACCTATTCAATTGAAATCAGTGAACCATCATCATTACATGATATGACCTGACCTCAAACGGTCTTGAATGACCCCCAAACGGTCTTGAGTTCATTTGGATGATCTCCAAATGGTCTTGAGACTATTTTCCCAATCTATCATCAAAATCCATGACATTCAATTAGGGTTTGGATCATTGGATTGATTATCAAATCAACAATTGATTGCATTTCAATTTGGTATCTTTGGATCTTCAAATACCCAACCATACTCAACACTAGACCTCCAAACGGTCTTGGTTGACCTCCAAATGGTCTTGAGACCGTTTGGGTGATTCCCAAACAATTTTGAAACCGTTTGGGTCAATCAACCCAAAACATCGACTCAATCAATTGCAAAATCAGCACTTAGCCGATTAGGGTTTCTATTTGAAAGTTTGTCCATATGTTGAGTTAATCAATTGGAGCCATTGGATCATCATCCAAAACATACTAGGGTTCAGACCTCAAATTGTCAACCCATCCAAACGGTCAACACCCTCATGCGGTTTGGGACTCAAATCACCAAATGGTTTTGAAATCGTTTGGTCTCCAAATGGTTTGGTGAAACCGTTTGGACCATTTTATTGAAACGGTTTGCAAGAGATATTTGGGGAGGTGTGTGCTTATGATGATGTAATCATCATCAAGCTCCAAACTCATGAAATCTCATGTGATTTCTATGGTGATTGCATCAATCAACCAAAATAAATTCTATGAATGAAGAAAACATCAACAATTGATAAGGAATTGAATGCAATAACAATTTCAAGGGTTCAAGTTATAAAACCCACCCCCAATTGAGATCCAAAGCTTCAAGATGACGTCAACAATGGTAGATGCAACTCCTTTCACCATTACAAGGCTCATCCTCAAGCTTTGAGTGAAAAGGAATGGTTAGAAGTGTAGATGGGATCGAGATATGAAGAAATTATACATTGTTTTATGATTTCCACCATGAAATCAAGAAGAACGAAGGCCAAGAAGCTTACCAACAGGTTGGGGGTCGTCTTCCTGCTGTTCCTAGCTCCCTTGGTCGTTTTTAGAAGCATGGAGAAGAAGTGGTGTAACGAACCCGCCCCCGGTGACTCCCAATTAAGGGAGACCCGAAGGTCAGAGCCGTTTTCAATTAACAGGATCAAAGGTTCAACATATAATCAACAATAATTATGAAATTCTACTAACTAAACTGGAATTGGGTACAAAAAATTAAAACTTTACTTACCTTTTAAAACTTGGAAATCTAACTATCCACAGCTTGAATTACTCTATCTAATCCTCCTTGTACTTTATTTCTAAATTTCACGACGTGTCACTTTACTGTTTGTGCTTCAGGGTTTTACCTAAAACGCCGACAAACAAAAACATCGATCAACAATTTCTGGTATGTGGGGGAAACCAAAATTTCACAATTAAGTCTAACAATTTAAATATTGCAATCAAGATAATTAGCAAGTCAATTTACATTTTGCATGTGACAATCCCCACCGCTTTTGCCCTAACCCTGGAATTGACTTAAGGCCACCTTCTCAAATCCCGAGTTTGGTGCCTAGGAGTCACCTCTCATGGTGCTCCATAATCATGCCTCATTGACCACCTTCTCATTCCCGAGCTTGGTGTCTAGGGTCACCTCTCATAGTGCCCATTGGTCTACCCTCCTGGGCCTGACCTTTATGGCATCTTCCATCAGGGTGGCATGTAGGTGCGGGAATACACATTTAAATTAAATTGTGATAGTCATAGTCACTTTATAATTGTAGTATGAACATCCATACATTTTAGTTGCATTCAATGCGATTAAACATCTGGGAATCCGTCGGGAAACTAAAGCGGTTATTCATAATTAACCACATACCTGTTAAGCAGACTTGAATGCAGAAATAACCAATCAATCACGAATCAAGCAAGCACACACACAATTATTCCTGAAAAGACATCCAATATATCTATCATTAATCATGTCATCATGATCTATCACTCCTAATTGTCTTCTACGGTTATTACTCCTTTTTAGGGTTTTGACCATAATTAGGGTTTCACTTCCTTTTTATTACTTTTACCTTACTTTTATCAAATTATATATCAAACCCTATTTTTCTTGTCTTATTATCCATTAAGATTCTTAAGATCAGGTTTGGTCTATAAAAACCCTAATTTTCAGATTGCTCTATCTTTTCTTTCCCTTTTCTCTAATTTAGGGTTTCTAAACATATTAATCAACATATTGAGTTAAAACCCTAAACTTTGTAATTATATCATCAAAACAGGTTAAAAACCATCTTAATCATTAATTAGGTTAAACATGTTCTAATTAACCTAATTACAAGACTAAATATATCTTTTACCAATCACTAGGGTTTCTAGCCACAATTAATACCCTTTCTTATTCAAAATATGCACTTTTGCAAAAATATACAAATTTAGGTGTTCAAACCATTTTTAGTATATTCCTAATATTGTTCTGATCATTTTTCATGTATTGACTTTTTGCATCCGAGTTTTCTATCACCAGATATGATTTTACCAAGATAATTCCTTTTTATCTATTTATTAGCTAATTCAGAAAAATGCAGGGCCGCCCGATACATGGGCCGTGGATCCACTAAGGATCTAACGGCCACAGATACACACACCTATTAAGTGCGATCAAAAGAAAGAAAAGGTCGATTCTAACCTTGTCACTACTGAAGGAGGTGAAGGGCAAAATGGTCAATTTGCGGTTCTTCTCTTCTTCTACCTCTCGTTTTCGTTGCTGTAGCAATGATGGTCAACCGCGAGGTTGACTTTGGGCTGTAGTGCTTCTTTTCTTGCACCGACGGTCCAGGGAGCTCCGCCTCCCCTCTTCAAACTCAAAGACACCTTCAATCGCTCACCAAGGACACACCAAGATCATCCCCCACTCGCCGGACTCTGACGATGATCTCCGAGATGCCGAGGGTGCAGGTCAACACGAACAGGGCAATTGTTCTCACCAACACACTCCTTGCTTCTTTCCACAGCGCTTGGGCTAGCATTTTGGGATGCTGGTTCCCTTCATATCCTTCCCCTATTTATAGGGTCGGGGCAAGGTCCTTCCCAGTTGGGTGTTTCTTGTATTGGCGAAGAAACTCCACCAAAAACGAGATGTTTCCCTTCGTTTTGCTTTCCCGAATATGATGGGAATAAAAGCTGGCTTCCATCTGCGCTGGATCTCAAGAAAATCAAAGAGGAAAATTCCTCTACAACCTGGTAGAGTCCAAGTCCGCTTGGGACTTAGGCGATGACCGTCGGATGTTGGATTAAGAACCAACAGACCTCGCTGCTCGCGATCATACAAAGGAAATATCTATTTTCTTTAATTCAGAATTAATTTCCAATTTGCAAATAACTTGCAAAAATGATTTCTCCCAAACCACAACTCCTATTTAGCTCAAAGTTTAAGGGAACGTTCCTTTTATTATTGCCTAGCTTTGTACACAATTTGGGAAACAAAAAGAAATGGATGAGAAGGCTTCCTTCTCTCCCAAGTTTTCTCATTAATTACTCCAAATTAATTTATATTCCTTTTTCCTTTGTGATTATCTTGTGATTTTGGGTCCCTTGGACCTCAAGAAATCCTAAAGGCATGGATTACCATATTGGGGAATATTAGTTTGCCTTTATCTTCTTTTATTTGTCAATTACTCACATTTCCCTTTTATTAATCAATTTCTTTTCCTTAATAATTCTCTTTTCTTTTCAATTGGGCTTAATGGCCAACAAAGCCCAAAATCAATCATGCAAGGCCATTTCACACGAAATCCTTCACAAAACAAAGAAAGGGATTTCATTTATCCATTAAAAGAGAAATACACTTTACATTTTGAAGAAATTGAGGTTATAACAAGTGGGGTCGAAAAAGCCTTTGTTTTGGCTTGTAAAGGTCTTTTTATAAAAATTCAATGAGAGAGAAAATACCTTATAGAAATTCATTTAATTCCAAAATTGTTGCCACCACTTCCCCCTTGGTTTCTTGCATGAAAAGGAAACTCTATCCCCACCGAGATCCCTTCCATTATCCATGAATTAAGGGAAAAGAAATTAAGCACCTTAACCCTTATAATAGTAATATCCATTTTTGAGTGGGAATTCTTTTTCTTATAATAAGGTGAGTGGAATTTTCACCTCCTTAGGATATTTCGTGGTCCTTGCAAAGCTCAAGGACTTCCACACACATATGAATCCAACCATTTTAATTTTGGTTGAAGGCCCTTTAATTAATACATTTATTTTTGCACTAAATTGAATTAGGGTTTCACTTAGGTTTAAATCTTGATTATTTTAATATCAAGGTTCTCTCTCCTCCAACTTAATTCAAATGAGGTGTCCCTCTCATATTATTTTCTCTACATGATGCCAAGAAACATTAGGGACCTTATTGAAGTGGTAATTTGCATATTGAACCTTAGGTTTTTGGGTAAATTGCACACTACACCAAAACTAGGTTTTAATGCACAAACATTGCTTTATCAACTCTTTCTTGGTACTCAAGCTTCCATAAGCCATACCACTACATAATTTTCACTCTCATGATGCTTCAACACTTGAGGAACATATTATCATGCACAATTTGCACTTAAACCCCTCAACTTGGGTAATTTGCACTTTAGTCCAAAACAAGCAAAACATTGATTTTGAAAATATTGAAAAAAGGACTAGAATTGCAACATAAGTTCCTCTTGAACCCTAATTGCTTTTCATAAGATAAGATTAAGCATATAATCATCTCTCTTAATCAAAATACCTAGGGTCAAAGCATAACCTAGGTCAGGGATGTTACAGGAACAGTCAACCAAGGGGATCTCTTCCTTATATGGTCCATGATCAACAAGCGACCGATTAATATAGGAATAATCCTAATTAGAAGGCTATCAGCTGCACTAGGCGGTGAAGTAAAGTGAAAATCTGATTTCTGTATGGGTGGTCAAATAACAATGATCGCCGATTATCTACTGGAAGAAGGGGAAGTTCAAAGATACAAAGAAATGGTGGGACAACAAAGCATTAACATAAAGTCCCTCGCCAGCATGGGAATCCTAGAACTAAAGGGGGAGAAATCATTCTTCAAGCATAAAAGATTAAAGAAGCCACTCCCCCTCCCCGAGTTGGCATTTTATGATGCCCATAAGCTGCGGCCGACTCTCGACGATGTCGAAAAAATGAGCTTTGGGACACTGCACACCAGCATACCGACAGAACCAGCACCCACAATAGGGGAAAGCGGTGTCCCAACACTAAAAATAAAGAAGAACCAAGAGCCGAGGAAGAAATTGGTGGTGGAGAAGAAGAAACTAGACACCACCATCAAGACTGCTGAGAAAGAGAAGGCCAGAGAATAATAGGTGGATGTAAGAGCTGTGGACCCCGCCTTTCCAAGGCCACAAGAGGAATCAATTGCAGTAGAGGAAGAGGCAAAAAAGAATGAGGCTACAAAAGAGGTGCCACAGCCCACCTGCATGCCAGAGGTAGAGCAAGAAGGACAAGGCTCCCAAGCCATACCTGATGCAGAAGAGGGCAAACCTCGGCCAGAAGCCCCATAGCCAGTAGATGTACCGGAGGCAGGGCCAGATAGATGAGGCTCCTAGGCCTTACTGGAGGCGAAAATAGAGAAATCAGGGGAGATGCCCCCACCGCCATCACCAAAGTAGTCAGTCGTGCTGAGTTCATCTACGACACACGTGGAAAAGCAGCTGCATCAGCAACAATGACAGACACCCTCTTTCGGGGGTGCTTTAGGTACAAGGTTTGATGCCATGTTGGAACACATGCATCAAACCAACATTATTAATGATAAAATCTATACTTCTTTGTCATCTCTAAAAATGCAGGTAAAAGAGCTAGATGACAGGACATCAGTACTCTCTGACTTCTTCCAAGAAGTTTTCAACAATCAATGGAGGATGATGGGGATGCTGACAAAAATGCAGGAGGAGATGACGATCCTGTGAAAAGCAGGGAAGGCCATACGTGTAGACAACGAGCAAATGCACCAAGAATATGAATAGGAAATGACTGCCCTAGAAGAAGAACAACAGGGAGTGTAAGAAGACCGCCGGATGCTCGAGCAGGAGCGTGCAGAACTCAAAGCCTGATGGGAGAAAAAGAAGATAAAGCGCCCTGCCAGCCCCACATGCTCCCTGGCCAGCCCCTCCAGCCACGACGACAACGTGGGCGGACCAAGCGCAGGGGCCGTCACACTAGGAGCCGGTGCAATGAAGAATGGGATCACAAGAAAGAAGCCTTCTCCCGTGTTTGAGCACCAAGGAACCCAACCAATGGGAAGGTCAAGCCCCCAAAATGAGAAGCATATAACACAATCAAGGGGGTTTGACCTCAAGTATGATCCAGAGGAGGTGATGGATGAAACTGCCGAGGCGGCACGTCACCTCTCCCCTCCAGCACACACTTTGACCATAGAAGAGTAGATAGCAGCTGCCCATTGGGAGGAGGTGGTCACAGAGCTTAGCTCAGTCAGAGAAGAAGAGATAGATAGGATGATAGATGAGCTGGGAGCTGGGCTTGACGAACCTAATGACTTCCTCCTCTTCCCACCTCATGAAGAGCACCACGACTACATCTACGATGGGAAGATGGAGGCCACTCTAAAAATGATGGCAGAAGACAAGTTAGGACATGCCTCTGAGGAGAGTCACTCTAAGGATAATGCTGCTGTAGAAGCCTCCTTAGAGGAAGCTGGACAAATAGCCATGCTGAAATCTACGAATAAAGCTACTGAGCAGGTGGTAAGAGCTATGTTGACATTATGAGAAGCCTCAGCACCGATTGCACCAGAGGCAACGTATGAGGATGAGGATGGCAGGCTAGCAACCTTTTTCACAGGCGAGCCTGCCAAGAAGAGACAAGATGAAGACAGTATAGAGATACCTATAACAACTCCTCCTCTGCCATGCAAGATGAAGGACATGGGCATGATAGTTGTGTTGCGGATATCTTGTAGAGATGTCCATGTCCTGGCAGATGTCCTCGACGACGATCTACCCGGGTCAGATATACTGTACATCAACAAGGGTAGACGTCTGTCCAGAGATGACGTTCGAAGGGTTTTCCTAGAAAAGACGCAAGTACACAAAAGAATGTCCAAGGTACTTTGCGCCACCCTCGTGGAAGAGTTCCTACATCTAGACAAGCCACAACCAATTTTCAACGACACCACACATCTGGTCGGGCTATTATACAAAGAAGATTACATGGAAGCAGAAGTGCTGGAACTACAAGCGGCGATCCAGAGAAAAAATATGAAGATCATGGTGCTGCCCATCAGGAATGAAAAACATTGGGCACTCATAGTCATTGATCTAAATGAACGAAAGACAATAGTGCTCAACTGTTGCACAACTGAAATGGACAACACCTTCTTAATATATAAGAGGAAGGATGCTAGGGATGCATTAAAGATTCTGATATGCCTCCAACGAGCCATCAAAGAGGTGAGCACAAGGTTTCAAGGATCCTGGAAGCTATTCTCCATCAACAAGAAGGTTCCCCAGGAGGCAGCTGGTTCGGGGGATTGCGCCTTCATCATTTTGCGCATGATGGAAGCCATCAACAAGGGCATCCCCTTGGAAGATCTGATTATGGAAGACCTGCATGGACTAAGGGGCATGTATGTCATGGAGGTCATCTACGATCACCGGTTCTTCAAGGATCTGGTGATGGATGCAGATACCATGCCCCGTAGGCTCCACATGGACATCCCTCTACCTAAGAAGATATCTTGGAGGGAACGACTCAAGACCATGTGGTTCGACCCGTCTGAACTGGATAGAGCTATAACTTAGAAAGTGGACTGGGCTGCAGAGACTGAAGAAGCTATGAAGCAAGTAGAAGAAGAACACAACCTTCAGTAACATATGCTCCTAAAGTTCCTCCTGTGGAAGAACAGCCCGCAGAAGCAGAATCAGATGAAGACCTGGGGAAAGATGGACCAGATGGGCTGGCAGGAGAAATCGTGCCTTCTTTCGAGAACTTCGATATATGGAGTTGCTTCAGTCTGTCGATGGAAGAACTCAAAATAATTATGAATTCTCTAAAAGAAGACAATTCACCGGGAGATGTCATCTTCGAATGAGATGGCATCTGCGTACTAAAGGATGACCTCTGAGAAATGTTGAAAACTGGAGGGTACCTCTCTGTGAACACGATGTCAGCCTACCAGGCATTATCAGGGGACTCAATGCCAAACTCACACATGACATATTTCCTACTGGTAGATGACATCCTCAAGGATAAGAAGATGGGAGAACTAGAACATCTACAACGACGGCTTCAAGCGACCATGCCTGAGCACATTTTCTAGCTGATTGTTCATGACAACCACTGGACCTTGCTGCATGTCAACCTGTTGAAAAGGACTATAGTTCTGTATAATAGCTCTAAAGTAGCCTTCTTACTCAAGAAAATGACTAACATGATGACAACAAAGTCTCCTACTGAAGAAAAGGTGAATACCTACGCTGAAGCCATCATCGAGATGATGCAACAACACTACAAAGTGTACACAATGACAAAAGGCAAGGACTTCAAGAAAACTCAATATTTCCACAGAAGCCCTCAACAGATACCCCTATCCAATGACTGCGGGTTCTTCTGCCTGTCGTGGATGATAGCTATCGCAATTACCGGCCTCAAGGTGGAGAACATGCAGTACGAGAAATATCACGCACTTAGAGGTATCTATGTCGGCATGCTCCTGGAGTCCAAGTGGGCCTTCCCCGCCAAATAAACAAACAAAGAAGGCTCATTTATACTTCTTACTCAAATTTTGGTGCCCAGATATGGGGTGCAAGACAAGTTTGGGGGAGGAGTCATAAATGGGCCACAGAGGTACTGGTGCTTCCCTTTTTCAATTATTCCCTTTTCATTTCACTTTCCCTTTTATTACACCATCAAAAATTTTAAAAATTTGAAAAATTTTGTTACAACTAACCTTTGAGAAGCTCGCTTTACCTCACTAAAAATTTCTTAATATAGTGTTCCAGCCCTCAGAGAGAGAAAAATATGAGCACCATACACAAGAAAGCATGGGTAAAACAACAATCATAGCAACACTGCTATATCTCATTCTTGCAATAAGACATTGTAAATGTAACACCTTAACTCATGAAACCACTGTAGACTAGAGAACCTCAGTCATACTCCTAAACAACCATCCCCACCTGATGCTTGCATCCAAAAAATCCTAGTCTCTAAAGATAGGAAAAGGCTGCCATGTTCAAGGAAAATATCCAAAAGAGGCTTGGCCGCCCAGAAAACCAACCAAAACCCTCAACCCAAGCCTGAAAGGAGAGATAAAAAGCCAAAAATCAAACAAAATAAAGAAAAGAAAATGAGTGATGTTCCCTAAAAGATGCCAAAAGTTCCTTCCCGACCGATACATTACTGCACTCATGAATGCAGATATGTCACACCCGTAAGAGGAAATTGGAAGCCAAGCTTACACACCTCCAATCCTGAATGGAACTTCACATACCACTTGATTTAAAGTCAGAAGCCCAAAAAGGGCAACATTGTTCTTACGACAGTTGTGGGTGAGGAGTTCAAGGGGAAGAGGAAACACCTAAAAGCATCAAGCCTACCTATACACATTAGCGTAGGGGCCACAAAAAATAAAGAATAGGTGTGAAGGCTACCTTTCGAAAAGATGATACATTAGTATGGATGTTATCTAAGGGAGGGGTGATTAGTTGAGAAGGATAAACCTTTTACAATAGAAGGTTATGACAATTAAAATGAGGTTATGCAACTCCAGTTAAAAAGGGGAAGTTTGAGACCTAAGGGATTGAATACATACAACAACAACCTTGATGAAAGGATGAGATATTTTCAATCGTGCTATTATTTTGTCTTTTAAGCTTGTTCATTCTTTCTCTCTCTGAGTTCTCGGACCTACACTTAGCCTGAGGACAGGCTTGATTCTAAGTTTGGGGGAGTTGATAACACCTTATTTTACTTACTTTCGGTATATATTTTACACCAATTTTAGTATCACTTTAGCTAACTTTTTGCATAACTTCTCTATATTTTGACTAAAGATTTGTTTAATGATTTTAGGAACTAACACAACTTGGGTCGCAATCTTTGAACATCACGACCGTGGTTGTTCAAAAAGACCACAACTGCAATCATCAGAGACTGCGACCACGATCATCAGAGACCGCAACCGCGATCATCAGAGACCACGACCTCGATCATCAGAGACCGCGAACAAAATTCTTCTCCTCAGCACCCAAAGTTTGCATTGCCTCAATGCCACGACCGCAATGATCTAAAAAATTATGACCATGATTATTCCAGAGGCCGCAACCAAGGCAATCCAAAGAATCGTGACCACGATTATTTGAGCCCCATGACCAAGCTGGATCGTGACCGAAGAAGAATAAGGTGGAGATTATGATCGTGGTCTTGCCCTCACTTAATAGAAAAACTGCGACTGCAGTTCTAAGTCGGTGGAAGGCACATATAAATAGCACCCCCACCTATCTTGTGAAGGAGAGAGATCGGACAGACCAGATCCCAAGGCCACGAAGTGCTGCTGCATTTCAGACTCATCTCCGAACATCCATCCATCAGTCTTGGATCTCCTGGAGTGAAAGCCGAGGAGAGAGAAGACTTTTGTCTGCCCCTTTCTTTGACAGGAGAAGGCCATCCATGCAGTAGATCCGGATCTAAAGAAGTAGTGTGTAGTATCACATTCTTCCCTTCTAGATCTACCACTTCCTCCCACTATATCTTTTCCCCTCTTCGTGAACCTCATGGATCTATTTTTATGTAGCACCATCATGTTGTCCGCAAGCATGAGCGGCTAACACCTTAACTTGGGTTGGGAGTAGCCACTAAGGCTCTCCCAACATGTATATTGTCTCTTTCTTTTGAATATACATACTCTTATCAAGATTATCTCCATGCACCTATTTTTAATGCTTCACTTGTATGCTTAGCTACCATCTTGTGATGTTTGATTGTTGATATCTCGAGAGAGTAATATCACTTTTATCCCATGTCATGGAGTGGTATGAATGCACGAGAGTGTTGGAATGCTAAATATTTAACCAGTTGTTTTGCTGCGAGGTTTTTGAGTTGTCATCTTGAGAGAGAGACTTTTTTTAGACTTAGATGTATCCTCATCTCGAGAGAGAGTGGAATAGGCAGTTGAATGGTTTCTTGTAATCTTGATATAGTATGCAAGAGAGAGAGATAGTTTTACATGTTGGTGAGGTGCTTTAGTTGGTGAGCCCCAATCGGGTTTTCCCCATATTCTTGTTTATCGTTCCTTCCCTTTTCCCTTTTTTTGTTTTGCTGTTCTCGTTCTTATGATACCGTTATTTAGTGAACATCTCTTTGCACTGCTTTTTGGCTGGAGTATAAGAGTGTTGATTCCGCATTCTTAACACGACCAACCTTGTCCCTGTGTTTGACCCCGATCACTACATCGGACCCCGTTTATCATTGTGGGGGCCTAAGAGTCGGGTTATCTCTTTAAAAGTCTGACTATTGTAATCCACGCCCTTTGGACGTGTGATTTAGGCCGGTCAGTCTCCAACGGTCATGGAGTATTAACGGTTTGGGGATGCAAATGGTCTTGAAGACCGAATGGTTTGAAACGGTCTCTACTCCAACCAGTCTTCACTTCCAAATGATCTTCGACTCCAAACGGTTTTGCTCTGATCGGTCTTGATGGTCTACTAGTCTTGGCATCCAAATGGTCTCGTGGGTGGCTGGGCTAACGATCTTGAGACCGTGCACTGCCAACCAGTCTTGAGGATCTTCTATCATCAAACACTCTTGTGCCTCTCGTCCAAACGGTCTTCGGCTGCTCACGGTCCCTAGCCTTCACGGTCTTGAAGACCGTTAGGGCTCGTGCAGTCTCGAGACTGTTCATAGCCCATGCAGTCACAAGACCGCTATTGGTCCTGGTTGCGAGGGTGCAGGTCTAGGCAGAGGCAGTGCTGCTGTCAATGGCGGCATGGATGCAGTGGCGCCAATGACGGGGTCACGAGATAGTGATAACGGTGGTTGTGGAGAAGTGCAGAGTTGCTGAGGAAGTGGGTTGCATGTGGTGGTGAGGAAGCAAGAGGACAGAAAGACAGAGGAGCATCGAGCAGGTGTTGTGGAGATCCAACCAGTCTTGAGGTGGGCGACTGCCCATACAGTCTTGAGACCGTGAGGCTTCACGCGGTCTTGAGACTGTATGGAAGGGGAAAGCCATAAGGAGAGAACGATAGGAGGGGAAAGAGTGGGGAGGTGAATGAGGGGCGTTGATCCAAGATCCTGTGGTGAGTGGAAAGCCCAAGATCGAATTAGGTGAAATCGAATGGATCAAGATCGATTGAGCAGACCGAATGGGCAAACCATTTGGTCAAGACTGTTTGGTCATGATCGTTATAGGAGACCAATTGGCTGAAATCGCATGCTCATGATCGAATGTGCTGGATGTACATGATCTGCATGAAAATCATATAAAACTAGTTAATAACTTGAGAATCTGATCAAACAAGAAAAATTGCACATTGTAAGATTTAAGGAGATGAAAATGAATGTATTTAGTCAAATTGGGCCCAAAATGGCGACTGAAAATCATGATGAATTTGGATTCATAAGAATACCCCAAACTTAAACGTTGCTCATCCTCGAGTAACATAAAAATCTAAAATAGTCGTCATATTAATGAATTCAATTCGTGTGACTGCCTCATCTTCATATCACAATTTGTTTCCTTTCTGCATAGTATGACTAAGCATCTCAACTTCCTGAGACCACAAAACACATCTTACAATATCTTCGTTCCTAAGTTTGTTTTCCAACATCACTTCCTCCTCACTTTTTCCAACAACAAGCAATTCTAAGAGTTTTGTAAGAGTCTAGAGATACCCGCAAAACAACAAGTGTGCATCTGATCTGACACTGGTGTATTTCAGGATGGTGGAGACATTCATTGTGCCTTTATGTGGAAAAGGGAGTGAATGGTGGTATAGAAGGAAGAAATAAATCTCTCCTCTATTTGACTTGAGATTTTTATTTTATGATTGCAATTTCATTGATTGCTTTTTTTGTGTGAATCTCTCCTCTATTTGACTCGAGATTGCATTTTCTTTTTGTGTGACATTGGCATCTTTTCTTGGTGGTACGCCCCTATTAATTTGCGAGGGGTATGGAAGAAGAAGATATAGAGGGAGGTGGTGTGCCACCCCGAACTTAGGGTTTGGCACTATTTTGGCTATTTTTGTTTCTTTTTTATGGACAGAGGGGTACGAAGATGATAGAAGAAGTGTAGAAGAGAGTTCAGATCAGAATGCAACTTGATTTACAATTCAGTGCACCAGGTGGTTCTCTTTATCGTACTCTGCTCAAATAATAATTTGATGAGGATCCAGTGGAGATTCCATGTTATTGTTCCACTTGTCAGTTATGAAGCATGACGTGTTTGATCTCTATCAGTTCGACAGACACTTGCCATTTTTGCAGAAGTATCATGATGTTAGGATTCATGAGCTTCACAAGGTGATTTCAATCAATAGGCTACTTTTTAGAAAATGACCATTTTGAGGATCTTCTTCAAATAAGGGTGCAAAGAAAAGCATGGAGAGAAAAACTAGCTATCTAGTTAATGTCTAATATTGAAACGAAAAGTGTCAAAACTTCATCAATTTTCTGTTCAATTTCTTTGAAAACATAAAAAAATTGAAAATTTTGATCAAAATTGCAACGATGAAATATTAAGTCTGAAATGGATGGGTGTGGGTGGAAAGTAAAATACGTACCACCCACCCTGCACCCCGAACTTAAATATTTGCTCGTCCCAAGCAAACTCTAGATCCAAGATGGAGGGGAAAATTCATGCTGGTTGGACCAACAGATGTGGTTGTGTTCCAATCATCGTGTATCCTCCATCTGAAAATCTCAAAAATAAGGATTAATTAGAACTCAAGTTAGCATCTTGCGATGTGATTTTTTTATTTAGTGCAAAATTGTCTGCGATTTTAAAAAAAATTAAGGAAAATTTCGAAATTTAAAAATGAAGTTATTGATTGGGTTTCTCCCGACAAGCGCCTTTGTTTTACGTCGATGACTCGACGTGAGTCCTTCAATTTTCTGGAGGATACATTGGATTGGTAAGATCCATCATTGCTTCGATGCCTATGCCGGCTGAGGTGAAATATCTCTTCAAGCATTGGTTGTTAGCCACAAATTCTCCTGATTATTTGCTCCATAAAATGAAAGCACCATGCAGGTAGATGCTCTTGACAATGTAAGGTCCAGACCAGTGAGAATGGAGTTTCCCTGGGAATAGCCTCAGTCTTGAGTTGAATAGTAGAACTTGGTCTCCCACTTGAATGTCCTTTCTTTTCAGATGACCATCGTTCCAAAGTTTGGTGCATTTTTTGTAGATTCGTACATTCTCATAAGCTGTCATTCGAAGTTCTTCCAGCTCTTGAAGTTGCGGAATCCTGGCTTCACCTACTTTCTTCATGTCAAAATTTAGTTGTTTGATTGCCCACCATGCTTTAATTTATGTTCGAGTTCTATAGGTAGGTGGCATGAATTTCCATAGATAAAATGAAATGGTGTAGTTCCAAAAGGAGACTTAAAAGCACCTACAAGGCATCATTGATTTTCATTGACCAATCTTTTCGGCTGGGACCTACTATCTTTTCCAAGATAGCCTTGAGTTGACAGTTAGAGACCTCTAACTGCCCACATGTATGGGGATGGTAGGGTGAGGCTACCTTGTGTGTTACACCATATTTCCTCAGCAAGGCTTCAAAACTTCTTTCTAGAAAATGAGAGCCTCCGTCAGATATCACAGTTTGTGGGACTCCAAAATGGGGAAAAATAATATCTTTGAACATCTTGATATCTAGTTTGGCATCGCTAGTTACAGTTGATATGGCTTCTACCCATTTTGATACGTAATCCACTGCGACTAGGATGTAGGAAAATCCATGTGAAGGTGGGAATGGACCCATGTAGTCCACACCCCAAACATCAAAAATCTCGACTTCTTGCCATAGTTTAAGTGGCATCTCATCTCTTTTTGTAATGTTACCCGTTCCCTGACATTTGTCACATGATAGAACAAAGTTGTAGGAATCTTTGGATATGGTCGGCCAAAAGAAACCACATTGCAAAACTTTCAAGGCAGTTTTCTTAGAACTCATATGGCCTCCAACTGGGCATGAGTGACATTGCTCTAATATGAGTTGGGCTTCCTCCTCAGTGATACAACGTCTATAAAGACCATCATCACAGAGTTTGAACATGAACGGCTCATCCCAGTGATACTGTTTCACATCGTGCACGCATTTCTTTAGTGCATTCCCGGTGCATTTAGGATGGATGACACCAGCGGCAAGGTAGTTCACATAGTCTGAGTACCATGGGGAAACTTCTGAGACTTTCATAAGCTGGTCATCCAGAAGGGAGTCATTAATCGGGATCTTCTCAGTTTCCAGAGTGTGAATACGACTAAGATGGTCTGCCACAACGTTCTATGTACCTTTCTTATCTCTTATTTACAAAGAAAATTCTTGCAAGAGGAGAATCCATCTAATCAACCTAGGCTTAGCATCTTTCTTTGCCAGGAGGTAACAAATAGCAGCATGATCCGTATAGACAATGACTTTTGAACCAATGAGATAGGATATGAACTTGTCAAAGGCATACACGATTGCAAGGAGTTCCTTTTCAGTAGTCGCGTAGTTCCTATGAGCTTCATCGAGGGTCTTAGATGCATAGTAGATTACATATTGTTTCTCATCTATAAATTGGCCTAAGACAACACCTGCAGCATAATCACTGTCATCACACATAATTTCAAATGGGTGATCCCAATCGGGAGCTCTGATGATGGGTCTTGTTGTAAGGGCATGCTTCTGGTTATTGAAACTCTTGACACATTCTTCGTTAAAATGGAAATCAACATCCTTTAGCAACAAATTCATCATCGGCTTGGTTATCTTGGAGAAATCCTTTATAATCTGTCTGTAAAACCTTACATGACTGAGGAAAGCATGAACTTCTCTTACATTTTTCGGGATAGCGAGTTTGGAAATCACTTTGATTTTTGCTCTGTCTACTTTGATCCCTCTACTGCTGACTCTATGGCCAAGGACAATGCCTTCCTTTACTATGAAGTGACTTTCTCCCAATTTAACACAAGATGTACTTCTTCACACCATTTAAGGACAAGGGAGAGGATCTTCAGACATGAGTCGTATGAATCTCCATATACGGAAAAATCATCCATAAAAACTTCCATTATAGTTTTAGTGAGGCCAGCGAAAACAACCGCCATGCAACGTTGGAAAGTTGTAGGCACATTGTAGAGATCGAATGACATCCTTCTAAAGGCATATGTTCCAAACAGGCAATTAAAAGTTGTTTTCTCTTGGTCATCTGGATGTATAGGTGTTTGATAGAACCTAGAGTATCCATTGAGATAATAGAAACACTCTTGGTGGGCCAACCTTTCTAAGACTTGATCAAGAAAAGGCATCAGGAAGTGATCCTTTCGGGTTGCCTTATTCAACTTCCTGTAATCTATACACATCCTCCACCCGATGACTGTTCGAGTGGGGATGAGTTCATTGTATTCATGCCGTATCACAATAGTTCCACCTTTCTTTGGGACAACATGCCCGAGACTCACCCATGGTGAGTTAGATATCGGATAAATGATTCTAGTAGTAAGCAGTTTAATGACTTCTAAACGAAGTACTTCCTTCATGTTTGGATTTAGCTTTCTTTGATGTTCAATGGTTGGCTTGTGATCTTCCATCATGGGGATTTTTTGCATGCAAAGCGCCTGACTCACCCCGGTGAGATCATTCATCTTGTAGCCTGTGGCCTTTCTTCTTTCCTTTAATTCTGTCAAGAGTTTATCTTCTTGTTCTGCCGCTAGATCAACATTTATGATGACTGGGCAGACTTTTAGGCCATCTAGAAACACATATTTCAATCCTTCGGGTAGGGGCTTCATTTCAGGAGCTTGTGATTTCTCACATGTTTCTTTAGGAACATCCGTAGCTTTGAGTTCCTCAATTTTGGTTTCAAGATCTTCTGCAACAGTATCTAGGTGGAGAACACAACTTTTCACATGTTCGTCAACTGAACTTTCTACATTCAGATTAGTAAAGGCCATTCCTAAGGGATGTTCTTGTTCATAATCTTCTTGCATGAGAAGTGACATATGCTCAATGCACTCAATCAAGTAAACTTCTTTTTGCATGCTTGGTCTTTGCATGCTTTCAAAAACTTTAAACTTGAAAGTTTCTTTACCTAGTCTGAGCAGTAAGGTTCCTACTTCAACATCAATTAGAACTCTTTTAGTGGTGAGGAAAGGACATCCAAAGATGAGAGGGTATCTAGTGTCCTCCTTTATATCCATGATGACAAAGTCACAAGGAACATATTAATCTTTGCCTACCTTGACAGGGACATCCTCTATGATTCCTAGGGGTAGAGTCACAGTGTTATCTACAAGTTGTATGGTCATGCCAATTGGGAGAAGTTCAGCAAACCCTAGCCTCTTGCAAAGGCTGTGTGGCATGATGGAAATGCTAGCACCGAGATTGGCCAATCCTTTCTTACATGAAGAATCACCGATATGGTAAGAGATTCCAAAAGATCCTGGATCTTTCTGTTTCTTTGGCATCTTACTCTGGATGCTGTCTAAAGTGGTAGTAGACAACTTGACTGTCTCGTACTCTTTAGTTATATATTTCCTTGTGAGAAGTGACTTAAAGTACTTCATCCAGGCTGGTATCTTAGCCAGCGCATCCAAAAAGGGTATATCGACATGAAGCTTTTTCATGGCTTCCTTGAACTTTTTGAAATGAGTATCAAGCTTGGTTTGCCTCAAATGAGCTGGGAAAGGTATACGAGGCTTGTACACTAGCACGTTTGGCTCAGATGTTTCTTTAGTTTCTTTAACGATAGGTTCTTCAGAACTCACCTTGTCTATTTTATCAGGAGTTACTGCCCTTTTTTGTTGAGACTCAGATGTTGTAGAGTCTTGGACAACCATAGAGTAACCCTCGTTAGAAATAACCACAGTTGTCTCGACAGGCGGATCAGAATAATCTTTTCCAGACCTGGTGGCGGCAGCCTTTAGTTGCTCATGGTGCTTAGGGTTGTTTTCCGGTTGGCCAACAAAGGCTCCAGTAGGTGGCTTCATGCTAGCTACAAGTTGAGCTAGTTGAGATTCAATAGCCTTTTGATGGGCTTGCTAGTTAGCTATCATAGACTGATGTGACTGTAGCATCTTTTCAATGGATGTTAGCTTGTCATCAGATGAGGTGGGGCTGGCTTGTTGCCCTTGTTATTGGTTCTGGTAAGGGACTTGGTTGGGATTCTTGAACTGAGAATTGTTCTAATAATTGTTGAAATTCCTATTCAGAAAGTTACCCCTAAAGTTCCCTTGATTCCGAAATTTTGTTGTTGGTTACACTGGAATCCTGGTGGTCCTCGTTACTGATTATTTGAACCAAGTTGTCACGAGTTTTCTGCTCCTGAAGGGTTTCCATATTGAAAGCCAAGATAGTTCCTATTTTGATTCAGATTGTAATATCCTTGACCAGGGTTGGTGTTGACAACATTAAGATTTTCCATTTGACCATTATCTCGTTGGCCATAAACGTTGCTTAGAACAACATCATAGAAAATGTTGCAGGCTAGCGTAGAATGATCAATACCTTTGCATGCTTCACAGAATAGTGAAGCTGACTTGATCTGTTCTTGTTGTTGAGGGGGTGAACGTCCCCTACCAAATGCAGCAAGAGATGATTTGATATGGTCTTGCTTGGCAACTAAGAGTTTGAGGGTCTCAACGATAGAATTGTATTCAAGAATGGCTTCAACCATAGCCACCTTCAATACTCCTTTTCCTACTGACTGATGTGGCTTTTATTATCGCACTAACAAACTCACTTAGGGTTGAAGTCCCTAAGTTTTTTTTTACCAAAACAATGTGCAATAATACCACCCGCAAGCGGATGGGTCTTATCACAGTATAGTTGAGGATCGAATCCCAAGGGACAACATTTTTAATAATCTTCTTTCTAGTCGAATCTAGTCGAATCAAGACTAATCTTTAGAACAAGGGTGGTTGATTTGAGTTAATTAACTAAATGCGAGGAAAGTAAAAGATCAGGATTAAAAGTTGATTAAAGATTAATGATGGAAATTGCTGGAATGGTCCTGAGTTTCACCACCACTACACATGCAATCACATCCAAACATCAAACATCTAGGCAAGATATAAACATTCAAATAGATCTGCTGCAGAACCCCCCGTACGGGCGTCAGGTCCGCATAAGCATCACCTTAGGTAGCAGATGTCTCGTCACCATCCAGATCACATACTTACAGCTCCGATGATACAGAGATCCAAATGAAGTTGTGGGCCCCATATACGGGCGTCAGGCACACAGAAGCATCACCATGGGCTAGATGGCTCGTCACCACACAGATCATACACTTGCGACCTCAAGGAATCCCATTCTATTTCTAGTTTGGGAGTCAACCGCGTTAATCGACATCTAAAACCTACGCATGGAAGTTCTCGCAACATAGGAAACGAACAAGATATATTCAAGCAGGTGATCAATCCACAAGCACTCATCGACAATTAACAATGAAATGAAAGATTATATACATGCCATGGAATGTTTAACAGTGAGATATGAAAGCATGGGCAGCGGGGCTAGTCCCCGCACCCCAGCAAAAGTAAACTACTCGCTCATGGTGAGAGAAACAAGAATAACATGAGAGAGAGGTTTTCGCCATGAGCATGGTGAAGAAGATGATCGCTTCTCGGTGGAGAAATGGTCTTTTACACGACGTTGGGGCAGATCTAGACGAAGAGAGAAGAACACCACGACAGATGGGGCAGATCTTCTCTCTCCACCTTCTTCCTCTTCTTGTTGTCCTCGCTCGCAGCAAAAGGAGCAGCTTGTGGATGAGATGGCGGTGTAGAAGTGGCGTAAACGCAGTAGATCTAGACCCAGATCTAGATCAAGATCCTGATCTGAATGAGGTGGCTTGCAGATCTGGGTCTTCACTCCAGATCTGGGTGAATGGGCCGTAAAACCACCACGGGGGCAGGTTCTTGGCTATGGAGATCGTCTCCTTAGGCCCAGGACAGTCCTGCAGCCTAATGACGTCTGAGATGATGATTTGACTAACTTGAGTCGTTTTCTATTTATAGGCAGGCTGGAGTCGTGGTTGCGACACTTGTCGTGGTCGCGGCGTTTTCCTATCACAGACCGCGGTCACGACAAATTGCTAGCAGGACGTGGCTTCATTTTGCCGCGGTCGCGGCTTTTGTTTGGCCGCGGGTGTTGTTGTTCTGTGTGAGGCAGCTATGAGCGTCGCTGCTCAGTTGGTCATTGTGAAGGCTTGTGGGTGAGAGCAGAGGGAAGAGAGAGACCAGAGGGAGGTTGCGATAAGCTGGAATCGTAGTCGTGATCCAGGAACCATGGTCATGATCCTCGGTGTCGCGGGACGTTATGCGTTGCTCATGGTTGGTGATTAGGAGGAAGATGTAGAGGGTCGATGTGTTGTGGAGGTGGTCTCTTATGTTGAGAAGTGTAGGTTTCAAACTTGCTCTGGGTGATGAAGGCAGAAGCGGAAGGTGTCGGTTGGTGGGGGGGCTGCGGTTACATGGCTACAAATGCGGTCACGGCTGTGCGATGCACGGTCACGATTGCAGAGAGGATGAGAGCAGGTTGACACCGTGAGTGGATTACAGATGTTTGGAGGAGCAAAGCCGAGGCCATGGAGGCGGGTCCTGATTTATAGACATCGCGGTGGCGGCTCCATAAGAGCTTGATCGAGATCTTGTGAGGGGCAGGCCGCGGGCGGGAGAATAGGTCGTGGCTTTGAGATGAAGGAGAACACCGCGGTCGCGGCTACTTGGATGCGGTCGTGGGAGTCAGACGCCGCGGTCGCGGGTATTGCCGCGGTCGTGGGTATTTCCGCGGGCATGAGCTGCGGGTCAGGCTTCGATAACTGGAGTCGCGGTCGCGGCTCAGTTGCAGGTCGCGGTCTTCATGTTGCCGCGGTCGCGGTCTTCATGTTGCTGCGGTCGTGGGGCGTTACTGGCTCGGTCACCTTTGCTGCAGGTCGCGGGTATGAGGCTAGGCTGCTGTGGAGGTCGTGATCACAGAAGATTGCGGGCACTACTTTGCTGCAAGTCGCGGCACTTGAGTTGAGAACTTGTGACCGCATCATAGCAGAGCCAGGTCATGATGATGATGGAGGAACCGTGGACAGGTGGCAGGGGAAGATCACGATCAGGCTGCCCATTACCAGGATCGCGGTTAGGGATGGTTGGGATGCGATCTATGAAGATGAAGGTGGGCCCAGCGACTGTTGCTGTGGGGTGAGCGAATAAAGGAGAAGAAGGGGGGGGGGGCGCTCGCTGCTGATCAGAACAAAAGGAAAGCCCAAAAGAAAATGATATGGGCTTAGGAGATAAGGCCCGTAGCTCAAAATGACCTGTGTAAGGGTGCAAAAATTCAATAAAAATAGAAGAAAAATCAATTAAGCCAATATAAGTTGCATATGAAAAGATGAGGCCAAACAAAAGCTCAATGAAGCATTTAAGCCAAGGCAAAGCACAAATTAGAAGATAAAGCCAATAAATGCACAAATGCAACCAAAACTGGGCTAGACGAGATGATTGAATCAAGATGAATATGCAAATAAGTAAATATGGCCAAAGAAAGCTCAAAAAAGCAGTTAAACTAAGTCATCTCGCATATAAGCAGATAGAGCTAGTAAAAGTGATTAATCAGGGCAAAACAGGACCAAACGAGGCAATTAGACTCAGATGAATATGCATTCATCAAAATACCCCAAACTTAAACGTTGCTCGTCCTCGAGTAACAAAAAATCTAAAACAGTCGCCAAATGAATACTTTCAACTCGCACGATTGCCTCATCTTCACATCACGATTGTTTCTTTTCTGCTCGGTATGACTAGGTGTCTCAATATCCTGAGATCACAGAACACATCTTTCCATATCTTCGTACCTGAGTTTGCTTCCCAATATCACTTCCTCTCTACTTTTCCAAAATCAAGCATGTCAGAGAGTTTCGTAAGAGTCCAGAGATACCCACAGAACAACAAGTGTGCACCTGATCTGACACTGGTATTTTTAGGATGTTGGTGAGCGTAGGCATTCATTGTGCCAGTAGGTGGAAAAGGGAGTGAAGGGTGGTATGGATGGAAGAAATAAATCTCTCCTCTATTCGACTCGAGATTTTTATTATATGATTTGCAATTTCATTGATTGCATTTTTTTGTGTGTGCGAATCTCTCCTCTATTCGACTCGAGATTGCATTTCTTTTTATGTGTGCTTAGGCATCTTTTCTTGGTGATACGCCCCTATTTCGTAGTGAGAGGTATGGAAGAAGCATAAAGAGAGAGGGTGTGCCACCCCGAACTAAGGGTTTGACACTATATTGGCTATTGTTTGTTTTTGATGAACGGAGGGGTAAGAAGATGATGGAAGAAGTGTAGAAAAGAGTTCAGATCAGAGTGCAACTTGATTTACAATTCAGTGCACCGGGTCATTCTCCTTGTCATACTCCGCTCAAATAATGACTTGATGAGGTTCAGGTGGAGATTCCACGCTATTGTTCCACTAGTCAGATAGGAGGCACAACGTGTTTGATCCCTCTCAGTTCGACAGATACTTGTCATATCTATAGATCATGATGTTAGGATTCATAAGCTTCACATGGTGATTTCTAATCATTGGCTAGTTTTAGAAATTGTTCTCCTTGAGGCTTCGCTCCGAATAAGGAGGGTATAATGATTCAAAACTTCATGGGGAAAAGGGATAGCCGGCTAGGTAATGGCTTTGATTGAAACAAAAGCATCACAACTTCATCAAGTTTCTATACAAATTGCTATGAAAACTTTTGAAAATTTTGAAAAATTTGCTCAAAATTGTGACAAAATTTCAACGATGAGATCTTGAGTCTGAAATGGATAGGAGAGGGTGGAAAGTAAGGTACGTACCACCCACCCTCCACCCCGAACTTAGAAATTTTCTCGTCCCGAGCAAACTCTAAATTCGATATGGAGGGGTAAACTCGTGCCGGTTGGTCCACTAGATGTGGTTGCATTCCTTTCGGTGACACGTCCTCCATCTAAAATCTCAAAAAATGGAAACTATCAGAACTTAAGACTGCATCTTGCGATGCATCGTCTACCAGGTGCAAAATTTTCTAAAAACAAAACTAAAAGTAAAAGCTAAGTTAAAGACCGGGTTGCCTCCCGACAAGCGCCTATGTTTTACGTCGATGGCTCGACGTGATTTCTTCAGTTTTTGGGTAGATATGTCAGTTTGGATAGATTCATCAATTCCTCAATGCTGGTATCGGCTGTGGTGAAATATCTCTTCAAGCGTTGTCCATTTGCCACAAAATCACCTGACTTCTCATTCCATAAGGTAAATGCACCATGTGGGTAGATGCTCTTGACAATGTATGGTCCAGACCATCGAGAGCAGAGTTTCCCTGGGAATAACCTCAGTCTCGAGTTGAATAGCAGGACTTGGTCTCCCACTTGAATGTCCTTTCTCTTCAGATGACCATCATGCCAAAGTTTCATGCGTTCCTTGTAGATTCGTGCATTCTCATAAGCTGTCATTCGGAGTTCATCCAACTCTTGTAGTTGTAGAATCCTGGCTTCGCCTGCTTTCTTCATGTCAAAATTCAACTGTTTGATTGCCCACCATGCTTTATGTTCTAGTTCCACGGGCAGGTGACATGATTTTACATAGATAAGTCTGAAGGGTGTTGTTCCAAGAGGAGTTTTGAATGGGGTTCGGTAGGCCCATAAAGCATCATTGATTTTCACTGATCAATCCTTTTGGTTGCGTCCTATTGTCTTTTCCAAGATAGCTTTGAGTTGACAGTTTGAAACCTCTACCTGTCCACTTGTTTGTGGGTGGTAGGGGGAAGCTACTTTGTGTGTTACACCATATCTTCTCAACAATGCTTCAAAGCTTCTTTCCAAAAAATGAGAACCTCCATCGGAGATCACAGTGCGTGGAACTCCAAAATGGGGAAAAATGATATCTTTGAATATTTTAATGATGGGTTTTGAATCGCTAGTAACCGTTGGTATTGCCTCCACCCATTTGGAGACATAATCAACCGCGACTAGGATGTAGGAAAATCCATGTGAGGATGGGAATGGACCCATGTAATCCACTCCCCAAACATCAAAAATCTCAACTTCTTGCCATAGCTTAAGTGGCATCTCATCTCTTTTTGTAATGTTTCCCATTCTCTGACACTTGTCACATGACAGAACAAAGTTATAAGCATCTCTGGATATGGTTGGCCAAAAGAAACCACATTGCAAAATCTTCAAAGAAGTTTTCTTAGAACTCATATGGCCTCCAACTGGGCCTGAGTGGCATTGTTCTAAAATAAGTTGGGCTTCTCCCTCAGTGATACAATGTCTATAGAGACCATCAGCACATAGCTGGAAGAGGTACGGTTTGTCCCAGTGATATTGCCTCACATCATGCATGAATTTCTTTAGAGCATTGCCAGTACATTCATGGTGGATGATACCGACGACAAGGTAGTTCACATAGTCTGAGTACCAAGGGGTAGCTTCTGAGACTTTCATAAGATGGTCATCTGGAAGAGAGTCGTTGATTGGGACCTTCTCAGTTTCCAGAGTGAGGATATGACTTAAGTGGTCTTCTACAACATTTTCTGTGCCTCTCTTATCTCTAATCTTAAGATCAAATTCTTGCAATAGGAGAATCCATCTTATTAGCCTTGGTTTTGCATCTTTCTTTTTTAGAAGATAATGGATAGCAGCATGATCGGTGTAGACAATCACCTTTGAACCAATGAGGGAGGATCTAAACTTATCAAAGGCATAAACGACTACTAGGAGTTCCTTCTCAATAGTTGCATAGTTCCTCTGAGCTTCGTCAAGGGTCTTCGATGCATAATAGATGACATGATGTTTCTTCTCTATACATTGGCCCAGAACGGCACCCACAGCGTAATCACTGGCGTCACACATAATTTCGAATGGGTTGTCCCAATCCGGGGCACGAATTATGGGTGTTGTTGTAAGGGCATGCTTTAGGTTGTTGAAACTCTTGATACACTCTTCATCAAAATGGAAATCAACGTCCTTCAACAACAAGTTTGTCATGGGCTTGGTTATCTTGGAGAAATCCTTGATAAACCTTCTGTAGAAACCCGCATGACCAAGGAATGTGCGGACTTCTCTTACATTGGTAGGGATAGATAGTTTGGAGATCACTTCGATCTTAGTCTTGTCCACTTCAATTCCTTAATTACTGATTCTATGGCCAAGGACAATACCTTCTTTTACCATAAAATGACATTTCTCCCAATTAAGCACCAGATGTGTTTCTTCACATCGTTTGAGGACAAGGGAGAGGTGCCTTAGGCATGAATCATATGAATCCCCATATACATAGAAATCATCCATAAAAATTTCCATAATGGTTTCGGTTAAACCAGAAAATATGGCTGCCATGCAGCGTTGGAAGGTTGCAGGCGCATTACAGAGTCCAAATGGCATCCTTCTAAAGGCGTATGTTCCAAAGGGGCATGTAAACGTAGTTTTCTCTTGGTCATCTGGATGTATAGGGATTTGATAAAATCCAGAGTAACCATCGAGATAGAAAAAATATTCCTGATGAGCCAATCTCTCTAAGACTTGATCTAGGAAAGGCATTGGAAAATGATCCTTGCGTGTGGCTTTGTTCAATTTTCTGTATTCGATGCACATCCTCCACCCGGTTACTATTCGAGTGGGGATGAGTTCATTTTCTTCATTCCGTATCACAGTAGTGCCACCTTTCTTTGGAACAACATGTACAGGACTCACCCAAGGTGAGTTAGATATTGGATAGATGATCCCGGTAGTGAGCAACTTGATGACTTCGCGGAGGACCACTTCTTTTATATTAGGGTTCAACTTCCGTTGATGCTCAACAGTCGGCCTGTGGTCTTCCACCATAGGGATTTTGTGCATACAAAGCACTTGACTGACCCCGGTGAGATCGCTCATCTTGTAGCCGATAGCTTTCTTTCTTTCCTTTAATTCTTTCAGGAGTTTATCTTCTTGTTCGGTTGTTAGATCAGAATTTATAATAACTGGACAAACCTTGAGATCATCCAAAAACACATATTTAAGTCCCTCGGGCAGGGTCTTCATTTCAGGGGCTTCTGGCTTTTCACATGGCTCTTCGGATACATTCAAAGCTTTGAGTTCCTCGATCCTACCTTCAGGATCTTCCTCTACAGAGTCGAGGTGAAGGACACAATCCTTAACTTGTTCGTTGATGAAATTTTCAGCAAATGGGTTTGTTAGAGCCACTTCTAAAGGATCGTCTTGTTCATATTCCTCTTGTGTGAGGAGAGACATTTGCTCAATGCAATCAATCAAATAGACTTCTTCCTGCATGCTCGGTTTTCGCATGCTTTCAAAAACTTTGAACTTAAGGGTTTCTTTCCCTAGTCTGAGCAACAAGGTCCCTACTTCAACGTTAATCAAAGCTCTTGCAGTGGCGAGGAACGGACGGCCAAAGATAAGAAGGTATCTCACGTCTTCTTTTATGTCCATGATGACAAAGTCACAAGGGACATAAGAGTCTTTTCCAACCTTGACAGGGACATCTTTGATGATTCCCAATGGAAGAGTCATAGAGTTATCTGCAAGTTGAATGGTCATTCCAGTTGGGAGTAATTCTGCAAACCCTAGCCTCTTGTAAAGGCTCAGTGGCATGATAGAAATGCTAGCACCGAGATCGTTAATCCCTTCTTACATGAAGAGTCACCGATATGGCATGAAATCCCAAAGGATCCCGGGTCTTTCTGCTTCTTGGGCATCTTGCTCTGGATGATATCGGAAGTGGTTGTTGCTAGCTTAACAGTCTTGTATTCTTCAATTATGTACTTCCTTGTGAGTAGAGACTTCAAGTACTTAGTCCAGGCTGGTATCTCGGCCAGCGCATCTAGAAAGGGTATATCTACATGAAGCTTCTTCATAGCTTCTTTAAACTTGTTGAATCGAGTATCGAGCTTTGTCTGCTTCAAACGAGATGGGAAAGGAGGATGAGGCTTGTATACTGGCACATCTAACTCAGGTGTGTCTTTAGCCTCTGCAGTCAACGATTCCTCCAATCTTGCTTTGTTTGTCCTATCAGCGGTTTATTTGTTCCTTCGGTTGGGACTCAGGTGTTGCAGAGTCTTGGTCATTTGCAAAGTTATCATCGTTTGTTTCTGTTACCGATATCGTAGCAGGGGAGTCAGAATAGTTTATCTCGGACCTGGTGGTGACAACCTAAAGATCTCAGGATGTTTAGGATTGTTTTCGGGTTGTCCAGCAAAGACTCCAGCAGGTTGTTACATGCTAGCTGCAAGTTGATCTAGTTGAGATTCAATAGCCTTCTGATGGGCTTCCTGGTTAGCTATCATAGTCTGCTGTGACTGCAGCATCTTCTCAATAGCTGACAATTTGTCATCAGGAGAGATGGGATCGGCTTGTTGCCCTTGTTGTTGCTGTTGATAGGGGACATGTTTGGGGTTTTGAAACTGAGAATTGTTCTGATAGTTGTTGTAGTTTCTATTCTGGAAGTTACCTCTGAAGTTCCCTTGATTCCCAAAATTCTATTGTTGGTTATACTGGAATCCTGGTGGGCCTCGTTGTTGAGTATTTTAACCAAGTTGTCGTGAGTTCTCCGCTCCATAAGGATTTCCATATTGAAAACCTGGATGGTTCCTATTCTGATTTGGATTATAGTACCCTTGACCAGGGATGGTGTTGACAACATTCAGATTTTCCATTTGACCACTATCTCCCTAAGCACAGGTATTGCTCAAGACAACATCATAAAGAATGTTACAGGCTAGAGTAGAATGTTCAGTTCCTTTGCATGCTTCGCAGAAGAGTGAGGCTGAATTAACTTTCTCTTGTTGTCGAGGAGGCGAACGTCTTCTTTCATAAGCTGTGAGGGACGATTCTAGATGGTCTTGCTTCGCAACTAGGAGTTTCAGGGATTCAGTGATAGACTTGTACTCGGGTGTTGCTTCGTCCGTAGCTACCTTCAACACTCCTTTTCCCACTGGTCTTCCCCAGTTGGCTTGGTTTTCAGCTCCAAGGGTGAAAACCTTCCATGCGCTATCATAACTCTGACGCATGAAGTTTCCTCCAGACGAGGAATCCAAAAACCTCTTGATATCATCATCTACGCCTCTATAAAAGATTTCGATGAGTTGATTCTTTGGAATTCCATGATGTGGGCACTTGCGTAGAAGCTCCTTGTATCTTTCCCATGCTTCATCTAGCGATTCTCTAGGGGCCTGGGTGAATTGCGTTATTCATCCCCTAATCTCGTAGGTGAGAGAAGGTGGATAAAACTTTTCCAGAAAAACATTTTGAAGTTGTTCCCAAGTGGTGATGGGTTCGCCTTGCAAGGAGTTATACCAACTCATAGCTCTATCAGCGAGAGAGTACTTGAAGAGGCGGAGTCTGATGGCATCTTCTGTGACTCCATTTTGCTTTGTCATGGCGCATAAGTCTATGAATCTCAGAAGATGTTCTTGACTATCTTCTCCTTGCTTACCATAGAAAGGACTGTTTTGAAGCAACGTAACCCAATGTGCTCTTATCTCAAAATTCAAAGCGTTTATGGGAGGAGGTTTCACTGGGTGATGAACGTCCGCAACTTTAGGGATCGAGAATTCTCTAAGGTCTTTTTGTAGCTCGGCTTGTTGAGCTGCTGCTTGAGCTGCCTGGATTTCTTCTTGAACTACAACTCAGGCTTCTTGCATAAGTCTATCTCTTTGTGCATTAAGGGCTTGAGCTACCCTTCGAGCAATTTCTTCCTCTTGAGCCATTCTTGCCTGGTTCTCTCTGTACTGACGGCAAAAGGTTCTGTCTATCTCAGGGTCAAAGCTAGCGGCGAGTCTGGGACTGTCTGAGCGGTGCATACACTAGACTTTGTGTGTACTTAGGATAAAAAGATCTTTTGCTGGTAGGATGGATGGAGTAGAACCAAATTCAAGTATATATGATCAATAGTATCAAAAGTAAAAGAAAAACCTAAATTAGCCTCAAAAGAACTAGATTCAACTAGATGATTCTGTTGTCCCCGTCAACGACGCCAGAATTTGAGGTGGCTTTTATTATCACACTAACAAACTCACTTAGGGTTGAAGTCCCTAAGTTTTTTTTTACCAAAACAACGTGCAATAATACCACCCGCAAGCGGACGAGTCTTATCACAGTATAGTTGAGGATCAAATCCCAAGGGACAACATTTTTAAGAATCTTCTTTCTAGTCGAATCTAGTCGAATCAAGACTAATATTTAGAACAAGGGTGGTTGATTTGAGTTAATTAACTAAATGCGTGGAAAGTAAAAGAGCAGGATTAAAAGTTGATTAAAGATTAATGATGGAAATCGCTGGGATGGTCTCGGGTTTCACCACCACTACACATGCAATCACATCCAAACATCAAACATCTAGGAAAGATATAAACATTCAAATAGAGCTGCTACAGAACCCCCTGTACGGGCGTCACATCCGCAAAAGCATCACCTTAGGTATCAGATGTCTCGTCACCATCCAAATCACATACTTACGACTCCGAAGATACAGAGATCCAAATGAAGTTGTGGGCCCCCTATACGGGCGTCAGGCACATAGAAGTTTCACCGTGGGCTAGATGGCTCGTCACCACACGGATCATACACTTCCGACCTCAAGGAATCCCATTCTATTTCTAGTTTGGGAGTCAACCGCGTTAATCAACATTCAAAATATACACATGGAAGTTCTCGCAACATAGGAAACAAACAAGATATATGCAAGAAGGTGATCAATCCACAAGCACTCATCGACGATTAACAACAAAATGAAAGATTATATACATGCCATGGAATGTTTAACAGTGAGATATGAAAGCATGGGCAGCGGCGCTAGTCCCCGCACCCCATCGAAAGTAAACTACTCGCTCATGGTGAGAGAAACAAGAATAATAAGAGAGAGAGAGAGGTTTCCGCCATGAGCATGGTGAAGAAGATGATCGTTGCTCAGTGGGGAAACGGTCTTCTACATGACGTCGGGGCAGATCTAGACGAAGAGAGAAGAACACCACGGTAGACGGGGCATATCTTCTCTCTCCACCTTTATCCTCTTCTTATTGTCCTCACTCGCAGCAGGAGGAGCAGCTCGTGGACGAGATGGTGGCGTAGAAGTGGCGTAAATGCAACAGATCTAGACCCAGATCTAGATCTAGATCCTGATCTAAACGAGGTGGCTTGCAGATCTGGGTCTTCACTCCAGATCTGGGTGAACGGGCCGCAAAACCACCACGTGGGCAGGTTCTTGGCTATGGAGATCGTCTCCTTAGGCCCAAGACAGTTCTGCAGCCTAACGACGTCTGGAGATGATGATTTGACTGACTGGAGTCATGTCCTATTTATAGGCAGGCTGGAGTCGTGGTTGCGGCACTTGTCATGGTCGCGGCGATTTCCTATTACAGACCGCAGTCGCGACAAATTGCTAGCAGGACGTGGCTTCTTTTCGCCGCGGTCGCGGCTTTTGTTTGGCCGCGGGTGTTGCTGTTCTGTGTGTGGCAGCTATGAGTGTCGCTGCTCAGTTGGTCATGGTGAAGGCTTGTGGGTGAGAGCAGCGGGAAGAGCGAGACCAGAGGGAGGTTGCAATAAGATGGAATTGTAGTCGCGATCCAGGAACCATGGTCACGATCCTCGGTGTCGTGGGACGTTATGTGTTGCTCATGGTTGGTAATTAGGAGGAAGATGTAGAGGGTCGATCTACTGTGGAGGTGGTCGCTTACGTTGAGAAGTGCAGGTTTCAAACCTGCTGTGGGTGATGAAGGCAGAAGCGGAAGGTGTCGGTTGGGGGTGGGCTGCAGTTACATGGCTGTAAACGCGGTCGCGACTGTGAGATGCACGGTCGCGATTGTAGAGAGGATGAGAGCAAGTCGACGCCGCGAGTGGATTACAGATGTTTGGAGGAGCAAAGCCGAGGCCACGGAGGCGGGTTCTGATTTACAGACATCACGATGGCGGCTCCATAAGAGCTTGATCAAGATCTTGTGAGGGGCAGGCCGCGGGCAGGAGAATAGGTCGTGACTTTGAGATGAAGGAGAACATCGCGGTCACAACTACTTGGATGCGGCCACGAGAGTCGGACGCCGCGATCGCGGGTATTGCCGCAGTCGCGGGTATTGCCGTGGGCATGAGCTGCGGGTCAGGCTTCGATAACTGGAGTCACAATCGCGGCTCAGTTGCAGGTCGCAGTCTTCATGTTGCCGCGGTCGCGGTCTTCATGTTGCCGCGGTCGCGGGGCAATACTGGCTCGATCGCCTTTGCTGCAGGTCACGGGTATGAGGCTAGGCTGCTGTGGAGGTCGCGATCACAGAAGATCGCGGGCGCTACTTTGCTGCAAGTCGCGACACTTGAGTTGAGAACCAGTGACTGCGGCATAGCAGAGCCAGGTCGCGATGATGATGGAGGAACCGCGGGCAGGTGGCAGGGGAAGATCGCGATCATGCTACCCATTACCAAGATCGCAGTTAGGGTTGGTTGGGATGTAATCTATGAAGATGAAGGTGGGCCCAGCGGCTGTTGCTGTGGGGCGAGCGAATAAAGGAGAAGAAGAGGGGGGGCGCTCGCTGCTGATCAGAACAAAAGCAAAGGCCAAAAGAAAATGATATGGGCTTAGGAGATAAGGCCCGTAGCTCAAAATGACCTACGCAAGGGTGCAAAAATTCAATAAAAATAGAAGAAATATCAATTAAGCCAATATAAGTTGCATATGAAAAGATGAGGCCAAACAAAAGCTCAATGAAGCATTTAAGCCAAGGCAAAGCACAAATTAGAAGATAAATCCAATAAATGCATGAATGCAACCAAAACTGGGCTAGAAGAGATAATTGAATCAAGATGAATATGCAAATAAGAAGATATGGCCAAAGAAAGCTCAGAAAAGTAGTTAAACCAAGTCATCTCGCATATAAGAAGATAGAGCTAGTAAAAGTGAATATTCAGGGCAAAACAGGACCAAACGAGGTGATTCGACTCAGATGAATATGCATTCATCACTGACCTACCCCAATTAGCTTGATTTTCAGCTCCTAGGGTGATAATCTTCCATGCACTATCATAAATTTGGCGCATGAAGTTACCTCTAGATGAGGAGTCTAAGAATATATTGATATCTTCATGCAAACCTCTATAGAAGATCTCGATGAGTTGATTCTTAGGAATTTCGTGGTGTGGACACTTGTGTAGAAGCTATTTGTATCTTTCCTATGCTTCAGTAAGGGATTCTCTAGGGACCTGAGTGAACATTGTTATTCGAGCCCTAATTTCTAAGGTGAGAGAAGGATGATAGAACTTTTACAGAAAAACATTTTGAAGTTGCTCCCAAGTGGTGATGGGTTTGCATTGCAAGGAATTGCACCAACTTATAGCTCTATCAACAAGAGAATACATGAAGAGACAGAGTCATATGGCATCATCACATACTCCATTTTGCTTTGTCATAACACATAGATCGATAAACCTCAGAAGATGTTCCTAACTATCTTATCGTTGCTTACCATAGAATGGGCTGTTTTGGAGTAAGGTGATCCAATGTGCCTAGATCTCAAAATTTGTAGCATTGATAGGAGGAGGTTGCACTGGGTGATGAACATCAATAGCTTTAGGGATTGAGAACTCGCTAAGGTCTTTTTGTAGTTCTTCTGTTTGTTGCTAATGCTTGAGCTGCTCAGATCTTTGTTTCAATCGTAGCTATGGCTTCTTGCATAAGCATATCTCTTTGTGCATCAAGGGCTTCAACAAACGTTCGGGATATTTCCTCCTCTTGCGCCATCCTTGCTTGGTTCTCTCTGTTCTGATGATAAAAAGTTCTGTCTATCTCAGGATCAAAGCTAGGAGTGAGACCGAGACTGTTTGAGCGGTGCATGCACTAGACTTTGTTGGTACCTGGGATGGAAAGATTTTTTAGAAGTGATATTGACGAAATAAAACTGAATTCAACAGGATGATCGGTTGTATCAAAAGAAAATAAAAATCCTAGATTAGCCTTAAAAGAACTAGATTTGACTAACTGATTCCATTGTCCCCGACAACGATGCCAGAATTTGACGCGATTTATTATCGCACTCACAAATTCGCTCAGGGTTGAAACCCCTAAGCTTTTACCAAAACCTTGAGCAATAATACCATCCGCAAGCGGAAGGGTCTTATCACAGTATAGTTAAGGATCGAATCCCAAGGGACAACGTTTAGAATAATAATTTCTAGTCTAGTCTAGTTCAAGAAAGGCTAATATTTAAAATTATTGGTTGATTTGAGGTTAATTATGCTAAGTGCAGTAAAGTAAAGAGCAGAATTAAAGTTGATATTGATTAATGATATGGAATCCCTAGGATGGTCCCAGGTTTCACCATCACTACTCATGCAAACACATCCAAACATCAAACCTCCTGGCAAGATATAACCATCCAAATGGAACTACTGTGAACCATCCTGGAGGGATGTTTAGGTACGCGTAAGAATCACCTTATGCATTAGATGTATCGTTTCCATCCAGATCATGCACTTATGGTTCTAAAGATATAGATATCCAACTAAAGCTGTGGCCCTCCCTGAGGGATGTTTAGGCCACAGAAGCATCACCGTAGGCTAGATGGCTCGTCCCCTCATGGATCATACACTTACGACCTCAAGGAATCCCTTTCTATTTCTAGTTGGGGAGTCGACCATGCTAATCGACAAGCAAGCATGCAATTAATATACAAGCAAACATCGACGGTTAACTACAATGATACATATATCCAACTGAAGATGTGGCCCTCCCTAAGGGATGTTTTGGCACACAGAAGCATCACCGTGGGCAAGATGGCTTGTCCCCTCACGGATCATACACTGACGACCTCAAGGAATCCCATTCTATTTCTAGTTTGGGAGTCAACCTCGTTAATCGACATTCTACCCTACATATAGAAGTTTTCACAACATAAGGAAGAATAAGATGAAGACAAGCACGTAATCAATCTACAAACATTAATGATTAACAACAAAATGAAAAGTTATATACATTGGCATGGAATGTTTAACAAGAAAACATGCTTGCATGGGCAGTGGCGGCTAGTCCCCACACCCCAATGAAAAGGAACTACTCACTCATGATGCAAGAAATAAGAAGAAAAAGAGACAGGGGAGGTTCTGCCATGAGCATGATGGAGAAGGTAGTCACAACTCGGTGAAGATGTTGCGGTCTTCTACATCATGTCAGAGCATATCTGGACGGGGAGGAAGAACCACCAAGGTAGACTGGGCCTCTGGAAGGGAATCATTAATCGGGATCTTCTCGGTTTCCAGAGTGTGAATACGTCTGAGATGGTCTGCCACAACATTCTCTGTACCTTTTGTATCTCTTATTTCCAAATCAAATTCTTGCAAGATGAGAATCCATCTAATCAACCTAGGCTTAGCATCTTTCTTTGCCAGGAGGTAACGGATAGCAGCATGATCCGTTTAGACAATGACTTTTGAACCAATGAGATAGGATATGAACTTGTCAAAGGCATACACAACTGCAAGGAGTTCCTTTTTAGTAGTCGCATAGTTCCTCTGAGCTTCATTGAGGGTCTTAGATGCATAGTAGATTACATAATGTTTCTTATCTATACAATGGCCTAAGACAACACCTACATCGTAATCACTTGCATCACACATAATTTCAAATGGATGATCCCAATCAGGAGCTCTGATGATGGGTGTTGTTGTAAGGGCATGCTTCAGGTTATTGAAACTCTTGACACATTCTTCGTTAAAATGGAAATCATCGTCCTTTACTAACAAATTCATCATCGACTTGGTTATCTTGGAGAAATCCTTTATAAACCGTCTATAAAAGCCTACATGACTGAGGAAAGCATGAACTTCTCTTACATTTATCAAGATAGTGAGTTTGGAAATCACTTTGATTTCCGCTCTATCTACTTCGATCCCTCTACTGCTGAGTCTATGGACAAGGACAATGCCTTCCTTTACCATGAAGTGACATTTCTCCCAGTTTAACACAACATGTGTTTCTTCACACCATTTAAGGACAAGGGAGAGGTGCTTCAGACACGAGTCATATGAATCTCCATATACAGAAAAATCATCCTTAGAAACTTCCATTATAATTTTAGTGAGGTCAGCGAAAACAACCGCCATGCAACGTTGGAAAGTTGCAGGCGCATTGAAGAGACCGAACGACATCCTTCTCAAGGCATATGTTACAAACGGGCAAGTAAAAGTTGTTTTCTCTTGGTCATCTGGATGTATAGGTATTTGATAGAACCCAGAGTATCCATCGAGATAATAGAAACACTCTTGTTGGGCCAACCTTTCTAAAACTTGATCAAGAAAAGGCATCGGGAAGTGATCCTTTTGGGTTGCCTTCTTCAACTTCCTGTAATCTATAAACATCCTCCACCCAGTAACTGTTCGAGTGGGGATGAGTTCATTGTCTTCATTCTGTATCACAGTAGTTCCACCTTTCTTTGGGACAACATGCACGGGACTCACCCATGGTGAGTCAGATATTGGATAAATGATTCTAGTAGTAAATAGTTTAATGACTTCTCAACAAACTACTTCCTTCATGTTTGGATTTAGCTTTCTTTGATGTTTAATGGTTGGCTTGTGATTTTCCATCATGGGGATTTTGTGCATGCAAAATGCCTGACTCACCCCAGTGAGATCACTCATCTTGTAGCCTATGGCCTTTCTTCTTTCCTTGAATTCCGTCAAGAGTTTATCTTCTTTTTCTGTCGTGAGATCAGCATTTATGATGACTGGGCAGACTTTGAGGTCATTTAGAAATACATATTTCAATCATTCGGGTAGGGGTTTCATTTTAGGAGCTTGTGGTTTCTCACATGTTTCTTTAGGAACATCCACAACTTTGAGTTCCTCAATTTTGGTTTCAAGATCTTCTTCAGCAGTATCGAGGTAGAGAACACAACTTTTCACTTGTTTGTCAACTAAACTTTCTGCATTTGGATTAGTAAGGGCCATTCCTAAGGGATCTTCTTGTTCATAATCTTCTTGCATGAGAAGTGACATGTGCTCAATGCACTCAATCACATAGACTTCTTTTTACATGCTTGGTCTTTGCATGCTTTCAAAAACTCTAAACTCGAGAGTTTCATTACCTAATCTAACTAGTAAGGTTCCTGCTTCAACATCAATTAGAGCTCTTGTAGTGGCGAGGAACAGACGTCCAAAGATGAGAGGGTATATAGTGTCCTCCTTTATGTGCATGATGACAAAGTCACAAGGAACATATGAATCTTTGCCTACCTTGACAGGGACATCCTCGATGATTCCTAGGGGTAGAGTCACAGTGTTATCTACAAGTTGTATGGTCATGCCAGTTGGGAGGAGTTCAGCAAAACCTAGCCTCTTGCAAAGGCTGAGTGGCATGATGGAAATGCTAGCACCGAGATCGTCCAATCCTTTCTTACATGAAGAATCACCGATATGGAAAGAGATACCAAAACATCCTGGATCTTTCTACTTCTTTGACCTCTTACTCTGGATGATGTCTGAAGTGGTAGTAGCCAACTTGACTATCTCGTACTCTTCAGTATTATATTTCCTTGTGAGAAGTGACTTCAAGTACTTTGTCTAGGTTGGTATCTGAGCCAGTGCATCCAAAAAGGGTATATCGACATGAAGCTTTTTCATGGCTTCCTTGAACTTTTTCAAATGAGTATCAAGCTTGGTTTGCCTCAAACGAGCTGGGAAAGGTATACGATGCTTGTACACTAGCACGTCCAGCTCAGGTGTTTCTTCAGCTTCTTTAATGGTAGTTCTTTAGAACTCGCCTTGTCTATTTTATCAGCAGTTACTGCCCTTTTTGGTTGAGACTCAGATGTTGTAGAGTCTTGGAAAACCACATAGTCACCCTCGTAAGAAATAACCACAAGTGTCTCGATAGGTGGATTAGAATAATTTTTTCCAGAGGTGGTGGTGACAACCTTCAGTTGCTCAGGGTGCTTAGGGTTGTTTTCTGGTTGGTCAGCAAAGGCTCCAGTAGGTGGCTTCATGCTAGCTGCAAGTTGAGCTAGTTGAGATTCAATAGCCTTCTGATGGGCTTGCTGGTTATCTATCATATTCTGATGTGACTGTAGCATCTTTTTAATGGCTTTTAGGTTGTCAACAGATGAGGTGGGACCAGCTTGTTGCCCTTGTTGTTGGTTCTGGTAAGGGACTTGGTTGGGATTATGGAACTGAGAATTATTCTGATAATTGTTGAAATTCCTATTTAGAAAGTTACCCCTAAAGTTCCCTTGATTCCAAATTTTTTTTGTTGGTTACACTGGAATCCTGGTGATCCTCATTGCTGATTATTTGAGCCAAGTTGTCATGAGTTTTCTGCTCCTGAAGGGTTTCCAAATTGAAAACCAGGATGGTTCCTATTTCGATTCAGATTGTAATATCCTTGACCAGGGATGGCGTTGACAACATTAAGATTTTGCATTTGACCATTATCTCCTTGGCCATAAATGTTGCTTAGAACAACATCATAGAGAACGTTGCAGGCTAGCATAGAATGATCAATACCTTTGCATGCTTCACAGAATAGTGAAGCTGACTTGATTTATTCTTGTTGTTGAGGAGGTGAACGTACGATATCGAATGCAACAAGAGATGATTCGATATGGTCTTGCTTGGCAACTAAGAGTTTGAGGGTCTCAGCGATAGACTTGTATTCAGGAATGGCTTCATCCATAGTCACCTTCAATACTCCTTTTCCTACTGACCTACCCCAATTAGCTTGATTTTTAGCTCCTAGGGTGACAACCTTCCATTCACTATCATAAATTTGGCGCATGAAGTTACCTCCAGATGAGGAGTCTAAGAATCTCTTGATATCTTCATCCACACCTCTATAGAAGATCTCGATGAGTTGATTCTTAGGAATGTCGTGGTGTGGACACTTGCATAGAGATCTTTGTATCTTTCCTATGATTAAATAAGGGATTCTCCAGGGACCTGCGTGAACATTGTTATTCGACCCCTAATTTCATAGGTGAGAGAAGGAGGATAGAACTTCTCCAAAAAAACATTTTGAAGTTGCTCCCAAGTGGTGATGGGTTCGCATTGCAAGGAATTGTACCAAATTATAACTCTATCAACAAGAGAATACTAAAGAGACAGAGTCGGATGGCATCATCTGATACTCCAATTTGCTTTGTCATAGCACATAGATCGATAAACCTCAGAAGATATTCCTAACTATCTTCTTCTTGCTTACCATAGAATGGGCTATTTTGGAGTAAGGTGATCCAATTTTCCCGGATCTCGAAATTTGTAGCATTGATAGGAGGAGGATGCAATGGGTGATGAACATTAGCAGCTTTAGGGATTGAGAACTCCCTAAGATCTTTTTTTCAACCGCAGCTCTGGCTTCTTGCATAAGCCTATCTCTTTATGCAGCATGGGCTTAAGCAACCTTTCGAGCTATTTCCTCCTCTTGCACCATCCCTACTTGGTTCTCTCTATTCTGACGATGAAAAGTTCTATCTATCTCAGGATCAAAGCTAGCAGTGAGACCGAGACTGTTTGAGTGGTGCATGCACTAGACTTTGTTGGTACCTGGGATGGAAAGATTTTTTTGAAGTGAGATTGACGAAATAGAACTGAATTCAAGAGGATGATCAATTGTATCTAAAGACAAATAAAAATCCTAGATTAGTCTTAAAAGAACTAGATTTGACTAACTGATTCCGTTGTCCCCGACAATGGTGCCAGAATTTTACGTGATTTATTATCGCACTCACAAATTCACTTAGGGTTGAAATCCCTGAGCTTTTACCAAAACCTTGTGCAATAATACCATATGCAAGAGGACGGGTCTTATTGCAGTATAGTTAAGGATCGAATCCCAGGGGACAACGTTTTTAAGAATCTTTGGTAGTCTAGTCTAGTTCAAGTAAGGCTAATATTTGAAACGATTGGTTGATTTGAGTTAATTAAACTAAGTGCAGTAAAGTAAAGAGCAGAATTAAAGTTGATATAGATTAATGATATGGAATCTGTAAGGGAGTGAAATCACCCCTTTACTAAAAATTTGAAGAATTGACATCCATTCTAGACACTCTCAGAGGTATGATGGAATGGGCATAAATTTTCCAAATTTATAATAATGGTATGAAAAAGACCAAAGTGTTGCAGCGGAATTAAGCAAGTGACTATATTCAATTTTCACAAAAGATTACACAAGTACATCAAATTCTCCCATTAGGGTTTACATCAAGACACATAATCAAGATCTAGATAGAGGGAAGTCTAGACTACTACATTCTTGTCTCCAAGTAACATCTCCATCAACTGAGTCCAAGCCAAAAGCTATATACTCCTTGTCTTGGTCATCCCTTGCTCATCACCTGGATGGTTTGGAAAGCACCCAACAAACGGGAGAGGGAAGAAAAGTATGTGTCAAATAATGAATAAGTACAAGAGAAAAGGAAATCATATGAAACATAAATATATTGGATCATCATAAGATGAGAGGGCCAATAGAATGAGGCACATAACAAAATAGGTTCTTACCATTACAAAACATATAAGAAGTAGCATGCATGATATTAATTGGACTACATTAACTAAGTAGGGTTGAGGCACCTACTGAACCTCAACCTATAGGTGAGGGGAGAATTCATACATTCCCAGTCACCTATCAAATTTTATAGGGGAGGAATAACACATTCCCCAATGGGAGAATAAGACGTTCCCTAGGGCGATTATTTACATACCCTCTGTGGGTGGTTGTACATAAGTACCACTACTATAGTTAAATAGCCAAATAAACCATCATGATCAAGAAATAGTAAAGTGGAAAGATAAATCATCATATAATTACAACTTGGTGGTGGGGTTCCAAGACCCAAGAATAATGTTCTGAAACTAATTTATGAGCAAAAGATTTAATATATGAAATAGGGTTTAATAAAGCCTCATTATAGAAAAATAGATTAAGGCACAATCATTCCCAACTTAAGGTGTAAATGCACATAAATAAATAGGGATTGCACATACATAGCACATACCTTTCATTATGATTCATATTACCTACTTTCATCACTTGATTGAGTCCAAGTTTCACTTTGCCTATTTTCAATGTATTAAAATGTATTAGAGTACATAGTGCACATTAATATATAGAAACCCTATTTTTAGAGCTTTTTAGAAAAATTCGGATTTATCTTTTGAAAATATCACCAGTGAACTTATTAGGTTTTCCTGATCAAGAAAACATATATTTATGTTAATTTTGGAGTTATGATGATTAAGATGTAATTTTTATGGATTTTATGCATTAAATTCGTTTTACAAAAATCACCCTTCGTCAAACCATGAAATCAGACCTTGAAAATATTTTTATTAGATATATATTAATTTTCCAATTCCAAAACATATTTATTTGTCAAATTTGGATAAGCGGTTTAGAAGATATGAATTTTGCAATACTGACCAATAGGAAATTGCCACATCATCAAACCAATCGAGATAATTAAAGAGAGAGGGAGAGGGAGAAAACACCATTCGACCAAGATCAGGTTTGAAGTTTCATAGGTAACCAAACTAGAGCATCTAGAGAAGGTAAAACAATAAGAAATCAAAACCTTAGAAGAGCATGGTAAAAAGAGATGGAAATCATCGATTTTCAACATAAAAGCATGAGTTTTAAGCATGTACTAAGCAATATATGGGAAGGGGGTTAACAAAACTTGCCTCTAGGAAGGTAATAAGGTTAAAACAGAAAGGATTTCAAGATTATAAGGTCTGGTTTCTCCAAGCCAAGCTCCTTTCTTGAGCAAAGATCACCTTCTCCACTTTAGAGGTGCAAACCCTAGCAAAAGAGCAAGGAGATGACGTGTTTTAGGGTTTTAGGTGGAGTTTTACCATGTATGGTCATGGTTCTGACCTAGAAGAATGTGTAAGGAAGACTATAAGTATGAAAATAGGAAATTAAGGGAGGAAACTTACTAGTTTTGGTCGAAATCACCAAGGAGGAGATTTAGAAACCCTAATAGAGCAATTTGGAAGCCCTAGGAACCTTCTTCACCAAGGTAGGCTCCCTCTATTAACTTGGGGAAGCCACTTCATGGACAAATACAGAAGGAACTATTATCTAAGCAAGAGGAAAGAAAAGGAGAGCAAGATTTTTCAAATTGTGAGTTGGGAAGGGGTATACATGGCTATATATATAGAAAGAGGTGAAGCATGAGGAGTCTTAAGGGACTTTCCATGTGTCTTTAGCCTAGGGATTGATGGCAATGCAAGAGGATAGCTCATAGAGGCTTCATACATATCCAAAGTCGGTCCTAAGAGCCCATAGATTATTTTAGGCCATCCCCACCGTTTTTCAAGAAAGAAATAACCTCATTGGTTGATAACTTTTAAGGATAAGCATCTTTATAAAGAGGGTAATCCCTGTAATGCCCTTGGAAAGAAATACCATCAAACCAAGGTGAAACTAGGTTCTCCAATGGTTTAAAATATCATTAATTGTAAGGGAATATCTAAGGATCAAAATTCAGTTGATACTTTGCAATGAAAACCTCCCAATTAGGTAAATTGTATAAAAGTCCAAAATGTACATATAATTGCATAACATGCACGAACAACATCCAAATTGGACCAAACTTTATCCAAAAGTTATCTTTGATGTGTAGAATATGAATTTTCCATTATTTCCACATTTTGAATTTATAAAATCACATTATTAATTACTTATGCCTTTTATTGATTTTCTCCCTCCTAAACTTATCCTAATATTTCAAGGTTGTCCAAATTAGATGAAATTTGACATGTAGGCTAATTTTAATACGTAGATTTTGAATTTGAAGTTTGTTTCCTCTTTCGAGACTTCTTTTTATGAGATATGTCATATGGCACATTAACATCCCATTATCTAAATTGTTCATCCAATTAAGTTTCTTATCTTCATATTACTACTAAAATGAGTTATATGGCATATTTTATGTTTTCAAATCACATCAAAAAGTTAGATTAAGGTTTAGAGCACTTAATTATGGTATTTAAGCTTTCACTGAGGTATTTGAGCATAAACCGTTCCATTGGTATAATTAGTGAATAAATGTCTACTAAACCACTATAAATTCAATTAATTAAATAGAAAGGCCAATAAGGGTATAAATGAAAGGAAAAGATGGGAAAGAGGGTCAAAAGACAAAATTTCATAATTTGGTATGTTACCGAATCCCTAGGATGGTCCTGGGTTTCACCACCACTACTCATGCAAACACATCCAAACATCAAACCTCCAGGCAAGATATAACCATCCAAATGGAACTGTTGTGAACCATCCCAGAGGGATGTTTAGGTCCACGTAAGCATCACCTTAGGCATTAGATGTATCATCGCCATCCAGATCATGCACTTACGGTGTTGAATATAAAGATATCCAACTGAAGTTGTGGCCCTCCCTGAGCGATGTTTAGGCCACAGAAGCATCACTGTAGGCTAGATGGCTCATCCCCTCATGGATCATACACTTATGACCTCAAGGAATCCCTTTCTATTTCTAGTCGGGGAGTCAACCATGCTAATCGACAAGCAAGCAAGCGATTAATATACAAGCAAACATCGACGATTAACAATGACGATACAGATATCCAACTGAAGTTGTGGCCCTCCCTGAGGGATGTTTAGGCACACAAAAGCATCACCATGGGCTAGATGGCTTGTACCCTCACAGATCATACACTTACGACCTCAAGGAATCCCATTCTATTTCTAGTTTGGGAGTCAACCTCATTAATCGACATTCTACCCTACATATAGAAGTTCTCGCAACATAGGGAAGAACAAGATGAAGACAAGTAGGTAATCAATCTACAAACATTAATGATTAACAATGAAATAAAAAGTTATATACATTTCCATGGAATGTTTAATAAGAGAACATGCTTGCATGGGTTGCAGGGATAGTCCCTGCACCTCAACGAAAAGGAACTACTCACTCATGATGCAAGAAACAAGAAGAACAAGAGAGAGGTTCCATGAGCACGATGCAAAAGGTAGTCACAGATCGGTGAAGATGATGCGGTCTTCTATGTCATGTCAGAGCATATTTGGACGGGGAGGAAGAACCACCAAGGCAAATTGGGCCTTAAGAAGGGAATCGTTAATTGGGATCTTCTCGGTTTCCAGAGTATGAATACGATTGAGATGGTCTGCCACAAAATTCTGTGTAACTTTCTTATCTCTTATTTCTAAATCAAATTCTTGCAAGAGGAGATTCCATCTAATCAACCTGGGCTTAGCATCATTCTTTGTCAGGAGGTAACAGATAGCAGCATGATCTGTATAGACAATGACTTTTGAACCAATGAGATAGGATATGAACTTGTCAAAGGCATACATGACTGCAACGAGTTCCTTTTCAGTAGTCACGTAGTTCCTCTAAGCTTCATCGAGGGTCTTAGATGCATAGTAGATTACATAATGTTTCTTATCTATACATTGGCCTAAGACAACACCTACAGCGTAATCACTGGAATCACACATAATTTCAAATGGGTGATCCCAATAGGGAGCTCTGATGATGGGTGTTGTTGTAAGGGCATGCTTCAGGTTATTGAAACTCTTGACACATTCTTCATTAAAATGGAAATCAGCATCCTTTAGCAACAAATTCATCATCGGCTTGGTTATCTTGGGGAAATTCTTTATAAACCATATGTAAAAGCCTGCATGACTGAGGAAAGTGCGAACTTCTCTTACATTTGTCGGGATAGCGAGTTTGGAAATCACTTTGATTTTCACTCTGTCTACTTAGATCCCTCTACTTCTAACTCTATGGCCAAGGATAATGCATTCCTTTACCATGAAGTGACATTTCTCCCAATTTAACACAACATGTGCTTCTTCACACCATTTAAGGACAAGGGAGAGGTGCTTCAGACACGATTCGTATGAATCTCCATATACGGAAAAATCATCCATAAAAACTTCCATTATAGTTTCAGTGAGGCCAGTGAAAACAACCACCATGCAACGTTAGAAAGTTGTAGGCACATTACAGAGACCGAACGACATCCTTCTAAAGGCATATGTTCCAAACGGGCAAGTAAAAGTTGTTTTCTCTTGGTCATCTGGATGTATAGGTATTTGATAGAACCCAGATTATCCATCGAGATAACTGAAATACTCTTATTGGGCCAACCTTTCTAAGACTTGATCAAGAAAAGGCATCCGGAAGTGATCCTTTCGGGTTGCCTTATTCAACTTCTTGTAATCTATACACATCCTCCACCCGGTGACTGTTCAAGTGGGGATGAGTTCATTGTCTTCATTCTGTATCACAGTAGTTCGACCTTTCTTTGGGATAACATGCGCATGACTCACCCATGGTGAGTCAGATATCAGATAAATGATTCCAGTAGTAAGCATTTTAATGACTTCTCGACGAACTACTTCCTTCATGTTTGGATTTAGATTTCTTTGATGTTTAATGGTTGGCTTGTGATCTTCCATCATGGGGATTTTGTGCATGCAAAACACCTGACTCACCCCAGTGAGATCACTCATCTTGTAGCCTATGGCCTTTCTTCTTTCCTTTAATTCCGTCAAGAGTTTATCTTCTTGTTCTGTCGTTAGATCCACATTTATGATGACTAGGAGGACTTTGAAGTCATCTAGAAACACATTTCAATCCTTTAGGTAGGGGCTTCATTTCAGGAGCTTGTGGTTTCTCACATGTTTCTTTAGGAAGATCCACAACTTTGAGTTCCTAAATTTTGGTTTCAGGATATTCTTCAGCAGTATCGAGGTGGAGGACACAACTTTTCACTTGTTCGTCAACTGAACTTTCTGCATTCAGATTAGTAAGGGCCATTCCTAAGGGATCTTGTTGTTCATAATCTTCTTGCTTGAGAAGTGACATCTGCTCAATGCACTCAATCAAGTAGACTTCTTCTTGCATGCTTGGTCTTCACATGCTTTCACAAACTTTAAAATTGAGAGTTTCTTTACCTAGTATGAGTAGTAAGGTTCCTGCTTCAACATCAATTGGAGCTCTTGCAGTGGCGAGGAACGAACGTCCAATGACGAGAGGGTATCTAGTGTCCTCCTTTATGTCCATGATGACAAAGTCACAAGGAACATATGAATCTTTGCCTACCTTGACAGGGACATCCTTAATGATTCCTAGGGGTAGAGTCACAGTGTTGTCTGCAAGTTGTATGGTCATGCCAGTTGGGAGAAGCTCAGCAAACCCTAGCCTCTTGCAAAGGCTGAGTGGTATGATGGAAATGCTAGCATTGAGATCGGCCAATCCTTTCGCACATGAAGATTCACCGATATGGCAAGAGATTCCAAAAGATCCTGGATGTTTTTGTTTCTTTGGCATCTTACTCTGGATGATGTCTGAAGTGGTAGTAGACAACTTGACTGTCTCATACTCTTTAGTTATATATTTCCTTGTGAGAAGTGACTTCAAGTACTTCATCCATGCTGGTATCTCAGCCAGTGCATCCAAAAAGGGTATATTGACATGAAGCTTTTCCATGGCTTCCTTGAACTTATTGAAATGAGTATCAAGCTTGGTTTGCCTCAAACAAGCTGGGAAAGGTATACGAGGCTTGTACACTAGCACATCTGGCTCATGTGTTTAGTCAGCTTCTTTAACGGTAGGTTCTTCATAACTCGCCTTGTCCGTTTTATCAGTAGTTACTGCCCTTTTTGGTTGAGACTCAGATGTTGTAGAGTCTTAGACAACCACATAGTCACCCTCGTCAGAAATAACCACAGGTGTCTCGATAGGCGGGTCAAAATAATCTTTTCTAGACCTGGTGGTGACAACCTTCAGTTACTCACGGTGCTTAGGGTTGTTTTCCGGTTGGCCAGCAAAGGCTCCAGTAGGTTGCTTCATGCTAGCTCCAAGTTGAGCTAGTTTAGATTCAATAGCCTTCTGATGGGCATGTTGGTTATCTATCATAGTCTGCCGTGACTGTAGCATCTTTTCAATGGCTGTTAGCTTGCCATCAGATGAGGTGGAGCCGACTTGTTGCCCTTGTTGTTGGTTCTGTTAAGGGACTGGGTTGGAATTCAAGAACAGAGAATTTATCTGATAATTGTTGAAATTCCTATTCAGAAAGTTATCCCTAAAGTTCCCTTGATTCTGAAATTTTGTTGTGGGTTACACTGGAGTCCTGGTAGTCCTCATTGTTGATTATTTGAACCAAGTTGTCACGAGTTTTCTTCTCCTGAAGGGTTTCTATATTGAAAACCAGGATGGTTCCTATTTTGATTTGGATTGTAATATCCTCGACCAGGGATGGTGTTGACAACATTAAGATTTTCCATTTGGCCATTATCTCCCTGGATGTAAACATTTCTTAGAACAACATCATAGAGAATGTTGCAGGCTAGCGTAGAATGATCAGTACCTTGGCATGCTTCACAGAACACTGAAGCTGACTTGATCTATTCTTGTTGTTGAGGGGGTGAACGTCCCCTACCAAATGCAGCAAGAGATGATTTGATATGGTCTTGATTGGAAACTAAGAGTTTGAGGGTCTCAGTGATAGACTTGTATTCAAGAATGACTTCAAACATAACCACCTTCAATACTCCTTTTCCTACTGACCTACCCCAATTAACTTGATTTTCAGCTCCTAGGGTGACAACCTTCCATGCACTATCATAAATTTAGCACATGAAGTTACCTCCAGATGAGGAGTCTAAGAATCTCTTGATATCGTCATCAACACCTCTATAGAAGATCTCGATGAGTTGATTCTTAGGAATTTCATGGTGTGGACACTTGCGTAGAATATCTTTGTATCTTTCCTATGCTTCAGCAAGGGATTCTCCAGGGACATGAGTGAACATTGTTATTCGACCCCTAATTTCATAGGTGAGAGGAGGATAGAACTTTTCCAAAAAAACATTTTGAAGTTGCTCCCAAGTGGTGATGGGTTCGCATTGTAAGGAATTGTACCAACTTATAGCTCTATCAGCAAGAGAATACTTGAAGAGACGGAGTCGGATGGCATCATCTGATACCCCATTTTGCTTTGTCATAACACATAGTTTGATAAACCTCAGAAGATGTTCTTGACTATCTTCTCCTTGCTTACCATAGAATGGGATGTTTTGGAGTAAGGTGATCCAATGTGCCCGGATATCAAAATTTGTAGCATTTATAGGAAGAGGTTGCACTGGGTGATGAACATCAGTAGCTTTAGAGATTGAGAACTCCCTAAGGTCTTTTGCAGTTCTGCTGCTTGTGTTGCTGCTTGAGCTGCTCGAATCTTTGTTTCAACCACAGCTCTGGCTTCTTGCATAAGCCTATCTCTTTGTGTAGCAAGGGCTTGAGCAACCTTTCGAGATATTTCCTCCTCTTGCACCATCCTTGCTTGGTTCTCTCTGTTCTGACGAAGAAAAGTTAAGTCTATCTCAGGATCAAAGCTAGTAGTGAGACTGGGACTGTCTGAGCGGTGCATGCACTAGACTTTGTTGGTACCTGGGATGGAAAGATTTTTCCGAAGTGAGATTGACAAAATAGAACTGAATTCAAGAGGATGATCGGTTGTATCAAAAGAAAAATCAAAATCCTAGATTAGCCTTAAAAGAACTAGATTTGACTAACTGATTTTGTTGTCCCCGACAACGATGCCATAATTTGACATGATTTATTATTGCACTCACAAATTCACTCAGGGTTGAAATCCCTGAGCTTTTACCAAAACCTTGTGCAATAATACCATCCACAAGTAGACAAGTCTTATCGTAGTATAGTTAAGGATCGAATCCCGCAGGAACAATGTTTTTAAGAATCGTTGCTAGTCTAGTCTAGTTCATGTAAGGCTAATATTTAAAATGATTGGTTGATTTGAAGTTAATTAAACTAAGTGCAGTAAAGTAAAGAGTAGAATTAAAGTTGATATAGATTAATGATATGGAATCCCTGGGATGGTCCTGGGTTTCACCACCACTACTCATGCAAACACATCCAAACATCAAACCTCCAGGCAAGATATAACCATCTAAATGGAACTGTTGTGAACCATCCTGGAGGGATGTTTAGGTCCGCGTAAGCATCACCTTAGGCATTAGATGTATCGTCGCCATCTAGATCATGCACTTACAGTTCTGAATATATAGATATCCAACTGAAGTTGTGGCTCTCCATGAGGGATGTTTAGACCACAGAAGCATCACCGTAGGCTAGATGGCTCGTCCCCTCACGGATCATACACTTATGACCTTAAGGAATCCCTTTCTATTTCTAGTTAGGGAGTCAACCATACTAATCGACAAGCAAGCAGGCGATTAATCTACAAGCAAACATCGATGACTAACAACGATGATACAAATATCCAACTGAAGCTGTGGCCCTCCCTGAGGGATGTTTAGGCACACAGAAGCGTCACCATGGGCTAGATGGCTTGTCCCCTCACGGATCATACACTTACGACCTCAAGGAATCCCATTCTATTTCTAGTTTGGGAGTCAACCTCGTTAATCGACATTCTACCCTACATATAGAAGTTCTCGCAACATAGGGAAGAACAAGATGAAGACAAGTAGGTAATCAATCTACAAACATTAACGATTAACAACGAAATGAAAATGTAACATCCCTGACTTGGGTTATGCTTTAATACTAGGTGTTTTGTTTAAGAAAGACAATTATATGCTTTCTATTATCTTTTGAAAAGTAATTAAGGTTCAAGAGGAACTTATATTTCAATTTTAGTCCTTGAATAATTCAATACCTGGAATAATGTCACATGATTGACATAGTTCAATACTTGGAATAATAACATAGGATTGGTTAAATCCCAATACCTGGAATAATATCACAGGATTGGTAACAACCCAATACCTGGAATAATTGCACATGGTTGACATAGTTCAATACCTGGAATAATGTCACAGGATTGGTAACAACCCAATACCTGGAATAATTGCACAGGGTTGACATAGTTCAATACTTGGAATAATGTCAAAGGATTGACATAGTTCAATACCTGGAATAGTTGCACAAGATTGGTAATAACCCAATACCTGGAATAGTTAGGATTGACATAGCCCAATACCTGGAATAGTTAGGATTGACATAGTCCAATACTTGGAATGGATACACATGAACAATATAAGTCCAATGCTTGTACCAGTTGCACATGATTGATATAATCCAATGCCTGGAGTATTTATACATGATTGGTATGGACCAATGCCTAAACAAGACATGATGATGTATACTCTCATGTCCAGTATAAACCAATATCTGTTTAGCATATTGGCTAAGGCTATCAGATAGAAACAAGAAAGAGTCATGAGTGACATATCACAGTAATAAGTTTCATGAGAAAAGAATGAGATGTTGAGTTGATATAGTACATAAATGATATACATGTTCTTCATATTCCTTATAAAGAGAATAGATGATTTACTATTCTACTATAGATAGTTGCAATACCTTAAAGATGAGAATGATTTAAACTACTTATCCTCTGCTTAGTTTTATATAAATTAAACTGCAATAATTATGTTTCTGGAGGAGAGTTATATCTCTCGCTGGGGCAATTTTTCAATTGTCTCACCCTGTGGGATCCAACATTTTTAGGTGGACGAGCACGGAGGAGATTGAGAATATCTTGCAGAGGAAGAACTTCAGCTCTAGCAGGTACAACAACAACAACTCTGGTGGAGTGTGTTGTTTGTTGTATTTGTAGATAGAAGTCCTATGTGTCGTCTTTGTACTCTCGGGTCCTCGGAGTTAATAGTTAGTGATTTTAATGAATCATTTTGAGATTTCAGCTTAATGCCTCGAGGTTCTTATGTTGTATATGTTTAACTTTTAATAAGGCAGTTGATGTTGTAACCTCGAGAAGAGATATGTACTTATGAGCCATGATGTAAATGTAATACATTGGTTCTTGTTGAAAGAGTTTTCCTATGATTGGATCTCTTTGAAAAAAAGGGTTTAATTTTTAGTGATTTTCAGTAATCCGCTGCAAATGATCGCTTCCTCTTAATTAATCTTGTTTTTGTGAGTTGGATGCTACAATTTAGTGGTATCAGAGCTCTAGGTTCGCTGAGTCTACAAAGACATAGGATTAAGGTATCGGGTATGTTCTAAGTGTACTCAAGTGTATCTTATAGTGCCTTCTGCTTATGCAGAAGAAGATATATAACTCAAAGATGTCTGAATAACATGAGGGACAAGTTGTTGAGAGCAATGTTGCTGCACTAGTGGGAGGTGCAAGGGATCACACAAGGGAGGAACCAGTGCCTGAAAATCCCCAGGTTGATGAAGTCATGAGAGGAAACCCAGATATTCATAATCTTTTTGGGAAACTCATGACCACACTAAGGTATATGGCAGACCGGATGCCAACACCGGCACCTAGGGCACCCGTTTCCAATGAGGGATATGGGTCTGGTAAGACCTTTGAACGAATACGTCATATAGGAGCCATAGAATATGCTGGAGCATCTGACCCAGCAGATGCTGATCTCTGGCTCACTGAGTTATAGAAAGCCTTTAAGATCCTTAGTATCCAAGAGGCTAAAAAAGTTAAACATGCGGTGTACCTTTTGAAGGGTAGTGTTGGACACTAGTGGACTATAGAAGAAATAAAAAGGAATGATGAAGAGGTTGAATGGGAGGAATTTCGTCGAGAATTCATCAACAAGTATTTTCCAAAGACATACTTAGATGAAAAGATCTCACAATTTGAGAAGATTCGATAGGGAGCCATGTCGATAAATGAATATGAGGTTAAGTTTATGGAACTTTTGTGATTTTGTCCTCAATTGGCAGCTACGGAGAAGGAGAAGATTCGACATTTTGAGAAGGGATTGAATGTTGAGATGTCCATTCCAGCATCTTCCCTAGAAAGTAGAGAGAGGTTTGCCACATTCGTGGAGTCTATACGGAGGATAGAAAGGTCTACGATAAAGAAACATGAGACAAACCTCAAAAGAAAGTCTACACAATCACAAGGACCAGTGGTACTAAACAACCAAAATCTTCACCATTTCAACCTCAATCTAGTGCACCTATGCATGGGTCATCAAGTTAGGGTCAAGCTTGTCACAAATGTGGACATCTAGGACATTTTAGACAACAATGTCCAAGGAGAAATAGTGAGGTGACCCAACAGTCAAGGCATAATCCGCAAAACCCACAAGGACCTCAGTCCAGTGGAGCAGATGGTAGAGGATGAAGACAAGTGTCACAGTTTGGTCCATATACTTCTGGTAGTAGAGGACAAAGGCAATAAAAAATAACAACTAAGTCCATGTTTTGGGCCAGATAAGATGCTAGTTAACTTCTAGAAGGTAGACTTGTCAAGATAGAACTTTCTATTTTGAATTATCTTCTGTTTCCTACTATAAGAAAGGTAGTTTTTGTTTAGTTCATCTTTATAATCCTTTAATGATATGAGGAAGAGATAAGAAGTATGAAAAATTATGTTCAATTTAATATTCTCTTATATGTTTTGAAATCTCTCTCTCTTCTTTAATAAAGGGAAGAGGTGTAAAAGGAACTCATAGAAAATCTGAGATACTAAGTAGTAAAATTTAAAGAGATATTAAGAATATGAAACATAATATAAAACAAATACATACTACCTAATTTCAGTTCTTGAATACCCTGGCCAGGTATTCATTTATTGAAGGCAAGGTAAGTACGACATACCTAGATTGTTATCTTTCTGATTACTCTGATCAAGTAATCATTCTGAAACAATCTAAAGAAAGAAGTAGAAGATGTGGCATGGATATTTCTACCACATTCTAAATTTTATTTAATTGTAAATCAATTTATAAACAAAAGAAGATGTTTAGTATAATATATACCCTGGCCCGAAGACCTAGAGTTAATAGTTACCTGATAAGAGGTAACAATAAAAATGATGAACTAAGGGTTTGAATACCCACATCTAGTGATCATGATGATAATGAGAATAAGGAATGATGAGGTGTAATCATCCTTATAATTCCTATGCTGATGGTAAGGAACCAAGGATAAAATAAGGGTAAATAACTCATGAACATAGAAATTTCATGCAATATTTAGAGGAAATGATAATCTATTCTCATTAATAAATGACTCTAGATAATAACGGGTGACAAGAAGAATATGTTTCTTTGTTTTCTTTCCTTTCAGGGTCATGACAATCAAATGGGTTTTTAGGACACTTGATGTGCACAATTAAAATTGATTATTTGATGGATACTTAAAAGAGTATAAGTTGTCTTGGACTTGGGTTCCAAGAAAAAGATATGTAAAACAAGAAATGTCCTAGTATGAAAGAAAGATGAAATGTGATGTGTTTTCAACACATGTGATGGATACCAAGGTAAGGAATTATGGTATCAGATAATTTATGTTGACCACCTGGAGTGGTTAAATGTGAAATCAATTTAACTATATTATATAGCATGGACATCATATGTTAGGGGTTTATGCCTTGCATAACCATGACATTGAGATGTTATGTGAAGACTTGATGAGATGATGGATAATATCTGTTTCCCTTTATCTGGGATTTCGGGGACGAAATCCTTGTTAGGGGTTTATAATTTGTAACATCCCTGACCTGGGTTATGCTTTGACCCTAGGTATTTTGTTTAAGAAAGAAAATTATATGCTTTCTCTTATCTTTTGAAAAGTAATTAAGGTTCAATAGGAACTTATATTTCAATTTTAGTCCTTATTGAATAATGTTGAAACAATGTTTTCTTAGTTTGGACTAATGTGCAAATTACCCAATTTGAGGGGCTAACTTGCAAATGTTACTTGATAAATGTTCCTCATGTGTTGAAGCATCATGAGAATGAATATGATGCAGAGGTATGGCTTGGGAAAGCCTGAGTAACAAGAAAGAGCTGATTAAGCAATGTTTATGCATTAAAACCTAGTTTTGGTGCAATGCGCAATTTACCCAAAATGCAGGGTTCAATATGCAAATTACCACTTCAGAATAGTCCCTAATGTTTCTTTGCATCATGTAGAGCAAATAAAATGATAGGGGCATCTCATTTGTATCATTTTGGAGGAGAGAGAATCTTGATAATAAAATAATCAAGATTTAAGCATAATTGGAACTTTACTTCAATTATATGCAAAAATAAATATATTAATTGAATCTCCCTTCAAAAAAAATTGAAATGGTTGAAATACATATATGTGGACGATCATTTTCCTTGCAAAGGCACGAAAATATCTAAGGGAAGTGGATAACTCAGTCACATTATTATAAGAAAAAGAAATATCCACTCACTTATGGATATTATTATAATATGATTTAAGGTGCTTAATTTGCTTTTCTTGAAATCATGGATAATTGAGAGGAATAAGAGGCAAAGGAGATAGCCTCATAACCAAGGAAGGGAAGGGGGAAAATGGCAAGGAAATGGAGGAGTTGTCCCCTACTTTCTCTCTCTTAAATGATTTTTTTTAATAAAATACATATATGCTCCTTTATCCCTAGCTTGGATGGGTATTTTCGAATCCACCTTCACTTATTGCGTGCAAAAACGACCAAGGGAACTTCGAGAAATAGGACGATGACCCCCAACCTGTTGGTAAGCTTCTTGACCTTCTTTCACCTTGATTCCATGGTGGAAATAACAAATCAATGCATGATTTCTTCTTATCTTCACTCGATCTTCAATTCTAGCCATTCCTTTTCACTCAAACCTTGAGGAAGAGGTTGGGATAGTTGAAGGTGTTGCTTTCACCATTAAAGATGTGTAGGTTGAAGCTTTTAATCTCAATTGGAGGAGGGTTTTATAACTTGAACCCTTAATATTGTTATTGCATTCAACTCCTTATCAATTGTTGACCCTTTCTTCATTCTCGAAATTTTATTTGGTTGATTGATGCAATTTCCATGAAAATCACAGCAAGTTTCGTGGGTTTAGAGATTGATGATGATGACATCATCATAAGGACACACCTCCCCAAATATCTATTGCAAATGGTTTTAAGACTTTGGTCCAAACGGTTTCACCAAACCGTTTGGAGACTAAACGGTTTGCAAACCGTTTAGAGTCTTGAATCCCAAACCATTTAGATGAGTTGACCATTTGGATGGGTTGACCGTTTGAGGTCAAGACCCTGGTACATGTTGGATGAGGATATAATGGTTCCAATTGATTGAATCAATATATGGACAATCATCCAATTAGAAACCCTAATTGGGTTAAGTGTTGATTTTGCAATTGAATGAATTAAATCTTTGGGTTGATTAACCCAAACGGTCTCAAGACCATTTGGAGATCACCCAAACGGTCTCAAGACCTTTTGGAGGTCAACTAAGATCATGTGGAGGTCTAGGGTTGAGTATGGTTGAGTATTTGAAGGTCCAAAGATAGAAAATGGTAATGCAATCACTAGTTCAATTGTTGATCAATTTAATGATCCAAATCCTAATTGAATTTCACAATTTTAAGTGATAGGATGGGGCAAACGGTCTCAAAACCGTTTGGAGGTCATCCAAACAACCTCAAGACCGTTTGAGGTCAGGTCATGTCATGGTTTTATGATGACCCAATGATTACAATTGGAATAGTTCCACAATGTCAACAATTGATGGTTCCTTGATTTCAAAACCTAAGGTGATGAAAGATAAAATGACCCTATGGTTGTTACTGATTTATCTCAAATATAATCACTAGGGTTGTATCTATAAGGTACTAAGTAATTGGTAACCCTAGATGAGTTAATCCAAATAAGCTTATGAAAGCAATGTCTTAGTACACGTTGTCAACCATAGTTGTATATGTATATACTTGATTGAAGGGTTGATATAAACCTAATCAAGTTGAAAGGATGATAGAAAGGAATTCTTACATAAGTATTAATCATGTGGTGATTAAGTTATGATCCTCAGTAAAGAGATCATGAAATGCTAATCTAGAAGGTTAATGAATCCTAACCCTAATTTAGGGTAACATAAGGTAAAACCCTAATTATAGGAATGAAGGGTGAAACCCTAATTGGGTTGAATAGTAAACCCTAATTTTAGAGTAAAGTGTATGAAATCCTAAACTAGGGTAATGTGATGTAAGAACCTGATGTATTTATATGAAATGAGAAACCGCAATTGGGATGAATAGTGAATCCTAATTATGGATAGTTGAATAAGAAACCTAATTGAGGGTGATGCCATGAGAAACCCTATTTGGGATGAATAGTAAACCTTATTTATGGGGAATGTGATGTGAAAGCCTAATGAAGGATGATGCTATATGCAATCCTAACCCTAATGAAGTATGATAGTATGTGAAACCCTAAACCCTAATAAAGGGTGATGGTATGGGAAACCTAATCCTAATAATGGAATAGTGATTGATTATATGTAACTTTATAATAAGCAAAGCCTTAACCTGAGATGAGTCCCTATCATGGAAGATAGTTGGACAATCCTTATGTGTGTTCTATGATCTATTCACTTCATAGTAAAGGTGATAGGTTAGTATATGGAAGTATTAAGATGAGAAATACCTTAATACAATATAAATCGATAAAATCAAGTAAGTTTAAAGTGCTGAGGGAAGTGATATATCAAGAAATCATAAATATCACATCCATATCTTTAAGAATGATATCCCTTGATGCATCTCAAATCCAACATACGTGGACGAGTAACATATAAAGAGTGTTGTCCTAATCATTACATCAAGATGTAATGTGATTTATGGACCATGAGATTGGTTGTTGCCTAGTGAAAGGTGACAAAATGATAAATGTGTTTTATGGACTATGAGATTGGATGTTACCTAGTGAGAGGTAACAAGATATTTTAATAGGCCTTGTGAACCACATGAGTAAGTTGATACCTAGTGGGAGGTACCAAGATATTTATAAAAGTCCACAGTAAGCGATGATAGTGTTCTTAATAAACCAAGAAAAGGGAAACCTAATAACATAGTAATTATAATAAAAGAGTACAATAATAATGATGGAACCTTGATTATACATGTGTGGAGAAGAGAGGGATACTTGTTTTACATAAAGAATGTGATTGAGCATAATGGCATGGCCAAAGTTTAAATGTCAGTAGAAGAATGAGGTACCTAGTGTTGTGTAAACAAACATGGGACATAATGTCACAGGATTGACATAGTTCAATACCTGTAATAGTTGCATAGGATTGACATAGTTCAATACCTAGAATAGTTGAACAGGATCGACATAGTTCAATACCTAGAATAATGTCACAGGATTGACATAGTTCAATACCTGGAATAATAACACAGGATTGGTTAAATCCCAAAACCTAGATTAATAACACATGATTGGTTAGATTCCAATACCTGGAATAATAACACAGGATTGGTTAAATCCCAATACCTAGAATAATATCATAGGATTGGTGAAAACCCAATACCTGGAATAATTGCACAGGGTTGACATAATTCAATACCTGGAATAATGTCACATGATTGATATAGTTCAATACCTGGAATAATAACACATGATTGGTTAAATCCCAATACCTGGAATAATATCAAAGGATTGGTAACAACCCAATACCTGGAATAATTGCACAAGGTTGACATAGTTCAATACCTGGAATAATGTCACAGGATTGGTAACAACCCAATACCTAGAATAATTGCATAGGGTTGACATAGTTCAATACATGGAATAATGTCATAGGATTGACATAGTTCAATACCTGGAATAATTGCACAGGGTTGGCATAGTTCAATACCTGGAATTATTTCCCAGGATTGACATAGTTCAATACTGGGAATAGTTGCACAGGATTGGTAATAACCCAATACCTGGAATAGTTAGAATTGGCATAGCCCAATACCTAGAATAGATGGGATTGGCATAGTCCAATACTTGGAATGGATACACAGGAACAATATAAGTCCAATGCTCATACTAGTTGCATATGATTGATATAATCCAATGCCTGGAATATTTATACAGGATTGGTATGGACCAATGCCTAAACAAGACATGATGATGTATACTCTCATGTCCAGTATAAACCAATATCTATTTGGCAGATTGGCTAAGGCCATCAGATAGGAACAAGAAAGAGTCATGAGTGACATCAAAGTAATAAGTATCATGAGAAAAGCATGAGATGTTGAGTTGATATAGTAGATAAATGATATACATGTTCCTCCTATTCCTTATAAAGATAATAGATGATTTACTGTTCTACTATAGATAGTTGCAATACCTTAAAGATGAGAATGATTTAAACTGCTTATCCCCTGCTCAGTTTTATTTTAATTAAACTACAATAATGATGTTTCTGGAGGAGAGTTATATCTCTCGCTGGGGCAATTTTTCAAATGTCTCACCCCCGTGGGATCCAACATTTTTAGGTGGACGAGCACGGAGGAGATTGAGAATATCTTGCAGAGGAAGAACTTCAGCTCTAGCAGGTACAACAGCAACAACTCTGGTGGAGTGTGTTGTCTGTCGTATTTGTAGATAGAAGTCCTATGTGTTTTCTCTATACTCTCGGGTCCTCGGAGTTAATAGTTAGTGCTTTTAATGAATCGTTTTGAGATTTTGGCTTAATGCCTCGAGGTTCTTATGATGTCTGTGTTTTAACTTTTAATAAGGCAGTTGATGTTGTAACCTCGAGAAGAGATATGTACTTATGAACTAGGATGTAAATGTAATACATTAGTTCTTATTGAAAGAGTTTTCCTATGATTGGATCTCTTTGAAAAAAAAGGTTTAAATTTTTAGTGATTTTCAATAATCTGCTGCAAATGATCGCTTTTGCTTAATTAATCTTGTTTTTGTGAGTTGGATGCTATAGAAAAGTTATATACATTTCCATGGAATGTTTAACAAGAGAACATGCTTGCATGGACAGCGGGGATAGTCCCTACACCCCAACGAAAAGAAACTACTCACTCATGATGAGAGAAACAAGAAGAACAAGAGAGAGGGGAGGTTCTACCATGAGCATGATGCAGAAGGTAGTCATAGCTCGGTGAAGATGATGCGGTCTTCTACGTCATGTCAGAGCATATCTCGACGGGGAGGAAGAACTACCAAGGCAAACTGGGCAAATCTTCTTCTCCACCTTCTTTCTCCGCTTGACCTCCTTGCTTGCAGTAAGAGCAGCATGTGAAGTGGAAATGGCGTGGATGTACGTGGACCAAGCCTATGTCCAGGCAGCCTGTCGGCATCCTAGGTCGGATGCCTTAAATGAGGACCATTCCGGTCCTATTTATAGGCTCTGGTTGGGGTCTTCACACAGTTTGGAGCAAACAGTCTGCTTGAACGGTCTAGAAACCGAAAGGCTCCAAATGGTCTTGAGATTGATTGCTGCCAAACGGTCTTGAGGATCGATGGTCTCCAAATGTTTTGGAGACCAATCACTGCTTAACGGTCTATGCCTCTCATGGTCTTGAGGACCTAACGGTCTGTGCCGTCCAAACAATGTTCGTCTCCAACGGTCCTGGAGTCTTAATAGTTTGGGGATGTAAACGGTCTTGAAGACCGAATGGTGTCAAACAGTCTCTACTCCAACTGGTCTTCACTTCCAAACATTCTTCAGATCCAAACGATCTTGTCTGATCAGTTTTGATGGTCTACTGGTCTTGGTGTCCGAACAGTCTTGTGGGTGGCTGGGCTAATGGTCTTGAGACAGTGTGCCACCAAACGGTCTTGAGGATCTTCTGTCATCAAACTGTCTTGTGCCTCTCATCCAAACGGTCTTTGGTTGCTCACGGTCCCTAGCCTTCACGGTCTTGAAGACGGTTAGGGCTCGCGCGATCTCGAGACCGTTCGCAACCCATGCGGTCACAAGACCGTTGCTGGTTCTAATCGCAAGGGTGCAGGTCTAGGCGGAGACAGTGCTGCTGTCGATGGCGGCATGGATGCAGTGGCACCGGTGACGGGGTCACGAGGCAGCGACAGTGGTGGTCATGGAGAAGCACAAAGTTGCTGAGGAAGGAGGTTGCAGGTGGTGGTGACAAAGGAAGAGGACGGAAAGGTAGAGGAGAGTCGAGTAGGTGATGTGGAGATCCGACCGATCTTGAGGTTGGTTACTACCCATACGGTCGTGAGACCGTGAGGCTTCACAAGGTCTTGAGACCGTGTGAGGCTTCACACGGTCTGTGGAGATCCAATCGGTCTTGAGGTTGGCGACTGCCCATACGGTCTTGAGACCGTAAGGCTTCACACGGTCTTGAGACCGTGTGGCCTCACACGGTCTTGAGACCGTATGGAAGGGGAAGTCATAAGGGCAGAACGATAGGAGGGGGACCGAGTGGGGAGGTGAATGAGGGGCGTTGATCTAGGATCGTGTGGTGAGGCAAAAGCCCAAGATTGAATGAGGTGAAATCGAATGGATCAAGATCGATTGAGTAGACCGAATGGGCAAACTATTTGGTCAAGACCATTTGGTCATGATCGTTATAGCAGATCGATTGGCTGAAATCGCATGCTCAGGATCGAATGTGCTGGTTGTACATGATCTACATGAAAATCATATAAAACTAGTTAATAACTTGATAATCTGATCAACCAAGCAAAATTGCACATTGTAAGATTTAAGGAGATGAAAATGAATGTATTTAGTCGAATTGGGCCCAGAATGGCGACTGAAAATCATGATGAATTTGGATTCATCAATTACTATCTGGAACCTCACTTCTACAATGTAATTATGGCACAAAAGAATATAGTACTTTATTCATGCAAAAGAAGAGAATTTTCAAGATAGACAATATACTTTAACTAAAACTACATTGTAGTTCAACACAATGGTACATCAAAAGTCATGCCAACTGAATTAAAATGGGGAAAACTCTGAAAATGTTTCAGTTAATAACCTACCTTCTTTCTCTTTTTCACTTATTCTTCTTCTTGAAATAGAGATTGAACTTTTTTAGGAAAGAATCAAATCCGTACAGAGTACATGACATGTGAAGCACCTCCAGGAACAAGAGGTGCACACCAAGAGGCTATATAAATATATGAGTGTGCTTCTCTGTAAGAGCAATTATGTCTACATCACTCTAGAACCTTAGGGACCAATAGATATTGGTCTTAAAGTAGATGAATGGGAACAATCCCACTTTACAAATAAAACAACATGAGTAAGAAGAAAATAAGTATACTTCAGCATGGACTTCAATAAAAGTTGTGTAATAGTGCATAAGGGAAGCTTCTACAATATTCAAAGTTGTTGTTCCTAGAATTGTTTATTAGAAGCCAATAATGACACTTTTCAAAGATGATGATGATGTCGTTCGTAATACAAAAAACCAGTCTTTGTAAATATAAAGAAGCCTGCATGGATCCAACTTTTGTGTATAAAAAGAAGTAAACTCTAAATCATAAGCAAACTCTTCAAATATGCATACCACCACATGATAAATCAGAATTAGAACTCATCTCGTCAGGTTAGAAACTTATCTTCATCTAGAGATATCATCATAGACATCTAATTTTTAGGCCACTATCTAAACCTTTCCAAGTCTGTCTAGGTAGTAAGCTCCTCACATACAAAGGTAGTATAAAGTCCCAGGACGTGAGCAGATGAAAGCACTTCAAAAACGATTCACTACATAATTGTAAAACATGATAATATGTAGATCAGATTGCGAAAAACATTCATAATAATGTGAGAATTACAGATTATCTATACAAAGAGCTTCATGTATGTGTGATCTGTATAAAGCCCAAGAAACTCTAAAGAAAGGGGAACCTATGAACTAGAATACTCTAAACCTCTAGGAAGCCAACTGATAGCCTAAAGGAAAGAAAAAGGATAAAGAGATCCATATATAAGAGCTAAAATCCATGTAGGATATAAGAATATGATTCTACAACATAATATTTTCTTTCTCCTCATTATTATAAATAATCTCATTTCTCTAGAAGGAAATAATACAACTTCTAATGTAGTACTTCTATAGAAAGTAGGCACAACCTATGTACTCATAAAGACAATTATTCTTACTACTAGAAGAAGGGGGGTGACTCATAAAATGGATTCAAAGATTAGGTAAGTATTATAAAGACATTCTAGTAAGTAGAAACCCATACATAATTGCTGCAAACATCCATATGGCTAAAAAATTAAAGTTAATAATTGAAGAAGAAAAAATAAACTCAAAAAAGAAAACAAACCTATAGTGAAATGATTTTTTTATAGAAAACTAAATAAAGTTTGTTGAGATGAAATACTTGATATAGCAGATGGAGAACTTTGTTCCCCTGTTGTCTGAAAGTTTTAAATAGTTTTTTTCCTTCACTTCTAATAAAAAACCATGACATGTTTCTAACTTCCAATGTGTGTATGTGCAAATGAATTGGATAGACATTATTCAATTAATATCACAAATTTTAGATTGTAGGGGACAAGTATCGTATTTATTACTAGAATTCTTGAATAATAGAATTTAGCTTTTATCTGTAGGAAGGGAAAGGAGCGACCAAGGCTCTAGATTTTAAAAGATTATTCCCAATGAGCTCTTCTTCTAATACCTGACATTTTTTCTTTTCTACAATTGTGATCTGTTGTAACTTACCCAACAATCATGATGAGGCCAAAAAAACTACATATTGCATTTATTAAGCCATCAATCAGTACAGATACAGGACTACCAGCTAGCATTGGTGTACTACGACTTGTCTTTCCAGATTATAAATGTCAAATTCTACTAAGTCAAGTTTTGTAAATACCATAAGTACTATGAACTCTACAGAGAGCACCTAATGATAAAGTATTTAATCTGTTTAGAGGGATTTTCATGACAGAATTAATGGTAATCCTTGTTATGCTATTCACATTGTTCTTCAAATATCACATGACCAATTGCTTATTTGAGATAAATCAACTGAATTTTGAAAATAATATAGGTTTGGAATTGCATTCATTGCCTTACCAGTTTTCATAAGTCCCAATCCCAACAGTACAAACCTATGGAAACTAAGAGCCAAACTCCTACATTTGAAAAACCAAAACAATCCAGAAATATAATCTTTGATCTTGTTAAGATTCTTGTAGACTTCAATGACTCCAAATAATTCTGGATGAAAAAGAATACGAAATAAAATAGAACAATGTTTATAAATGGTTTTCTAGAAATTTATGACCACAAAATTGTAAGACGAAGAGGGTGGGTGGAGTATATGAGTGGGGAACATGCACAAACTAGAATTTACAATCAAAATTTAAAGAAGAAAATAGAACATACCATTTTTCCCATCATCTACTGAACATACACCATATGTTAGATGATAGACCCCCCTTCCCCCATTATTTCAGTACTTGGTTTAGCAAGAGATTCGACAAGGCTACTCATTACACCTTCTAGGTAATTTTACATGGGATTTTCTTATTAGAATAGGCACAAGCAACCTTGGGATCACCGCTAACTAAAGAAATGACATTCTCGTGTTGAATGTATTGATAAGGTGTGCTAGCCAGGGGTAGGTTGTATTTCCTATCCTTCTTTTGGAACCATAGACTACCTTTCTTTATCAGTCACTAGCACTAACTAATATGGTAACTAACTCCACAAAATTAGTATAAAGACTAAACAACTGTGGGACCAGCAAGAGCACCTCAACAGGTGAAGTCAACAGTCTTGTTAATCATTATCTTGAAACATGTTCCTCTCTGATGGTGGAAAGGAAGAAATCTTAACAAAACAAATCAAACAACCAAGATCTAACATTTGCTTTCATTCACAAATGGGCCAACCATCATTTGTAATAGTGAAAAAGTTATGACGATATAGGTTCATGTGTCGACTTCTCGATATTTATGTGTGTATCAGTTGCATTTTCTATGCAAGTGATGGATTCACAACATGATGCTACCATTGCACTAATCTGTATAGAAACAAAATCATAAAACCTTTGGGAAATCTTGATTCAGAGGGGCTGTAGCCAGAATTGCCTCTATCCATGATGAGCCCCTTGGACCAGTAATATCCCCTCTTAGGCCCCTACTTCCTCGTATTCAGAATCTTTGTCCTAGCATGGAGTTGCACCTCCCTTGAAGAAAACTAGTCATTTAAAGTTTAATAAACAACTATATATATTATCCTATTTAGTTAATAGGTTAATTAGTTAGTCGACCTTTAGTGTCTTGACCTATTTAGATTACTTGGGACACAAGTCTCAGGGTATCTCCCTTGCTCCTATATATAGGACAGGGTTGTACCTCTTTTAATCATCGAATCAGTTCAATACAATATTCTTTCACATGGTATCATAGTGTGTTTGTTCCTGAGGGAACCCTAGCCGTCTCCTCTTCCCTCCTCTCCTAGCCGTCAAGCAACAACATCCCTAGATGTAGTTGTCGCCTCTCTCTGAGAGCACACAATCGGGGGAGAACCCTCCTGCGGGCGGCCACCACCGCCATTTCCATGGCTTAGGCTGGCTTCTTGCTGGGCATATCCCAGCCTCCATGGCTTATCCTCCTCCTTGTTAAGATCTGATTTTATTTCCATACATCAACACTATCCATCCCGACTATCTCCAAACTATCTTTCATCTCCCAGTGCTATTAGCCACCATCAAGCTTCCGTCAACAACAACATTCAACGTCACCATCAGTCACACCACCACATCATGCTGCCACATCACGTCGTCGCCACATCCTCCTACATCCAGTGCAAGTGTCACAAACAACATGAGAGTCGTTGGTTTCTAATAGAAATATTATTGTTGTCGTTGGCTGCAACCATCAGCGGAGTTACATCCGTCGTTGGCTAGGACAACAACCACTACTGCCTTCCAATGCACCGCCTATGCTTGCCGACTGTACACCTGACTCTGTGAGCACACAACAATAGAACCACAACCGCCAATCAACAACGACAATCGCAGCCAGTGACAACCATCCTGTTGTTGCTGATCATGTGCCACCAGCCGCTGCAATCATCGCCATCATCGTGTGTCCATTCACTACAGTGTTGCTACCTCATTTAGTAGCAACTGTATCCCCAACCAACGATCACACTCTTCAATCGTCATAGCCATCATTTAGCCCCTTGGCTTCTGCTCCATCCTGCTGCTGCTGACATCCATTATCCATTTCCATCGTTGTTGATTCCTTGTTGTTGCTACCCCAACGCCATCACCTATCCTTAGAAAAGAACTCCACCATATTCAACCATGCAATCACCCCCTATTCAGTATTGTCTTCTCCCAAATATGAGTGACGTCCTCCTCTATATTTTTTTTTATTGCCCGCAACTTCTCTATCTCTATTGATATTCAGATCCTTACTCAGATCTATCTTTGGCTAATCATATCCAATTTTAAGCCTATTTACTCAGATCTATTGATATTCTCTCCGGTTATCGACTTCAGTTTCCACGTAATACACATCTCCATATCACACAATCCTCTCAAATCCACCAATTCCTTTCCCGGCCACCCACCCATATCATGTGTGTATCCCTTTCCACAGTGCGCGGGGGGTGGTCATATATCCATTTCTCCACACCAAACACTCACTCTCGTCATATTTATTGTGTGGGGGATAGAGAGGAGAGGAAGAGATGAGAAGAGAGAGTGTGTGTGTGAGAGAATATGTATGAGAGAGAGAGTATGAGAAGAGATGATATATGTATTCATGCTACATATTCCAGGTTATCTTCATGGAGCTTCATTCAGCACACTTATTCTCCACTTTCAGACAACATTATCACTCTTGATGCATTCTTGAGAGACAGATGGGTGCTTCATCAGATTTCTTAGAAGCTCAACAATTTCAAGCATGCTAAGTCTTCTAATTATCTGCATACCATCCAGATTGGTGGTTAGGATCACACTAACCTATGTACTCCACTTGAAAATATAACAAAGTAAATATTATTTATTTAAATTTTATATTGGTCTAAAAAAAGTCTAAAAACTATAGTTAATTTGATATTATACTATTTTGTTGAGGTACTTTCATACATCAAACATCTTGGATGAAAAAAAAGAACAAACCAACTAATGAGATGCATGTAAATGCATGTATCTGTACAATGATAGCATGGTACCCTATCTATATGGGCATGAACAGGATTGGAAAACCTAGTATCCCTATACCTAAAGTGAAAATGAGCAAAGAAATATCAATTTGTATACTACACATTCAATTCAGATATGCATTCAAGTCCACATTATCAAAAAGATAGTTGAAGGTATATACTGATGAACTTATAACCATAATGTTAGAAGTGAGACTGCTTCTTACACAAAAGAAACTAGGAGATGTGCACTGGCTTGAACTGGAAGACCGAATAATCAATCTTCAAGTTGAGTTAAATAAGGAGTTGAGTACTCAAGTAAATTGAATTGAAGTAGACATCCCACTACGAGTGGCACCAAGTTAGATATGGGAATATAAAGTTCATCCATATATATGGCAAGGTACGGAGCAATGGTAGAAGCTATCAATAAATGCATCAGGTTAGCAGACTGCATGCAATTACTTTTTATAGCTTGCAAATACCTGACTGCATAAGCTGCAAAATTCACTTAGAAGCACTTCCTATGCACAATGGCTAGGTCGGACTCCTTGTATTCTACCTTACATATCCACATATCAAACATAACATGGAGCCAAACATTAGAATCAAAAAATTAAGGGTACTAAAATCAAGTGCAAGTATTCATAAAGATGGAGATAGAGCAGACAATTGTTAAGTTTACGGAATGATAAGTATAGCAAGAACAGTAGATGTTCATGTACTATGGTTCTCAGATAACTCCACAAGTAAATTACTAGGATAGGTAGAAACAAGTGACTATTATTGTTCTAAATCTAATCTACTAAAATATTTGATATAGCATGCCCCCATTGTTACAGGTATCATGACATAGCGTGCTCCCATTGTTACAGGTATCATGACTAGAACGAAGTCAATAGAAAATAGTGTTGCCTAATTTAAAAAGACACACTCATCCAACTACAAAATCCAATTCATGTTTATCAAGACTGTAGAAATTAAGCAAGGTCATTTTCACTTGAGTTCTGGATATATTGACAATTAAGCGAGGTCATTTTGCTTATTTTTCAAGCAAGGAGCGCATATATAAGGAATTACACTTCTCTTCTCCTCTTAACAAAATTCTTTATGTAGAAGTGAATACTAACAACGTGAATTTGTATTCTAATAGACTTTCCCTATGATACTAGTATATTCAAGTGCAATGTACGTTGTTATGTGTACTTCTGTCTACCTAGCTAAAGCATACATCAAATTTTTATTGTTTAAATATATTATTACAAGCATGTTCTTAGTTGTTTACAAACCTGAAACTTTTCAACCTTGAGAAAAGTATATGTGAATATCTTTAGCTAGTTAGTATGGACGAATTTGAAGTACATAAACTCAAATAATATGCCCCTAATAAATGTAGAAAACTCCATTCACTTTTGATAAGAGAATACATGGGACATTTAGAATGGTTATTTAGAAGGAATTCTGCTTAAGAATGACTTTGATTCTGAACTACTGATCTTCACTTTGTGTGACCTATGTTAGAAAAAGGAGACTTCAGGTTTAGATATGAGAGTTATGATGCATACGCAGTTGTGGGGGCTTCTTCTAGCACTAGCACTTTCAACAGCTTTCGTAATTACTTATGCCTTCTAATGCGACCTTGGGGGCTATTGGTGGTGATGATATCTTCAGCAACTGTGAAGAAGGCGTGAGTATGAGATGGGACACTCTGCATGTCAGAGCTTCCTTAAGATCTGTAAGCAATTGGGACAAGAGGAACAATTAGGGACATGGTTGGGAGGGTAGTAGCAGTTAAGAGTTACTCAACATGCCCATTACTTCTTAACCCAATTTACTTGAGTCATAGGAGTCCGTATGTATATGCCTCAGACCAATTTTAGCATTGCAAAGTTGGACTAGAACTCTTGCAGGGTACAAGTTCCTTTAAAGCAAGCTCAAGATATATTAGAGATTGTGAATTTGGGAGTGGGGAAGAGATAGATATTTCAGAAAACACCATACAAAAAGGGGAATAACAAAGCATTGCAACAGTGAAACTAAACAATCAAGGAGGATTGAAGGCTCTTATCTTCATGTTGTCAATTGAGCTAGCAACCTTGCCTTGAAACACGACCGAGGGATTAATTGAACTGGTCCTTGAATACAACTGATGACTCCCTACTTCAGAGCATGACTGATGGGTTCTCCCATAATGTAACAATACCTCACAAATAACCAAATGACGAGACAACTCACCCATGGTTCCTATGCTAGACACAAAACCCACACACACACTATCTCAATTTTCTTAGATATTAAATAGAACTAGCTATGAAAGAGACGGCGTAAGTCAACCGACATGCTCCCCTTACCTTCTATTTATGCACCAGCCTATTTGAAGGAGAGATGACATGGGAAGACTAAGGAGACTATCTCAAAATGAGAGGCATGCCTCAGTGATGCGTGCCTATATGCACTATATATGTCAAGCCTTTTGTAACTCTAGTTCAAACTTTCCATAGTACATCGAGACTGCATTATCCAAATTCTGATGGAGTTCTTGTCACTTCGACTTAGACCCTATAGTGGTAGAGTGATTTCGCACTAAGATATAGGTAGCCAGGTCAAACAAAGTAAGTCAAAATTTTCAAACAATAGGATATTATAATGCATGAGAAAATGAAAGTGCACTTTTTTTGAGAATGTAGATCCTTACATGATTTGCAGAATACAAACAACATTCTTATGATTTGAAAAACTCTACAAACAATAGTCTTATTATTTGAACAACTCTAAATTCTCAAGTGGGATCATAGGTCATTGGTCAGAAGGAAAAATGTGGTGAATTTAATGGCAATTAGATAAGAGGTCAACCACTAGTACTAATTACTGACAACAAGACTCTCTCAGATGATCCTATCCCATGCTTGTTTGTTTGCATTAGGCATGTTGAGCATGTCATGTCAAGGTGCATCTGCCAAATGACATAGATGAAAGGGTCCCCATACCGATATGCAATTGGTAGCTTATGTAATGAGCAATCTCCAAAAAATGAATCCAATCATAGCAACAATCTCTATTCAAATCTAGGCAAGAGTCAAGGAAATACCACTAAATTAGAGGAAATCTACATTGCATTCCTCAAACTCAACTTCTATAAAGATACATGCCAGGAATAAGAAAATGAAGAGTGGACGCATCTTTCAGCACAAAGAAGAATTGCTTTCAGGAGACAAAGAAGCTAACCCCTGAATGTGAGAAAACAAGAAGATAAAAACCGTGAAACATTAACAACCTTGCATCTAATTGTAAAATAGAGCCAAAGAAGCAAAAACTCCATGACACATTACAATCCTTTCATAACCTCTGTATTCAATTCACAATTAACCTCTTGCACTAAGATAAACTATCCTTAAACAACCAACAGTCATGCTACTATATAATGCAAACCTCAATAGGTAGTTAAGAAGAAATTGGTTGAACTGAAGGTTGGTTTTCTACTTGTGCCTTTTTTAGTCTATTAGACCCAAAAGATAAGACATAGATGAAAATTAATAACAATTCCTCTTATGTGAACAACTCTACATAGCCATCCATTCTCTTTTCCTCCTTGATCTTCATATGTGAGAAATAAAAAACCAGATGGTGTCTTAAGATGAGATATACCAATTAAAGCTTGACATGACATCTTTACATGTGACATTGGTTGCTTGAAAGTCATCATGTCATATATTAGTTGAATATTAAACAGGATCATCACATGATGATAATAAACTCCTAATAAGACTATGTAAGGTAATTCTTGCTATTGATTGAAGTTTCATCTATGTGAGATTATTAGTAACTTAAGAAAGTGCTAAATTAACTGCTTGGATTTTCTAAAGTTTATTTTATCAACTCTTTGATCAGTGGATTGAAGAATCTTCTTCATAGACTTGTGCATAGGTTGAAGCATAAAAATGACCTTGTTCAAGTGATTTTAGTGATGGGGGTAACACTCACCCCAAAATTCATGGAGGTAGCTGTGTTTTGGTGGAAATGAATCCAAGGTACTAGTTCATGGTTCAAAGGAGCTTATGAAAAAAATTCTTCAATAACCTGACCTATAAATGCAGTGAGACCATAAAAAATGATTTTCAATACCTAAATGCATAAAGAAAGGGAAAGTCTATTTGTTCTTGGGCATACTCACGAGGAAGAAGAGTTAAGGCATGTGTAATGTATTGAAGTTATTATATTTTTGTGGGCAAATCCACTTGACAATGAGACTAATTGGATTTTTTTGCAAGTTATTTGGAAAATAGTGCCCCCCCCCTCCAGAAAAAGAAATGCCCCATGAGCGCGATAGTGATTTGAAAAAATGTTTACTTGTATTTCTCTCCTAGATTCTTAAATTACAAAGAACATTATCGATCCAGAAATAGCTACATGAGTACAACTTCCAACATATATTCAAGAGGTTAAATGTCATGGTAACAAAGGGGAAGGACCCAATACTGACCTCATCTTCAGAGAAACTAAGTTATATGCAATTTCTTCTCTACAATGATGTTTTGTAGCCTAGAAAAACATTAAATCTTGAAGGAAAAAATTAGGGGCGCAAGAGTTCATTAAACGTGCCATAAATCAAAATAGAAAATTTATTTAAAATATGCAAACAAAGGAATTCTAACTAAAACAAGGAAAAGTGGTCACTAGGAAATTCTACAGTCTTTTCTTAAAAAAACCACATCAGTTAGAGATTATGAAAATGGCAAGCTGGGCTAAGTAGGAAATCACCTACCTTTTAATGTCTTAGTCTCTTTTTTCTAAATATAAATAATAGTTAAATGTTCATCCTTGGAAAAAAACATATCCGCATGGTGAAGGGCGGGAGAGGAGATGGCGACAACTGTGGATGCGGCGGCCGCTCTGGAGGTTGAGGGGCTCACGTCTCTGGAACGCATCTCTCCCATACACAATTGACATCTACAAGAAACAATCTGATCCTTACCAATAGTTCTAGTGCGACCCCGCCATAGGTGGAGGAGAGACCAGAGGTCGACACTATGGACCTTGGAAACCATGGCAACAAAACCGCCCGATCATATGCCACCACAATCAATGGAGCGGACCCCAGGACCCCTCCAACCATCAAAAGCATATCGCATGGCATGTTAAAACTTGAGGATATCATTGTAGATTGTAGTGGAGCCATCCCTACTATCAACATGAACGGTACCCACATCCAACCCCTCATGGAACCATGGAAGCACATAGTAATCATCAAAGCCATCAGATTCAATGTCGACTTCCATGCGTTGATCAAAAGACTGCAAGTGCTCTGGAGCCCCATGGAAATGTTTCGTGCCATCAATTTGGAACTTGGCTATTACATCATCCAACTCACTAACTAGACATACTACATCAAAGCACTGACCAGTGGCCCCTGGACCATCTTCGGAAATTATCTCTCGGTGCAATCCTGGTCCCCAGAATTTCAGCCATCCGAGCCCATCCCAAGGAAGTTGGTAGTCTGGTCGAGAGTGTCGGACCTACCTGTGTAACTGTTCTAGAACCATCTCCAAGCTAGCATTGGCAACCTCATCGGAAAGATGATAAAGATCGACAACACAACCACTACTGGCTCGAGAGGAAAATTTGCACGAGTGACAGTGGAGGTGGACACGTCCAAACCACTTATCCCGACAATCATGATCAATGGTGAAAAGTTTCACATTGAGTATGAAAATATGCCCACTATCTACATGAGATGTGGATGGGTTGGACACGCTGACAAGGACTGTGCATTCATCCCATCCTTCACCACACTGGGGGCCTCGTCATCCTCCACTCCGCCGATGGTTATTGCCAATCCTTACTCCTGTGTAATAAATGCCAGGAAGCCTGAGTGTAAGCAAGTAAAGAAAAAGAGTGGACAACAGTCCATGGAGAAAGACTTGGATCAGCAAGAGGACACACATGTAGTAAAGGACTCTGGGAAACAAACGTAGGAGGATTGGACAGATGTGGTCAGCCAGAAAAACAAAAAGAAAGGTACCAGTAGGCAAGCTGTGAGCTGGGCCCAACCGCCCCCTGGCCAAACCCAAACCAACCCTCCCCCGTAGGACAAGCAAGACACAACTTTCATGCTTGTGGACGATGAGATGTCTGAGGGCGGGAGGACATCTCACCCTTCTTGTTCAGTAGCAATTCCACTAACACAATGCTAAATACACCCGTGTTTAATTGGGGAGACAATGGTAACAACACCAATGGAGTGATCTTATGCAACCGAAGGTGGTATACTAGCCACCCCATTCCAGCCTAGGGAAAGAAAGGAAGAAGGGTAAGATCGCCCAATTCCTTCCTCAATCCAACAACACCAAGGAGGCAAGGCGCATCCTACAACTCAGTGAAAACATCAACATGGTGGAGGATCAGGCTAATGAGGGTAGCCAAGTTGTAGGGCTTGTGGCTGCCGTCAACTAATTCCCCCAAGTTATCAATGGTGAACATTCTATATTGGAATGTTCAAGGAGCTAAATCAGATGAAAAGATTTGATTGCTCAAGGAATACAAGACTATGTACAAAATGCTCATTCTAGCTCTGGTAGAAACGAGATGCAGTGGTGAATCTACAATGGACATAGTCTGGAAGCTAGGCTATTCTTCCTCTCACTGAGTTGAAGCCTTGGGCTTCTCTAGAGGCATCTGGATACTCTAGGACTCAAGGCATTGTGACGTAGAAATCCTAATCAACCATAAAAAATTGACACATTGTCAAGTTAACCAAAAATGATTTTTTACTATCGTGTATGAGAGTCCAAATCCTTGTAAGAGACCCTTACTATGGAAGATACTCGTTGAGATCACTCACCACACTCAGGATGCCTGGGCTGTGATCGGAGACTTCAATAAAATGCTAGATCCAACCAAAAAAAGTGGCAATAGATACTTAGACAATAGGGCTTCTCATCTCTTTAACAACACTCTCATGGAGACCGAACTGTCGAATATCAAAGAAAAGGGACATTTCTTCACCTTCAAGAAGCTACAGGTTTGTGAAAGACTGGACCGCATAGTCGCCAATGATGCTTGGTTGCGCGTGGATGGCAGATTTATGGTGACAGTCCTTTCCCGGCTGTACTCAGATCACAATCCCGTTCTCATCACCAACACAGGTGCCAAAGCAAGAACAAGAAATTCTTTAGGTCAAAATCTAGTTGGAGCATGATCTCGAAATTTTAAAACCAAACTATTGCTGCTATGGAACAGTGACCTACCCTTCTCCGAAGCTATCACACCTTTCCAATAGGTGGCGCTCTCATGGGAAACTCGGAGGCATAAGAAGAAGCACACAGAGAAGCACACCACGTTACGGTAGCTCGATAAGAGCCAGGTACATGCTAACTCACTCCCTTTAGTTTCTAACAAACTCAAAGTCATCTTGCTGCAATAAAAGTACCACCGAATCCTACTAAGGGAGGAAGCATATTGGCATCAAAAAGCCCCCAACCAATGTCTAAAGGAAGGCAATGGTAACACCTGCTACTACCAATCATACGTCAAAGCTAGGAGACAAGGCAATAAGATCCTGAGGCTCTGCAATGAGGCAGGAGAGTGGATTACAGAACCTGAAGCCATAAAGGAGATGCTACTATCCTACTTCAAGATGTTGACATCTTTGTCCACTAGAGATCCAACTCCAGAAGCAAACATCGCCACCTACGTGGGTGTTTTACCCAAGATCAGCAACCATACCTACAACTTCTTGGCACTCACGCAGGGACATGATGAAATCAAGTAGGTGGCAGACTCCATGGTGCCACTCAAAGAAACCGGACCGGATGGGATCCATGCTGGTTTCATTCAATTGAACTGGCCCAAGGTGGGTAGATCAGTAGTTCTCACTGTCCAAAAAGATTTTAACAGTGGCTGAATTGAGACTAGCATTGCAGACTCCCTAATGGTGCTCATACCCAAAGTCAGACAACCTCAAAGATGCCAGGATTTTCGACCGATCTCTCTTAACAACATAGGCTTCAAAATCATCTCTAAAGTAATTGTCGAATGCCTAAAACCTTTCCTACCCTCATGGATTACGGAAAGCCAATCCAGCTTCATCCTAGGATCACATATCACAAACAATATTTTGGTTGCTCAAGAGATCATCCATTCCATGCAGAGAAAAGTCTCAAAGAAGGCATGGGTTTGTGCTAAGATTGACCTATCTAAAGCCTTTGACAGAATGCACCGACCCTTCATAAGAGATACACTCATTAAAGTTGGTCTTTCTGGACTTCTAATTAACTTGATAATGGAGATCATCTCAAGAGGATCTACCTCAATACTCTGGGAGGGCGAACCACTGCCTCCCTTCCAAACCACCAACGATGTTTTCCAAGGGGACCCAATAAGCCCCTATGTTTTTGTTCTCGACATTGAATGACTCAACCAAGCAATTTCAATTGAAGTAGCGGCTAGCAACTGGAAACCCATCACTCTCTCAAGAAAAGGAACTCTATTGAGCCATATATTCTTTGTTGATGACATCATGTTGTTGGCTGAAGCATCACAAGGACAAGCAGAGTTAATAGATTGCGTCCTGAAATGTTTCTCAGTTGCATCCGGTTAGGAAATCTCCAGAGAAAAGTCACATTGCTTCTTCTCCTACAATACCCCTTGAGCAACTTGCTCAAATTTCTGCAGCACACTGGGCATCCCACGGACAAATGATCTAGGCTTCTACCTTGGAGTCCCCTTGCTCCATAACCATCTAAATCAGTCAACACATGAGCACATTGTGGACACTCTAAATGACAAAATGAATAGCTTGTCGGCCCGCCAACTTTTCTAGCTGGATAGATTACCCTTGCCAAGTCAACCCTGTAAGCAATACCTGCATATACAATGCAATCAGTTAAGCTCTCGCCTGCAATCTGTGATAAAATCAATAAAAATGTGAAGAACTTTGTGTGGTCAGGAGGCCGGGAACACAAGAAAATCTCACTGGTATCTTGGAAGAAGATCACATCATCTAAAGAACATGGATGTTTGGGTATCAAGGATGCACGAGACCTAAATGATGCTCTAATGTTAAAGGACATTTGGAGCTACCTGAACTGCCCAGATCTATTGTGGGTCCAAATCATGAAAGAAAAATATACATCTAACAGACATATGATCAACAAACCCTGCTCACCGACATGGTCTTTCATTAAGAAGAACCTCCCTTGCATCACAAAAGAAAGTTATAAAATCGTGCACTCTGGCACGTCCACAAATGTCTGGCATGACCGATGGATTTTTGGTCTTTGCCCTCAGGACATAGACCATGCTTGTGTAATACCAATGAATCTGGAGGACCTCACCGTTAGTTCCATCGTCCTGTAGAATGGTGATTGGGAAACAAGCTTGATCAACATCTATATGTCACCAACTATCCTACAAGCAGTCCAACACCTTCTGCCACCGTGTCCGTCCTCGGGTCTGGACCAATGGGACTAGCCTCATGATGATGGCAGTGTACTCAACTCTAGATCAGCGTACATGTGGGCAAGACATGGAAAGGAAACCGTGGTTGAAGGGAAATGGGATGTCATCTGGCAAACAAGCATCCCTGAACGGATCAAAGTCTTTGGCTGGCTCTTGATGCATAAGGCACTGCTAACCAATGTTGAAAAAGTTCGAAGACATCTCACGACTGACGATACTTGCCCTGCATGTCAAAATGCTACTGACTCCTTACTGCACAGTATAAGGGACTGTTGCATAATCCAACATATATGGTTGGGCCTACCTATAACCCAGGGATTCTTCAAGCTAGACGAAGATTAGTGGATTGAATCAATCATCTCTACCGACCCCCTTCCTCTCGTGGCATGTTGGCATATTTGGAGGGTTAGGAATACCTTGATACATGAGAAAAAGTAGCCTCATATACAATCCTACATCACCTTCATCAAGGAAAGAACAAGCACCATTATCACTGTGATGGCGCAGATAAGCAATACCACTCTGGACAAAGGCCCTAGCCTCATAAGCCTGCCCCCAGCGACAAGGTTCACTACCTTCTAAGATGCATCCTCCACCCTGCAAGTAGGCAGGCAGGGAGAGACTCTCATATTTTGGACATTACTGGTTCATTCATCTTGGGAGCAGGCAATCATTTTTGGGTGCAATCTCCACTTGAAGCAAAGCTTCTTGGCATCAAGCAAACTATCCTCTTATGTATTAACAAAGACTTTCTTCCGGTCACCATCTACTCAGACTCTCAAAAGGCGATTAACCTGGTGTCCAACAGTCTCCCTCTGACGCCACAATTTCAAAAAAATTGGAGACTAATACAGGACGTATTGAGGAATACACCGTGTATCTCCCTCCAATACATCCCACGTGCACTGAACTCTGTGGCAGATGCTCTCTCAAAACACTCCCTTAATACACTAGTTGCTTTCCAATTCTCAACGCCTAAGCCATTTTGGCTAAAGGTCGATAAAGAAGTTAATTTCAGTAGTTGTCCTAGAGTGGAGCCCATGATGAATAATAATTAAGCTCCCTATTACCAAAAAAAAGAAAGAATCAACTTAGAATTGATAACATGTAGATGATTCTATTATCACACTAGGTCAAAATGTTGAAGCTTACCCAAGAAAATAGTAGCCAAATCAAACTTAATTTAGCATCATGGAAAGCCTTTAACCCAAACCAAAGGAAAGCATCCTTGCATATTTATGGAATGTAGATATTAATGACAATAGGTTTCTCCGACACATGCCTTGAACAAAGGAACACTTGTGGCGGTATGCTATTTCGAAAATTCTCATTAAGAAGACAGGAAATTACATGTTACTACACTAGAATAAGTTGGATGCATGACAAATTAAAAGAGATAGATAACACACATTGAAAATTGTGAGGGTAATTCCATCAGGAATCAGAGAAAATGGTGTCAATCCCACAATAGGTATGAATATAGTTCTATAAATAGTTTACGACATATGTACTCTGGAAATATACCAGAAATATACATACACATCTCATATATATGTGTATGCATGTAAGATGCGGAATGAAGTATAAATAACATAGAAAATACAATATAGAATTACATTTATCTACTTTAAGTGGGAGAAATTTAAACAAACCTAATCTTCTTCTTTCTATTTCTCCTTTATAAAACTTAAATATTTTTTCTGGATATTTAGGCTCTTTTATATGTATTTAAGAAAATGTGACCCTTAGCCGATCTATTTGGAAAAGAAGGGTCCGTGTAGCCAGCCCCAACATGATTGGGATTAAGGCTTTGCAGTGCAATATATGTATTTTTTTGGGACAAAAAATACAAACTGATAAAGGCAGACACAGTACTATAGGATCATATATCTCCATATAGAAAATAGAATATGATTGCTTTAATATTTAACAATAATGTTGAAACACCTCTTATGAAGAGAATATATCACTCACTCAAGAAGGAAAAACAAGTCCATCTTTCACAAAGAGGTTTGTTTTTTTTCCTAAAATACACCGGGAGGATGAAGAGGCTTGCTTCGTTGGGTAGTTTCTCAGCTGTAGGATGCAAATTAATGGTGGATTGCACAAAATAAAGAATACATTTAGTCCATACATTTTGTTTCACGACTGAATTCCCGAATTCTAGCTTTCTTCCATGGTAATATAATCTGGCTCGAGTAGTTAAATTGAAATGCACAATATCAAACAACCCCAAAACACCTCTAGAGATAGATAGAAAAGTTTTATACTCAAATATGGTGAGGTATAAACAATTATGTAATATGTAAAAAACATACCTAGCTTCTTATAAGCCATAACCAATAAGCCTTACACAAGTCCTTTATTATCTCAATATCGAAGATAGTAAGCTCCCTACGAAACATCTTCCATATGATTCTGAATGATCCTCGTTACAATGATCACCTTAGAAATTTTTTTGCAACTTTATTTTGGTGCGGAAACTATAATGCTTTGTTCTATACAAATTAGCAACCTCCTTGGAGAGAAGAGGAAATATAGTTAGACTCGAAACTAGTATAATAAGAGAAGAAAAGTAGCTAGATTTTTTTGAAGTATGAACGAATATAATTCACAATAGCTAGATCACCATTTACATTAGAACTTTGAAGAAACCATGCTAAAATCACCTAAAGAAGAATACAAATTCCTATAATAGTGACAATTTTTCACACCAAACACAAAAAGACAGATCGTAAGTTTTATGATCACAACTCATATCCGCAGAATATAGCTTAACAAATAATAGATGAGTTGGATGCAAGCTAACTTATGTCTCATACCATTAGCAAGATATTATAATCTACATATTAAGAACTCAAGCATATAGTTCATAACATTGCTGTAGTACAAATATGCTATTGCATGACACTTAAAACAACTTGAACTTACCTAGTATTCCATGCGGTGGAGACACAAATACGAACAAAGAGCATTATAGTTTGCTTCAAAAGGGTAAGCAAAATAGAAATTTGTTATCAGGTGTAGTTAATAATATGTATCCAGGGAAATGTATCCACTTGAGGGGTGAAAATATGTGCTTAGGTTTGAAGTATTAGACTTACCTAGATACTTAGAATCATCAACACACTCAAATATGACTATCTTCTATAAGTAATTGATGGAAGTGATTTTGAAGCTTCTAAAGATAAAAAAGTATGAGCCCATGCCTTCTTGTTTAATAAAAAATTTAATCCTTTACTAAGCATGCTTTTTTATACAAAAATTGTAGGGTTTTACTACTAATTCATTAGCCACCCTTCTTCAAAGCACGTCTGCATTTTGTTCAGAACTATCTGAAATAGAACAAAGGAGTGATTTTCAATAACTATAAGATAAGAAATTACTTGTATTGATAAACCACAAAAAAATTATAATCTTGATCTCCATGCACTTGTTACAGATTTTGATAGACCCTTACAAACAGGGTGTATGGCTCTTATGTTAACAACATTGTCAGTACAATAATATTTCCATGTTTACATGGACTGTTGTGACACCCATCACAATTGAAGATTGGGAGGCCATCTCTATCAACCATTCAACATTCACCACTATAACAAAACAATGATCTACATAAATTTGGTAATTAAAAATTACCTAAATGATATATATTTGCAGCGGCGTGGTAGAGGATCAACGGAGGTAGCTTGAGGAGGATCAATAGAGGCAGCATGGATGTGGATCTACAATGACGACCTACTAGAGGAGGAGTGGTAGTGCGGCCTGGAGGAGGGCAAGTGGAAACATGACATGGAAGAAGCCTGGCGCTGGGCAGGAGGACAACTGATAGTGGCATCATGGAGGGGGTCTGTGGCGGCCTAGAGGGGTCTGACGACCGCGAGGAGACCATGTACACAATAGACAGGGCATGAAGGTGGGAAGACAGAGGGTCTGGTGGAAAGGTGGTGGGGGCTCTTGATCGGTCGACAGAGGGTTCGACGGAAAGGTGGTGTGGGCTCTTGATTGGTCGATAGAGGATGATGGTGTGAGGAGTAAACTGCAAATTCTTGGAGGGAGATTTGGATGTGGAGGGAGATTGAGAAGGATGAGGACTGTGCACGGGTTGCATTGCGGAGTTAAGGGGAGGTGCGCAGGAGTTGGCGCAAAAAATTTTAGATGAGATACAAATGTGAAAATGTGGGGTATCAACTACAATTTGTTCACTACACTTCACATAGAAAGAGGGAAAAGTGTAGGGATGTAGATTTAATTGAATTAACTATATTTACTTGTTTACATTTTTTATTTTGTAGCTAAAAGTGGTTTTAAATACATATAAATTATATGTAATTAGAGTAATTGTAACTAAATCATCTTTTTTTTGTAGTGCAATCTATAGATGGGTGGAGACCCCTGGCGGATGCTTTTGTTACTGGGTTTTATCCAATAGAGAGGACAATTCACAAAATGTAGACGATTTCCTCTTTTTCACAGAAGCCAAGAAAAAACTTGCACGAAGCATGGGTATGTTTCTAGGAGTACCTTAGGGACTGCCCACACCACAATTATCGTAAGGGGTTCCTCGTGACCACTTTATATAATGGGCTAACTCCTACAGAATGGACTTTGTTAAATGCAGCTGTGGGCAGTGATTTCCTCGGGAAATGCCAAGCAGAACCATGAAGATAATAGAAAACATGGTTGTACCACAAGTAGGCATAGACTATGATAGGAATGATAGAGGGACAATGAGGAAGGTAGGGGCTGAAGCACCATCTATTCAAGCCAAAGAATTAGAAACCATAACGACACAGATTCAAAAGATAGCAACTGATGTAAAATAGCTAAAAGATACTGGAGTTAAGGGGAAGAAGCATACCGAGAAGGTCATGAAGTGTGTTACTTGTTGAGAAGGGGACATGGGGTTGATAATTATATCTACACCAGGCCAGAGGAAAGTGATGAAACTGAAAGTGAAGAAGAGACACAAAACATTTCCTACGCCAACTTCAAGAGGCCAGACCACCCCGGTTTCAGCTACAGAAACAAAGATGCAGACAAGAATTTGCACCAACTAAACAACTCACAAAAACCACCCCCAGGGTTTGAAAAGAGAAGCAGACAAACTTAGTATACTCAGACAACCAACTATCAAACCAACAAGAACAACTACTCAGGACAAGGTAAGAATCAAAATCATCAAGGAGTAGGACCGATCCAAGGCCAAGGATTATGACAAGGAAAGGATAACACCCAACAAGACTTAGTTGCCGAATTATTTGATTTTGCTAAGAGGCAAGGCACAATGAATGATCAACTAGCCCAAAGTGCTCTAGCTAATTCTGGTGTCCTAACAACCATGCAAGTTCAGATGGCAGATATGCAAACACATCAATGCCAAATTGACCAACAGCTTGCGCAGCTGGAAGAATTGGTAAAGAATCCCTCAGGAAAAATTCCATCGAATATGGAGACAGCTAAAATGGCTACCCTCCTATCTGGGAGGACACTAAAAAAATTTGGAACTGGGAACGACAATGGGGAAGGAAAAGATGAGGAACCACAACCTAAGAAAGAAGTTACGTCAGAGAAGTCTGCTGATAAGGGAAAGTCTGCTGAAGAAAGCAAAAAGAAAGGTGGAGAAGTTAGGGATCCAGATCATGTTGAGGAAATCTTCACGAAGAAAAATCCATATGCACCAAGGCTCCCATTCCCGTACAAGCTCATTAAGTCACATCTCAAGAAAAGATACGAAAAGTTTATGAAAGCAGTGAAGAAGTTGCACATAGATGTTCCATTTCTTGATGCCTTGGAGGAAATGCCTACGTATGCAAAGTTTATCAAAGATCTCATCACAAAGAGAAGGAGGGGAAACTATGATGAAACAGTACATCTAGCGAACATGTCTAGATATTTTGTTCAAGATGAATTGCCTACTAAGAGGAGAGACCCCAGAGCTTTTAACATCCCTTTTTGTGTTGGGGACAACATTGAAAGGAAGGGTCTAGAAGACTTGGGAGCGAGCATTAGCCTCATGCCCCTGAGCTTAGCTCAAAGACTGGGATTGACCGACATGGTCAAAATAAACACGAGGATTGAACTGGTAGACCACACGTTTAAGAGACTAGTTGGTATAGTGGAAGATGTCCCGATTCGTGTGGGACGATTCTTCATCCCTTATGACTTCAATGTAATAGACACTGTCGAAGACCCGAAGTGTCATATGATATTCAAACGGCTATTTTTTGGCAACTGGTAGGACTTTGATAGATGTCGCCGAAGGCATCATAACTCTCTGGATTGGAAATGATCACATAGACTTCAAGGTGAAGGATGTAATGAAGGGACCATCTCTTTCCAAATCAGTTTACTTCATGGACATCTACAACTAATACTGTGAGGAGGTTCAAGAGGAAAAGGCCATAGTAGATCCCTTGATGAGGGCCCCAAACAACCCAAATCCTCTAGTGGAAGACCTAGAAGTGGTTGAAATTCTAGATTATTTTAACCAAGGTGAAGGAGATCTCGGTGAGGATGAAGAAGTAATTAAGACTATAAAATATGCTTCACTGGAATAGTCGAGCAAAGAGCAAGAGGATCCCTAGCTGAAGCCAGAATTGAAACAACTCCTTGAAGGACTGAAGTATAAATTCCTAGACAATGAGGAAAGGAATCTCATCATCATTAATGCAAATCTAACGTAAGAACAGATGGAAAGACTCCTGAAAGAGATGAGGGACACAAAAAGCCAATCAGATACTCTGTCAAAGACATCAAAGGACTTAACCCAACCCTTTGTATGTACATGATAATTTAGAAGAATATGCAAAGCCACTGGTTCAGCCCCAGAGAAAAGTGAACCAGATGCTAAAAGAAGTAGTCAAGAAAGAAATTTTGAAACTATGAGATGCATGGATTATATACCCGATAAGCGATAGCAACTGGGCAATCCCCATTCATGTAGTGCCTAAGAAAGGGGGATGACTATAGTAAAGGGAGATAATGGTGATGAAGTTTCCACAAGAATTGTTACGAGCTAGAGGATGTGCATAGATTATAGAAAACTAAATTCTGCCATAAAAAAAGACCATTTTCCTTACCATTCATTGACTAAATCTTAGAAAGACTTGCCCACCACGACTATTTATGTTTCTTGGATGGATATTCTAGGTTTTATCAGGTTCTAATCCACCTTGATGATCAAGAGAAGATGAAATTTATGTGCATCTATGGCACATATGCCTTTAGAAGAATGCCTTTCGGGCTATGCAATGCACCAATGACTTTCCAATGGTGGATGAATTCTATGTTTTCTGATTTTTTGGAGGATATAGTAGATGTTTTTATAGATGACTTTTCAGTATATGGGATTGACATTGACGCATGCCTAAGAAACTTATCCTTAGTACTGCAGAGATGCGAGGAGAAACACTTGGTCCTAAACTGGGAAAAGTGCCATTTTATGGTCTACAACGGTATTGTCTTAGGACATAAAATTTCCAAAAAGGGTATCAAAGTGGATCTGAGAAAAATTAAAGTTATCACAAAACTCCCTTCGACTGTGATGAATCACCTGATCGTGACCAACCTTCTCTGCCATAGCTGACTCTACGCTGCGTCTTTGCCTCCATCTCATCATCTCGACCATCAAGCAAGGTAACCGCTCTACCCTATCTTTGCTTTTCACCCGTTGTTTTCATGGTTCTTCATCACCACCACTATCATTGCCAGTTTTGCCTCACGCCCTCCCTCCTTTTCCAATTCATTTTGCCACCCATCACGCTGCCGACAACTGTTCTAGCTGGACAAGACCCCACCCTAGAGCGGCATTTTTGGACAAATCTTAAAAACCCTAAAATAACCACCCATCAGGGTTGTTTGACCTCCACCCAACCCACCTGACCCAATCAAACAAGGACGAAGGGAAGTGGAACCGTTGGACCTGTTAGACTGCGAGTCGCAGCGTGCATCAACAACAACCGTGACCATGATCTACACGTCGAGCTTAACTTGGTCATGGTGCTCCCTCAACTCATAAGTATCAAGCTCATACCATAGGTTGTGGTGTTAAAAACCTTTGTCTAAAAGTCACAGTCTGCCAGACTGTGACCTACTCAATTCACAGCATCAGACTGCGACCGCGACCTCCTTCGCAAAGCTGCGACCATGACCTCCTACATAAGGATGCAATCGTGACCTCCTTTAGAGACCGTGATCGTGGTGTCTATTGAATCACCAACGACAGTGGGTCACGGTCCCTATATACACATTTGAACTTAAGAAATTTTCCTAGATAATTGTAAGAAAATTAATCACTGCTAAATCAATTATAAACTAATTCATTGTGAAAATTTTGTAGAATGTCTTCTCCCACGACCAATGACTCCATCTATAGGCAGGCAACATCTTTGAAGGATGTAGAAAAGATAGTGGAAAGTTTGACAGAGGCACTTAAGAAGAACACATCTCTGCCAGTAACCAAAAGGGTTGAGATGCAACTGAAACTTGAATAGTACTAGAGGATCCTGGGTCACCTATCACTGGAGGACTCTCCAAAAGGCACTGAACAAATAGAGACCTCCGAATATCAACCAGGAGAATCAGAGACCCAAGTTTAGGGAAAGAAAAGGAAAGTTGCACCCAAGGAAACTAAGGGCTACAAGAAGGAAAAACCAGTAGTTGCTTAGAAACTAAGAGAGCAGGAGATAGAGATAGGCAACTAAGAGAAAGAAGTCACAGGGGAAACATCACTAGAATCTGAAGAACCTCCATTCGTGCTAAGGGATTCCATACACCAGTCTACCTATGACTGGTTGTATCTGAACAAAGTCTTCATCCCAACTAGGTACCTGGATGTAGAAGATTTCAAGAAAATGGGAATCTACGATAGGGTAATCAAATTCCTAAAAGGTGTGAATTTTTGCACCTTATGCATATCCGAGGCCAAGTTATTCAAGAAGCTATCGACAGAGTTCTTGTCTTCCCTAAAGAAAATCCCAATGAGTAGGGAAACAAGGAAGGCAGGTGGCGGAGATTACAAGCTAGAGGTATGGCTAGGAGGCGGGCCTTACATGGTCACAGAGGCCGTGTTGAATAAGATATTCACAAAGACAGAGGAAGAAGCCAAAGCCTGCTCTGGCACCCTTGGAGAGAGGAATCAATCACCTATGATATCCATCAAATGTGGGAAGAGCTGACTGGTGAAGAAGAACACAACTCGAAGAACTCAAAGGCCTCCCTGATCACCTCATGCTTTATTCACACAATCCATAAGATCATAGCTTGTACCATTTACATGAGGTCTGATACGGGAACAACAAGCAAGGGGGACTTGTTCCTGATATGGTCGATGATAAATAGAAAGCCCATAAATATTGAAAAGATGCTAATCAAATGATTATCAATGGCAGTAAGAGGAGAAGCCAGAAGGAACTATAAATATTGCATGGGCGGTCAAATAACAAAGATCACCCAATACTTTATGGATGCGGGAGAGTTCCAGAATATAAGGAGATAGAGGGATAATTGAAAATGGATATCAAGTTGCTCATCAACACTGGGATTCTGGCACAGAAGGGTGAGAAACTATACTACAAGTAGAGCTTCTCAAAGAAGCTCCTTCCCCTTCCAAAAATGGCTTTTCATGATGCCCACAAACTTCGGACGACCCAGGATGACATAGAGAAGATGTGCTCAAGGGCACTGTGAACTGACAAGGAACAAGCATCTACATTCGGAGAAAGTAGTGCCCAAGTTGAAACAAAGGAGAAGAAGAGCACATAGTAGCGGAAGAAGCAGGCAGTGCAAAAGAAGAAGCAGATACCAGATACACCACCCACGACAATCGCAACACCAAAATCTACAGAGCTACCTACCCCGTCAGCTCCCCTTCTAGAAGAGACAGTGGCGAATAAAGAGCCCCCACCTGTGATGTTGCAAGAAGAAGCAACTATAGTGGAGCCAGAGGCAGAGAAAGAAGAAGATGTAGATGCTAGCCTATAGCCTGACAATGAACCAAAGGTTGATCTATAAGGATAAGACTCCCAAGCCGTATCGGAACTAGAAGCCCATGGAGCCGACATGGACCAACAAGGCCAGCATAAGGAGAAGGAACAAGGTCCACCACCACCACCTCCACAACCAACAGGACCAAGCACATCAATGATGTGCGTAGAACAATAGCCGCACCAACATCAACAATGTACACCCTCTTTCAAGGGTGTACTAGGTACTCAGTTTGATGCCATGTGGGAACACATGCATCAAACCACTGCACTAAATACAAATATAACTTCTTATTTATCTACACTAACAACATAGGTACAAGTCCTCAATGACAAAGCTAAGGCACTCCCTGACCTCATACGCAAAGCATTAAGCAACCAATGGATAATGATGGGAGTGTTGAAGGAAATGAAGGAATAAATGGAGGAGTTGAAGAAAGAACGGAATGCCATTTGAGATGACAATGGACACATGTGTCGCAACTACGATGTGGCAATGGCCAGCCTAGAAGAAGAGTGCCAATGCCTCAAAGAGGACCGCCGGAAACTCAAAAAAGAATGAGAAGAAATTGACGACCAGTAGAGGAAAAAGAAAGCAAAACATTTGGCAAGCCCAATGCATTCCTCATCAAGTCTCTCCAGCCATGAAGAAAATGATGAAGACAATGTAGGAGGGACCGGTACGGGAGCAGATGTGACAAAAGAAGAAAGTAGTGCCCAAGTTGAAATAAAGTTGAAGAAGAGCACATAATAGCGGAAGAAGCTGGCAGTGCAAAAGAAGAAGCAGATACCAGATACACCGCCCACGGCAATCGCAACTCCAAAAGTTGTAGAGCTACCAACCCCCATAGCTCCCCTTCTAGAAGAGACAGTGGAAAATAAAGAGCCCCCACCTATGAAGTTGCAAGAAGAAGCAACTATAGTGGAGCCAGAGGCGGAGAAAGAAGAAGACGTAGATGCTAGCCTATAGCCTGACAATGAACCAAAGGCAGAGCTATAAGGATAAGACTCCCAAGCCGTATCGGAACCAGAAGCCCATGGAGCCGACATGGACCAACAAGGCCAGTAGAAGGAGAAGGAACAAGGTCCACCACCACCACCTCCACAACTAATGGGACCAAGCACATAAATGATGTGCGTAGAACAATAGTCGCACCAACATCAACAATGTACACCCTCTTTCGAGGGTGTACTAGGTACTCAGATTGATGCCATGTGGGAACACATGCATCAAACCACTACACTAAATACAAATATAACTTCTTATTTATCTGTGCTAACAACATAGGTACAAGTCCTCAACGAAAAAACTAAGGCACTCCCTGACCTCATACGCGAAGCATTAAGCAACCAATGGATAATGATGGGAGTGCTGAAGGAAATGAAGGAAGAAATGGAGGAGTTGAAGAAAGAAAGGCACGTCATTTGAGATGACAATGAACACATGTGTCACAACTACGATGTGGAAATGACAAGCCTATAAGAAGAGTGCCAATGCGTCAAAGAGGACCGCCAGAAACTCGAAAAAGAATGAGAAGAAATTGAGGACCAGTAGAGGAAAAAGAAAGCAAAATGTTTGGCAAGCCCAGTGCATTCCTCATCGAGTCTCTCCAGCCACAATGAAAACGATGATTGCAATGCAGGAGGGACCGGTACGGGAGCAGAGGCGACAAAAGAAGAAAGTACTAATGTGAAGACGACACTACCGACTGAAAAGACGATGAAGGAAATTCCAAAACAAACAAGCTCCCCCAACGACAAAGACACAACAAAAACCACAACGTTGTCAAGGGAGCTCAATCTCAATAGCATCCCTGAAGAAGGAAAAGAAGAAATTGACCAAGGTAGTGGTAGACAAGCAGAACAACAATGGACCCTGCCTATAAGTAAGCTAACAGAAGTAGAGCAGCTAGTTGTAGCTCATTGAGAAGAAGTCACTATAGATTTCAATGCAACAGGAGCCGACGAGCTCAAGAACATGTTGGCTGAGCTGGGCACTGATTTCGAAGAGAGCAATGAGTTCCTCATGTTCCAAAGACACAATGAACATAATGACTACCTCTATGATGGAAGGATGGAGGCAACTCTGGAAATGCTGGCGGCCACCAAACTAGGCAAAACTTTTGAGGAAAGAAACATCAGAGACAACACAGTTGCATAAGCGTCCTCAGAAGTAGCAGAACAAGTGGCCACAACCTTGCTGATAGTCAAAGAACCAGAGCAAGTGGCCACAACTATGCTGACTTTCAAAGAAACTTCAACACCTTCAACACACGAAGGAACATCTAACGACGAGGATAGAGGGCTATCCACTTTCTTTACAAACAAGACCACCAGGGAGTAGAGTACGCCAGCTACAAAAGAAACACTAGGAGTGGATCCTCCCCTATCATGTAAAATGAAAGAGACGGACATGTATGCAGTATCACAGATTACGTGCAGAGATGTCCATATTTTGGCAGACATCCTCAATGATGATTTACCCGGATCCAACATTCTGTATAATAACAAGGGTAGACGTCTAACTAGGGATCACTTCTAGGGGATCTTCCTACAAAAGGAACGAGTACATAATAGGATGTTTAAGATGCTCTACACTATCCTCTTGGAAGAATTTCTACACCTAGACAAGTCGTAGCCAATTTTCAATGGAACGACACATCTGGCTAGCCTCGTCTACAAAGAAGACTACAAGGCAACATATGTCGTCGAGCTGAAGGCAGCAGTATGCAAAAGCGAAACAAGATATGTAGTGTTGCCCATAAGGAATGTAAGGCATTGTGTACTAATTGTCGTGGACCTGTATGAGTGAAAGACAACAATGCTCAACTGTTGCGCAGTCGAACTGGACAACACCTCACTCATCTACAAAAGGAAAGATGCCAAAGATGCCCTAAAGATACCACTGCATTTGCAACGAGCAATGAAAGAAGTAGATGACAAATTCTAGGGCTTTTGGAAGTTCTTCTCCATCAACAAGAAGGTCCCTCAAGAAGAAGCTGGCTCAGAGGGATTGTGCCTTCATAGTAATGAGAATGATGGAAGCCATCTACAAGGGCATCCTCCTAGAAGACCTACATAATAAGGACCTACATGGACTGCGAGGTGTGTATGCCATGGAGTTCATCTACGATCATCGCTTCTTCAGCGACCCAGCGATACCTCCAGAGGTTGTACCTTGGAGACTTCACAAAGATATCCCTCTTCCTGAAAAGGTGACTTGGAGAGAACAACTGAAGACCATATGGGTTGATCCAACAGAGCCAGCCAAGGCCGCAATTCAGAAAGAAGGCTGGAAGGCACTGAAGAAGCTGTAAATCACACATCAGAAAAAGAACCAGACCAACCTCCAGTAGCAACAATTCTAGAAGAACAACCTAAAGTGGGAGACTATAAAGAAGAAGACCCAGTTGATGGGAAATCAGACGGATCGGCGGGAGAAGTTACATCTTCTTTCAAGGATTTTGATAGATGGTGTTACCTTAGCATGTCCTTGGAAGAATTGAATACCATTATGAGGTCCTTGAAATAAGATGATTCGCTGAGAGATATCATCTTTAAGAGAGACGAAATCTGTGTGCAAAAAGACGACCTCTGAGAAATGCTTAAAATAGGAGGATATCTTTCAGTAAGCATAATGTTAGCGTACCAGGCGCTACTAGGTGACAACATGACGAATGCTCACATGGCATACTTCCTGATTGTAGATGACATCTTGAAGGACAAACGATCAGGAAAAAAGGAGCACCTGCAACAACGCCTAGCGACGTCCCTACCAGACTACATCTTTCTACCGATTCTTCATGAAAATCACTGGACTCTACTGGTCATTAATATAGTCAAAAGGACTGCAATCCTCTACAACAACTCAGATTCAACCTTTGCACTTCATAAAAATACTCACATAATGACCGCAAAGACTCTGACAGAAGAAAAGGCCAACACATACGCAGAGCCGATTGTGGATATGATAAAGTAATGGAAAAGGGTACAAGCACACAGTGGGAAAAGACTTCAAGAAGACACAGTTCTTCCATAGGAGCCCCTATTAAATGACTGCAGCTTCTTCTTCCTAGCCTGGATGATAGCTCTAGACAATATGGACACCAAAGTGGAGGGTATGCAGTACGAACAATACCATGCACTATGAGGAGTATACACAAGCATGCTTCTCGAGTCTGAGTGAGCCTCCAACAACAACAAGTATGAATAAAGAAAGCCCGTTTGTACATCTCACTCAGATTTTGACACCCCGAGATAGGGTGTAGGATAAGTTTGGGGAAGGAATTATAAACGGGATAGAGAGGTACATTTATTAACTTTTTACCTCCCAAAAATTTTCATAAAATTTTGCATGTACATATTCAGAATCTAGCCTTCTTTCCTGCCAAAGGTTGTAGTACTTTCGTCTTCCTAGAGTGAAATAAATGAGTAACCAATATATATACATACGAATAAAATGAGAAACATAGAAATACTGCTCTATCTCATTCTTGCAATAAGACGTTGTACTTGTGACAATCTTAACTCATGAAACCTTTGGAGACTAGATAACTTCACCTAGCCATACTCCTGACCAACCACCCTCACCTGACGATTCTGACTGGAAAATCCTTATCTCCATAGAAAGGGAAACAACTACCCTTTTCAAAGCATACCTAAAAAGAGGCTTGGCTTCCCAGAAGACCACTCAAAAATTCCTCTCAACCAAGCTTAAAAGGAGATGTAAAAAAGCCAAAAAGAAAGAAAAAAATAATAATGAGAGTTGTGCCCAAAAAGATGCCAAAAGTTTCCACACAACCGGTATATTGTTGCACTCATGAATGGAGATATGTCATGCCCATAAGTGGAAGCTTGAAGCCAAGCTTACCCACCTCCAATCCTAAATGAAACTCATGCAACCACCTAATTAAAGTTAAAAGCCCAAAAAGGGCAACACTGTTCTTGCAATAGTTGTGGGCGAGGAGCTTAGAAGGAAGAGGAAAACACGTGAAGCCTTAAGCCTACCCGAACACATTAGCATAGGGTCAACTGAAAATAAAGAAATGGTGCGAAGGATACCCCTCGAAAAACATCTTGTATTAGTATGTTTGTTACCTAAGGGGAAGGGGTGATAAGTTGAGAAGGAGGAACCTTTTACAATTGAATGAAATGGCAAGAAAATGAAGTTATGCAACTCTAGTTGAGAGGGAGGAATGAGAATCCAAGGTTAGAGAACATATCACAACAGTCTTGATGCAAGAATGAGATATTTCAGTCGTGTTAAGTTCTAATTTTTTTTATCAAATAAGTTTGCTTTTTCTCTCTCAAAGTTTTCAAACCTACACTTAGCATGAGGTCAGGCTTGATTCTAAGTTTGGGGGAGTTGATAATATTTCATTTTACATACTTTTTGTATATATTTTATACCTCTTTTAGCATATCTTTTTCTAACTTTCCCCACAATTTTAGCATCTTTTTGTCAAAGACTTCACTTACACATCTTTCCTTGGTTTTAGGTACAAGTATAGCCCAAGTCAGGTCATCACCTCGACCGCGACCCATTCATGCAATAAGAACCATATCACTAGGGTCGAGGTCTTCAACTGCCTTAATCTTGTGGTCACTTTGCACTCAAGATAGACCATGACCAGCTTGGAGGCCATGATCATTACTAAGCCCACGATCATAACAGAGGTCACGATCAACTCAGAGACCAACAACCTCAAGCTGACCGTGATCCTTGCTAGACCGCGACATGCAGACCACGACCAAGTGGGGAGACCTTAACCTTGACCTCTCCAATACAATGCACGAGTTGACCTTGACCACGATCATTGCCAGACCATGAGAAACTACTACACCAAGACCGAGTTCAACGGTGAAGAAAGAAGGAATAAAGAGCATACCGCGACCGCGGTCTCACATCTCCCCAACCCTGACCGCGACTGCGGTCTAAGCTTGATTCAAGAGTGTGCCTATAAATAGGTCACCCACCCATCTTGTCAAATCATTAGATCATAGATCAGATCTAGAAGGCCACGAAGTGCTGCTACATCCCAGATTCATTCCATTCCATCCCATCCACTGGTCTTGGATCTACAAATGCGGAAGCTGAGGAGCGAGAAGACTGAAGACTCCTTCTTTGAGAGAAGAAGATCGTATGTGCCATTGATGTTCCATACCTAGACATGAAGAAGTATCAAGTCATATCATGTTCCCTCTCTTTCTATCTAGATCTATCATTCCATTCCACTGTACTTCCCTCCTCACTTCATGGATCTTCACGTATCTATCTTTCTATAATGCCATTATGTTATCCACAAGCATGAGCGGCTAAACACCTTAGCTCGGGTTGGGAGTAGCCACTAAGGATCTCCCAACATGTATATTGTATCTTTTTATTTAATATATATACTCTTGTCAAGATTATCTCCATACACCTGTTTTAATGCTTCACTTTTATGCTTAGCTACCATCTTGTGATGTTTGATAGTCGATATCTCAAGAGAGTAATATCACTTTTATCACATATTATGGAGTAGTACGAACACATTAGAGTGTTAGAATGCTAAAGTTTCAAATCATATGTTATGCTTTGTGGTTTATGTGTGGTTATCTCGAGAGAGAGGCTACACTTAGACTTAGATCTATCCTCATCTCGAGAGAGAGTGGAATAGACACTATAGATGATTGATTGTAATCTTAATGAGAGTATACGAGAGAGAGATGATGTTTCATGTTGGAGAGATGTCTTAGTAGGTGAAACCCGATATGAGTTTTTCGTCATATACTTGTTTCATCTTATTTTCATTTTTTTGTTCTTTTTCTCTTTGTTTACTTGCTTTATTTTGAGAGCCATCGTTCCTTAGGGAACGCCATTTAAAATACCCACCTTTTGCCTAGAGTATAAGAGTGTTAGATTTTGTGCACTTAACACTGCCAACCTTGTCCCTGTGTTTGACTCTGATCGCTACATCGAACCCCATTTATCATTGTGGGGGCCTGAGAGTCAGGTTATTTCTTTAAAAGTCCGACTACTCTAGATCTGCTCTACTTTTGGACGTATGATTTAGGCCAGTCAAGTAGCGTCTGCAGAAAGGAGTTTTTCCAAGCTAAAATTTCTAAAAAAATCACCTTAGATCATCAATATCTCGAGAAAGATTGAAAGGTTTGGCAATGTTATGCATTGAGAAGGATATGTCAGGAAATATTGATGGTGACATTGTTATTCAAGATTTTGCAACTAGAAAGGCTCGAAGAAGTCATTTTATATGATGAATGAAGATTGATAAGGAGATATTTGTATTTAATTTTTATCTTCTTTTTAGTTTGATTTTCGAGAACATGTTCTATTTTTTATATGAAAATTTTGACAATTATGATTAAACTTGTGTTTATTTAAATTTGTTAAATAAGAGTATACAGAGGGCCCATTTTTTATCTTCCCCCTGGGGCCTCTAAAATGTCTACAACAACCCTGAACTTATCCACTTTTACTTCTCTAATGAATCCAACAACTATAGAAATAAATTTCACAACTTCAACTAACATTCCAACTTGTATTGATGCCACTTTCAACGTCGTTAATGTTTCTAAACATCCACCTGGACAAATTAATGACCATCGTGTATTCTTGTAGCTGGTCAAACAAGTGTGGTGTGGCCTCTATTGATTTTGAAATTTTGAGAAATATTTTAATGGGAGCAAATGTAGTGGAATACAAAAAGTTGTCAAACAAGCCACAAAAAACAATTGTATACACAAAAGACCAAGTGTCCCCATAGATTGAATAACATAACCAACTCAGTGTCGTACATAGTCATTAAAAAGCACTCTTATTTCTCTCAGTACAAGCATGGTGAATGAGAAAGAGACCCATCATTCAAGCCTTTCAGTCTTTAATTAAAAAAAACATTCTAAAGAGAATGGACAAAAAAATATCATTAACATTTACTTACGTATGCTTTTCACATACAAAAAACATTGAATAAAGGGCACCACTAAAAAACACTGACTACAAAATTTGGTAACAAGACATTACTCCATACAAGGATGAAGCTAGGACTTTACCATTGGGGGGACAAAATTTAGTTTACAGACATGTTATAAAGCCCCAATTGAAGTTGTGTTAGTTTATATTTTAGTGAATGATCCATCTCTATTTGGTCAAGTACATGATCAAACCATATGTGATACTTGTGCATAGCATGAAAATTACTAATAGAAATGTCTTGTATGTTCATGCATCATTCTAAAGCATAATTTAAAATTTAGTGTAGTTTTTAGTGATACACACATTTAATATCATATTATTTCCAACTTTTTTCTAATGTCACATTTTTCCAACTTGATTGACAAATTATGTGCAATTATGTTGTTTTGTTGGTTTTTTATTCTTAACATAGTTCTAATTGCAAGTATAATTATTTTATCTCATCTTCCACTTGGGAATACTACAAATCCGTTCCATAGTATGTAAGATTATATTTCGTGAAGATCGCATGACATATGTGATGAAGCAGATAATTACTCAGCATGTTCTAGGAAAAATATAGTGTGTTCCTCATCATCTAACCAAGACAAAAATCTTCAGGAATGACACATTATAATAGCAACTAATATGGTGTGTCTAGACCCCCTTCCGTATACTGATCTACAAACTACACAACACACACATTTACACAATGTATAACTTCTAAAAATTTTCCTAGCATCATTATTGATCGATCAACTACATGACGTAAAAGTTGAGTACATGGTGTGTAATTGTTTTTTGTTAGGATTAAGAAAAATAGGTATATTTGCATCCTATGAATAGACATCCTCATACAAGAAGAGAATATAAGAGATATTAGTTTAAGAAAACTGACGTCTGAAAAACTCTTCCCTGGCTGAACCCTAGTTTTCTCTGGCGACTAGAGAATGGCGATGGAAGCCATCGTCTCCCTCGTGGTTAACCTAATCTCCCAAGTGTTTACCCTTTCTCTTGCAGGTTTAAGGCGGGTCTATGCGTAGTCTCCGCAGGCACGACCCCTACAAATGGCTAAAGAGTTGGTTACAAGATGTGCACAACTAGGTTTGGAGGATGAAGATGAGGAGGATATCATGGATCTGGGAACAGAGGATAGCGGTGGGTAGGAAACGCACGTCGTCTTGGCACTTCTGGCTAGACTCCTGATAGATAGGCCATTCAACTTCTGGGCGATGAAACGAACTCTCACACATGCGTGGGCTCTGTCGCACAAGGTCCTCTTCAAGTAGTTGGATTCTGTCATTGTCATCATACAGTTCTTACACTGGAATGATAAAAAGAAAGTCTTAGAAGGAGGTCCATGGAACTTCGAGAACAGGCTTCTTCTCACAAAGGAAATAGAAGAGGCCGATAGACCAGAGAACTTAATCTTCTCTGAAAGCATCTTTTGGATTAGAATCTATGGTCTTCCCCTCTGCCATATATTGGAGATAGCAATATGATCGATAGCAAACAAAGTTGGGCGGGTGGTTGAGGTCGACAGAGATGAACTGGGTAGGGAAGTTGCACCCCGAGTCTGAGTAGGTTTGGACGTCACAAAGCCATTAAAGTGTACTCAAAAGATCATAGATAAAAAGGGTGCCATAATATCACTGGAATTAAAATATGAACGCCTTAAGAATTTCTTCTTCTTATGCGGCCTCCTAGGCCATGTTGATAGAGATTGCACCCTGGAGATCATGGGGGAAGAGGTGGAAAGAAACTGGGGAGCATGCCTCAAGGCCTCACCGATGAAACCCCGTACGTCAGTCACTGAGGAGATATATGGAGAGGGGACGGCAAAGAGGATACTAACATTCCATACAAAACCAGAAGGTCAACCATCTCAAAACATGTTGATGAGAGCAAATAAGCACATTCAAGATAAGGGTGGATTCCACATACAAACATGTATAAACAATAAGAGAATGGAGGCAACTCAGCAGGAAAAGGCATTGAGGTTGGGACCAGATCATGTCAAAACTGGAGTGGTAATAAGGGAGATGGTCCAAGAGAGCACGTAAGGTCACCATGGCCAAAAACATAATCTGAAAGAGAAGACACCATTATTGGAGACGAAGGGGGAGATGGAGACCCTTACAAGTAGAATAGAGGTCCAAGTAAAGAAAGGGACAAGAACAGGAGGCAGGCTGATGATCAAGCAGAGGTCATTACTATATCGCCCAACCACAATGACTCCAGCAAAGAAGACAATGCACCTTCGCAACCTCGGGATAAAGACACAGAATAAGAAGTGAACATGAGCAATCCACAAGGCATGATTGTAGTGGGGAGGAGTACTTAGATCCTAGGAGAAGGCTGAAGCACAAGAAAAACCACCAAAGAAGCACAAGTCCCAAACGATTCATTTGAGGGCAGGCTCATTTTTTAGTACGGTTGGATTGAGGCAAGGAACCTTACGAGGGGTCAAAAGAAAAGATCATCTCCATGCCAGAACAGTGAGAACTTGATCACTGATAAGGTCCCAAAGTAGCGGGTTCAGAAGCTAAATATTATCCGACGTTGGGCACATATTAATGAGGAGGAACCACTGAGCGAAGACATGCCTTTCACCAGCTCTGGGAAAAGGTCAAGGCGGGAGGATTTGATGCTAGTTGATGTTTGTCACACTAAGAAAGACATGGATATGTCAAAGAAACAATTCCTAAGAAAGGGGGAGTTATCGGTGGGATGGATCACATCTCAAGTAGCGAGCACTGGCGATGACCAGGCCCGTGAACAATAATGAAAATTCTAGCTTGGAACTTCCGGGGTATGGGCAAGCCTGGCAGTTCGGATGCCCTCCGCAGTTGGTGTTGGAGGGAACGCCCGTTGTTGGTCTTCATATCAGAGACCAAGATCAGTGAGATGCACCTTGAGAAAGTTCAGAGAAAGTGTGGGTTCACAAAGGGCTTGTACATCCCTAGTGTGGGATGAGTAGTAGGGTTGGGGATGTGGTGGAGGGATGTAGATGTGGATATAGTTTCATTTTCTCAAAGAAACATGGACTTGATCATTACTGAAGTTGCTGAAAACAAAAAGTGGAGGGCCATTATGATCTATGGGTGGTCGGAAAAAACTAATAAATACAAAACGTGGGACCTCATAAGATAATTGAAGGCACATAGGGACCTCCCAGTTATCTTCTTTGGATACTTCAACAAGATCACAACAAATAAGGAGAAGTTAGGCAGCCAACCAAAGCTGGAAAGGTGGATGTAGGACTTCAGGTATGCAATTAATGACTGTGAGCTCCTTGACCTCAGCTTCTCAGGTAGCCCCTTCACCTAGGAAAGAGGTTTGTCCATGGATACTCTTGTTCGGGAGATACTTGACAGAGCCCTTGCCACATTTGAAAGGAGACAGATGTTTAGCTACTGCCAAGTTTTTCACCTACCTAGGTAGAAGTTTGATCACATGCGTATCATCATATCTTTTGACAGAAGAGAAATACATAGCAAGAGGAGGGAAAATTTCTTCAGATTTGAACCTTTCTGGTTGCAAGATCAGTCGTGTGGGGAACTTATTGAATCCTATTGGGGATAAGCGCTGAGAGGAGGCATACAAGCACAGATATATGGTTGTGGTTAGAAATTGGAGGAGTGGGCGGGGAAAACCTTCAGTCAGATAAAGAAAAAAATTAAAGAGACGGAGGACCAGTTGAGAGAGGAGCAAAAGAAAGCACCGGATAACATTGTCCTAAAAAGATGTGAAGATCTATCTAAAATACTAGAGCATTGGCACATTGTAGGATGATTATTGGTGTGCTGATGCTAGAGTAAATGAAATGAAAGGAGGAGATAAAAACACGAATTACTTCCATCTCAAGGTGTCACATCGGAGGAAGAGAAATCATATCACATGTCTAAGAGATAAAGACGGCAGATGATGCACTGAAGAGAAGGATATCTCCAAGGTGATTCTAGAGTTCTCTGATAGCCTCTTCATGACGAGCAATCCCACGGGCTTTGAAGAGGCCACTGTTGGCGTGACCAGGCAGGTCGAAACTGTGATGAATGCACTTCCGAAGAAAGACATCTCGAATGAGGAAATATACATGGATCTAAAGCACATGCATCCTAATAAAGCCTCGGGCCGCGACAGAATGAAAGCAATCTTCTTTCAAAAATTCTGGCACATAGTTGGGAAGGACATATCTAGCTACATCAAAGGGTGGTGGAAAGGTGAATATAATATTGAAAAGGTAAATTCCACTTTGGTAGTACTCATACCCAAAGTGGAACAGCCAAAGGAGATGTCTGAATTCTGGCCAATTAGTTTATGCAATGTTCTATATAAGATTGTCACCAAGGTCCTTGCGAACCGGTTGAAACCCATGATGGACAATATTATCTCTCAAAACCAGAGTTCTTTTGTCCCAGGTAGACTAATTACTGATAATTCCCTCATTGCATACAAACTATTCCATAAGACGAAAAATAGTGGAAAAACTAAAAAAGGAAGCATGGCTATTAAACTAGATATGTCTAGAGCGTATGATAGGGTGGAATGGAGTTTTCTAGATCATGTTATGATGAAGATGGGTTTATCTACTTTATGGAGAAGGAGAGTCCTTGATTGTGTGTCATTGGTTAGACACTCTTTTTCCATCAACGGGGACCGACCTTCAGAGATTAAGCCTTCCCACGGCCTGCGTCAGGGTGACCCTCTCTCTCCCTACCTTTTATTTTATGTGATGAAACCTTTTCCACATCTATCATTCATGCAGCCGAAAGCAACTGTATGCATGGCCTTAGTGTTTTCCGCCTTGCTCCATGCATTTATCACCTATTTTTTGCAGATGACAACATCCTTTTTGCAAGAGAAATTCATAATGAATGCTTGACCATAGATAATGTGATTAGCTAGTATGAACAAGCATCGAGCCAAAAAATTAATTATGACAAGACTGAGATTGTTTTCTATAAAGGGGTGAGCCCAAAAGTAAGACAAAATCTGCAAGAGATACTCAACGTGCGTGAAGTGGACAAGCATGCAAAGTACTTGGGTCTCCCAACCACAATTGGAAGGTCAAAGAGACAGGTCTTCAATTTCATGAAAGAAAGGATTTAGAAAAAACTACAAGGGTGGAAGGAGAAGTTCTTATCCAAGTCAGGGAAAGAAGTCCTTATTAAATCCATTGCACAAGTGATACTGTCATACATAATGAGTGTTTTTCAATTTCCATCCACACTCATCCATGAAATACATAGCTACGTGGCAAACTTCTGGTGGGGTGCTAAAGGCGTTGAAAGGCAAATCTCTTGGCAATGTTGGGCTAATTTATGCAAACCAAAAAAAGTAGGTGGAATGGTCTTCAGAGATCTACATAGATTCAATCAAGCTCTGCTAGTTAAACAAGTATGGAGACTACTTACAAATCCTACCTCTTTAACATCATGGGTCCTAAAAGCTAGATACTACTAAGGACATCGATTCTGGAGGCGCAAAGAGGCTTCATTGCCATCTATATCTGGAGGAGTATTTGGGGTTCCAAAACATTGATATGTGAGGGAGTTAGTTGGAGAGTTGGAGATGGTGCAAGCATTGATACATGGACAGACAGATGGCTACTGAATTCATTGGAAACTTTGGATGATATGTGCCTAAATGTCTAGGAGAAATATCCATAGTTGTGAGTCAGTGATCTCATCGACCCAGAGCACGATACTTGGAATGAGGAGCTTGTGTATACCATATTTCCCCCATAAAATTAGTAACCTGATCCTGAATACTTCCATAAGTTCTCAACTACCCATTGACACACCATTTTGGTGGCTGGGGGGAGAGGGTGCTTCTCTACCCGCTCTGCCAACTGGCTCGACCATCTCGGTAGAGTGGCACTCGTCAACTAAAGACTCACCGAGAACGAACAAACAAGGTCCTGTATTTGGAGGACAGTGTGGCCACCACAACTGTCCTACTTCATGTGGCAGGTCTACTCCGACAGCCTGGCTACTCTTTGCAGGCTCCATGATCGCCATTGTGAGGTGGACTTCCAATGTCCGACGTGCAAGACTGCGAAGGAGACCATTGACCACCTACTCTTTGTATGCCCAGAAGCACAAAGGATATGGAGCAGACACCCCCTCAAGGACAAGATTGCCGATTCTGACATGCACCCACTAACAAATAGACTCCAATACCTGGTTGATAACCTCACAGAGGAGGAGCTTGATATGGTTGCAGTGATCTGGTAGGGTTTGTGGCACTGGAGGAGCAAGATCGTCTTCAACCATGAGACACTGAACATGCACACGGTCATCAGTCAATATGTGGGGATCATCACAGACTAGAGAGATGTGAATGCCAACAACACTAGCCAGGCCTCTGGGAAGGAGAAGCAACATAACAATCGATGGAAGAGACCGCTGAAAAGTCATTTTAAACTGAACACAGATGTTGCCATGGATGGATAATGGATGATAGGCATTGGAGGAGTGATTTGGGACCACAACGGGAAGGTCACTGACATCCTATCTAAAAAAAGGAAGTTTTGGGGGACGACCTAAATGGGGGAGGCCCATGCCCTCCTTCATTGCCTCCGACGGGCGGCAATGAGAGGATATCAGTTCCTAATCTGTGAGACATATTCCTAGATCCTTTAGAATGAGCTGAGAGAACTGGTTAAAAGGCCCGACCATCTGGGGTTATTAGTAGAAGATATTCATAGTGTAGCTATTTTATTTACAAACTTATCCTTCTTGTTTACTTTCAGAACATGTAATAAAGTGGCCCACTCCATTGCCAAGATGGATCTGGAGGAGGTCAAAGATAGTAGAGCAGTGAGGTGGTTACCCCCCCCCCCACTGATCTCAACCTTGGTTTTGTATGATTCCGGTGATTAGTTGAATGAAAATCTAGCCCTTAACCTAAAAAAAATTTAGAAAACCAACAAAAATGTTACAAGATAGAGGAGGACAACCTACCAGACCATAGGAAGAAGCGGAAGTAGATCTTATCTACCAATGATCCATCCTTCATGCCTTCCTTCACATGTAGAAAATCTACATCATGTTTAGATAATTGGAGGAGGATAGAAGACGTCTAGGTGACTCTTTTCTAATGACAACTTAATTTATTAGTTTCCTAATCATCTTTGTTCTTTTCTTGCATCTAGATTATCCTTTATCAATCCCACAATATATTCGACAAACAAACTTGATTTGTGCCAGCATGATCCTACCATGAGTGAGTGTTTCCTTTTTTGGAAATTAGAGAGTAGTCCTCACATCATTTCATGTTGAATGATTTATTTCAGTAAACTAAGTACTATTTCTACTTTTCATTTAGCAACATCTATAATCTTAAATTCTTGCATTAGTGATTGATCACCTATAATATGTGTCTTGTGCCTTTATATATATATTGAGAGGGTGTATATATTGGTAAGAAGTTTTTTAGAAACCTATTAATCTGATATACAAGATAATTAGGAGATTGTTGGGTGTAGACTATGCTAATCCATGTGTCAACAAGAGTGATGCATCGACCGTTTGCTTTCCTAAAGAACAAATAATGCTAGTTTATCATATGTGTTTTAACATGAGATGTGTGAATAGTTGAAACCTATTTATTAAGATCTTTCTCTTGATTTGATAAAATCCATTAGTCTTATTTTTAATTCTACTTTCCATAAATAGTTTGCAATTCATGCAAATCACTAACAAATCTTTTAGTATAAAAACTTGTTGCAACATCAGAAGTTCTACACATGCATAACAACATTTGATTCCTCATGGATACAACCTCTACTGCATTGATCCCCTATACTTGTGGGTCATATGAGTTGAGCCATAATTTAGGTTTAAAACTCTTGCAATCACATCAATACATTTTAAGCATCATTGTTGGGGAACTAACAATCGTGTTAGAGTATAAATTTTAGTAAGCAATATTAGTTCATTGATTCCATCACATTTATTCACCCATTACACAATAGTCCATTCACTTCATTGATTCCATATTTACCATGCCACCATTCATTTCTTGACTATTTCACTACATAATTCATCAATAACCAATTTCTTTTACGTTTTATAGTAAATTGTCGAGTCATGTATGTCACACATGAGGAGCAATAACTTCATGATTCTACTTTTATTTGACCTAAAATGAGATTACTTTGAGATAACTCTAAGGATTTCAGAAAGGTGCTTCTTTAATAACACAGAATAATTTTAGCCAAGAAGTAGCAGTCTCTAGCATGAGTGATAATAGTGTCTTGAAGGACTTTGTCCTTCGTACAAAAATCAACCTTAATGGAGTAATTAATTGCCCAATCACTGAGGCAAACACCTTTTGTTTGCACGAAAAACAATATGGTGGATAAACCTTTGAAGATCAAAACCTCCACATCAGTGAGTCCTTGTAGTACATTGCCACCTTCAACATCAATGACGTCCCTATATTGATCGGGTGCATCTAATTTTGTTTCATTTTACTCTACGGGATAGAGATAAAGATTACTTGTTGTCATTGTCCTCTAATTCAATCATTTGGGATGATTTTTTCAAGGTGTTTCTAACCAAATACTACCCCTAGCAAGATTGCTGATTTGAGGAACCACTTGACCAACTTCACCCAAAAATAGAAGACCTTTTGTGATCTATTGGAGAGTAGTGGAAACTAATGCAAACCATCTACAATGGTTTGTCATAAACACAGACCAAGAAGCAAATTCAGATTCTAGTCGCTCTCTGGCGTATAAAATGATGTGATATATTATAGCACAAGAAATCCACCTAGGAAAAGTCACTAAGTTTTTTAACATAAACTAACGTACAATGATTACCACCCACAAGTAAATGATTCTTATCATATTATAGTTTTAGGATCAAACCCAAATGATAATGATTTTAAGAACAAAATGGATTTCTAGTCTAATCAAGACAAACTAATTAACACAGATAATCATTTGAACATTTTTTTTTTTTTTTTGAAGGAAATTAGAGATAGATTTTATTCATCCCATTCTCTACTATGGGAAAACATGGAAGGGATAGAAATATTAATGTCTGGCGATAGCCAGCTGGGTTTAACACTTGTGAAATGGTAATTTTGACTGGAATACAGGGTATGTTTTGCAATGTGGTCCGCCACCACGTTATGTTGGCGTGGAATGGTAATTTTGACTAGAATATAGGGTGTATTTTGACTGGAATATTGGGTTTGAACATTTTTTATTATCTAAGTTAACTAAGTAAGATAATAAATTAAAAATAAGAAAGAAATGATTTATATAGTATGATAAAATTATTAGGATGATGTAGTTCACCACTACTACCTACATAACCATTCTAAACATTGCAACATTCATCCATATGAATACTAGATTGGGACAAAGAGGTTTCATATCCTTTCAGAGTATGAAATAACACATGGAATAATCTCCCCATAGGATTAAGATATCTTTAACTACAAATTTTTAATATAATATCCTAGAGAACGCCCTCCAGTGTTCACATATAGGATTCAACAATATCATTTGGTGTTATAGTCGTAGATTTCAAGGTATCTGCGTCTAGGATTATAACAATCATACAAGATAGATCATAACACTATAAAGCAAGTATTAAACAATCAATTATCAATACCGGTGTTCATACAAATAACAATTAATAATGTAGAAAATAGAATATGGACATCAGAGTCAATCCGTGTGTCCTAGTAAAAGATCTACTCTCTAATCATTTTCACAAAAAAAAGTGAGAGAGAGAGAGAAGAAAAATCTCATGGAGAAGATAGCATTGTGAAGAAGAATCTTAGTGGTCTTGTCACAACTCCCTAAACAATGATTACAATATCCGGTAACGTCCTTTGGCAAAGCGTGACTCCATGTCAAGCCATCAAGTTTTGTCTCGATCTCTTCTTTACGACATCTATGGTTGTGGATGGGAGAGAATAAGTTGTCAATACTTGTCCTAGATGTCCCTCAAGTGCTTTTGTATCATTCCACAATACATAAGATTCATTCAAATCAATCCAACTATTACCTGTAGATTTCCAACAAAAAAGTTTGGAGAATTGAATGAATATATTGATGAAAAACTAGTCATTAAATATAGTTGTTGCATAGATAATTGATTTACCTTCCCAAGAGAAATTGAATCATCAATTTTTTTTACATAAGATCTGCAATCTGGAGTCATTTTACTAACTAAGTATGCATTAACGACCCACATTTCAGTTGATAGAGATGGGAAGGGAGGATATAATGTTTTGGTTTATTTAATGAGAATGTTATAGGGAGTTTATGACTTCTCCTTTTCCTGTTACATCAATATTTTTACTTGCCACATGGAAATTTAATAGAGAGTCTACAACTAAGTTTTCCTCTTCTCTTGGAATAAACCATACAAAAATAACATAAAAATTAATTAAATATCATATAAATTGCATAAACTACTCAAAACTTAAAATATGTGACATATAGAGTAGAATGTAAACAAAATAATCAAAAATAAATTTAAAATGCAACTAAATACTTGATGTGCAGAAGACATCATAATAGGATCTACTATGAAGTGCAAAAGACATCATAATAGGATCTCTCATATGAAGAATGAAGATGGCAATTGGGTGACCAATAGGAAGAATCTGAAGAGCCTGGTCATCTCCTACTACACAATGCTCATGGCTTCATCGTGTCCAGCAGACAAGGTTCTCATTTTTTACTATGCAAGTTGCTTCACTACTCTCTAAGTGACTGACAAAGCTAAATTGGAGGAAATCCATGCCTATGAGGGGATGAGAGACGTGTTGTTCCATATGGCACCTTCAAAGGCTCCCGAACTTGACAATGTCAGTGCGGACTTTCTACAAGCTAACTGGAACCATGTAGTACCTTTTGTTCACTAGACGGTCAACAATTGCTTCTCCACAAAAGAGATTGAACAGAAACTTACCAATGCACACATGGTACTGATTCCAAAGGTCAATTTCCCTACACTATGTAGTGATTTTAGACCTATCTCAATAAACAATATATGTTTCAAGCTGATCTCAAAGATGATATTTGAACGTATCAAACCTTACATAAATAGATAGATATCCCCAACTCAGTCAAGATTCATATGTAGTAGAAGAATTGGTGAAAAAATTATCCTTGTCCAAGAAGCAATCCACCCCATGAGATTTCAAAAAAGCAAAAAGAAGCTCATGGCAATCAAGTTAGACTTATCAAAATCTTTTGATCAGATGCACTAGAACTTTATAGAGGACATGCTACATAAGACTGGAATGCCATCTAAATTAATCAATATCATTATGCATATTAGGGGAGATGCTTTAATCCTCTGGGAAGGTGAACCATTACAGGCCTTCAAAGTTGGCCAAGGTGTGATACAAGGGGACCCCATGAACCCTTATGTCTTTATACTTTGTATTGAATGCTCAGCCAATCCATCGCTACAACTTTGAATGATAGAAGATGGAAACCAATGTTGATCAGCAAAGGAAGCCTACCTCTAACTCATGTCTATTTTGCCAATGATATGCCACTATTCATGGAAAGATCTACTAGACAGACAAAGATGATCATGAATATTCTGGGAGAGTTCTCCAAAGTCTCAGGATAGGAGATCTCTAAAGAAAAGTCACGTATTTTCCTATCTACTAGTGTCACCACTTGAGAACAAAGGCACATCAGCAACAGTCTGGGCATCTAAGTCTGTAAGGAGTGGGACCCAGAGGGGCCACCCCCTACTAGAAATAAAAAGGCAACTTCTCTTATAACCAAAACCATTATAAAATTTTCACAAAGGGATGATAACCAATTCATTCACATGTATGTATCATAAAACCAATAATGTAGCAGCGGAAGAGAAATATTTCTAACTATTACAATTGAGTTTCTATGAAAGTTCTTCACCACACAGGGTGTACATAGAAGAAGCGAAAAGAATCTATTAAGTATAGGGTCACCCCATTATCTCAATCTACCTCCCATTGCTAGATAAGGAAACTCCTAGATAGCCTTGGTCAACTTTAGATGCATTCTCCTTGCTCACCAACTAGGGGTTGGAAGCATACCCTCAAGAGAAGAAAAAGATAGAAATTTTCAGCTATCAAAGCTGGTATGTGCATATAATAGGGATTAGATAATATAAAGGAAATAGGTACAACAAATCACTAGGCTTCCCATAGAATAAGGGAGAAACATCCAAGTGGATATCAAAAAGGAATTCTTCATATAGTAAGATAATAGAGAGTATATGAAGAAAACAATGAAGCTCACATTAATCAAATCTTGCCTTTAAAATTGCAAGAAGAGAAAAACAATTTATATTAAGAATTATGCATGTGGGTAAACTAAACAATAATCCACATAATAACATTTTGGGGTATATGGCATCACCACCATAACCATATATTATGGCAACACCACCATAATCTTCAAGGGAGTAATGGCATCAAAACACGGTTACTCAGGGACATGAATCACCATAAGCACCTTCTGTTGGCATTACACACAAAGGAGATACAACTCCCAATGTGAACATAAACAAGTTACCCAAACCAAACACACATTATAAAATAGAGAGGCAAATAGAGATATTGTCACATCACCATAACAGTGTCCAAATTCTAAGATCCAAAGTCACCAACAATAAGTATAAGGCATAATCAATTATACCGTCATGGCCCACACATGGGAAATTAAGGTTTCCATTAAATATAGATTATCAACACCAACAAGATACAAACTGAATGAAATACCCACAAGATACAAGGATAGGTTCCAAATAACAGTTATCACAGTGCTCAAATCCAATTTCAAGATTAGGAAACAATTGATACAACTAGAAGCAAACATGTGACATCTTAATAATGTGTCACCATCAAGTCCAAGAGAGAGAGAGAGGAATAACTAATTGTCCAATATGACTCATAAGAGGATGCAAAATACCTCATTGATGTGTATACCATGTTAAGATTGAAACCCTATATCCAATCAGAGTATATCTTCACCTAATATCATATTAGATGTAAATCATTAATTAATGAGTACATTAAAACCCTAGAAATATCACTTTTTTATTAAATTATAATTGGAAGCTATAAACTTCACCAATAAATAAGTTAGATTCTCCTAATTAAGAAAACATATCTTTTTATCCAATTTGAGTTTATATGATAAAATTATAATTATTATGAATTTTATACATATATTTCATTATAAAAAAATAATTCTTTGACAAACATTAAATCATACTCTGATAGTATTTTTATTAGATAGAGAAAATTTTTCCAATTCCAAAATATATTTATTTATAATTTTTGGATAAGGGAATAAAAAGATATGAATTTTTCAATTTTGACCAATCAGAAAAAGCCAATTCCATTGTGAGAGAGAAAGAGAGAGAGGGAGTGAGGGCGGCCCATGACTTGGCCCAATCACACACGGCCAAGTCACTGGTTAGTGCCCAGTCATCCACATTAAAACCAAACAAAATGAGGCCAGATGACGAGATTACCTCCATGTGAGGAAATAGAGAAAGAAGAAAAGTGAGGGGTCAAAAACATAAATCAACACAGGGGATTCTCCCCCTACACCCCCATCCTGCCATGGCTACATCTATGAGAAACTACTCACATGGAGGATCAGGCGTTTTCACAAAACACGGCCAAATGAGAAACTAAGAACATAGAAATGTAGAGGAAAGTCGGGGGAACTTACTGCTAGAAGTAATTGGCTACAGAAGGTGAGTAGAGGAAGGGAGAGCCACCACAAATCCTCAAACAACTAAAGCTTGTCGTCATTCCAGTACATGGGCAACGAAGCAATTGACGTAAGAGGATAAGTGCATAGGTGCTAGAGGAGGCGGGAGTACTAGTATTTATAGGTGGGGAAGTGAGATGTGAAGAATAGGGAGGTAGCCACAAAGCTCTACATAGGGGAAATTGGGTGTTTCATGAAACCACTATGAAATCGTGTGAGTAATGGCCTAAAAGATTTATAATCAAATTTGGAACACGTGGGCGAAGAAATCGTGAAAAATAATCGAGATTTGAGAGAGTTATGACCAATAAAAAAATCAATTTCTACGGCCTTGTTACCTTTACAGGTGGGAGGTAGAAGGCGACATGTAGCCATCGGATCTTGATCTGACAGTTGGGAGGGCGCGCAGATCCAGACATTTATTTCATTACCAAAACCAATTCAGACTATAGTTCTTTATTTAATCATAAAACTTTTTCTCTTTTCTTATATGAGGGTGCAAACAAATTCCAAAATTAATGAAAATTGATAACTAAGTTGATTTGAGTATGTCGAATCCAAATATGCAATTAGATCTTCCTTTTGAAGACTTTGATTCATTAATTAAGTAAATCTTATTTTCTCTTTCCCCATGCATTAATGACTTAAGGATTCTCCAAATTTGATGAAACTTCACCCACAAGTTAAATTAAGTACCTTGGACACGAATTTTACAATAATTTCATTTGTTAAGGTTTTTTTATTTTAATTAAATGATTTGAAGGTTCTACACACTTTCTCTCTCCTAATTTCACCTTTCCATCAACGATTTTCCAAATCAGATGAAAATCCACCAAAAGGTATATTTTAACATGTAAAATATTAATTTGGCATTATTTTGTTTTTGAAGACTTTTATTATTTTATTAAATACATTTAAATCTTATCACTTATTTTATCCTTTTAATAAATTAGAGGCATTTAGAAACATTCTAAAAATATGAAAATTGGTCCACAAGCAATAATAAGTATGGGGAATACAATTTTCCATTGATTAATTTTTAACATACTATTGAATATTTTTGGCCTTTAAATCATATTCTCTCTGCCAGATAAAAAAAAGTAAGATTGTCCAAATTATATGAAAAATCACACATAAACTAATTTTGACATGTATATTGAGGTTTGTTTCAAATATTGAAGTCATTTAATAATTTATTTAATAATTTGGAGAAAAACTCATATTTTTTCCAATTCCAATTAATGCAAAGATAATTATTAATTTTCCAAAAATGTAAATCTTGTCATTCAAGTAAACTTTAACTCCAAGAAAATGAATTTGAGCTTAGATTTATCTTTTAAGTTTTCCTTTTATGAATTTTAGGCAATTTACTCATATTTCCACTATTTGTCACATTAAAGCATTTAATGCCTTATTTTCTTGACTTTAACCTTTTCCATTTTATTTCTTTTTCTCTTTCTTATTCCAAAAGTCCATAGAAGGATCTAGTATGAATTATTTTATCAATATGCCACATAAGTGGTCAAATTGCATATTGGATCATGATTAAAGCATTCACTTCGGTATTTGTGCATAAAACCATTTATTGACATAAATAGTGAACAAATGTTCACCAAATTACTATTGTTTCCACAAATTGAACACCAAAGACAAAAAGGATAGATAAGAAAGGAAAAGCTTGGAAAAGGGCAAAAAGGGAATATGTCCAAGTTTTAGTTCGTTGCAAACTCGTTGAGGACCAGGGAAAGTACCTCAACGTCCCCATCATTCATCAACATGAAAACCCATGTCAATCTCGAGGATACTATTAAAGAAAAGATGGACAATTGGGCAACTAAACATCTAAGCCTTGCTGGTTGGTTTACACTGGCTAAATCTACTCTTCAGGCTATTCCTTCATACGCAATGCAGTCAATCACATTCTCTCCATCCCTCTCTGATGAAATTTGCAGCCATATCTGCAAGTTCATTTGACAAGGGAACTCAGAAGCCAAGAAGATATCACATTTTTATGGAAACATTTCACATCCCATAGGGATATTGGTGGCTTAGGTGTGAAGGACGCTAGCGATTATAATCAATCTCTCATGATGAAAAATGCTTGGGACTACCTTCATAATAGAGATGTTGCATGGGTTTGAATCATGCGAGAAAAGTATAAAAAACAAGGACAACTCAAGAACATTCCAAGCTCCACTGCCTGGTGCTTCATCAAGAAAGCTCTACCTCTTCTTAAGGAAGCTACCGTGAAGACAATACTAAATGGCACAACCATGAATGTCTAGGTAGACAAATGGTGTAGAGATACATCAATTGTGTGCAAGCTTTCTAACGCTCTGATCCCACCTGACCTGAATGATCTAAAAGTTCAGAAAATGGTCACCCTTGCAGGTGATTGGGACTGGAAATTCATCAAACAGTTTATTCCATCCAAGTTTTATATCAGGATTGCATCACTTCTACCTTCAAGTTTTCTATTTGAGGATGACAATGAGCGTGGCAAATGGAGACTAATGGTAATCTCAGTTCCAGATCTACTTACAAATGGATCAGGATCAGGAAGGAGTTCCAAGTTCAAGGATGATGGAAGTAGTTATGGCATGCAAACATCCCAGAACGTATCAAAAATTTTCTTTAGAAAATGCAGAGCAAGGCCTTGCTCACAAATGCTAAGGAGGTAAGTCATCACACAGAGATCAATAAGGAATGCTCAATTTGTGGCTATGATTAGGAGTCGATCATGGATTGTCTCAGGGACTGTAAACTAAGTTGTCCTATATGGAAGGAGCTAGGCCTATGGTCTAGGATTAGTACACTATCAGAAGACGACTTGTCCTCAATTGTCATCAAGCTCTCCATGGAGTCGCCAAACACTTCTACCATTAGTGCAACAACCTATTGGTACTTTTGGTGGGTGAGGAACAATTTTGTGCATAACTCAATATTTTCAATGCTTCCAATCATGTTGAAGTTCATTAAGGAGTGTGAAACCATTATGGACACACCTCCAATGTACCACAACATAAAGAGAAGGATTACTATTCCCTTACATGATCAGACTCAACCATTTTGTTCTTTGATACAGCACACAAAAACAAAGAAACTAAGGCATGCCTAGGCATCCATGCCATTGATTCCATGGGTAGGTGTTTAAAGGGTGAAGGACATATCTCCTTTGTAACATATGCGCTCATTGCTGAGGTACATGCTATTCTAAAAATCTACTAAGCTAGCCTCAAAGTTACAAACCACAAAGGTTCTCATCCTTTAAGACTATGCATGAGCTATGGAGCTTTTTAACAAAAACTACACCCTATTGAAGTTGAAGCCCTCCATGGAGAGGTTCAAGGAACTCACTTCCCCTCTCTCAACCTATAGAGTTGGCCTGATACCCAGAACACTCAACATGGTAGCATATAGCATCACAAAATCAGTTCTACAAACCTTGTCCAATAGACAATATCCATGTCCAAGCTCTTCATCTTCCTTAAGTACTTATCGTTTACTTCTGCTAATCCTCCCTAGTTAGGCCAGGCTATCAACATTGAGTTTAATAAGTTTTGGCCTTCTAGAGAGAGTGGGATGAATATATAATCTCTTCATTTTCAAAAAAATACTTGATGAATAGATGTTCATAACAACTCCATGATTGAATGTTTTTGGTCCCCTAGTAAAACAAATTCTAAAACACTCACCATATAAATACTTTCAATCAATATATAATGGTTCTTAGCCGCATCATGTTTTAATCCCTACCATAATATGGACAAAAAACTCTAATTTCCTAGAATGACATAAAATAACTTCTCATATTTTGTATCCTAAATTTGCTTTTTATACCTTCTTTCATGTCAAAAATCTTAGTGTAAATAAGATGCAATATTATTTATGTTTTAGACAATACCACATATTCCTATGAGAATTTTGCACAAAGATAATGCTTAGTTGTGGAAGACGTTTTTGGGGTATTTTTCTTCCCTTGCATAGAAAATAGAGTGAATGGATGTATAAAAGAGGAATCATAAATCTCTCCTCTGTTTGACTCAAGATTGTTTGTTTAGTGGTCAAAATGCATATATTGCACATTTGTTCTTTTTGTGCAGATTGGCCTCTTTTCTTTATTTTTAGTGATGCACCCCTATTACATAGAGGGTTATGGAAGAAGCAATTATGTGTGCCATATCACTCTTAGAGTTTGGCACACTTTATGGATCTTTTTGTATTTGAAAAATGGTGGGATAAGATGGTGATAGAAGAAATATAGAAGAGGGTTGAATGTGTGCATCTCATATATTAGAATTTTATAGGATAGGGACAACCTTACACAACAATTCAATCACATAATATCACAATAATGATTAAGAAACTTTCACAACCATGCTATGATCATCAGTAAAGAGACACATTCCATTTGATTCTGCTCAATCTTATACAACTTGCTATCATTTCCTGGAAACATGATGCTCTATTCATTGGATAAAAAGGGAAATTTCTAACCACTCATATGTTTTATAGACATAGTTAACATCAATAACTTACTTCAAACACGAGGGATTGTATGAAAATTTTTATGACAAGCAATTATAAATGCAATCTAAGATGACTAGATAATGGATGCAACTAATATTGTAAGAACTATGAACTGAAATGAATACAATTTTAATCTACATTAAGTAAGAGTAAATGCAATGCAATGGGTTCTTCAAAGCTAAAAATTGATGAAATAAAACCAGAAAATATAAGAGATAAGTGTGGGTGAAAATGAGTATGTATCAACCCACCATCCCTAGCTTAGAAATGTTCTCATCCCTGAGCAAACATAAACCCAAGATGGGGGGAAAGAAATCATCAATGCTCATCGAGGAGGTTCTGAAAACGTAAAAAAGGTCCAACTAAAAGGGTATGAATAATGGCACCTTGAACATAAGAGGCCCATTGTGCTAAATATAATCAGATGTTTGTGTTAGCTCAAAAGTACTACCTATATGTTTTCAATAATTTTGTCTCTCAATGTGCATTCCATACAACATGGTCTACCAATACTCCTCCATTGATACAAGAAGTATAGTAGAAATGTATAGGTCAGAATGAAGTGGCACTATGTAGGAGTGGTTTCCATATGGTGTCCTCAGGATATATTCATCTGTGAAGACCGGAGGCAAACTACCTTCTTTTATGGCTAATATAGTAAAAGATGTGGTATTGGCATAGGAGGAATCATATCATATGTAAAATCATCTTGAAAATTATTTTTTGTGGAATTACTTCTCCTAATTTACCGCCCAATAGGCATCAGAAACAATAGAAGTAGTGATCATCCTTAAACATGGGTACAAAAAAGGAGCAGTAATCAGGTCTAGGTCACCAGACTTCTATAATTTATAATAACCAAATGTTTAAGACGCCCACAACTAGCATGGGGTCGAGGTAGTAGTTCGGGGTTGAACACGGGGATTAGGGAGAATAGCACTTTGGAACCTAAGTTCTACTTGTCTAAGTCATTGAAAAGCCAAAGGATAAGGTTTCTAGCAAGAAAGCATAACTGGAGAGAATATGTAAGAATTAAACTAAAATCTATCTCCAAGAGGAGTTACCAGGAAAAAATAAAGAGGTTAGGGTTTTGGGGTTTAGTAGTTTTTAGGGTAGTTTTACATGCAAGAAAACCTGAAGAGAGAGAACAAACCTCCCGGCAAGCACAAAGAAAGAAAACTTTTATAAACATAAGCGACCGCGGTCCACTCCCACCACTTTATTCTCTCAAAGAAAGTGTTAATGAATCATGTACTGGAAACCTCTCTCAAGGGGGTCGTACACGGACTCATGTGGGAAATAAATTGGAGGCAGCTCTGGTCCTAGGTACTCTCGTACACTCGAACCAGACCAAGCTCTAGAAGTTCATGACTCTTCCCTCTCGAAGAGGTCAATCACAAGAAACATGATTTGATAGCCAGTCAAACACACGTAACAGAAGTAAGGAACTAGAGTTCAGATGCTAGAAAGAGATCATTCAACGGAATAAAGCCATACACATAATGATATGAGTAATGCTCCACAGATTCCAATAATCAAATAACATTTTGGTTACAATGCTATATTGAATGGAAGTAAATGTTGTAAAAGGGAAGATAGGTATCAATCTCCTTGATTTAGGAAATTGGTATGTATGACAGCTGACCGCCCGAGACAGTGCTAACCCGATACCAGGTTGCATTCATATCGGGATATGATTGTGTCGGGTTGTCAACCATATTGGGTTCCAATCGTGATGGGGGTGATCGTATTGGGATATGACTTCCGCGATACAATTGTTTCGGGATGCAACTGTGTCGGTTTGCAATCGTGACAGGCGAAGGGACTATATTGGGTTTATGTCTGTGTCAAGTTGGTACTATCATGGCTCTCGGGTTCTTCATGTCGGGTTGTTCTATCTAGGCGGGCCATCTCGGGTTTAGCTCAGATAGAAGCCCGACATACTCACAGGAGCTTTAAGGATCATCATGTGTTGCGTACTGCTACCAGAATGCTCCCTAAGTGAACTCCTCCCATCCCACTTTGGATGGGAGTATGCTCACCTAAGTTACCTCTTGGAACTCAGTGCACTAGCCCCCCCTTCGATCTGATAGTTTGTCCCATCATAGGCCTATAGCTTCTATTTATAGGGTGGTGAGTAGGTGGAGGTCATACGTGATAGGCTAAAGTCGTATGATGCAGCGGTAATGTCCATGCTAGGTTGTGGAGGGCCAGAGTCATATCTGGCTACCCTACCACCGGGTGATCATGTTGGGTTGCTGAACATATCGGGTTGCAACCATCCTAGGTTGACACCATGATGGGTAAGAAGACGTAGTGGGTTGTGACTTGTCATGTGCTTTGTGAATAGCTGATCCCTTTCTTGTAGAAAAATAGGAAAGCCCTATAAAAGTTGGGAAATATTGTCAGAAACACAGAGGACATGATGTTTTAGGATAAATAGAACATAAAGGTGAGGAAATCAAGTTTGGAGGCTAATTTAACGATGGAATATGAGCTCTGATAGCCACAAAAATGGGTGTTATCAACCTCCCCCAAACTGAGCATTTTGATTGTCCTCCATCAACTAAACGAATTTTGAAACTTTCATTTGCAGTACTTTTAGCTGTCAAGGGTTGTCTTCGGGTAAAGGTTACGTAGATTTTTTAAATGTCCTGAGGAAAATTGCATCCGACCAGGAGAAAATTGACTTTTCCCTTGCCTTAATTGAACGAAAATCTCTCCCAGTTTTTGGGAGATTTTTGGTGCATGTTATTTGAAGTTAGCTTTCACAGCAAACTTTTGAATCATGGAGGTATGAAATCGGGTTTTCAGGAAGGCTTAAGGCTTTTGGATTTTTCTTTCTTCTCATCGGGTCATCCAGGTGTGGGTCCGTTAATGGGCAAGTGGTCCCTACAGTCCAAGCATGTTGGCTTTAGAGTAGTGATTTCACATCCTACGTACCGATGCCCCGGATCTACCATGCCTAAAGATGGGTACCTTTGGGAAGACAAGTGTGTTTTTTTTTGGCACAACTCTCATGCTTTTATTTACTCTCATAAGGCTTTTCTATCTTTGGGGATTTTGGTGGGTGGTGAATAGCGTGGGTGGTGAAAAGGGGAGTTTTCTAGTTTGGGTAGCTTTTTCCTTCTCATGCACATCTCTTAGCTGGAAGGAAATTATTTTTCTAGGTTATATCAGAAATGTTATAGTCTTTTTCGTTTAAGACCATGTTTTCAAGAGATCATAGAAGAAATGCACACATCCTTACATGCGACAAGAACAAACTAGAAGTTGTACCAAGTATTTAAGATAGAGTAATTTTTACAAGTTTGAAAAACAGACAATGTGTGTGTATATATTGCTTACTATCAAACATTTATATATAGTGTATACATGGAGTATGATGAAGGAAGGAAAGAAAAGGAAAAAGAGGAAAAAATTAAAATACCTCCCTCACTGATGCTATAAAGTTCCCCTGCCAAACTTATCCCACATTGTGTCCCAGAGTAGTGAGATGAATAGGAAAGAGTGGTCATAGATCAATGAGGGTTCAATGGATGCATGCGCCTTCAGCAGATAGGAGCTCCATGATGTATTGTCCTCACAGACTGTGATAGTCCATGCCATGGAGCATTTCAAGTCCTTGTTTCAACACTGACGAAGTATATATACAATGGACAATGTATATTCCTCAGTCGTTTGATGGGGGTTCTTGTTGTGAACTACAGTGGTAGAAACAGAAATCGCTTGAGGTTCCCCAGGATGTTCAGTATATGGTCGTACTATGGAAATCACCTCGTGGTAGAATTTTTTGCTAGTCATTCAAGAGGTGTTTGTGGCATGACAACAAACTCAGAATGGCAGTCAGTATGGGCGTATGAACTGTTGTAAAAGACTCTGACATGAGCGTGGGTGTAGAGCATCATGTGTGTCCATTGATTGTAATACAACATTGGCATAAAGATGATGTGCTCCAGCTGCTCCTGGACTTATTGTTGAAATAGCTGGTGTGCCCCTATTTTGTCAGCTGGACATAGATCATTAAACAACATGGAATGGGTGAAGTATAACTGACCGATCTTTGCTTGAAGAATAGGAATGTATGCTATTGTCACTGTCATAGCTAAGCACCCACATGTTTTGACTAAATCTCTGAGGTCATGAGTGGGGATCACTATAGAGTCTTTTTCATAGATGATGTCTACAGTGTTAAAATCAGCAAGATGTATCAGGATATGATTGACCTATTCCTGAGATAGAGAGTTGCAGGTAGGTGTGTTGTCCTTGTCGTGTAGAATATGAAGGTCCCGCAGCTGTTTGCCCGACCTACCACAATATTGGACATGAGAGAGTGTGGTCTCTTCCCTTGGTTGGATTCCTGGCTGCGAAGATTGGTCATTCAATTATGTGTCTGGAAAGTCTTCGGGAAGCTCGGGATCTAAGAAGTAACACTTGTCTTTAATCACCAACAGTGCGTAGATGCTCCTCAGCCAGAAGAAGTTCATATCTAGGAGCTGCAACATCTATCTTAAGATATTTAGAAGCTCCATGGCACGAAGGATGATGAAGGCACTGTTACCGCTTTTCGGGGCTTGTTGGACAGGGAAGTCTCTTATTGCATAAAAATTCCAAACATCGTTGTGGCGTTTGATGCTTTGTTTGATGACCCGGTGAAGACGGAGTGGTAGGAACTTTAGGAATTTGTCTTCAGGATGAATAAAGCCCTGATCCAGGTGAGGAATCTCCCATGCACAATAGTTGAAAAGTGTGACATCATGGGAACGGAGATCGCGACACAGAGGAACCAATGCAACCTTTGCTTATGGGGGGACTGGCACTAGTCCAGGGTTGTGTTCTTCAATATACTTCAACATGTCAACCACTGATTGTGATTCATATGCTCTTGCTAGTAATTTCCTAGCCAGGGCAGGGGTGGCATTGTAGATTGGCTGTCGGTATGTATTTAGCGTGATATTTTTGATCATGGCACCCTCCATGATGCGAAAGAGGATCTTTCCTACCACAACCTCTGAGCGGAATATTCCTTTAAGTGCTCGATGTTGTAGGGAGAAGTAGCCATTGTTCCAAATGACGGTCTTCTCATCTAGCTGTGGTCTAAGCACCATGTTCAGGAGGCACTGGTCGCGAGTAGTCAGAGAGCCTATAACACGTTTTCAAAATCAGGCATCTCAAACTGTGGTATTTTAGACAGCTAAGAAAAGCGCTCAGCTATTGAATTCTATCCTCGAGGGGGTTGTGATGCTATTGAGCTATACAGGTCGCCTCCTCCCACAGAGGGGTTGTCTGTCATATTGCCTGAGAGGTTTGTTGTGGCCTCGGTTGGCTCAAGTGGGTATAGCGGAGCCGCCGTAGCAGCCATTATTGGCTCACTCCCTATCAGATGCATCCACTCATGTATATTTCGAAAGACGTCTGAGTGGAGGTCAAAACCCTCCGGGATCTCTGGGATCCTATGTTGGCCCCACTCTACGTTGCTCATTTTTGTGGCTTCATGAGCTTCACCCATTATTGTTGTCGTGGCATAGATATAAGTTGTACCGTCAATGTTGTGGCTATTTATGTTGTCTTTGGGGGATCTTCCGGTGACCTTCTTGGTCACCTCCTCCCCAGGCATTTATAAAACCTTGGAGGGCCCGCTAGAGTTGGTGGATGGTGAAGATGAAGAAGAAGATGATGGAAATGTTGAAGATGGTGGCAGCGATGGCGATCTTCGGGACCGCCTAGAATGTCGGCGTCTGCTCCTCTTCTCAAGCCTATGCTCGATAGCATCCAGGCATTAGAGCATAGCCTCCATTGTCCAGCTCATTGCCTCTAGCCAGATAGGTAGATCAACCAGAGTTAGCAGTTGACGCTCCTGTGCTCCCAGTCGCTACTGGAAAACCAAAAAATTGCATTTGACGTAGTAAAAATTAGTGTTATTATTATGGGTTACCTCCCTCATGATATCGAATTCAAAGCCAAAGGCGTGCCCCAAAGAGGAATGAGTAGGTGAACGATGATGGCTTCTGGAGTGGATCACTATTCTGGCCGCATGGCCTGTAGAATGTTCGCCTTCAGACAGAGGCGATTCTAACACGAAAGTGTGTGCAGGTGTGGCCTCGGGGCATGGTGTGGGTACCCTTGCTGTGGTAGCTTCTCCTTCAATGTGGGGGTGATGTGTGAAGTAGAGGCATTTGCGGGTGGTCATTGGCTGCATGACTCTCGGTCTCATCCACCAACGAAGCAATCTCCACTATCGTTGAGTTGGTGGGGGTCTATTGGGTGGACCAGAGCTCGTTATTCAAGAGCTCTACGAAGGCCTCCTCGCTATTGCGGGAGGTGTATGAGCACACTGTGGAAGGTTCAACCACTGTCAATGTGACAGGTATGACTATCACAGTGGGTGCAGCTATCATTGTGGCCCCAGCTATTTTTGCTAGGATGGCTATGCTCTCCGGCACAGTTGGTTCATGTGGTGCAGCTGCTTTAGGTGATGCAGCTACTTCAACTGGTGCAGTTGACTCAATTGGTTCAGCTGCTTCGATCTCGCTGGCCACCGGGGATCTCTGTCAGCTAGTAGCCTTGGAGGTCCCCTTCTTTGCATCCACCCTCTTGTGGGGGGTGGGATGGGTTGTGTAGGCTATGTTGACCTGTAGTGCCTCGATCTCTACTGGTGTGAATATCAACTTCTGTGTGTCGTAGTTGACGCAACTTGGCAGAAGGAACAGAGCGTCAGTTCTTGCAAACCTATAGAACAGTAAAGAGCCTTCTTTCCTTAGAATGATGGCTCTCATGAGGAATTTGATATCGATCCTTTCCTCACCTCAAGTTTGTGATAGACTCCATGGTTCTTTTGGATATTCAAGCCCTATCACGATCAGGTTGACAACTCCTCCCATGATGTATTCTTTAGTGGCATCCTTGATCGGATGGAGCCTGTTGATGAGGAAGCATCCCAAATTTGTTGGCTTCTCTACCATTATGTACCGTCTCATATGTAGCTCTTCAGTGTAGAGGTTACTGGTCTTGAACTTGCTGAAAAGGAGGTTGGCCACTATCTTGCGGATGATCCTCCAGAAGTAGGAGTGGACTGCAACTACTTTGCTATTGGATTTGAAGGCAGACTCTCTTGTCAGCTCCTTCCATAGCTTTACTGGGTCAAAGCTGTCATTCTCACTTATTCTGGAACCCTCGTCCATCTGTTTCTCCTCATCTTCATTCTTGGAGAAGATGTTGTTGAGCAGTTTTTCGGTGATCTCATATTCCACATTGTACAACTAGGCTTGCAGTCGGTCGTCACTGCCGAATCTTTTGCTCTCTTTGGGGTTGTTTGACACCTGTCAAAGGGAGGAGATGAACTCTTTGGTCAACTCTGTGTAGAAGTTGTAGAAATCAAAGTAGATGTCATAAAGCCCTATGGCGCTAGGGATCTTCTTCATCCTCTCAAAGATCCCAACCTGTCAGAAAGAGGCATAATGGCAGAACCTCATCGGGCGGTAAACCTTCACCGCCAACTCAATGTATCAGCACTGATGCTCTGCGGCCCTTGGAGTGAAGCACCCTGGGGAGTGGGTCAAGACTTCTAGTTTTGCAGGTGTGGCCTGAACCATCATTTATGATTCAATGTGGGGTCTCTTTTCAACAGTGGGAGGTTGAGTTGGTTTTGGGTTAGGGTGCTTCTTCCCTACATTGGCCCCTTTGGTGTCCTCAGTAGGGATCATGTTGTCGTGTTGGTCGACCTAGACAACGGTCTCCTTGTTGCATGCCATTATCTGAATGATAAAGAACTCAAATATTTTAGTAACATTCTGTATCAGGTTAGGTGTTCAAAAGTAAGCCAACCCGATACACGAAGGCGACAGAAGTGAAACCCGACATTAAACAGACATCTCGATATGGCTTGGGCGATACTAGTAGACTCATATCAGTTTCTAAAATAAAACGTGATGATGGGTTAGTGTTGAGCAAATTACTCGTGTGCACGATATGGCAACGTGATGCGGAGGAATGTGGGAAAAGATGGTTGGGTCCTACTTGATATGTTTGATGCGATACCATCAAAACTCAAAATGCATGGCTTGCCCGATACTGGTGATTTGGAGTAGCCAAGACCCGATATCGTGTTGCCCTTCATGCTTGGTCATGATGTTGGTGTAAATCGATAGGTCAAGGCCCGGTACGTAGAGTGTTGCATAATATGTAACGCGATATAGAGGGACGTGATACAAGCAATATTGCACGATATCGGGTTTTACCTTATCGGGGGAGAGGATTTCGAATGTGTCACACAGAGGAGAGTAGTCAGGAACCCAGTATAGGAGACGAGTTACATTGGGTGATATGGGAGATTTGCACGATATGAGAGTGAAAGGTGGTAAACCATCATGGCTAACCATACGAGGCTTTTATAGCTGCCCGTAGAAAGCAGTGCAAAGAGCGAGACGGGAGAATGTGTTGTGTAACTGGGCGAATTGCCTACATAAACAAGGCAAGATTGGATTGAACATGTCACGTTGTGAGGTTGAAAGAGTGACATGTTACCCAATACATGGAATTTGATACCAATGGGCGACACACATTTATGTGACATGAATGTGCGAAAGTTTGCAACCCGACACACGTAAGCGATATGTTAAGGAGGGCGATATGTCCTGGTGCTTGACACATTTGACCCATATCGCCCAACACTCGTATCGGGTTGAGCATCCTATTAAATGCCCGATATCATGTAAGAACTGGGCAATAGGATGACATGAAGGAAGTTCCAGGTATGCCTTTGTGCACGACACGCTCACGGGCAACACGATACATTGCCCAGTACGTGAGAAAATCATTATGGGGCCTCTTTTAGGCACCACCTTGCCTTAATCATTTAGGACCAGGGTGATGACCTTAGTAAGGAAGTAGAATGCTCTTGATTTGTAAGACATCACTGGCCTAAGTCATAGATCTCCAGCCTTAGCTAGTATTATAGATCATGGCTAAGAAAGCAAAGTCAGTGGCCCAGAAAACACAAGAGACCGTGTGTGTGGCACATGCATAGACTCGTGCCTTATTACAACAATAATGTTCAAAATGTTCTTTGTAAGGAAAGGAAATAACAATCCTATTCTAAGAAAATATACTTGGGCTGCCTCCCAAGGAGCATTATGGTTTTTTTCATTAGCTCGACACCTTCATTCTTGCTCAAACTTCTTCTTTGGGTGTGGCTTCAGCATTAGTTAGAGCCAATTCAGAACGTCTTATGAAAGCTACATCTTTATAGAATCTTTTCACATGGTGTCCATTGACCGGGAAGACTTTTTTGGGGTCATCTTTGTTGAACAACTCCATCATTCTAGACGAGTAAATCTTTGCTACCACGAACGGTCCTGGCCAGCGAGTTTGTACTTTACCTAGAAAATGTCAAATAGAAGATTTAAAAAGTAGAACTTTTTCACCTTCTTTGACTTCCTTCTTATTCAGGTGAGAATCATGCCAGACTTTAGTCCTTTTCTTATAGATCCTTGCATTCTCATAGGCATGAAGCCTAAGCTCATTGAGCTCCTAGATTTGCAAGAATCTTTTCTTTCTGGCTAGGGCTGGGTCGATGTTCAGACATTTGATGGCCCAAAAATCTTTATGCTCTAGCTCGAAGGGGAGATGACATGCCTTCCCATAAATCAAATGGTACGAAATGGTGTCGATTGGTGTCTTTAAAGCCATCCTGAAGGCCCAGAGGGCGTCATCCAACCTTATTGACCAGTCTTTGCATGATTTCCCAATAGTCTTTTCCAAGATTTACTTAATCTATCTATTCGAGACCTCTACCTTTCCAGAAGTCTGGGGATGATAAGGGGTGGTGAATTTATGTCTAACTCCATATTTCTTCAGCAACAACTCAAACTCCTTTTTAGTGAAATGTGATCATCCATCACTGATCACAGTTCTGGGACCCAATACCTTGGGAAGATAACTTTTGTAAAGAGATTTATTATAGATTTAGCATCACAAGTGATAGTGGCCACAACTTCCACCCACTTTGAGACATAGTCTACTGCAACTAAGATATACTGAAAACCATATGACGAGGGGAAGGGTCCCATGTAGTTGGTTGCCCAGACGTTGAATATCTCAACTTCTATCCATTCAGACAAACGAATCTCATTCCTGCTAGAGATATTCCCAGTCCGCTGACATTCACTGCTTGCCTTAACATAAGCGTCAACATCCTTAAACAAAGAGGGCTAGTAAAAACCAGATTGCAGGACCTTGGTTGCTATCTTTTTTTCTCCCAAATGTCCTCCATAAGAAGAGGGGTGACATTCATACAAAATCTTTGGGGCTTCATCTTCAGGTATACACCTCTTATAGAGGTTATCCGCACATTGCCCGAACAACAAAGGGTAGTCCCAGTATTAGTACTTCAAACCAGAGAAGAATTTCTTCTTTTGATTATAAGTAATTTCTGGGGGAAGCTATTTACAAGCTAGATAATTGTAGATATCTACATACCATGGTCCTTCTGGGCCGTCTGCTCTGGTAGAGTAGATCACTTCATCGACATAGCTATCATTCACTGGTAGCAGGTGGTCATCCTCCATCCTAATTCTGGAGAGATGGTCAGCAACCACATTCTTGATACCCTTCTAATCCATGATTTCATGATCGAACTCTTGAAGAAGCAATGTCCAACATAACAACCTAGGCTTAGCATCTTTCTTTTTCATTAGATATTTGATAGCTCTGTGGTCTGTGTAGACAGTTACCTTGGAGTATACGAGATATGAACGGAACTTATCAAATGCATATATGATGGCTAGCATCTCCTTTTCTATCATGGTGTAGTTGATATGGGATTCATCTAACGTCTTTCTAGAATAATAAATTATGTGGTGCTTCTTATCTTTCTTCTGTCTAAGGATTGCGTCTATCACAAAATCACTTGCGTCACAAATCAACTCAAATGGGAGGTTCTAGTCAGGTGGCTGGATGTTGGGGGTAGAGATGAGCGCGTCCTTCAAGGTAAAAAATGCCATGAGGCATTCTTTGGTGAACTCAAACTTTACTTCTTTCATCAACATATTGGATAAAGGTTTCACTGTCTTTGAGAAATCATTAATGAATCTCCGATAGTACCCGACGTGTCCCAAGAAATTTCGAACTCCAGTCACAGATGTGGGTGGGGGAAGTTTTGTAATAGCTTCAACCTTTGATTGGTCGACTTTGATTCCTCTGTTTGATATCTTATGTACTAGCACGATGCCTTCCTGTACCATAAAGTGACATTTTTCCTAGTTGAGGGGCATGCTTTGCTCTTCACATCTCTTCATTATGTGGGACATATTCTACAAGAAGTCCTCGAAGAAGCTTCCATAGATAGTGAAGTCGTTCATGAAGACTTCCATTTTATCCTCCAAGAAATCGGTGAAAATGGTGTTCATACATTTTGAAAGGTTGCAGGTGCGTTGCAGAGCCCGAAGGGCATTCTTCAAAAAGCGTAGGTTCCATAGATGCAAGTGAATGTCGTTTTCTCCTAGTCATCCACGTGGATTGGGATTTGATAAAATCCTGAGTACCCATCTAACCAAAAGAAATACAAGTGTTTTGCTAGACACTCAAGCATCTGATCGATGAAAGGGAGTGGGAAATGGTCTTTCTAGGTGGCAGCATTTAACTTTCTATAGTCAATACACATCTTCCATCCTGTGACAGTTTTTGTTGCGAATTCAACACCATTGTCTCCCTTGACCACTGTGATTCCTACTTTCTTGGGCACCACCTGGACAGGTCTTACCCAGGTGCTATCACTGATGGAGTATATGATGCCAGTGTCACGGAGCTTAATAACCTATTTGTTGACTACCTCCCAGAACTTCTCATTGAGCTTCCACTACGGTTGCATGCATGGTTTGGCATCCTTCTCAAGGTGTATTATATGCATGCACATAGAGGGACTTACACCCCTCAGGTCTTCAATGGAATAACTCAGAGCTTTCTTTTGTGACCTCAACTCGACTAGCAGTTGATCTTTTTGTGCATCAGTCAAATCAGAATTGATAATTAATGGGTTCATTTTCTCATCGTCTAAGAGTCTATATTCTAGTCCTTTCGACAGATCCTTTAACTGGGGTGGAGTCTTCTTCTCTAGTTCCTTAGTGGGACTACTCTGTACTGTGACATACATTGCGGTTTCAATGAGACTGTTAGATTGGACCGACTCTGTTTCATCCAGAAGATCCAGTAGCTCTTGGACTTCTGGGTCCTCAGTAACTTTTGTGTCACTTACCAAAGCACACATCAACGGGTCCATGATAGCCTTTTCTTTTCTTACTTCATCACAAAACTGTTGGTATCTCTCAAAAAAGTAAGATGATTCAAGGAAATAGGGGGTTTTCATGCAGTCGCAGATGTTGAAATCGATGTGTTCTCCCCCAACTCGGATGGTTATCATCCCTGCCTCCACATCAATGAGTGCTCTTCCAGTCGCAAGGAAGTGTCTTCCAAAGATTATTGGGTAGTTGGGATCCTCCACGGTGTCTATGAGGATGATATCACATGGTATAAAGAAACACCTAACCCTTATGGGTACATCTTCCACCATTCTAACTGGTTTTGTAAAGGTATGGTCTGCTAGCTGGATCCTCATGTACATATTCCACCATTCTGACTGGTTTAAGGTATGGTCTACTAGCTGGATCCTCATGTTGGTGCTTACTATATCAGTAAGCACCAATCTTCTTACAAGAGAGAGCGGCATGAGACTGATGCTCACCACCAGATCAGCTAGTCCTTTCTGGGTGACGTTATCTCCAAGTTGGAAAGGGATTACAAAAGAACCACGGTCCTTTTTCTTAATAGGCATGCTTGCCTTCATGAAAGCGATGAACATCTGGGCTAATTTCACCATTTCAATGTCCTCACCTCTCCTTTTCTTTTAATTCAAATGTTTGAAAATTTTGGCATAGGTGAGCATCTCTTCAATGGCGTCCAAGAAAGGTATGTCACGGTGTAGTTTTTCTACTACTGTTATAAACTTCTCATATCTCTTCTTTAGTTGGGTCTTCACTAGCTTGTGCAGGAAAGGTATGCGAGGTCCATATCTATCTAGACACTCTTTAGAGGTCTCTTAATTGTTTCTCTTATCTTCTAATTTCCTTTGCTTGGAGTGTACTTCTGCAGGCTCTTTAGATATTACATCTTTTACCAGTGCTTTGGTATAGTTGGCTTTTTCCCTTTGCTGATCAGCAGAATGCAACACCATTCTTGATCTTAGGATGGCCATATTTGTAGTCTCATTTCCTCTAGGATTTGTCTCAATACTGGAAGGGAATTGTCCCACCTGATGGTTGATGCTCTGAGCCAAACTTACCAACTACTGGTCAATGTTCTTGTTATGTTGCTGGAGCTCCCCGATCTGGACCGAGAAACATCCCATATTTTGTTGCATGATATTGAGCAACATTGTGCTATCCACCAAGATCTTTTGCAACTTCTCATTTAGGTCGTTCTATTTTTTAGCAAAAGACGTTAACTCAGTCATCATATATCACTGTTGTTGTTGATTTTGCTATGTATTTTGGTAACTCCTTTGTTGCTGGAAGTTAGCTTGGTGTGGCTAATTCTACGTACCATCAGAAGAGGTTCCTCCGATTATCTGGTGTGAATTTTTTGCAACACTGGTGTTACCATAGGAAAACCCTAGGTGGTCGAGGCATCGTACTGAACATAGCTTATATTTTCTATACTTTTTTCATCAGGGTCTCTCTGCATAGGTGTGTGCGGGCAGAAGCATGAAAGTTGATCAGGCTCCCCGCACGTGACACAAATCCTAATCGTTTCTTGTTAGATTTTGCTTTTGTAGCTCTGTTCCTTCAAGGTTTGAACATCAGTCACTATCTTGTCTATCTTGGTTGATAGTGCTTCCATTACCTTTGATTCCCCACAGGTAGAATGACTAGATGATTCTGTATCATACTCATTGTCTTGTTGATTGTAGCCATGTTGTCGATGATCTCCCTAGACCTCTGAGCATTAAGCCCCAAGAAATTGTTGTCGTCTGCAGCATTCAAATATTTCCTTTCTCTAATACACAAGCCATTGTAAAAGGTGGTGATCGGGGTTGGCTCAGAAAAGCCATGGTGTGGATATTTGCGATGATAGACTTGGAATCCCTCCCATGTATCATGTAGATTCTCCAAAACCTTCTGTGAGTATCGACTAATCTTGTTCTGACACTTTATAGTCCTCTCAATAGGGAAGAACTTGGCTATGAAGGTATTAGCAAGATGCTCCCAGTTTGGTACGCTTCCATCCTGGAGGCTTGAGTACCACTCCAATGCCTTGACCTTCAAAGAAAAAGGGAAGCACTGGGTGTAGATATAAGTTATCGTGACCCTGTTGATCTTGAAAGTCATACATGTCCTCTTGAATGTCGTGAGACAATTGTAAGGGTTCTCTTTGCTGCTATTTCCTCCAAACCGATTGTGTCGCAACAACTGGAGAAAGCCTGATTTTAGCTCAAAGTTTGCTACAATGAGCGGTTGATCCACCACTGGGTTCCTTTTCTCATTTGCCCTTACTTGAACAAAAGATTGAAGGGATCTAGCCTCGGGAGCCTAATTAGCCATGCCCTTGATAGGAAAGGGATGTAAGTACCTGAAAGGAAGAAATATATAAGGATTAGGGTGTCAAGGTAGATATGTGCAGTATGTACCTATAGTTTTATATACATATATATAGAGTTTTTGATAAAGTGCAAGTAAAACTCAGGTTCGTAGAATGGTATTTGTTGCCTTGTCCCCCGTAACGTCGTAAAAAAGTTGATCAGTCTTAAACGTGGGTCCAAAATGGAGCAGGAAGCAGGTCTAGGTCATCAGACTTCTATAATTTATGATACCTGGATGTTTAAGATGCCCGAAACTATCACGGGGTCAAGGTAGCAGTTTGGGGTTGAACACAGGGACTAGGGAAAATAGTGCTTCAAAACCTAAGTTCTACTTGTCTAAGTTTTCGAAAAGCCAAGGGATAAGGTTTGTATCAAGAAAGCATAATCGGAAAGAATATGTAAGAATTAAACTAAAATCTATCTCCATGGGGAGTTACCAAGAAAAAATAAAGAGGTTAGGGCTTTGGGGTTTGGCAGTTTTTAGGGTAGTTTTGCATGTAAGAAAAACTTAAGAGAGAGAACAAACATCCAGGAAATCACGAAGAAAGAAAACTTTTATAAAAACAAGTGGCATAGGTCCACTCCCAACGCTTTCTTCTCTCAAAAAAAGCGCCAACGAACTGTGTACTAGAAACCTCTCTCAAGGGGGGCATACATGGACTCATTCAGGAAATAAACTGGATGTAACTTTGGTCCCAGGTACTCTCCTACACCTAAACCAGACCAAGCTCTAGAAGTTCATGACTCTCCCCTCTTGAATAGGTCAATCATAGGAATCATGATTTGATAGCCAGTCAAACATGCATAACAGAAGTAGGGAACTAGAGTTCGAATGCTAGAAAGAGATCATTCAACAGAATAAATTCATGCACATAATGATATGAGCAATGTTCCACAGATTCCAATAATCAAATAACGGTTTGGTTACAATGCTATACTGAATGGAAGTAAATGTTGTAAAAGGGAAGATAGGTATCAATTTCCTTGATTTAGGAAACTGGTATGTACTACAGCTGACCACTCAGGACGGTGCTAACCCGATACTGGGTTGCAGTCATATCGGGATATGATTGTGTCGGGTTGTCAACCATATCAAGTTCCAACTGTGACGGGGGTGATCGTATCAGGATATGACTTCTGTGATACAATCGTGTTGGGATGCAACCGTGTCGGGTTGCAACCATGACATGCGAAGGGATTGTATCAAATTTATGTCTGTATCGGGTTGGTACTATCCCGAGTCTTGGGTTCTTCATGTCAAGTTGTTCTATTTAGGCGGGCCATCTAGGTTGAGCTCAGACAGAAGCCCGACATACTCAAAGGAGGTTCAAGGATCATCACGCATTGCCTGTTGCTACCAGAATGCTCCCTAAGTGAACTCATCCCATCCCTCTCGGGATGGGATTATGCTCACCTAACTTAACTCCTGGAACTCAGCACACTAACTCCCCCTTCAATCTAGCGGTTCGTCCCATCGTAGGCTTGTAGCTGCTATTTATAGGGCAGAGGGTAGGTGGAGGTTGAAGCTTTATTGGTCCACGTGTTTGGGCAGTAATGACTTTAGCTGGAGCATTGAATGAGGTTGTCATGGGTTGTCACCCGATATGCTATGTCGGGTTGTCTTTGCTGGTACTCAGCATGATAGCAACCATGTTAGGTTGTTGTGGTATCGGCTATCAGGGCATATCGGGCTACAGTACGTGATGGGCTGAAGTTGTATTGCGTAGTGGTAATGCCCATGCTAGGTTGTGGTGGGCTGGAGTCATATCGAGCTACGATAACGCCAGGTGATCATGTCGAGTTGCTGAACGTATCAGGTTGCAACCGTGCCTGGTTGACACCATGACGGGTAAGAAGTTGTAGTGGGTTGTGACTTGTCTCGTGCTTTGTGAATAGTTGAGTCCTTTCTTGTAGAAAAATAGGAAAGCCCTACAAAAGATGGGAAATATTGTCAGAAACATAGTGGACTAGATTTTTTAGGATAAATAGAACATAAAGGTGAGGAAATCAAGTTTGGAGGCTAATTTAATGATGGAATGTGAGCTCTGATAGCCAAATAAAGGTGTTATCAAATAGTGGGGTCTATCGCTATATCATCATATGGCTCTGGCTACTCATTCCATGTCACTATCATTTTATCCTGCATCATTTCCTAAAGAACAACACAAATATCCTCCTCTTCATTGATCATGTAATGCTCCATCTTTCTTAGGGATTACTTTTATTGACCTTCAAGTGATGTGACTAGATGGGAGATTAGTGCTATTAGATGAGCACATGCTTCTAATATTTTGTTTAATATTTTTGTGTCATCTAGCATTTCTTGTTGGTCATATAATACTATTTGTTGCTATGGTAGCATTTTCTAGATGGAATCCATCATCTCATCTCTTTCAGTGTGACGCCTCAATGCGCTACAAAGTGAGATTACTCAAAACAAAGCACATAACTAATACTAATAGACCAGGTTACTAGAAAACACATGACATTAAAACCAATATCACATAGGCACAAAAGTGGAACTTATCACATATGAGTCCACAAAATCCACTTGTCATAGCTCATGCCAAAATATTATTACATAGCTATATTCACTGGCTCACTAGACACAACATGTACATATGATAACATGTTCACATGCATGCATGTCATATCTATAAAACAAGGCATATAAAAAAAAATTTGTCTCGATATACAAATCCCAAAAACTCCCCAAGGACCTGAGAGTATAGGGACGACACATAGGACTCTACTACAAAACACTAGCAACACATCCAACCTTTAAATAGCAACTGCTCCTCTTACTGCTCAGCCTCAACCCCCCGATCTCTACCTCATCGTGCACAACCACCTAAAAGATGTGGAAACCCCCGGGGTGAGACCAAACGTCCCAATGAGAGATATAACTCTCTGTCAATGTCTATTATAAGCATGGGTAATTTAAGTAGATTGATAACATACTTATCCGGTTGAGAAGATTTAGCTAAATGATATGTATTAAATGGGTAACACAGATTAAGCAAACTAGGCATTTACCACTAAGTAGTAGAATAATTTGAATTCTAAGGAGGAATATGAAGACCATGTATAACAGTTGATTTCTCTTAGCACATTATAATTTAAGAAATCAATACAAGGATAAGGCAAATGGGTCATCAAATGTGAAGCATATTTGATCCTAAGTATATATACTACATGATTGTTTTACGTCTTCTATTATTCTCTGAGGATTTGAGTTGTACCACCCAAATCCAACCGACCACTGTGAAGTCAAAATTGGTGCCATACAAGATCAGTAGAAGAGCCAGAATCCATGATCTTCTTCTGCACTACTCGATTAGTTCGAGTCTGCATCACACTGACATATAGTCAAACTACATAAGACATCAACTTATAGTCAAAGCTATAGTCCTATAAATACAATAGCTCACCATCAAAGCTATGGCCCTATAGAGATAGCAACACATAGTCAAAACTATGGTCCTATAGAACACCTAGAATGCCAACATATCAAGGGTATATAACCCAATCACTTAGACACAACTGTAGTTGTCCTCTATCACATCATATCACATTCTCATCACCGAGACCTAGTCATAGTCATTCTCAAAACACTTGGGATTAAGATGTTGATGCGATGATTTTGAGTCGCATTTATAGACCTTTTTCATATGTGTTTTGTGCCTTAATTACTCATTTTCATGGATAATATTGCATAATTCACTTTATTTGGTCTTTGCCATCATTTTATATCAAATCCCCTTTATTTCATTATTTTAAGCATTATTGATCATCTTATCATAAATCGTGTGGATTTATTTGGTCTTGTTGTGCAATTTCAGGAAAAACAAGTATCTACATCCGTCGATACCATCGACGGATGTCGATACCATCGACCAAGTCACAGGTTGTCAGCCGAGAAAAGCAATATAGTGTCGATACCATCGACGGATGTCGATGCCATCGACACAAGGAGAGCTACAGCGTCGCTAAACGACAACAACCGACGCTAAAGGAGTCGATACCATCGACACCCAAGTCGATGGTATCGAGATCACCACAGGCGCTCAGAATAAAAGAAAGGAAAGCTGCCGCTAATCCGCTGGGTCGATACCATCGACCCGCGTCGATGGTATCGACGCCGGCAGATATGCGTTGGATCTGTTTTGATATCAATTGGACGGCTGTCATTATTTGACGACCTAATTAGGGACTTATACCTAATGACGGCCGCCCAGACAAAAGAGGGATCTCATTTTTGGATTGCACGAGTGCCGAGGAGGAGAGAAAGGAGAACGGAGGCCGAGAAGCTCATACCGGGTGATTCGGACGCTGCCGAAGACAATTTCCACCACCGACAGGCGGGGGAAGCTGTGTTCTACGCCAAGGATCCACCGGTTCTTCTCCGTTCAGGGGTTTTCCCATCTATTTCACGTTTTTCTTATGAATTCCCCAATTTCTACCATGTATTTGTGTAAGATGAACATGAGAGGCTAAAACCCTCAATCTTTAGGACCGGGAGTAGCCCGGGGATACATTGTATGATGATTTTATATTGATAATTCATATTTTTCTCTCATATCCGTGGTATAAATTCGTTTTCTCTATTGCTATTGTTATGCTTGATCACCATAATAGTAAATTAATGCCCTTAATCACTTCGACAGAAGGATTAACGGTTGAAAAGAAACGAATTCTACATTAATTAATAAAACCCTTGACAAAGGAGTTGTAAAATTAATGGTGGGAACTGAGGGACCGATCCTAATGCGCTTAGTTTAGGGGAATGATTACTACGACGGTGGAATCAACCTAAACCTAAGTAGTGAATTACACCACGACAGTGGGTAATTCTCATTTCAGGCCACTACCCGGATAGAGAGAGAAGTGTGAGGAATTATATGAAATCTAATACAATGTTGACCCGCGGTGAAACCGCCATCCTAAAGATATCCTTTTAATTGATTAAATTAACCTTTAATCGATTATTTTCTTTGTTTCATTTTTATTTTCTTTTTAATTTCAACAACAAATTCTACTTTGTTAATCGGTCTAGCTGATTGCGATTAGTTAGTAGAAGTCTCCAATAATTCACGTATCCCTGAGTTCGACTCGGGCCTCACAAGGCCTATATTACTCGACGCGTATACTTGCGTTTAAGCGCGTAGTAAAATACACGTCAAGTTTTTGGCGCCGTTGCCGGGGACACGGCGAATTATTGGCACTTTGAGTGCTAAGAGCGGCCACTCTAGGCCACAATTTTTTTTTTTTTATTTATTTTAAAACAATTTCAAAAATTCCTTTATTTCTCTATATTTGTGTTGACTCGACTAAAGCATTGTACTGAACCCCTATTTCCATATTTCAGGTGCTTTGCATGGTGCACACGCGTAGTCGAGACTACGTGAATCGCACACCTGAGGTTCCATCTGCGGGACCAGAGGACGAGGACAACTACGAGGAGGAACACCACAGTGATATACATTCTAAATCTGAGCCGGAACAAGAAGAAGTAATGGCTGAAGCACAGACAATATGGGAGAAGATCAAGGCGTCTTCTTCCTCGGCATCAAAGGGGCCTATAAAGAAACAAGGGCTAAACATACCTACATACAAGATCGACCCAGCACTGATTAACTTGGTCAAATCCAATGCATTTCACGGACTGAAAAATGAAGATCCAGTGGCACACATTAGTCAGTTTGTGGAGAACTGCGATATGGTGAAGATAGATCGCTTTCCGCAAGATGTGCTTTATCTCAAGTTGTTCCCAAGTTCACTGGCAGGAGCAGCACGTGAGTGGCTTCATAACCTCGACGACGAGTTTGTTGAATCATGGGATCACATGGTGGAGGTTTTCTTCGAGAGGTTTTTCCCTCCTGAGAAGACCAATGATATGATCCGGAAGATCCACAATTTCACCCAACAGGCGGGTGAAACTTATTCTGAGACTTGGGAGCGATTCCAAGTCATGTTGAGGAGATGTCCACACCATGGACTAGACAAGGAAACCCAAGTGAAGATCTTCTACTTTGCTCTCTCCGAGCACGATAGGAGCAATTTGGATTCAGCCGGGTCCGGATTTTTCTTAAACAACACTGATGATAGGTGCTGGGAGATTTTAAAGAACATGTCCAGAAAACAATCATGGGGTGACCGGGATAAAGTTGAGCATGTTCGAGCGATAGGGGAATCTAAAGCAGTCAAGGAGCTGAATGATAAGTTAGATCTCCTAGCCAAGAAGTTACTGTCTAAGGAAGATGCATCTGAGGATGAGGAAGCCCAGGTTAAATTCATGCAACAACAGGGCTACAGAAACAATGACTATGCATGGAGGAGAGACAAAAAGTTTTCTTGGAAGGATCCGAATAACTTTCTACAAGATCCGGATGCAAAGCCACAACCGAAAGCCGAGGACAAGAACACTGAATTGCTAAGTCAAATGGTCCAGCAAAACCAAGAGATGATGGCCATGTTTGGAAAACAACTGCAATCTCAAGGTGATATTCTAACCAAATTTGGGCAGACGCTGCAAAGCCATGGAGCGCAAATGCGGGCATTGGAGACCACCGTGGCACAGATTTCAAGTGAGGTGGCGGCTATCAAGCACGCCAATCAACAGAAACCAGCCGAGAACGCGAATGTGGTTCAAGCGCACCATCAGGTCAAATACATTTCTGTGGTGAGTAATGAAGAAGAATCTCAGGTGCAAGAAGTTGCAGAGGAAAGGAGAATGACGTTCAATGTGAATGCAACACCGGCAATACCATTTCCACGCACGTACTATGGACTGCCGGGTGGAAATCCTTTCTTCAGAAAATCTGATAGAGTTGTGAATACTGTATCTCCACCTGGGCAAAAAGAAGAAGTGCAAGTTTGTGCACATGCGGAGACAAAGAAGGTGGAAGAGGAACCACAACAAGCTGCTACTAATGAGGATGACTTGCAAAAGCACACGCCCGAGATAGTGAGTGAAGCAAGCTTAGGGGAGGTACCCCCGAAAGACTCATATGTGCCTCCTCACAAGCGTGTCAATGCGGCAGATGTGTCAAATCGGTACAATCCAAAGCCGAAGAAGGAGCACCGACACTATAGGAAATTCTTGGAAATATTCCGCAAGCTGCATATCAACATTCCGCTGGTGGAGATGATTGAGAAAGTGCCCGCCTACGGGAGGTTCATTAAAGAGATCATCAACAAGAAGAGGCGGATATATGATGATGAAATTTATTGGTTGAATGAGACGGTGAGCTCGATGATTCATGGGAGTTCACCAAGGAAGAGAAAGGACCCAGGAGTTTTTTACATTCCGTGTTCAATAGGTGGTCAACATGTTTCTAGAGCGCAATGTGATTCCGGCGCTAGTATCAATCTCATGCCTTTGGCTACTTTTCAGAAGCTAGGGTTAAAAGAGATCAAGAAGTTGGCTGCGACAATTGAATTGGCAGATGGGTCGACAGTGAGACCCTATGGAGTATGTGAAGATGTGCTAGTTAAGGTTGACAAATTCGTATTCCCGGTGGACTTTGTCGTCATAGACATGCCACCACTCCAAAGCTGTGAAATTCTTCTAGGAAGACCATTTCAAGCAACGGCAGATGTCGTGACTGCCTTAGGGAGAGGTACTCTGTCTTTGGGCATTGGAGGAGATCGTGTTGAATTCAAATTACCGAATGATCCTCTAAGTGCAGTTTCTAAGGTGAAGAGATGACAATCGTCACACCGTCTAGCCTAAGACGCTAAAGAAGGGCGCTTGTTGGGAGGCAACCCAACCATTGGTACATTAGGATAGTTTAATGTTAGGTGTAGTTTGCTTGTATTTTGTTTACTTTTTAGTTTAAAAATGATACCTTGATCCGTTTGTTAAATGTGCAGGAACAGGCAGGGTCGATACCATCGACACACTGGTCGATGGTATCGACATGGGTTCAGGATTGACAGTTGCAAAATCGCACTGAGTCGATACTATCGACGGTCCCGTCGATGGTATCGACATACCTACAGGCAGGTTGCACAATAAAGGTCGATGGTATCGACATGCCAGTCGATACCATCGAGATCTCTGGAGATTTTCAGAAGAAATCGACTCAGTGAAGTCGATACCATCGACAGGTCTGTCGATGGTATCGACATTTTCAAGTGAAAAAGACGGCGGCCGGACTCGCGAGGCAGTTTCCCTAATCAGCGAGTCGATACCATCGACTTCCGTCGATGGTATCGACGGGCACACAGCAGTGTCGGTGTCAGTTATTTAAGACGGGGTTATTGGCCAAATGAAGTCACATCATCCAGAGCAAATCTAGACCCCACGACCCTGGCAGTACCCACCTCCGCCTCCACAAGAATGATCATGGTATCACTGTTCCACCCTTAAGTTAGTCTTTGACTATGAGGCCATAGTCGGATTCAAGCTTAGGGGGGTGGCTGGAACAGCTCTATCTTTTATCTTTTCTTTAGTTGTTTTTAATTTCTGCTTTGTTATTTGTTTTTGCAATTTTAAGTTTTTATTTAGGATCCACATCTATCTAGTGTAATCGTGGATGTCTTAAAAATTGTCATCTTGCTGTTTTCATGGGAAATTAAGGGAATTTAAAAATTTTCTGTGTCATTTGGATAGCTTTGCTTGGTTGTCCTTGGGGAACTTGTTCTATGAAAATGATTGATTATGTCAACTTTGAAGCAATATGTCATACTCACACCCCCATTGACTCATGAAAAGTGGATAGTAACGGTTGTTTGAGCCTAACCTAATCAAATGGTAATGAGGCCTTAATCAGATGTAAGAGAAAGAACCCTTTTTACTACTACACATGTCAATAAGGAGGGACACATAATTTTCTTTTAAGGTTCAGTCACTTAATCTTGTGATCATTCCACCCCATTTCCTATAATCCACCAAGAATTGGAAGTAAAGTGCAGTTTCAATTTCTTTTGCGTGCATGGCATGTAGATAGGTTTTGCATTGTTATTTTCATATTTTTGCATAGAATAATAAAAAATATATAGTGATACATGCACATTACCCTTAGGTGCATGTCATGTAGTTGCACTCACAATTTCATGATTTTCATGCATAAGCACACCATGTATCTCAGTTTTCCTAAATAGGTGATCTAATTTGTTCCATACCCTCGAAATAAAGCAAAGATCTCCAATTGGAAAGAAAATAGCCTTATACATGTATCTCTAAGCAATTATGGATATATGGGCAAAGAAAAAAAAAACAGAAGAAAAAATTCTGGAAAAAAAAAATGTTAGAAAAAGAAAGAAAAGGAATAAGAGGGAGAAAGGAATGATATCACTTGTATAATAAAGGGGAATTGAGTACATGATGTGGCTTGAGTAGGTTTCTATCTCATTGTGAGGTAGAAGGTTAGTGCATGCATCATTCCACCCACTTTTAGGCAGTAGGGCATTCTTAATATGCATTTGCACCATTTAGGGCATTTTGTTATATGCATACTGAAACTGTGTAACTCTTCCAAATTCTTCCATGAACCACCCATTCCATCCACCCGTTGCTCGGATTGGTAGTCCACCGTGATTTTCTCCTCACTCATGTGTATAAGGAGGACGGCTTCCATGTAGATGGTAGTTAGGGCGAGCAACGTAGTGTAGGTGATCACAAGATGCACCATGGCTGAATCGGCGAACTTTATTATGATAACTGCCTTATGTGATAGTGTTCATCAGTTTGAAGGATAATCTCTTTTATTGATGGTTATTGTCGCCTGTAGGGTAATTACTGTTCTGTGATTAGGAAAGGCCGGTTTGAGAACGTTCAGTGGGAGTCATGTGGGATGTGGGGTGATGTGTTGATTGTTAGTTGACATCTGCAATTCTATTCTAAGGATTAGTTGCTCGAGGGCGAGCAATGTTTAAGCTTAGGGGAGTTTGATGCGATGATTTTGAGTCGCATTTATAGACCTTTTTCATATGTGTTTTGTGCCTTAATTACTCATTTTCATGGATAATATTGCATAATTCACTTTATTTGGTCTTTGCCATCATTTTATATCAAATCCCCTTTATTTCATTATTTTAAGCATTATTGATCATCTTATCATAAATCGTGTGGATTTATTTGGTCTTGTTGTGCAATTTCAGGAAAAACAAGTATCTACATCCGTCGATACCATCGACGGATGTCGATACCATCGACCAAGTCACAGGTTGTCAGCCGAGAAAAGCAATATAGTGTCGATACCATCGACGGATGTCGATGCCATCGACACAAGGAGAGCTACAGCGTCGCTAAACGACAACAACCGACGCTAAAGGAGTCGATACCATCGACACCCAAGTCGATGGTATCGAGATCACCACAGGCGCTCAGAATAAAAGAAAGGAAAGCTGCCGCTAATCCGCTGGGTCGATACCATCGACCCGCGTCGATGGTATCGACGCCGGCAGATATGCGTTGGATCTGTTTTGATATCAATCGGACGGCTGTCATTATTTGACGACCTAATTAGGGACTTATACCTAATGACGGCCGCCCGGACAAAAGAGGGATCTCATTTTTGGATTGCACGAGTGCCGAGGAGGAGAGAAAGGAGAACGGAGGCCGAGAAGCTCATACCGGGTGATTCGGACGCTGCCGAAGACAATTTCCACCACCGACAGGCGGGGGAAGCTGTGTTCTACGCCAAGGATCCACCGGTTCTTCTCCGTTCAGGGGTTTTCCCATCTATTTCACGTTTTTCTTATGAATTCCCCAATTTCTACCATGTATTTGTGTAAGATGAACATGAGAGGCTAAAACCCTCAATCTTTAGGACCGGGAGTAGCCCGGGGATACATTGTATGATGATTTTATATTGATAATTCATATTTTTTTCTCATATCCGTGGTATAAATTCGTTTTCTCTATTGCTATTGTTATGCTTGATCACCATAATAGTAAATTAATGTCCTTAATCACTTCGACAGAAGGATTAACGGTTGAAAAGAAACGAATTCTACATTAATTAATAAAACCCTTGACAAAGGAGTTGTAAAATTAATGGTGGGAACTGAGGGACCGATCCTAATGCGCTTAGTTTAGGGGAATGATTACTACGACGGTGGAATCAACCTAAACCTAAGTAGTGAATTACACCACGACAGTGGGTAATTCTCATTTCAGGCCACTACCCGGATAGAGAGAGAAGTGTGAGGAATTATATGAAATCTAATACAATGTTGACCCGCGGTGAAACCGCCATCCTAAAGATATCCTTTTAATTGATTAAATTAACCTTTAATCGATTATTTTCTTTGTTTCATTTTTATTTTCTTTTTAATTTCAACAACAAATTCTACTTTGTTAATCGGTCTAGCTGATTGCGATTAGTTAGTAGAAGTCTCCAATAATTCACGTATCCCTGAGTTCGACTCGGGCCTCACAAGGCCTATATTACTCGACGCGTATACTTGCGTTTAAGCGCGTAGTAAAATACACGTCAGATGTCAAGGACATGTAGTCACTTGCACCTACATACTCAATAGTATGTGCTCTAGGTTTCCCTTGGGAATACCGGTTTCACCATCCAACAAAGTATTGACGCTGAAGATGGATCTATGGAATAGGACACCTACATGATTAGGGTTTCACTTGATTAATAAGTCCAATTGGGTGTATTTTAGCATCAATTAAGTTACAACGTATAAAAACTAAACAAACTCTACAAAGATAAGGGGCCAGTGCAACTCCACAAGATATAAAACGTATAAGGTGTGAACTTGTCACATCACCACTTGGTACTTGTAGCACTACCATTCACAAGGCCATCATCAATGTCAAATTCACTATGGGATAGCAATCCCTCCATCACATCACTGGAGGACAACAACTCTCACTCAACATTAAGCCTCTACTAGGTCATAAGACCCATCACATCATTATGATCTGAACATGCCCCATGAATGCTCATAGCCACCACCTTGTATCACATAATGATCATGATAGCATTCACATAACTATGAAATACATTCCACCTGCAAGGTTAGAATTGCACAAGTAGGAGAGAGAAAACGTAATCAAATGCCATACATCAAGGAAAAATAAAAAAGCTTCATGCACCCAAAAATTTTGGGTTAGGGTTTCACATACATAGCCAATTGGGGTCTTCATATTAATATCCAACCACCAAACCTAAATTATTCTTGGAACACATTAGGGTTAAGAAACATGATTAGGGTTAAATAAACTATCATCAAATTAGCACTATGTGCTAACCATCAATCACATGTATATGTGTACCAACCATACTCTTGATACACATATGTAGTGACCATGCACCCATGTATGTGTGTTGAAATCTATCAAAACATAGTGTTGCAACTGCAACACCTACATGTACCTCGACCAACCATCAATAGAAGTGTCTCAACTGAAACAAAACATCACTGAAAGCATGTGTATCTACCCTTAGGTGTTACAACCATCAACCATTAGGGTTAGGGTTGGGACCATTACCAAAGGTATGTGTTTGCCTGATACACATCACAAGGCACACCTCATTCAAACCAAACCAAGGTGTTTCGACTGACACAAAACCAACCCATCATAAGGGTATGTCGACCGAAACAAAATCAAACAAGGTGTCAACCATCCAAACATGTGAACCACACCAGAGTATGTCGACCAAAAACACCAAGGGGAAAAACATGCATGACTGAAACACGTGCTAGACATCAAGAACACCAAGCTTCACCAAGAACAACCTCATGGAATCATGAACGTCCAACCCTAAAAATGATAACCTTCATGAACAACCGAGAAACATAACTAGGAGAGAGAAGATCAAGCTTCAACCTCAAGGGAAACTGACTCAAAACCTTAAAAAAACATAAGGGCACAACTATAACATGATGATATATCCAAGGATCATGGTGCATGTAACAATTCCACTTCATCCATCACTTAGAAATCAAGTATATGAAATTAGGGTTTAATAAAGAGAGTAATATACATGAGAATACTACTAAGTCACAAACCCTAGTTCATGATAACATTATCTACCACATTAGCATCATGTTTTACATATGAAAATAGTAGCATGCAAGCACAAGTAAAGTGCAATAATAGAAGAAGGTAGAGAGTTATATAACCTTCCTTATGGAGATATCAAGATCCAAAATACAAGCTCGAAGAGAGATAAAGAAGCTCCAACCAAGGTTAAAAACTCAACCACAAGATCACCTCCAAAGAGAAGAACACCATGGTCAAAAGTTAGCTCAAGATAGAGGTGAAAAACTCTAGGTCGAACCAATGAAGAAGAAAGATTCCTCCCACTTGGGTACCACCATGTCAAACATAGTCTCCAACCCTTGTGAAGAGAAGTTTCTCTCAAGATAACTACCATGGTAGAACCACAGTGTCATGGCTGAGAAGAAGGAAGAAGAAGATAGGGTGCAAAGGAAAATGAGATGAAGGGTTCAAAACCACTTACCATGGTAGAAGATCACCACAAAGGAGATGATCAAGACCAATAGCACCACATGCAAGGTTGATCGGCCACCAAAGCACCTTGATTAGCACCCTCTAGATCCACTAAGCTCCAAGGTCGGCCAAGAAAGAAAGGAGAAGGAAAGAGAGTAAAATGATTTTTTTCAAGAAGAAGAGAGAGGTTATATACACAAGAGAGGAGAGAGGTAAGGGGGGATAAGAGGTGTCAACACTAGAGAGCACCAAAAGGACACTTGTCCACCAAGAAAACAACCATACAACCACTTAACGCATGCATGAAACATATAGTGATACAACTTATCTTGGGTATCGACCACTTAGGTCACCCACACCTTGTTGCGGTTGCAATACTAGACCACCCAAGAACCAAGGTTTAAATAGATCACAAGAAGGCAAAGCATATCAACCAAACTATCTCAAGACCACCAAGCCCTAAACAAAACACAATAAGGACAAGTGTTATGGTCACAACACTCACCAATGAGGTGTTGCGGTCGCAACACTCCACAAACCAACACAAAGTCGAAACTCAACAAAAAAAAGAAACCCTAGAAACCCTATCATCACCACAGGATGTCGCATCGTAAACCAAGGTCCAAGCAAGGAACCCCTCTACATCAACTTCTCTCTCATGATGCAAAGGCACAAGAAACACACTCTACAAGTGACAAATTGCAATTCAACCCCTCAACATGGGTAAACTGCAATTTGTACACAGCTCAAACATCAACCAAACATGACCAAACTGAAAACATAAGATTGACACATGTTAGAAAAGCACCTCACAGGATTAGATTAAGTTTTAAGCATCTTATTAAGAAAAGAAAACATACTTTAGCACTAAGCTAGTTTAGGAGTCTTACAGCCATAAACCCCTAACAAGGATTTCACCCCCAAAATCCTACACGAAAGAGATGGGTACTTCCTAAGCATCTCTTCCTCAAGCTCCCATGTGGCCTCCTCTATGCCATGGTGATGCCTTAAAACCTTCACCAACACTATGGCCTTCTTCTTCAGCTTCTTGATCCTCCTATCTAGGATCAACACATGACCTTCCATATAAGTCATGTCCTCATCCAACTCAACCTCCTTCGGTTGCACACCAACTTCGTATCCGGGTGGCACTTCCTCAACATAGACACATGGAACATTGGATGCAACTTGTACAACTCAGGTGGCAACTCCAACTTATAAGCCACCTTCCCAACATGTGCCACCATAGGGTAAGGTTCCACAAACTTGAGAGACAACTTACCCTTCTCCCCAAACCTAAAAACACCCTTCAAGGAGAGACCTTGAGATACACTTTGTCTCCCACTTGAAAATCCAAGGGTCTATGCTGATTATCAGCATACAACCTGCCTATCTTGTGCTACCTTCAACTACTGTTGACTCACTCTGATCTCCTATGTTGTCTGTTGTACCATCTCAGGACCCAAAATCTAATACTTGTCGGTCTTGTACCAACACAACTAAGACGTGCAACATATCCCATACAAAGCCTCATAAGGTGACATATCAATGCTTCTCTGATAACTATTATTGTAGGCAAAATCTATCAAACTGAGATGGACATCCCAACTTCCCAAGAACTATAAAGCACATGCTCTCAATAGATCATCCAAAATCTAGTTTGTCCTCTCTGATTGCCCATCTGTCTATAGGTGAAACGTTGTACTAAACTTTAAATGTGTACTAATCGTTGTGTGCATACGTTTCCAAAAGCAACTAGTGAACTGAAGACCTCTATCAAACACAAAGGTAGCTGGGATACCATGCAAGTGAATGATCTCATTAACATATATCTATGCAAGATTCTATGTTGTATATGTTGTCTTTATTGGAAAAAAAGTGTGATGTCTTTGTCAACCGGTCAACTATCACCCATATGGTGTCGTGGCCTTTGGTTGTCCTAGGAAAACCAACCACAAAGTCCATCATGACATGATCCCACTTCCACTATGGTATGGGTTACAGTTGCAAAGTTCCTATAGGCTTTTGATGTTATGATTTAACCTATTAGCACACAGGACATCCTACCAAAAACTCAGACACATCACGCTTCAAATGAGGCCACCAATAAAAATCTTTATGATTATGGCACATCTTGGTGCTACCTAGATGCATAGGGTAGATTGGAGAGTGAGCCTCTTCCAAGACCGACTTCCTTAGATTATAAACATTGAGAAACATGGCTCTGTTGTGGTAACACATTGTCCTATCCTCTGCATCATGGAAGCCATCATGCTTCTCGCTACCACATTTTGATTGGATCATCTGTATCAAAATATCATCCTATTGTGCATCTCTATTCTATTACCACAACATGGGCTTTACATGCAATTATGCCAACAACCCTACTAGCATGGAACCTCCATCTTCACATTCATCTAACACAAGGAGACCAACATGTCTCTCTTATGGCACACCAAGGAACATATCTGTGCTTTATCAACAAATGATGATGAAGACTTCCTGCTCAGAGTTTCTGCAACCATGTTCACCTTCCCTGGATGGTAGTCTATGGTGCAATCATAGTCTTTTATTAACTCCATCCAATGTATCTACCAAATGTTCAACTACTACTGTGAAAAGATCTTCTTGAGGTTCTTGTAGTCGGTGAATCTCTAACACTTCTCGTCATATAGCTAGTGCCACCAAATATTCAAGGCATGGACCACCACGGCTAGCTCTAGATCTTGAGTGGGATAATTCTTCTCATGCTTCTTCAATTGTCATGATGCAAAAGAGATGACATTCTTGTCTTGCATCAACAAACACCCCAGACCATTCCTCGAGGCATCAAAAATGCCAATATAACCTTTTCCCTGCTCTGGAAGCACTAGCACTGGCGCACTTGTCAGCTTCTCCTTCAACGACTGGAAAGCTCATTGGCACTTGTCATCCCAGACAAAAGGTACATCCTTCCTTTTCAACTTCATTAGGGGTAATGTTTTGACATTGAAGTTCTTGATGAACCTCGTGTAGTATCCTGCCAAACCTAGAAAACTACAAAGTTCTATTGGCATCTTTTGTTACTCCCACTCTATCATAGATTCAACCTTCTTGGGATCCACATGAACACCCTTAGCAGATATCATGTGTCTAAGGAAGGACAACTCTTTCAGCTAAAAATCACATTTGTTGAACTTCACGTATAACTAATGTTGTCTCAACAAGGTCAATGCCTAACATAGATGTTGTTCATGTTGTTGGCTGTTTTTGGAGTATATCAAGATGTCATCTATAAAGACCACCACAAAATGATGAAGTAAGGTCTGAACACCCTGTTCATCAAGTCCATGAACTTTGTCGATGCATTAGTTAGCCCAAATAGCATAACCACGAACTCATACTGACCATACCTTGTCCTAAAAGCTAACTTTGGCATGTCATCCACCCTGATCCGCAACTGGTGATATCCAGACTTCAAGTATATCTTCGAGAAGACTGTAACACCTCATAACTGGTGAAACAGATCATCAATCCATGGCAAAGGATACTTGTTCTTGATTATCACCTTGTTCAAATGGTTGTAATCAATGCAAAACCTCATAGATTGGTCTTTCTTCTTCATGAATAACATGAGAGCATGCCAAGGAGACATCCTCGGTCTGATAAAGACTTTCTCAAGAAACTCTTGCAACTATTTCTTTAACTCTACCATCTCAGCTGGTGCCATTTAGTATGATGTCTAAGCTATTGGCTGCATGGCGGGGACTAGATTGATCTCAAAATCAACCTCTCTGACTGGAGGAACACTTAGAAACTCTTTTAGAAATGCATCTTTAGACTCACAGATGACTGACACCTCCTAGATAGTTGGACTTATTTCCTTGGTATCCATCGCATGAGCTAAGAACGCATCACAAACATGTATCATCAACCATTCTTCCATCATCTCCTACACTAAACACATCAGGAGAATCGTCCTATATCCTTGGAAGACCCAAGTCACATCACCATCAATAAACATCACCACTTTGGAACCATAGTCCAAAACCACCTGATACTTCTCCAAAGTATCAATTCCATGGATCACATCAAATCCATGCATATCAAGTGGCATGAGATCCACTTGAATGTTATATATTGAAAAATAAAGGACACATGATGGACACAACTCCTACAACTCGGCAGAACCAACCAACAAGGTTTCTAAATGAAGGCTATCATCTCTATGAATAACAGGAAAAGAACAAGTAGCAATCACTTCTCTAGTGATACAAGAGTGCCTAGCACTCGGGTCAACCAAAACAAATATAAAGAAAGTAGAAGAAAAATTAGAATGAAATAACTCCATCTGACCTATCATGACTCATGAGTTGACCACTCCTTCCGCCTGACTCATATCATAGAGTTAATCTGTTGCCTATTTTTGTCCCCTTCTTTTGTTGGCTTGCCCTGAAGAACCAACATGTGATATCTATCCACATCCTCTACCACTGCTGAACTGTTGTCACTGCTATGACCCTTGTTGACTCTGTCTCAGTTGTTGGATGACCTCTTCATCCTTCATTGGGAAAAACCATTTTGTATGCCCAACATGTCTACAACTTGTAGAAGATCTTTCTCTCATACGGTTGCTTGGATGGCCATATCACTAACATTGATGCAACATTATGGGCTCCTACTGGGGGAAAGCTATGACCTATGCCTCTACTCAGTGACTACTGAGACTAACTCATTGATCTCCATTGTGACAGTGGAACTAAAAACCTATGCTTCCAAAATCCTCTAGACGACTTCCCTTGATACTAAGTAGGACTCTTCTTGGACTTCATCTCCTACTTCTCCGCCACTGATCTCTCTACCCTTCTAACAGGCTCCACAATCATGGTGAATTTCCTCTATTCTCTTGAGATAACACTGGAGTCGTCAACTCGGTATTCATACCTTTCTCAAACTATCTGATCATCTCCTTGTCCATTGCTTCCATCTGAGGACAAAACCTTAGGAGCTCCATAAACTTCTCCTCATACTCATTGACTAACATAGATCCCTACTAGATCTTCTCAAACTCAGTGATCTTCTCATCCAGATAGGTCTTCAAAAAGTACCAACTCACGATCTGTTGTAACTCCTCCCAACTGATCACGACACCGGGCCTGTTCTCCTTATCAATGGACCACTAGTGGCCAACACCCACCTTCAACATATACACTGCATGATTCACTCTATCCTCCTTGGGGTGTTGAGGATATTGAAGGCCTTCTGTAGATCGATCAACCATAGATCCACATCTATGGGATATGTCATACCTGCATACTGATAACATCTCATTTTGTGAAATTTTTGCATATGTTTTATTCCTATCCTAGCATAACATTTATGGATTTCTCTATCCATTTTAGTATCTTAGTGACAAAATCTTGCATTCATACATTTCTTTCTCAGTATTGGTTCATGCTATGTCACGACCGCGACTAGACAATACACTAACGTCGCAACCATGGTCCTTCCCTCTTCTCAGCAACTCCACACCGCGGCTGCGACTCCCCCTGCCAACCGAAGTAAGGCACCGTGATTGGACGAGACTCTACTGTGACCGCGGTAACTACTGCAACCATAATAATGAGATCGTCACAACCTTAGAGCAAACTAAAACGGATGCCGCTCCTATGAACTAAACAAACTCCCAAGTGTGCCGGAACCACGATGGAGGTCGTGACCAGCTCATGCGTCGGGGCTGTAACCCAAAAGTTAAGTCAGTGGGCAATGTCTATAAATAAAACCTCACCTCCACATGTCAAATCATCATGGACAACGAAGTGTTGTCAAACTCCAGAGTCATCCACATTCATCCCATCAGTCTTGGACCTCCGACAAAAGTTAGAGGAGAGAGAAGATCGATCATCCTCTTCTTCAAAAGAAGGATTTTCCATCATCCACATATGCTCATGATCTAGATCTGAAGAAGTACAATGTGTGTATTACCTTCTACATTCTTTAGATCTATCATCCCCCCAGGATGTACCCTTAACCTCTTTGTTATTCTTGATGCATCCACGCTTCTATAACGCCGTTCTACTACCTGTTAACATGAGTGGCTAAACGTTTAACTTGGATTGGGAGTAGCAACTAAGGCTCTCCCAACATGTATATTCTTTCTTCCCTTTATATATATATATATATATATATATATATATATATATATATATATATATATATATATATATATATGTGTGTGTGTGTGTGTGTGTGTGTGTGTATGTGTGTGTGTGTGTGTGTTTGTGTGTGTATATATATATATATATATATATATATATATATATATATATGTGTGTGTGTGTGTGTGTGTTTGTGTGTATATATATATATATATATATATATATATATATATATATATATATATATATATATATATATATATATATATATATATATATATGATCTTATCAAAATTATCTCCATATTCTCATTTCTTAATGCTTCACTTGTATGCTTAGCTACCATCCCATGATGTATGATTGTTGGTGCCTCAAAAGAGCAGTACCAACCTTATCTAATGCTATGGAGTAGTATGAATGCATGAAAGTTTGGGAATGTTAAAGCTAATGATCGTATGGTTTACATTGAATTTTTTTGGCTTTCATCTTGATAGGGAGACCACCTTATAATCTAGATCTATTCTAATGTCGAGAGAGGAGGGAATAGAGATTATTGATGATTACTTGTAATATTGATAAAGGTATACAAAGGGGTGTGAGTTTTGCATGTTGATGAGAAGCCTTAGTAGGTGAAACCCAATCCCAGTTTCCTTCCATATTTGTTTTACTTACTTTGTTTTACTTACTTCTTATTTGACATTATTCTCTTGTTTTATTTCTTTCTTTTTCCTTTCTTTGTTTTATTTGGAGCATCATCACTCATTAGGGAATGCCACCCTTATCCACCTTTTCGTTTTGGGGTGTTGGAGTGTTACAATACACATCCTTACAATTTACCAACCTTGTACTTGTGGTTCGACCCCGATTTACTACATCAAACCCTGCATCATAGTTGCGGGGGCTTGAGTGTCGGGTTATAAATTCAAGAGTCTGGCTACTCTAGATCCGCTCCATTTTAGACGTGCGATTTAGGCAGGTCAACTTTTTGGCATCATTGTCGGGGATAAGGAAAAATGGTACTGTTAAGAACACGAGTCCACTCACTATACTCACATGCCTCAAGCTTAGCGATAAGTTTGACTGCACAAAAACTTTAAATATACTACATTATGATTGCATAGAATAGTTTATTTTAACACATAAAATTTTCTAACTCGAATATGTGGTCTATTGAGGGAACCCAGAGGGAAGTAGATATATTCAATTCTTCACTTTTACTTCAAGCCGTCATGCAGCCTCATGTGGACAATAGTCTTACTGGGGATGATCCAAATGCAAGGGTTCAATACAATCGACCGCCACATGAGACAGATGAAGAAAGAGAAGATCGTCACTCAGACGGTCGCTGCTGCAAGGAAGATCAATGTGAGGAAGATCGACATCACCACCATCACCACCTCCGTGAAAGGCACCATAGGAATCACCAAGAACATGAATGTGATAATGAACGTGAACATGATGATCAATATAGTGAGGGTGAAGATGATGAGGAAGAGAAAACTCTTAGAGAGCTAGCCACGACTAGAGCCAACGAGTCAAGATGCCTAATTGTCATCTCACACTTTAATGAAGCTAAGTTTGAGTTAAAACCTACTGTAATCTTGATGATCCAGAACAAGCCCTTCCATAGGAACTCAAAGAATGAAAATCCTTACCATCATCTTAACACCTTGAAAAATATCTATGATACCATCAAGTTGAGGAGAGTGCCTCAAGAAGCCATATATTGCAAGGTATTCAACTTCTCTCTTGAAGATAAAGCTCTTTCATAGTACCTTAACTTACCCCACCAGTCCATAGATGGGTTGGAGACCCCTTGTGGATGCTTTCGTCACTAAATTTTACCCCACCGAGAGAACTATTCAAAATATGCAAAAGATCACTTCTTTTATGCAAAAACTGGGGGGAAATCTCCACGAGGCATGGGAGAAATTTCAAGAATACCAAAGAGATTGTCCCTACTATAACTACCGCAAGGGATTCCTGGTGACAAAGTTTACAATGGGCTAACCCCCATGGAATGGACTTCGCTGAATGCAGCTGTCTGAAGTGACTTTCTCAGAAGGAAACCGAGCAGAACTATGAAAATCATTGATAACATGGCTGCATTGCAAGCTGGCATGGAATATGACAGAAGAAATAGAGGTTCAGCCAAGAAGGCTGGTTCTAAAGGACCTTGAATCGAATCCAAAGCCCTAGAAACCATTACAGCTCATATTAAGAAGATTGCTATTGATGTCAAACAATTAAAAGACACTAGGGGAAAGGGTAAGAATCACGTCGAGAAAGTCATGAATTATGTTACATGTGGTGAAGGAGGGCATGAAATTGAAAATTGTATCTATACACAGTCAAAAGAGACTGAAGAAAGTGAAAGTGAAGAAGAGACCAAAATTTCTCTTACACCAATTTCAAACGACCGCACCATCCTGGATTCAATTATGGTAATATAGAAGCTATTGAAAATTCTCATCAACTAAGTAATTCATTTAAATTGCCTCCAGTATTAAAAAAAAAGGACCAACTAAATATACTAGAACTACTAGTTATCAGACGAATAAAAACAACTATCAAAGTCAAAATAAAAATATAATCTGACAAGGTCACAGAAAAGGCCAAGGTCAGAGCCAAACCAAGGATAGCAACCAATCGGACATGATTGCTCAATTATTCAACTTTTCAAAGAGGCAAGCTTCAATCAATGACCAGCTTTCCCAAAATTCCATCACCAATTCAGGAGTGTTGACCACAATGCAAACTCAGATGGAAGATATGCAAACCCATCAAAGGAAAATCAATCAATAGCTTGCCCAATTAGCGAAACTTGTGAAAAACCCTTCAGGAAAAATCCTGTCAAATATGGAGATGGCAAAGATGTCCACTCTCCGGTCAGGAAGGACGTTGGAAGATCCTGGTACTAACAACACCAGTGAAGAAAGAAGTTGTAGTGAGCCATAATCTGACAAGGTAACTCTGCCAGCAGAATTTGAAAGAAAAGGATCAGCTAAGTATAGACAAGAAGAAGAAAATCATAGAAAGAAGAAGGATGATGAGTTCAAGAACCCAGATTATGCAGGAGATGTTTTTACACAGAGGAATCCATATTCCCCAAAAGTCCCCTTTCCCTACAAACTGATCAAGGCACATCTAAAGAAGAGATACGAGAAGTTTATGGAAGTAGTGAAGAAATTACACCTAGACATCCTGTTTCTCAATGTAATTGAAGATATGCTAATGTATGCAAAGCTTTTTAAAATTTTGATCACAAAAAGAAGGAGAGGAGATCATGTTGAGACTGTGAATTGGTAAAACTATTGAGCGCATTTGTTCAAGGTGAGCTACCTACCAAAAAGAAAGATCCAGGGGCATTCAACATTCCTTTTTATGTTGGAGACAATGTGGAGAGGAAGGGATTGGCCGATTTAGGAGCAAGCATTAGTCTTATGCCCTTGACTCTAGCTCAAAGGCTTGGATTAATAGATATGGTGAAAACATGCATGGGAATTGAATTAGCTGACCACACCTTTACGAGACCCGTGGGAATAGTGGAGGATGTGCCGATACAGGTTGGGTGATTCTTCATACCATACGATATAGTGGTGATTGACATAGTCGAGGACCCAAAGTGTCCAATGATATTCAGAAGACCTTTCCTTGCAACCAGAAGGGATTTAGTAGGTGTAGTGGAAGGAATTATTACTCTGTGCGTTGGTAATGACCACATCGAATTCCGTGTACAAGACGCTATGAGGGGACCATCTCTCTTTGAGTCAGCTTACTTCATGGATAGCTACAATCAATACTATAAAGAAGTACAAGATGATAACATGATTTTTGATTCTCTTATGCGAGCCTTGAAAAACCCCGACCCTAGTGTGGAAGACCTAGAAGTTGTTGAAATACTAGATTACCTAAATCAACCTGAAGAAGAGCTCAGTGATGATGAAGAAGAAACCTTTGAGACCGCAAAATATGCATCCCTTGAACAAACCCATGAAGAAAAGGGAGCACCAAAACCAAATCCGTAATTAAAACCACTTCTCAAAGGGTTGAGATATGAATTCCTTGTCAATGAGGAGAGGAATCTTGTGATCGTTAACACTAACTTAACAGATGAATGACTAGAAAGGATGCTAGAGGAACTCAAATTGCATAGAAAGGTTATAGGGTATTCGGTTGAGGACATCAAAGGTCTCAACCCTACCTTATGTATGCATAGAATAAATATCAAAGAAACATCCAAACATTTAGCTCAACCACAAAGGAATTTGAATCCAATGCTAAAGGAAGTCATGAAGAAAGAAGTAATTAAGCTGCGGGATGCCGAAATCATTTACCCCATAAGTGATAGTAATTGGGAAAGAACTATTCATGTGGTGCCCAATAAAGGTGGAATGACAGTGATAAGAGGTGAGGATAGAGATGAGGTAGAAAAGTGAATGGTAACAATTTGGCGTATGTGCATTGACTATCAAAAACTGAATGATGCTACAAAAAAGATCATTTCCCTATGCATTTATCGATCAAGTCCTAGAAAGATTAGATCATCATGATTACTTCTATTTCCTAGATGGGTATTCAAGATTCTATCAAGTACTGATTCATCTCGATGATCAATAAAAGACAACCTTCACATGTATCTATGACACACACACTTTCAAAAGAATGTCATTCGGGTTCTGCAATGCACCCACAACTTTCCAACGTTGCATGATATCTATGTTTTTGGACTTTGTATAAGACATAGTGGAGGTCTTTATGGATGACTTCTCAGTCTATGGGATAGATTTTGAGGAAAGTCTAAGAAACCTATCCCTAGTCTTGCAACACTGTGAAGAAAAGCACATGGTCCTGAATTTGGAAAAATGCCATTTTATGGTCCAAGACGACATTGTCTTATGACATAATGTTTCCAAGAAAGGGATAGAGGTTGACCTAAGTAAGATCAAGGCCATATCCAAGCTTCCACCACCTAAATCTGTTATAGGAGTAGGGAGTTTCTTAGGGCATGTGGGATACTATAGATGATTCATAGAAGATTTCTTAAAGAGTACTAAGCCCCTTTCAAATCTCCTTGATTAAACATGTTGAAATTGAATTCACTAGAAAATGTTAGACGGCGTCAAGACCCTTAAGAGGGACTTGAAAACATCACCAATTTTGTAAGTTCTAGATAGGGAGCTACTATTTAAAATTATGTGTGACACTAGTGATTTTTCTATCAAAGTTTTCCTATGGAAAAAGAAGGACAAAAGGCACCACATGATTTGCTAAGCAAGTTGAACATTGGACGAAGCCCAAGTAAACTTTACCACCACAGAAAAAGAAATGTTGGCTATTATATTGGCCTTCAATAAGTCCAGGTCATACTTGCTGGGATCGGAAGTAAAAGTATACATTGATCATAGAGCTATATAATACCTCATGTAGAAGAAGGATACAAAGCTGAGACTACTACGATGGGCCTTATTACTGCAAGAATTTGACCATGAGATCATTGATAAGAAAGGAAAGGAGAATGTGGTTGTAGATCACCTGTCAAGGATAGTTTTTGATGAAGAAAATAATCTACCTACAAATGATAACTATGTTGATGAAGCTCTCTTGATGGCTTAGTCAGTTGAACCAAGTCTACCCTGGTTTGCTGACATTTACAGTTATCTAGAATTTTGGCAGCTACGCCTTGATATCACTAACAATTAGAATAAGAAGTTGTTCTCCGATATGAAAAATTACTACTAGGATGATCCCCTTCTGTTTAAAAGGTTCTCTAACAACCTATGTCACCATTGTGTACCAGAAGAAGAAGTGCCCCTAATCCTCAAAGAATGTCATTCCTTGCCTTATGGGGGTCACCATGGGGGAGAAAGAACAACTATGAAGGTTCTACAATGGGGATTTTTATTGAAGAACTCTCTTTAAATATTCTATATCATTTTTCAAGACTTGCAAAAAGTGCCAACTCATGGGGACATCATCCAAAGGAATGAAATGTACATGGCCGACTGGGTGGAAGTTGAAATTTTTGATGTATGGGGAATTGATTATATGGGACCTTTCCCATCATCAAAAGGGAATCAATATGACCTTGTCACTGTATACTACATCTCAAAATGGGTAGAGGTTGTTCCTACCCAGAGTTGTGACTCCAAAGAAGTAATCAAACTATTTGAGAAAAATATCTTCCCGAGGTTTGGGGTCCCACACACCGTTATAAGCAACGAGGGGTCTCACTTTGAAGAAAGTAGTTTGAATCTCTATTGAAAATGTATGGAGTGAAACACAAAGTTGCAGCACCCTATGATACACCCCGATCTCATAATTACCATTAATTATGATATTAGGGCATAAATTGAGGATTTAATGTAATACAAAGATCACCCTTAACTTTTTCTTATTTTTCAAACTCTTTGTTTTGTCCATTGAACCACATAAACTAACTTTACAAGGGAATCTAAATATTGATTTCTCTAATCTGATTTCAATAGTAAAAAAATGCATGTATGAACATTCATTGTGTTTCTCATACTTTTAAGCACATAAGACTTGCTGATTTGCATATATTGCTAAAAGAGGAATAATGTTATACATCATCATTTACAACTCTCTCACATCTATACAAGGACCTTGAGTGACAGGGACCAACTGAACTTAAGTATACTCAAACTTAACTCTTGTGGCAGATCTACTCTGATGCAATGATATCTTCAATCCCCACAGTTTCCCTAAAAAAATTTGAGTAGAGGGGTGAGCCTACTCGCTCTATGAAAGAGTACTTCAAAGAAATAGCCTAAAGCACTAATATAATTATAGATATACTTTTGAGCAACTGATATCAATTATAATAGTAGTAAGATTTAAAGATATTGATCATTGACAATCATAAATATGATAGGATACTCTAGATATCAACAAGAGCAAATCAATATATGAGTAAGCTTGATAAATTTCCAAGAGAACTAATAATTCAGAAACATACAAAGAATAATTGTTGGGAAACTATACTCGAATCTTTCTTATCCTTTCTTACATATAAGAAACTCTTTAAAACTTATATTATCATATTTTAGCTTATGACCTGATCATATGCTATGTACTCTACATATGAAGACTCATAGCGAACTATGATCTCACCATACAAGACTTAGCTGACACACCTGGGAATGGTAAGCATGACTACGTCACTGGTATGTAATAGAAAAATGGCTCTCTGGCCTCGGCACACCTATTATGCCGTAAAAATCGGACTCCTCCTCTAACCTAAGCACACAGGCAGAGAGTCAAGCCACCTATTGGCTTTTCTATACTCTAGTGCCACCAGGACCTCTGGTTGATGTTGGATACTACATGTTGTATATTAAAGAGACTTCCACTAGGGCTTCGTCCCCCGTACCACATGTTAGTACGTTCTGACCCCCGTATACTAGACACTATCAGGGTTAGGTCGTTTCATCCCTACGGCACATACCTCTTATAGGGAATCTATGGTGTTCAGGGCTCTTAAGTATATTATTTTATTATTCTTAGAAAGCTCTTACTATATTGTATCTTTTCCCTTAGTTATACTTGACTCTGGTATCTCTATGGTACCGTGTCTATTTATTTGAAGTTTATAACACAACATGTATATCATTCTAAACCTGGCAGAGAAATATACCCAAAACACTGTAATATACTGACAAATCAACATTTTATACCTATAGGCAGACTAAAATTTTTAAATAACAAAGTACATGTCTACTTGATACTTTATACACTAGAATCATGAAATTGAACTTCTTAATACACTCCTAAGAGTTAATCACTTGACATACGAGAAATCGTCATTTGCACCTGTAAATTATTTGTACTTTCTTGGAAAATGTGCACCTCAACCCAAATCTTGAGTTGTGCGTCACCACATCTCATACTGATAACACTGATATCAAAATACTTGATTCATTGAACACCCTATCGTTAGGGTTTCATTTACCTCATTCACTTATCACATGGCTCTCATAAAGATTTCATGCGACATAAACATTCACTGAATAAAGACTACTATCAACAAATCATATAAAATCAATATATGTATGAAACCTTGGAACTGAGTTGAATTTGAGTTTCCATGCCACTCATTGAGATAACATGCATCAATAATAAAATTGAATAAATAAAGTCTATAATGTCAAGAAAATTCGTTCAAATGGATTTCACGATATCTATTTGCAAATATCCAACTTTCCTCGCATCTAGGGTTTCACCTTCTTTACTGAGATATCAAACAAACACTATTCACCTTAAATGAAATACAAGATTGTAACTGACATATGTGTACTATGAATTTAGATAAACAATCATTCATAACCAAGGGAATACAGATAAACAAATTTCGCTATTTAATTATACAACAAATTTCAATCATAGACAAATTCCTTGTATTTCAGTTAACTCTTATAACCTCTATTAATACTTAGGAAATTCTCATTAGGATGTATTGTATTTGTTTCTAATATGATTTTATCATCTGAAATTCATCCAAATAGAGGAAGAATCTGTTTCATATCATTTTGCAACAACTTAGATCAAACACACAATTCAGGGTTTGTAGTTGCATACTAAGCAATTAAAGATTATGGATGATTTAACCAATTTTCGTGCAATATACTATTTAAAGGAAGTTCCCACTCACCCTAAGGTGTGAAAACACCTTACAAATGTAGCTCATCCCTGAAAATCTCGATCTCATATCAAATCCCTAACAGTTCACCCGATTCTTCTTCCTTTCAACTCAGAAACCCTAAAAATAAGGGATTATGAAGAAAGAGTGAGAAAAGGGGAAGTTTTGATACCATTTTGGATAAAATCAGAGGAGGGACGGAATATTGACATGTGAGAGAATATTCACCATTAAAGTCTATGCAAAGAATCTAAACTTACATTATTTCATCATTCCTCGGACCGCAAAACCCTAGGTCAGCATCTCCATCGCTTTCTCCTCTCAAACACTAACTCTCCCTCTCTCTCTCTAGGATTTCATTTCTCTAGATTGAATCATGAATTATGAGAGCACCTTGTGTGTTAGGTTGACCATATAGAGAAATTGAGCTGCTTGGGTCAATTGCACATTGACCCCTCACTATATTTTCTCTTATTTGAGCTGAATTTTCTATCATAAAAATATTAATGTAATTCGCCTACTGATAAGGTCTAAACGCATCCAAAAATTATACAAATTTTATATGTTGTTTATGATTGAGTTTCAGATCTCCATTTATAATTTTAGATCATTTGGAATTACCAATAAATAAATAAAAATAAAACACTACACTACTGAAAAACACTCTGTCAACATTTTGGTCGAAGTATAGTTCGACCGAGAACCACATGCGAAGAACACTCAAATATTTTTAAATTTTTCTCCAATATGAATGATTTAGTTATCCATATCATATCAAAAATTCAATTAAATAAAAAATTTATAGTAAATATGAAAAATCATTTACCACACTGCTATACTGATCAAATTCCATATTCATGTATTATCAAAACCCTAATTTTACCAATTAGGGTTTACATTTCTCAAACCCTAATTCTTCAAATTAAAATTATAGTTAGAGTTTCTTCTTAGGTTTGAAACATCACAATAGATCTACTATCATTAATCAAGTCTAAACGATGCTCAATCTAATCAAGCATGTAATCATTCAGGTAAACCCTAGTTTACCAATTAAGCACAAATGTGGCCATTACAATTCTCACCCCCTTAAAAAGGTTTCTCCCCTGAAACATAAATATGCAAGCAAATTACTTTCAAGGTTTATTTTAAGCTTCTAAAATCTTACATGTCATTATATTCTTGTATTTCATACTTGAATGCACTTTTCAACATTAAGTCCTTTATTTCTTTTATAATCACAACATGTCTGAAATAGTTCCCAATGATATCCAATGAATTCTCTATGCCACAATCAATCATAGGATAGAGAGCGAAACAACAATTTCAATATTTTTTATACTCTTGAGGTGTTACCTCAACATTGATAATCTGATCCAACCATCTCAATTCATACGGCTCAATATGTACTATTTTTATGTATTACCTCTAAGTCACAAAAGAGAGTTCACCATGTTCCTTTGAATTTTACTATTGTGCTACTCAAATAGAAAAATAGTCTTGAGTTGGAAGACTAGATTAAACAACAATTGTACAATACTACTCATGGCATCCCCATTGTATCATGGATGCATAAGGTGAAGCATTACCATCACATTTCATATTATTCTCAAGTATGAACCCACACATAATTCAAGGTGTAACCATTGGGTTATAGCATACTAGGGTTTCAACAATAGTAACAAAGTACTCCATGATTGTATTAGTCATTCAAAGACTATTCATACCCAATTACCATCACTTAGTTTTATTAAAGCTAGGTATAACAAGCTATACCTCATCAGGGTTACATATCAATACAATATGGTTATCATCCCTTCTATTCATATGAGTGAATAGGTAAGACTACCTTATTCAGGGTAACCCATCATTTGTTCCATCATTATTCAACCCATATCACCATACCACAATTTTACAATACTAAGATGGATTACTGGTATGAATGACTACAACTATCAGACACCTTTAATTAACATATTTCTTGCACATGTAACTTGAAATCATACGTAGAACCAATTTACATCCCTTAATATACCTTCAACAAATTATACTTCTAAAAAAATTGCATATTACTAGAAGCCTTTGTTTTCTCTTATCTCTCTCCTCATTCACTATACTTACATTTTTCTACTTATCCTTCTCATTTTAATCATGTAGATTAAACAATCCTAAAATTGAAGCATACAAGGTACAAATAGATTATTCATCATTCTTGCTATCACTGCAAGAATTTATCTCACATCACACTTCACTCATATTGTATTTCTCCTTTTATTCAAAACACACTTGTTACATTTCAAATTTATATCTTACTCTTTGCTCTGAATCATTTCCATATTGTTGATCTACCTTTCAGATTAGCTATCTTTAAACCATGTATTATTATCAGTGCTAGTTTACTTCTCATTGTGAAAATCTCATGATCTTATTTTATAGAGATGCTAGTATTCAGGGTCAAATCACTAGTGACATCCCTTGAACTACTACAAATCTAAACATTCTAGGGTTTGGTCCTTATCAGTAGCATGACATTATTGTGATGTCACTTTGCTCCCTTAATTTGAAATTCAAACTTTGGATCTCACAAATTTTACTAAAGTCTTCCTTATCTTATCAATTGAATTTGCTTTCTCTTACTTAGCCATTCAAAAAGATTACATTATCAATTACCCTGCTAGGGTTTCATCATCATATTGTGTGTCATTATTACATTCACTAGATGTCTCTACCACAGTGGTTATGCATCATATATGATTCATTTTCTTATCACTTCATTCCCACATTGCTCTCATTAAGGAACATATGAAAGAGAAGATGATTTTGAGACTTAGAATTCTTATCTTCAAACATTCAATAATACATTTCTCATATGTAGGTTTAATTAATTATCAACAAGGATACTTGACTAATTAGCACTTTCTTAAATCTCGCAACCTCTTTCTTTTATAATCTATATTACTCCATTATGTTTCAAACCCTTCTTTACTTTCCATATTCCCTGAACCATATACTACTTTTCCACATGTCATCTTTAACTTCTAGTTTTGTCTTATGATCATGTTGCTTCTTTTATGTGTATGATCAAGTATACCATGTTGCATGTATTTCATTTTATCCTTCTACTAACGTGAAGTTGAAATTCTAAATCAATAATCTCTCTACTAGTTTCAACTCATGTTTAATACATTGCATATCCTTCATTTTAAATCAAACGGCTCATGCATGGGTGAAACATAGTTTCTCTTTCAATCAAGTTTTTCCTTCCTAAATATAGTCTACCTTTGTATGAATTATTCATTTATTTAGCTACACTTTTGTTCTTCTTTTAGAAACTAGTTTGTTGTTCTATAGAGACTTAGAATCCAAAGGCAGTAAGGATGAATGTATTAAACTTATTAATGAAGGTATACATTCCATACTCTCAATTATATCATAACCCTCATTTCTGAATCAAGCTCATTATTTCCAACATTTCTCTTTGTTTCAAGTAAGTTTCTTATCCTAGTATTATGATTTACATGCTCATCTAGTTGTCTTCACTTTAACTCTTCTAAAGACTCTTCACTTCTATATCCTTATTGTATACTTAGTTCTTTTCTTCTATTTTCCCTTTGCTTTGGAGTACATAAAAACATTGTATTCGGTAATATAATCCATTTCTCATGATTGATTCTTACTATCTTATCCCCTTACATACTTTTCTCATATCTTTTCTATATTTCATATTTAGAGTTCATATAATACTAATAATTAAACTTAATCTGAGCCTTATGTCATGTTCCTTTATTCCCAATTAAGGGTTTCTCATATGAGGCCCCAAAATTGGATCTCAGATATCAGTTCCAACAGATTCTTAGTTATCCCAGTATTTCCCTTATACTTCAAAATCTTAGAGTATATGCATTAATACTAGAATTTGTATCTAATCTATCCAGAATTTACTCTTGTTATGTTACTAATAGGAGTCATTAGATACCATTAATGCATCGTGCCAGCCAGACTAGGCCAAACCTGCAGTCCTGAAGCCAAGAGCTACTCAGGATTACTCAACTCCTATTCATCTCAAATGTGTGGAAGAAAACTTATCCACTTAGGAAAGCTCATTCAAAGATCATTTCTAGTCTACTTCATACAAAGAATGTAATCAATAAATGCTACAACTGCATAGTGTACAACAACTCTTAAAGACCCATATATATTTCAAAATACTGAATATCTGAATTCAAACATATAAGGGCTTTTCTTTTCATCTCCAATAAAACAACAATATGAAATGAAAGTTCTATCTCATTTTATATTTATGCTCTTAATTCATGTTAGTTATCTTGTTTCTAACCCTAATATTTCTAGGGTTCCTCTCTAGACCATCCTTCCACTATATACCTGGCCAGGCTATACATGAAAGAATAGACAGAGTAGCTTGATACTAGTTGATCCAAGTGCCCAGATACCGGGCCAGGATATCCAAATACTCAAATCCCCAGAGCAAACATCATAACATCTCCTATCAACCACACTTAGACTCTAACTTACTAACATAATGATCCCTAACAACTCATCCTAAGCTCTGATACCAAGTTGTTACACCCCGATCCCACAATTACCATTAATCATGAGATTAGGGCATAAATTGAGGATTTAACGTAACACAAAGATCACCCTTAACTTTTTCTTATTTTTCAAACTTTTTTATCTCACATTGAACCACATAAACTAACTTTATAAGGGAATCTAAACATTGATTTCTCTAATTTGATTTCAACAATAAAAAATGCATGTATGAACATTCATTATGTTTCTCATACTTTTAAGCACATAAGACTTGCTGATTCACATATATTTCTAAAAGAGGAATAATGTTATACATCATCATTTACAACTCTCACACATCTATACAAGGACATAGAGTGACAAGGACCGACTGAACTTAACTATACTCAGACTTAACTCTTGTGGCAGGTCTACTCTGATGCAATGATATCTTCAATCCCCACAGTTACCCTAAAAATAATTTGAGTAGAGGGGTGAGCCTACTCGCTCAGTGAATGAGTACTTCAAAGAAACAGTCTAAAGCACTAATATAATTACAAATATACTTTTGAGCAACTGATATCAATTATAATAGCAGTAAGCTTTAAAGAGTTTGATCATTGACATTCATAAATATGGCAGGATACTGTAGATATCAACGAGAGCAAATCAATATATGAGCAAGCTTGATAAATTTCAAAGAGAACTAATAATTCAAAAAATTTAAAGAATAATTTTTGGGAAACTATACTCAAATCTTTCTTATCCTTTCTTACTTATAAGAAACTCTTTAAAACTTATATTATCATATTTTAGCTTATGCCCTAATCATATGCAGTGTACTCTACATATGAAGACTCATAGCGACCTACGATCTCACTGTACAAGACTTAGCTGACACACCCAGGAATGCTAAGCGTGACTACGTCACTGGTCTATAATAGGAAAATATCTCTCTGGCCTCAGCACACCTATTATTCTGTAAAAACTGGACTCCTCTAACCTCAGCACACAGGTAGAGAGTCAAGCCACCTATTGGCTTTTCTATACTCTAGTACCACCAGGACCTCTATTTGATGTTGGACACTACATATTGTATATTAAGAAGACTTCCACTAGGGATTGGTCCCATGTACCACCTGTTAGTACGTTTCGACCCCCCTATATTGGACACTTCCAGGGTTAGGTCGTTTCATCCCTACAGTGCAGACCTCTCATAGGGAATCTACAGTGTTTGGGACTCTTGAATCTATTATTTTATTAATCTTGGAAAGATCTTACTATATTGTATATTTTCCCTTACGTATACTTGACTCTGGTATCTCTATGGTACCGTGTCTATTTATTTGAAGTTTATAACACAACATGTATATCATTCTAAAGTTGGCAGAGCAATATACTCAAAACACTGTAATATACTAAGAAATCAACATTTTATACCTGCAGGCAGACTAAAATTCTTAAATAACAAAATACATGTTCACTTGATACTTTATACTCTAGAATCATGCAACTGAACTTCTTAATACACTGATAAGAGTTAATTACTTGACATACGAGAAATTGTCATTTGCACCTATAAATTATTTGTACTTTCTTGGAAAATGTGCACCTCAACTCAAATCTTGAGTTGTGCATCACCACATATCATACTGATAACATTGATATCAAAATACTTGATTCATTGAACACCTTATCCTTAGGGTTTCATTTACCTCATTCACTTATCACATAGCTCTCATAAGGATTTCATGCGACATAAACATTCACTAAATAAAGACTACTATCAACAAATCATATAAAATCAATATATGTATGAAACCTTGGAACTGAGCTGAATTTGGGTTTTCATGCCATTCATTGAGATAACATGCATCAAAAATAAAATTGAATAAATAAAGTCTATCATGTCAAGAAAATACGTTCAAACGGATTTCACGATATCTATTCACAAATATCTAACTTTCCTCACATCAAGGGTTTCACCCTCTTTACTGAGATATCAAACAAACACTATTCACCTTAAATGAAATCCAAGATATTATCTGACATATATGTACTATGAATTTAGATAAAAAAATCATTCATAACTAAGGGAATCCAGATAAACAAATTTCTCTATTTAATTATACAACAAATTTTAGTCATAGAAAAATTCCCTATATTTCTATTTACTCTTATAACCTCTACGAATACTTAGGGAATTCTCATTAGGATGTATTGTATACATTTCTAATATGATTTTATCATCTGAAATTCATCCAAACAGAGGAAGAATATGTTTCATATCATTTTACAACAACTTAGCTAGTGCGTGAAGCTCCGTTTGTACGAAAGGGTTTCTCATGGCAGTCGTCGTTGGGGACGGGGTGGTTCCGTCTACCTCGTCCTCAGTCCCTGGGGATTGGGGTGATTTGGCGACCGACGTCACAGTGGGTAGGGGATGGGCTGCGGCGGTTTCCAATCCTATCATCCCCAGGCCTAACCTTGCTCCTATGCTTACCCCGGAGGATCCCAAAGGGTCGGCGTTCAGGGATGAGAACGCTAGACCCTGGATGAAGATGACGACGCCCACGATGGCGGAGATGGATAGTTTCCATAGGTTCTCTGTGATCATCCAAGTCATGGGGGCAAAGTGCATCTTCCATCAGCTGTACGGGTGGATGGTTAGGTGCTGGAGGCCAAAGGGGGAACTCCAGTGTTCACCGTTGGTGGGTGGTCTGTTCCTGGCTAGATTTGCTTCGGATGCGGACATGAAGGTGGCCCTGGATAGCGGGCTGTGGTTTTTCGATCAGAAGCTGGTGATCACCAGAAGATGGTCCCCCAATGCTGATATCTGGCGGGCTACTCTTTTATTGGTGTTGCTTTGGCTGAAGTGGGATCCCACTGGTCTAGAAGGGTGGTTTCCATCATTGCGTGCGGAGTGGGAGAGCCGAAGTTCGTTGATTTCCACTGTGAAGGAAGGTTTGCAGGAGTCGCCCATGTTTGTTTGGAACTCAAAGCTGATCGTGCGCCGCCTCCGAGTGTCATGGTTGAGATGCCTGACGAAAAGGAGTTGGAATTCAAGATCATCTACGACACCCTGCCTGAGAGGTGTGAGAGTTGTAAGGTTTTTGGCCATCAAAGGGGTTGCTGCCCTTGTTCCTGCTCTACTACCTAGGTTCCCCCTGTTGTAAGAGGGAGAGAGTCTGGTAGACACCGTACAAACAGAACGAGGACCAATAAGAGTAGAAGACCCAGTAGCAAGGTAGCAGAGGTCTTGGAATCCCCATAGGGACAGGCATCGGATGGGCGGACTGGAGGAGAGGCCATCCATCAGGGTGTTGTTGAAGCTGCTCAAGCAGCGACCCTACTTAATGATGATATAGGGATTATTGAGGTGGCTCCAGAGGAGCTGACGGTGCAGGTGGTGGAGATAGTAGAAACAATGGTCAGTTTGGATGCAGATGGATCTTTGGGTATTATTGCCAATCAAGGAGGTCAGAATTACAGCAACCAATTCTCTGCGCTGGAGAATGTGGATATAGATGAGATGTTTGATGAAATGTCTAGTACAGGTGTGAGAAATAGAGGATTGCAGATTGCAACCAGTGTGAGGGGTAGACGTACATCACCTAGAATGAACACCCGTGGAAGGGGGGCACAAATAGAGTTAGTATGCTTGTACTCACATGGAATGTGAGGGAGCATCGAGGCCCAAGAGACAAAGGAGAATAAGAAAGGTTATCACATAGACTGGAGCAGATATGGTGCTACTGCTAGAAACCAAAATCAAGAGACAATACAAAGAGAAAGTTACTAGCTTATTCCCCGGTGGGTGGGGGATGGAAACTAACTCAGAGCAGATCGATGGTGGAAGAATGGCCATGGGTTGGAATCATGAGGTTTGGGATGTGCAGATCATCCATGCTACATACCAAGTTATGGTTCCTAGCTGCATCAACAATGGGGGTTTTCACTGTGTCTTCACTGGTGTTTATGGACACAATGAAGAAGGTAGACAAAGCTTTTGCTGGAATACCATTAGGGAGACTAGTGTTGCATTTGGTGATGGGTGATTTCAACCATGTCAGGAAGGCAGGCGAAAAGTATGGTGGGCTTCCCATACCTGATTCTATTCTCAAAAGGTTCAATGATGTTGTGGATAGTGTTGGATTGATTGAGCTGAATATGAATGGTGGGATCACAACTTGGCATAATAAAAGGTGTCCGGCTCATAGGATTGCTAGCCAACTGGACAGGGGGCTGGTTAATTCCATGTGGCTGGACATCTTCCCTGTAGCTAATATTTCTTTAGGGGGTCATCCCAATAGCGATCATTCTTGGATGGTCCTGGATATGGGGGTGAACCAGAGGAAGAACAAACCTTTCAAGTTCTTCAATTTTTGGGTGGAGTGGCCTAGATTTAAAGACGTGGTCTAGGAGTCATGGAAGGAGAAGGTGATAGGAAATCCCATTTTCTGTGTGGTGGAAATACTTAAAAGGATCGAGAAAGGCCTCAAAGATTGGTCTGCTAGTTTGGTTAATCTGCCCAATATGGTGAACAAAGCTCACGAGGATTATAAGGAAGCTTCTGGTCTTCTTCGACTGAACCCATTGGATTAGGATAAAATAAAGAAGGAAGTGGAGAGTGCTATAGGCTGTTGCGGTTAGAAAAGTCTAAAGAGTTATATCATTTGAAAAGAAGCACAGTTAGATGGATAAAGGATGGGGATATGAATACTAAGGTCTACCACAATGCCACGAAGAAAAATCACATGAAGAATTTGTATCCATGGGCTTATGAAGGAAGATGGTACTGTAGTGAGAGGACAAAGAGAAGTGGCGGAGGAAGTTGTTACGTATTTTAAAAATTTGTACAACAAAGATCACCAGTTAGTGCAGCGTGAGATGCTAGATATGAAGGTGGATGAAGAGATGAATAGAGCTCTATGTGGTCCTGTGTCGGAACAGGAGATTAAGGAGGCAGTTTTCTCTATTGGTCCATCCAAGGCTCCTGGACCGGATGGTTTTAACGGCAATTTTTTCCAGTACTGTTGGGACATTATCAAAGATGATGTTTGTCGTGTCGTATGTTGGTTCATGCTAGGTGGCACGATGCTCAAGAAAGTCTAGCATGCTTTTATTAATCTCATTCCTAAAAAAAATCGACGTCCTCCATGGCTGATTTTTGGCCTAAAGCGTGTTGCTCAGTGTTGTATAAGATATTTGCTAAGATGCTTTCTAGGTGCCTTCAGAAAATTTTACCCAAGGTAGTCTCCCTCAACCAACTAGCCTTTGTTCAAGGTATGGATATTGTGGACGGAGCTCTACTTGCTTTTGAGTTCTTGAACCTTTTTGGTGTTAAGAACTCTAATCGAAAGGCTTGCTTCAAATTAGATATTACTAAGGCCTACGACCTCATGGAGTGGGCAGCGATGTGGGGTATTATGGAAGCTTTGGGGTTTTCGAGAAGATGGATCAAGCTTATGATTCAGTGTGTTGAAGCCACCTCTTTCTCGGTGTTGGTGAATGGGGTCCCGCATGGTTTGTTTTCTGCTTCCAATGGTTTGAGACAGGGTGACCCCTTATCTCCCATGCTTTTTATGCTTATGATGGAGGTTTTGTCCTATGCTATTTCTACATCCATGTGTGAGGGGAGATTGAAGGTGATCAAGGTGAATAATACCCTAGCCATCTCGCATCTTGTTTTCACTGATGACGTGATGGTTTTCACAGCTGGTCATTGCAAGTGCCTAAGACAAGTCGGAATGATCCTCACTAGTTTCGGACGCCTCACTGGGTTGTATATTAATGATGTAAAATCTAAAGTCTTCTTTTCAAGATCGTGTGACTCGAGGCGGGGGAGAATGAAGGAAGTAGTGGGTATTATGAGGGGGGTTTTCCTGCTAAGTACCTGGGTTTCCCTATCTCTGGTGGTAAAGGCCGAGACAAAGACTATGGTAGTTTGGTGGATGAGTTGAGAGCCAAGATCGACAAGTGGGCTGGCCTACACATTTCTATGGTGGGGAGATTAGTCTTTTGTAATTCAGTATTGGGTGCCAAGACCAGGTTCTGGTGCAGACAGGTTGAGCTTCCCAGGTTCATATTGAATAAATTAAGAAGCTTGACGAGTATCTTCTTGTGGGGTGGGAAGACGCAAGGAATTTCTTGGGATATTATTAATAAAGATCGGGCTCAAGGCGCCTTGGGAGTGGCTGATCCAGTCTGTTTGGCTAGGATTGCTACTTCTCAACAGATCAATAGGTTTATCACCCAGTAAGATTCTATTTGGACGGTGTGGATGAAGAAAAGATATGGCTGCTCCTTCGACACAGTGGTTGTGGGCATTATCTCCGTGGTGTGGAAAAGAATGTTGGAGAGGAGGCATGATGTGAAATATGCTTACCGGTTGAGAGGTGGTGGAGGTTGGATTGCTTGGTTGCCAAGCCTTGGGAGCTAAAGATATGGGGTCCACCTGTGCCTTGGGCCGAAATCATTTGGAACAAAGGTCAGCTGCCGAAATGGGGGTGCACCTTATATAGGGTTGTTCATGGCCGTCTCCCTACGTCCGACATATTAGCTGCTTGGGGTCTTAATGTCGACCCTAAATGTGTGCTTTGTGGTGATGCAGTGGAAACACATGTACACCTCTTCTTTTAGTGTAGATTTTCCAGGTACATTTGGTGCAGATGGTCCCTCAAAAATGGTTGGGGCAGTTACCCTCTCGGTTGTTTGGAAGACAGACTAAAGTGGATAAGGCTGAGAACTAATAGGAGCTCCTCTATGAGAGTGTTTGTAGGCATGGGAGTTACTGCCATCGTCTATTGTATCTGGTTTGAGAGGAATACTGAAATCCATAGGGGACGGGCTACTGATAAGTTTGATGTTTTTGAATCTCTTGCTAGTAGACTTGTTGTTAATGTAAGGGCTAAACCTGATATTTATAAAGGCTTATACCAGGTTACCTTTTCATAGTGGGGTTTTTTGTAGTTAAACTGCCCTCTGTACTGTATCGGCTCACCTATACGCCTTTTTTGAGATAGTAATATTCTACCTGATCCAAAAAAAATAGATCAAACACACAATTCAGGGTTTGTAGTCGCATACTAAGCAATTAAAGATTATGGATGATTTAACTAATTTTCGTGCAATATACTATTTAAAGGAAGTTCCCACTCACTCTAAGGTGTGAAAACACTTTAAAAATGTAGCTCATCCCTGAAAATCTCAATCTCATATCAAATCCCTTGCAATTCACCCGATTCTTCTTCTTTTGAACTCGGAAACCCTAAAAATGAGGGATTATGAAGATAGAGTGAGAAAAGGGGAATTTTTTATACCATTTTGGATCAAATCAGAGGAGGTACGGAATCTAGACATGTGAGAGAAGATTCACCATTAAATTCTATGCAAAGAATCTAAACTTACATGATTTCATCATTCCTCGGACCGCAAAACCCTAGGTCAGCATCTCCATCACTTTCTCCTCTCAAACCCTAACTCTCCCTCTCTCTCTAGGATTTCATCTCTGGATTGAATCACGAATTATGAGAGCTCCTTGTGTGTTAGGTTAACCATATAGAGCAAGTGAGCTACTTGGGTCAATTGCACATTGACCCCTCACTATATTTTCTCTTACTTCAGCTGCATTTTCTGTCATAAAAATATTACTATAATTTGCCTAATGATAAGGTCTAAACACATACAAAAATTATGAAACTTTTACATGTTGTTTATTATTGAGTTTCAGATCTCTAGTTATAATTTCATATTATTTGGAGTTACGAATAAATAAGTAAAAATAAAACACTACACTACTAAAAAGTACTATGTCTGCATTTTAGTCAAAGTATAGTTCGACCAAGAACCACATTCAAAGAACACTCAAATATTCTAAAATTTTTCTGCAATATTCATGATTAAGTTATACATATCATATCCAAAATTCAATAAAATAAAAAAATTATAAAATATGAAAAATCATTTACCACACTGCTATCTTGATCAAATTCCATATTCATGTACTATCAAAACCCTAACTTTTGCCGATTAGGGTTTACATTTCTCAAACCCTAATTCTTCAAATTAAAATCATAGTTAGTATTTCCTCTTAGGTTTGGAACATTACAATAGATCTACTATCATTAATCAAGTCTAAACTATGTTCAATCTAATCAAGCATGTAATCATTCAGGTAAACCCTAGTTTACCAATTAAGCAAAAATGTGGTCATTACACCCTACCATCGCCAAACATCAGGACAAGTCAAAATGTCTAACATGAAGCTTAAGCACATCCTAGAAAAGACTGTAAGTCTTACAAGGAAGGATTGGTCTATGAAACTTGACGATGCGTTATGGGCTTAACGCACAACTTATATAAAACCTATAGGTACGAAACCCCAAAGACTGATTTATGGGAAGTCATGTCATCTCCCTATTGGATTAGAGCACAAAGCCCTTTGGGCTATCAAATTTCTGAACATGGATCTTGACAAAGTGGGAAAGAAAAGGTTTCTCTAGCTTCAAGAACTTGAAGAGTTGAGGCTACATGCTTATGAGAATGTAAGGATTTATAAGCAAAGAACTAAGGTATGGAATGACTCCCACCTAAAGAACAAGGATTATATGAAGGAGACAAACTTCTTTTGTATAATTCTAGTATAAGTTTATTTCCTGAGAATCTAGGAACAAGATGGTCGGGCCCCTTTTTGTGGTAAAGATGTACCCCTCAGGAATGATGGAAATAACCAGGGACAAGACTGGCCCTTTCAAAGTGAATGGACATAAGGTAAAAAGGTATTATGAAGACAGGGCTTTTGTAAGAAGGGTTGAGCTAAGTTTGTTGGAACCCAATCCTGCAAAAAATGAAACATATGAGCTAGTACCAACACCAACTAAGGGAGTATGAAACTAGAGTGAGAGAGTCAAGCTAAAAGACTTTAAACTAGCACTTCTTGGGAGGCAACCCAAGCTTTTCCTACTTTCTTTTATAACTCAATGTTTTGGTTATCTCATGCTTTTAATATAAGAGCTAGTACATGTCTACACCCTACTCTCTCTCTATCTAGGTATTTTGGTTTTCCCTATCTAAAGTAAGTGTAAGTGTAGTAAGTAGATTTCTATATTTTCACATAGGTTTTTTAATAAAATAGAATGGGGGTGTTTTAGCTTATTAATCTTTGTTTCTATTAAAATGTTTTTTGTGTATGTATTGCGATCGTGGCACCCGTCGCAGTCATGGATACTGATTTATGTGTTTTGAGGTTGCAGTCTTTGCAATGACCATGGTCGTAGGAGCCTGCTCAGTTGCGCTTGAAACAATAGCGGTGGTCTCGACTTTCTCCAAGTATAAAAGCAGGGTACTCTCAAAGCCGGGTCTTTTCTTTTCTCACTTCCTGATTCTCGAATGTTTGAGAAGCCCTAACTGAAGAACCACGAAGATGCAAGAACCGCGATGACACTTTCACACCAAAGGAAAATCACAATGAATCAAAGTGCCATCACCGTAACCCTCATAGTGGTTGTGCCACCTCTTCTGCCTCCAACCTAACATTCTATCTCATTCTCCTTGCTACGTGAAGATATCACTGAATGCCCTCATTGTTTACCACTATCCTTGTTGTTTCCCTATCGACACTTCATCTCCATTCTTCTTCCCTGAACCTTAGAAACTGATTTCCCAATTGTGCGTCAACTTCAGAACACCGCAGACACTTCCGTTTTTTCTCGAAGTTTTGGTTGATTCCCTTCTCTTCCATTTCTGAGCTACTACCATTGTTGTAGCTAAGTTTTGGGTGAAGATCTACTGTGATCGCAGCTACCTTCACGGTCGAGGTTACGACGATTGTCACGGTCATGACGCCCTTCCTTAGTATTTCTTCTTATTGTTTCTCTTAACCTGGTCTGACAACTACTGCGGTCGCAACATGTCCCTTTCCTTGATTATCGCCTACTGCGGTGGCGGCCCTATCTTCACCTTCTGCTGTGATTGCGAGAACTCGTGTGATTGTTCTCTTTCGAAGGGCAATATCAAACATAAATAATTAGAAGTGAAATAAACACTAATGTCATGAATAAAATATGAAGTACAATCTTGATGAAAATAATTTGAATGTGCAAATTTCAGAATGTCAACCTCAACTAACAACACGATGATGAGAAGGAAAATTCACTAAGGGGTGTTGAAGAAAACCTAGAGAAGATAACCAAAGCTTTGAAGGATCACCCTGACCTTTCACCAATAAAGAAGCTTTAGTTGCAACTAATGAAAAAAAAGTACGAGTACATCCAGACCCATGAGATGCTAGAGCAATCTAAATAATCTCATGAGACGTCACATATGGAAACCTCTGAGTACCAACTGTCTGAAGCATAACTCAAGAAGCTAGGGAAACACAAGTTTGAAACCAAAGATATAAAGGACAACAAAAAGAGAAAATTGACAGTCGTGGAAAAACCAAAGGGTCTGGAAAAAGAAGACAACCCCAAAGTGTCTAGAGAGAATGAACAAGAGGCCACTAAGAAGTAGACGTCGGCATGCATACAAAGAGACCAAGTGCACCAGTCACACTTTAACTGGGTAATGAATACCAATAGTTTCAAGCCAAAACGATATCTGGATGTCGATGAATTCAAAAAGATGGGAATATACGATAGGGTGATAAAATTATTGGAAGGGGCCAACCTACGTACAATGTGTATATAAGAAGCTCCTAACCTCACTCAACTGATGACAAAATTCAAGACATTACTAGAGAAACTTCCCGCCTGTGATGTTGAGTGCAAGAAGGGTGGCAAAGAGTTCAAGCTTGAAGTGAGAATAGGGGGCAAAACTCATGTAATTACTGAAACCATCCTCAAACCTATCGTCACAAAGAAAACATAAGAAGCACATGCATGCTCAGCCGCACCAGGAGAAAAAGAAGTTCTTCGCTACAACAACCACAAGATATGGGAGAAGTTGACAGGAGAACATGAGCACAATTCAAAAAACTCAAAGGTGACACTCATCACTTCCTGCTTCATTAGAGTGAGGTAGAAGATAACAGCCAACATAGTTTTCATGAGATCAGAAACCAGAGGAGTTTCCAAGGGAGACCTATTCTTAGTATGGTCCATGCTAAATAGGAAATTGGTAAATATCGGAAGACTACTGATAGAGAAGTTGTCAGCCACTGTAGGAAGGAAAGAAAAGCAGATGAAAGAATTCTGTATGGGAAGCCAAATCACCCACATCGCTTACCATTTCGTGGATACCAACCTGATAATGAAATATAAGCACACCAAGAGACATACCAAGATAGATATAAAGTACCTAATAAATACAGGTATCCTGGCATAGAAAGGCAGCAAACTTTTCTACAAACAGAGCTTCTCAAAAGTCCTACTGCCCCTACCAGAGATGGCATACTATGACACCCATAAGTTGTGGCCTATAGAGGAGGAAGTAGATAAAATGTATTCCAATAACATCAGCAAAGTCACAGACTCCTTATCACCTACTGGTCAGAAGTGCATAAGGGATAAAATGCCAGAGATAGAGATGCAAAAGCCAGAAGAAAGGAAGATGAAGTTGGTGATCACAAAGCGTAGGGAAAAACTAGAAGAAACCTCTTCTGCCCCAAGTCTACCTTCACCACCCAAACCGACAGCGGTCGATGACCAACCAGATGTATAAATAAATGACAGGGGTGACCCACCACATATCACTACTATTGGAGAGGAACAAAGCATGGAGGTCAAAACTGAGCCACGCCAAGAACCCAAAGCCTCCAAGGTTACACCAAGCCCTACGAGCCCAGAGGAAGTGCCACAAGTAACCGAGCAACCAGACATAGGCACCTCTATGAAGGAAATCATTGCTAATATTGAGAAAGAGAAGTCATCTATGTAGCCCACGGTCCCTGAAGCATCAAGGAAACCATCGTCGACTCTTGTAGAGAAAAAAATAAACACCCACAATCATTTAGTAATGTACTAGGGCACAAATTTGATGCCATGTGGGTACACACACAACATACTTCTAAAGTTAACTTCAATATTACTTTTAGCCTATACACACTAACTACACAGGTAAAAATCTTGAACGTGAGAACTGAGGGACTCCCTCATTTCATACAGGGGGTCATCAACAACAAAAATATGATGCTGGGAGCTCTAAAATCCCTAACAGAAGAAATGGCAGATGTCAAAAGAGAAAGGGATGCCATGAGGGCGGATAAGGAAATGATGTAGAGGGGGTACTAAGAGGCATTAGAAGACATAAAGAAGGAATGTCAGTGCATAGAAGAAGATGGCAAACAGGTTCCTATAGGATGCCAAGAGATAGATGGTTGGCGACAAAGAAAGAAGTCAAAGTGCCTAACGAGCCCATCCACATCACAAGCTTCCTCAAGACCCTTGAGCACAAACAAGGATGACGATGACGTAGGTGGATCGTGTGCAACCACAACTTTGAAAGATGAAAGTGCCAACATAAAGACTGCCCAAAGGGGGGGGCCTTCTATGAAAGAGGTGCCACAAAAATCAAAAGATTGCCAAGGTGTCGACAAGAAAAAAGACAACCACCTTTGCACAAGTGTTCAATTTGAACAACAACCCATACGATGAAAAAGATATATTTGAAGAACACCAACATAAAGTTGTCATCAGGGAGGAGAGCATTGCCATGGAAGAGCTCACATCAAGAGAAATTAAGGATATTAACAAATTCCTAGATGACATGACTTTTGGCATGGACATCTACGACGACTTCTAGCAAGACCCTGCACACTATGAGAACAATGACACCATCTACTATGGAAAGATGGCTTCCACATTAGCTGTCCTCAATTCAGTAGAACTAGAGCAGCCATCAGAAGAAGACATGCTCCTAGAAGAGTTGACTAGAGAAATAGATGCTAACAATGCAAAGCAAGTATCCAAACAAGTGCAGATGGATGCCAAGAAACAACTTCCTACCCTGACAGTACCACCATCAACAATGCAACCAGTAGGAGACAGAACCTCAAAAGATGACAAAGGGGGTCTTGCCTCTTTCTTCACAAATGAGCCGGTTAGAAAATGGAGCACACCAGTTGATAATGTACCATTAGGTGTTGCCCCTCCTCTACCCTATAAAATGGCAGACATGGACATGGCCTCCTTATCCAGAATCACATGCAGGGATGTCCATATTTTAGCAGATGTACTCGATGACAATCAACCAGGAACGGATGTTCTCTACCACAACATGGGAAGGTCACTCAATAGAGACCATTTTAGAGGAATCTTCCTAAAGAAAGCACAAGTACATAAAAAGTTGTTTAAAGTACTCTACGCAACTATGTTGGAAGAATTTCTACACCCTAAGAAAATACAACATGTTTTCAACGGTACTACACATCTAGCAGGGAAACATTTTGATGAAAACTACAAGTCTACCAATGTAAAAGAACTACAACAGGCCATGAGTAGAGATGACACAAAGTTTGTAGTTGTGCCTATGCAGAATGTCAAGCACTGGGCCCTTATTGTTGTCAACCTATATGAGTGATGTACAACAGTGTTCAATTGTTGTGCAGCTGAGTTGGAAAACAGTTTCTTAATTTATAAAAATAAGGAAGCAAGAGATATTATAAAAGTGCCACTACATTTGCAGCGTGCTATCCAGACAACAGATGACCAATACCAAGGGATATGGAAATAGTTCTCCATCTGCAAAAAGGTCCCTCAAGAAAAGGTAGGGAAAGGGGATTGCGTTTTCACAGTACTGAGAATGATTGAAGCCATCAACAAAGGAATCATGTTGGAAGACCTCTACACAGAAGACTTGTACGGCTTACGTGGTGTTTGTGCAATGGAAGTTATCTATGATTGCCGCTTCTTCAATGACCCGACGATGCCTTTAGACGCAATACCACATAGACTTCACCCTGAAATACCTCTACCTGAAAAGAAAACATGGAGAGAATGTCTAAAAACCCTATGGGTAAATATGGATGAACCTGCTAGGGAAGATGCTTGGAAGGAAGGATGGGTGGTAGACACTCTAGACAAAGCAAAGCATCAATCTAAAAGCAATCCAGAAACCACCCCTTAGCCGAAAAAGAAAAAGAAGAACCCTTAGTAAATGAAGCTGAAGAAGGGGAGATAGATGAAGATGACACGTTAGAAATAAAGCTTGATGGGCTAGCAGGAGAGATAGTGCCAACCTTCTAGGAATTTGATAGATGGAACAACGAGACCTTATCCTCAGATAATGAAATGGGTAAAGGAAGGTGATGCCATAGCCAAAGTAATCTTTGAAAGGGACGACATATGTGTACTAAAGGATGACCTTAGAGATACTTTGAAAGTAGGAGAGTACCTTTCAGTCAGCACTATGTCAGCCTACCAATCACTACTAAATGACAACATGATAAATGTGCACATGGCTAATTTTATCCTGGTCGATGATATCTTCAAAGATAAAAGGTCTGGCAAAAAAGACCGACTACTACAACGCCTGACGAACTCTCTCCCTGACTATATATTACTGCCCATCCTACATGATAATCATTGAACTTTGGTAGTGGTCAATATAATAGCAAGTATTGTATTTCTATATAACAGCTCTGATGCACCCTTTGCACTAAACAAACACACAAACATGACTACTGCAAAGATACCTACAAAATAGAAGGCAGACATGTGCACTAAAGGAGTCATCGAAATGATAAAAAATCACAAAAAGGGTATAAGCATAAAGAAGGTAAAGACTTCAGAAAAATATAGTTATGCCATAGAATCCAACAACAAGTATGACTGTCAAATGACTGCGGATTCTATTATTTAGCCTGGATGATCGCCCTTGCCACGATGAATATGAAGGTGGAGAGCATGCAACATGAACAATACCACCCACTACATGGAGTATATGTCATCATGCTCTTGGAATCAGAATGTGTGATAACAAACAACCAGCAGCAATAAAGAAAGCTTGTTTGTACCTACAACTCTAATTTTGACACCCCGGGTTGGGGTGAATGATAAGTTTGGGGGAGGAGTTATAAATGGGTGTGAGAGGTACAATTTTGTCACTAAAATTTAACTCTCATTTGTACATATTTTTTCTCCTATAACAAAGTATAGGATATTTTTTAAATCCCCGAACAAAATTTTCAAAATTTTGCTATAATTTGCAGTTTTGCTTAGCCCTTTATCATCCAACGTGTCCCCTACATGGATTTTTCATCCCTCCGACTGCATGTTGTAGTGCAATCATTTCTAGAGAGGCACAAATGAGCTGCCAATACACATAAAAGTAAAAGCATGAGGCCCAACAATATGGTTTTATCTCATTCTTATGACAAAACGGTGTGTGTGGAACAGTCTTAATTCTATGGAATCCTTGGAAACCAAAAGACTTTACCAGCCGTACTCCTGACCAATCACCCCAATTTGACAGTTCTAGCTAGAAAGTCTTGACCCCCCTCAAGAAGGAAATAGTTGCCCCTTCTAGTTTTAATTATCCCCGCTTTGGGATGAAAAGAGGCTTGGCCACCTAGAAAATTCTTCAAAACCCTTTTCCCCAAGCCTGAGAGAAAATATGAAAAGCCAAAAAGAAAAAAATATTATGAGAGTTGTTCCTAAAAGATGTTGAAAGATCCCACATTGCCGGTGTATTGCTGCACTCATGAATGCAGATATGTTGTGCTCGTAAGTGGAATCATGAAGCTCAGTATACCCACCTCACTTCCCAAGCAACCCTCACATAACCACCTGACTTAACGTTAGGATCCCTTGGGGAAACAATTTCTTTACGACAGCCTATGGGTGAGGGAAATTGAGGAGTGTAGAAAAACACTTAAGGCATGAAACCTACCTCAGCACATTACCATATGATCAACTAAAATAAAGGAAGGGTGTGAAAGCTACCCCTCGTGGGGATGATGCACAAGTATAGCCAACAACCTAGCACAGAGAGTGGGGGTCATTAAGAGGGAGAGCCCTTTACTACAAAAGGATTTGGAGAGTATTCAAAGTCATGTAACTCTGGATACGAATGGGAGGAAATATAATTCCAGGATTCAAATCGGATATACTACGAGAGTTTTGCTGTGAGAATGAGATAACTCTATAGTGGTGTGTTTTCTAAAAATTTTGTTATCCATATAATATCTCTCTATGATTTTGATCCTACCCATTAGCTTGAGGATAGGCTCGATCCTAAGTTTGGGGGAGTTGATAACATCTCATTTTGTGAACTTTTCACATATGCTTTATACCTATACTAGCACAACGTGTATGGATTTCTCTATTCATTTGAGTTCTTAGTGCCAAAATCTTGAATTCATACATTTCTTACTCAATGTTGGTTCATTCTATGTCTCGACCACAAAATGAGTCCTGATCGCGACTAGACAATCCACTAACATCACGACCGCGATCCTTGCCCCTACTCAGCGACCACACACTGTTACTATGACTCCCACTTCCAACTAAAGTAAGGCACTGCAATTGGATGAGACTCTACTATGACCGTAAGAATGGGATCATCACAACTACAGAGCAAGCCGCGACCGAGACCACTCCCGTGACTGAAACAGACTCCCCAATGTATCACAACAGTGATGGAGATCCCAACCAGCTCATGCATCATGACTGCAGCCAAAAGTTAAGTTGGTGGGTAACGTCTATAAATAGTCCCCCACCTCCACCCATCAAATCATCAGATCATCAAGGACCACGAAGTGCTACCAAACTCCAAAGGCATCCATGTTCATCCCATCAGTCTTAGACCTCTGAAGATGAAAGTTAGAGGAGAGAGAAGAACGACCATCCTCTTCTTCGAAAGAAGGAGTTTCCATCGTCTACATCTATTCCTGATCTAAAACTAGAGAAGTACAATGGGTGTATCACCTTCTACCTTCTTTAGATCTATCATCTCCTCACATTTTAAGCTTCACCTATTTGTTATTCTTGATGTATCTACGCTTCCGTAACGTCATTATGCTACCCATTAACGTGTGTGGCTAAACATTTAACTAGAATTGGGAGTATTCACTAAGGCTCTCCCAACATATATATTCTTACTTCCCTTTATATATATATATATATGCTCCTATCAAGAGTATCTCCATACTCTTGTTCCTAATGCTTCACTTGTTTTCTTATCTACCATATCGTGATGTATGATTGTTGGTTCCTTGAAAGAGTAGTGCCAACCTTATCTAGTGTTATGTAGTAGTATGAATGCATGAAAGTGTTGGAATGCTAAAGCTAATGGTCGTATGGTTTGCTTTGCAGTTGTTTGGATGTCATCTCAAGAGAGAGACCACCTTATAATCTAGTCTATTCTAATCTCAAGAGAGGAAGGAATAGACATTACTGATGATTGCTTGTAATCTTGATAAAGGCATAAAAAGGGGTGTGAGTTTTGCATGTTGGTGAGGGACCTTAGTAGGTGAAACCTGATCTAAGGTTCCTTTCATACTTTTGTTGCTTACATCTTGTTTGACGTTATTCTCGTGTTTTATTTTCTTTCTTTTGCCTTTCTTTGTTTTATCTAGAGCATCATAGCTCCTTAGGGAACAACACCCTTGTACACCTTTTCATTTGGGGTGTAGGAGTGTTAGTCTATATGTCCTTAACACTTACCAACCTTGTCCCTATGGTTCGAATCTGATTTACTACATCAGACCCCATATGATAGTTGTGGGGGCTTGAGTGTCGGGTTATAAATTTAAAAGTCTGACTACTCTAGATCTGCTGCTTTTTGGACCTGCAGTTTAGGCCGATCACATACTCAACCGCTCCTACATGCCTCAACCTTTCAAAGGTCTTCCAATAACCTGAAGATTCCACATTGGGGACTACTGCTCTTATTTGAGGAATGGGCATTCTGTCTGCCATATGTGTCATCGTGGCCATAAATTGTCCAAACATAGACTGGAAAGCATGATTGGCCACACTATAGGGTCAAACTGGGCATCTTAGGCACAACATCAACCCTCTCCTACCTCCTGGTACCACCACCTGGTATAGACACACTACTCTTAGCAGCATGTTCTTTGTGTTCTTCAACCATCTTCTCTCCTCCTCTTCTTCTTCTGCATAAGAAGAAGTAACCATATGACAGACTAGAGGACACTAGAATAGGCACAACCTAGTCCTATGTCCTTGTAGACTCAGAAAACCTAAAGCTTTGATACCAACTATGTTGTGACGCCCCGACGCGCCACAAAGCAAGATTAGTCAAAACAAAGCGTGAAACTAATACTAATAAACTAGGTTACTAGAAAACACAAGAAATTAAAATCGATATCACATAGGCACAAACTGAAACTTATCACATCTGAGTCCACAAAAGTCACATGTCATAGCTCATACCAAAGGATTATTACATAGTACTGGTCACTGGCTCACTGGCCACAACCTGTATATATGATAACCTATTCATATACATGCATGTCATAACTATACAACAAGACATATATTCAAAATGTCATTTCGAAATAGAAATCCCAAAAACTCCCCAAGGACCTGAGAATATAGGGATGACACATGGGACTCTACTACAAACACACTAGCAGTACATCCAACCTTTAAACAACTACTGTTGTTCTTAATGCTCAACCTCAACTGTATGATCTCTACCTCATCATGCACGATCATCTAAAAGATGTAAAAAACCCATGGGGTGAGACTAAGCATCCTAACAAGAGATATGTGTTGGTATGTATGCCCATAGAGCAAGTCATATGATGATTGTAATGGGATACTTTGTAAATGATTTGAATAATAATAAAGGCAATTTCTGATCTATATGTTTAAACTATTTCTGAGATGATAGTGTAACATGATAGATGTCTAAAGAATTGTTTTACTCAATGACATATGCTTTTGGGTTGAGGACCTAAACGATGAGATCATACGGATGTTAAGAGTATACATTCTTGTTTGGTCCCTAGTCAGTTGTTATTGTGGAAATAACCATAGACATCAATAACACTAAAGACTAGATTGTGTGTTGGTTGATGACAGAATCTCATTAGTCATGATATAGTGATATCAAACAAAGCACATAGGTACTTGTTAGAGAACAAGGTACCAGACAGACCCACCGTGAGAGTGACACATGGAACCATGACTTGGTAGTCACAGTCAGCTCTCACAGTGATGGTGGTGAGTGTGATTCTTAGACCTGAAATCACTACACTCAACACATGTCGTTGGGTACACTTTGACATCATCAAACGTAGTCCTGAAACATGGGTTGTTATAAAGGTGATGATTGGGTGGCTTTGACATATGGGGCTTTTTAGGGGTGAGTGATAGATATGGGATTTGTCCCTCCTGAGGGAATTTGATGTCCTTGGCCACTTGATGAGTATGATTGAGAAAGGAATGCACATGCACGTGTGAATCAATATGTGATATTGATGTCACACATCTCACCCAGTCTGCTCTGAGATCAAGGAAATGAATGAGCATTGACAGGATGACTGTTCCATGCCTCGAGTTCATTCAGGATATCAATGACAAAGGAATTATACATTCACTGTAACACCATTCATGGATTGTAGGATTGAAAGTTGTTCTCCAACTTTCTATTTCACTTGGGTAGCACTGATGTGTGACTAGACACCGCTCTTTGCTTGTGAAGTCATAAGTGTTATGGACTTTCACTACCAATGTGAAATGGACCTACAGGGTCACACACATAGGATTTAACCTGGAATAGGAGTTTTCTCCACAAACAATGTTTAGATTGATTACTAAAGGAGTTTAGTAGTTCAATTAAACACTCAATCAATTGATAGCTCAATATCATAGTGTTCAAGGTGTTGGACTGATTGATTAGAGTATCGGATTGATTGAAACTGCGATTGACTGATTCTGCACAATCTGCACTCCCAACCAATCGGCTCATGCAATGAACTGATTGGCTGAGCTTGGTGAACCGATCGGCTCAACTAGTGAGTCGATCGGCTCATGGACAGGGTGAAACGATGCGTTCAAGTGTTGAAAAGATTGGTTCAAGTCCAACCGAGTAAGTTGGGAAAGTAAGATTGGTGAGAAATTTCCTTTTTGTTTCACTTGCCCAATTTGATTAGAACAAGGATTGGTATTTGATACCAATTCAAAACAAAAGGAGAAAAGTCAATCGGGAACTGATCAGGACCGCAAACCGATCGGTTCAGAAGTGAACCGACCGTTTCATGGGTCCCAACCGATCGGTTGAGGTGTCAACCGATCGGCTCAGATCCCCAACTGATAGTTTCATTTGTGAAATGATCAGTTCATGTTACGCAGTTGGTTGTTTTTGTGGAAAATCTCGAACCCTTCTACTCCTTCTTTAGTTCCACATTGCCCGGGATAGAGAACCCTATCCCATAACCCTCCTATATATAGGGGTATTGGGGGCTTCTCAAAGTACAACTCAGTGAAACTAGTTGCGCTGTAAAGTTGTCGTTCTCTCTGGTTTTGGTAACCGAGAGAGCCCAAGCAAGTGCTACCCGATAAGGGAGGCACAACAAGGGAAAGACAACTGCAGAAAGCGACTGGTGGCAGGAGAGTGTGTTGGTGACTAGTATGCCGACAGGAGGGTGCGACTCCTTCTGATTCCTTGTGGGACAAGAAAATCAGAGTTCCAGGCAGTCTGTGTGGATGACTGCAGAGGGGGGAGACTTCTGTCGCTCGGAGGACAACTGTCAATCCCGACAGTCCCAGTTAGACCAGGAGTCTTCAGTCCCTATGTGACCAGGAGCTGCACAGACACCGTCCAAGACCGGAGGTGAAGACCGCACAAGCTGTGAGGTACTATCGCCGAGCAATCCTCGGGACAAGGTATGCATCCACAAACTATCTTTCCAATTGTATAGACATTGATGTGATTCCTTTTTTTCTGGGTTTTGGGGAGAAAGTTTTTGTTTCTGCTGCTTCGCTGCCTACCGTAAAACCCAATAGTGGTATCAAAGTGAGGTCAACTTCTCTATATTTTAGGATTATCGATATGATCATTTTTGGTTTGTCGCCTTTATTTATTGCATACGATGCGAATAAAATTGGTTTTATGCATGTCCAATCCACAAATCCAAAATATACATATATGATATGTAATATTAATGCACTCGATACGCATCGCCCTTAAATGAGTTTTGTGGGGGATGTGTAGCACGGTTATGGATATATTTGTGTGTGGTTGTATGTGGTTTCTTGCATCTCAGTTTGCGCACCGATTCCCTTTTCTCCTATTCCTGATGTAACTCAGAATAATTCGAGACTTCTTTCCTACCTTTTCTCCCCCCGAATGTAACTCGGGGTTTCACAATTCAATTGTAAATAGGATAGATTTTATTTCTTGTTATGTTAAAGAACGGCGGACGACCTGAGACGATCGGTTCAAGGCGTGAACCGATCGGTTGGTGTTCTAGACGACCGGTTTGAGGAGCGAGATGAGCAGGTGGCGATCTGAGGAGATGCATGACGACCGGTGAACCGATCGGCTGGAGGCGCCAGTCGATCGGCTGGTGGCACCCGAACAACCAACTTGATGGTGAGCTGATCAGTCATGGAGATGAGCTGATCAAACCCAGAAAGGCGGGCACATATTTCATCTTGTATAGGTTGCATGTGATGTAGACCTAGATGACTCTGATTCCTCTTGGCTCGAGGAATCACAATAGGATGGCCATAATCATTGCTTTTATCGTTTTGCATGTTTTTCTATGGGATATAGCATGTATATGATACGTACTATATATTGTGGTGATTGGATATGTATATGTATATAAAAACCAAATCCCTCATTAAATATTAAAGTTTTAGATGCCTTCCAAATGTGACACACGTGAAAATCTTGATCGACCAAGTGTGGGCATGCCCTAGCGTGGTGCACTGTCTATCTCGTGGAAGTGTGAAGGATGAACATGTGGGTCTGCCCTAGCAGGGTGCATATTCATCGTGTTGGCTTTGGGTCAGACTTAACAAGGTGACCTAGATAGGATCTAGCACCTTGAGGCATGGAGATGATCATGGCAAGGAGTTGCATGTGACATATTTTAAGAGTTGCATATGATGCAATTGGCAAGAGTTGCCTACCTGGGAGATCTGAGTTGTGGGTGACAGCCCTAGCTGGTCCATGGCTCAGAGGATTTTAGGATCTTGACCCACTAGAAGATTGTATGCTGCAATCTTCTGAATTGATGGTGAGGGATGTCAATTTGAGTCAAAATAGTGGGAGTGGTAATTAATTAAAGGCCTAATTAACTATCGTCAAATTTTATTCAAATCAAATCAAAAGGAGTTTTGAAAAATGCAATTTTCTCTTGTAGAATGGCAAAGGAATCATCTTTTAAAATGGGCAAATTAATTGAGAACACATTCCATAACTGGTTGAGGACTGTGAGAAGTGTTTTGCACAATCCAGATATACCAGGAGCCTTTGAATCCATTCTATGTATGCTTAAAGCGTTGGTGAAGAAGAAAGAAAGTTCATTGATAGAGATCAATGAAACGATAGGTAAGGGAGAGAAGGGTTCTCTCGCCAAACCAATTTCTTCTACATGGAGAGGATGGAAGGAATGATGTAAGAAGAAGTTAGAGATAGAGATCTCTACTTCTGGTGTATACGTGATAGAGATTAACGTTACTACTTCTTCGTCATGGGTACTTGATACCGGATGCGAATCTCACATTTGTTCAAATGTGAAGGATCTTAAGAGAAGTAGGCCTTTGGGGAAAGGCAAGGTTGAACTACGTGTTGCCAATGGGGCAAGAGTTGTTGCTAGTTTCGTAGGAACCTATGAGTTAACTCTACCAAGTGGGCTAATAATAGAGTTGAAGAACTGCTATTATGTACCTGCCATAAATAGGAATATCATTTCTGTCTCTTGTTTGGACAAGGATGGATTTGAATTTCTTATTAAGAATGGAAATTGTTCCATTTCTAAAGATGGGATCTTTTATGGAAGTGCCCCAATGTCTTATGGTCTATACTTCATAGATTTTGAGACAAGTGTATACAACGTAAACACCAAAAAGCAAAAACTCAACAACTCAAACAAAACATATATTTGGCATTGTCGTCTAGGGCACATAAATGAGAAGCGCATTTTTAGACTCCGTAAAGATGGTTATCTATACTCTTTTGATTATGAATCAATAGATACATGTGAATCTTGTTTATTGGGCAAGATGACCAAGACTCCCTTTTTAGGTAAAGGTGAGAGAGCTAGTGATCTATTAGGACTCATACATACTAATGTATGTGGGCCTTTTAGAACTAATGCCAGAGGTGGGTATCAGTACTTCATTACCTTTATTGATGACTTCAGTAGGTATGGCTATGTGTACCTGATGAAACATAAGTCAAAAACCCTTGAAAGGTTCAAGGATTTCATGAATGAAGTACAGAACCAACTTGGTAAAAGTATTAAGGCACTTCGATCTGATCAAGGTGGAGAATACTTAAGCCAGGAGTTTGAGGACCTTCTGTGAGCCTGTGGTATTGTATCACAATGGACTCCGCCTGGAACACCACAACATAACGGTGTGTCTGAAAGAAGGAATCACACATTGTTGGATATGGTGCGATCAATGATGAGTTTTGCAAATCTTCCAATTTCTTTCTGGGGTAATGTTCTTGAAACCTCTGCATTTACACTTAACCATGTACCATCTAAATCGGTTCAAAAGACACCATATGAGATATGGTACAGGAAGCGTCCCGATTTGTCTTTTCTAAAGATTTGGGGTTGTGAGGCTTATGTTAGGAAAATGTTTCCTGATAAGATTGGACCCAAATCTGATAAATGTTATTTTTTTGGATATCCCAAGGAAACAAGGGGATATTATCTATACCACCCTACTGACAACAAAGTGTTTGTTGCCAGGAGAGTTGTGTTCCTAGAGAAGGAATTTATTTCCAAAGGAAGCAGTGGGAGGAAAATAGAGCTTGAAGAGGTTCAAGCCCAACAAGAAAACATTGAACCAGTAGATGTACGAGAGGAAAACGGAGATTCACAAGGTGTTGTAGAATCTCAGTCTCCTCAGGTAACACAAGGACCTCGTAGATCTAGTAGGACCTGCCTTGAACCTGAGAGGTTTGGATACCTTGTGACTCAGGAAGGTGGTGAGTTGATCATAGATGATGATCCAACTACCTACATAGAGGCTATGGAAGGACCAGATTCTGAGAAATGGCTTGAATCCATGAGATCTGAGATGGAATCCATGTACTCGAACAAAGTATGGACTTAGGTGGAACCACCCGAAGGGATAAAACCCATAGGGTGCAAGTGGGTCTTCAAGCAAAAGACTGACATGGATGGCAATGTGCAAACTTATAAAGGTAGATTGGTTGCGAAGGGATTTCGATAAGTTCAAGGTGTTGACTATTACAAAACCTTTTCTCCAGTTGCCATGATTAAGTCCATCAGGATCATGCTTGCTATTGCAGCTTATTATGACTATGATATTTGGTAGATGGATGTTAAAACCGCATTCCTTAACGGGAATATAAATGAGGATGTGTACATGACACAGCCTGAAGGTTTTGTAGATCCAAAGAATGCCAATAAAGTCTATAAGCTGCAAAGGTCAATCTATGGATTGAAGCAAGCATCTCAGAGTTGGAGTCTTCGATTTGATGAGGAAGTCAAAGTGTTTGGATTTATTCAAAATGAAGATGAACTTTGTGTGTACAAGAAGGTTAGTGGGAGCTCGATCACATTCCTCAGATTGTATGTGGATGACATACTTTTGATGGGTAATGATGTCTTAGACTTAGAGAAGGTAAAGACTTGGCTTGGGAATACTTTCTCAATGAAGGACTTAGGAGAAGCATCCTACATTCTAGGAATTAAGATCTATAGAGATAGATCTAGAAGGCTTCTTGGACTAAGTCAGAGCACGTACATTGATAAAGTGTTGAAGCGGTTCAACATGGAGAACTCAAAGAGAGGCAACATCCCCATGCTACATGGAGTCACCGTCTCTAGAGCTCAATGTCCCCAATCTTGTGAAGAGAGGGAGAATATGAATGGGATCCCATATGCATCAGCCATCGGATCTATCATGTACGCTATGTTGTGCACACGCCCAGATGTCTCGTATGCTCTCAGCATGATGAGCAAGTACCATTCAGATCCCGGGGATGCTCACTGGACAGCCATAAAGAACATCCTCAAGTACTTGCAAAGGACTAAGCATCAGTTTCTTATTTACAGCGGCGAGGAAGAGCTGGTTGTAAAAGGCTACACCGATGCAAGCTTCCAAACCGATAAAGATGATTACAGATTGTAGTCAGGATTTCTATTTTTCCTTAATAATGGAGTTGTGAGTTGGAAGATTTCCAAGCAAGAAATAGTTGTCGATTCTACTACAGAGGCTAAGTATATTGCTACTTCACATGCAGCAAAGGAGGTTGTGTGGATCAGGAAGTTCATTTCTGAACTTGGTGTAGTTCCCAGTAGCTGTGATGCAATTGAGCTTTATTGTGACAATAATGGATCTATTGCACAAGCTAAGGAACCCAGATCACATCAACGGTCCAAGCACATACTGCGGCGCTTCCATCTCATATGAGAGATCGTACAGCGAGGAGATGTGAAGATTTGAAAAGTACCAACTGAAGACAACATAGCTGATCCACTGACTAAGGCCCTTTCTCAGTAGAAGCATGATGTGGTCATGCTAGGTCACAAGGACTGAGGTTCCTTGGTAACTGGCTCTAAGTGAAAGTGGGAGTCTGTTGGTATGTATGCCCATAGAGCAAGTCATATGATGATTGTAATGGGATACTTTGTAAATTATTTGAATAATAATAAAGGCAATTTCCGATCTATATTTTTAACTTGTTTCTGAGATGATAGTGTAACATGATAGATGTCTAAAGAATTGTTTTACTCAATGACATATGCTTTTGGGTTGAGGACCTAAACGATGAGATCATACGGATGTTAAGAGTATACATTCTTGTTTGGTCTCTAGTCGGTTGTTATTGTGGAAATAACCATAGACATCAATAACATTAAAGACTAGATTGTGTGTTGGTTGATGACAGAATCTTATTAGTCATGATATAGTGATATCAAACCAAGCACATAGGTACGTGTTAGAGAACAAGGTACCAGACAGACCCACCGTGAGAGTGACACATGGAACCATGACTTGGTAGTCACAGTTAGCTCTCACAGTGATGGTGGTGAGTGTGATTCTTAGACCTGAAATTACTACACTCAACACATGTCGTTGGGTACACTTTGACATCATCAAACGCAATCCTGAAACATGGGTGATTATAAAGGTGATGATTGGGTGGCTTTGACATATGGTGCTTTTGAGGGGTGAGTGATAGATATGGGATTTGTCCCTCCTGAGGGAATTTGATGTCCTTGGCCACTTGATGAGTAGGATTGAGAAAGGCATGCACATGCACGTGTGAATCAATATGTGATATTGATGTCACACACATCTCACCCAGTCTGCTCTGAGATCAAGGAAATGAATGAACGTTGACAGGATGATTGTTCCATGCCTCGAGTTCATTCAGGATATCAGTGACAAAGGAATTATACATTCACTGTAACACCATTCATGGATTGTAGGATTGAAAGTTGTTCTCCAAATTTCTATTTCACTTGGGTAGAACTGATGTGTGACTAGGCACCGCTCTTTGCTTGTGAAGTCATAAGTGTTATGGACTTTCACTGCCAATGTGAAATGGACCTGCAGGGTCACACACATAGGATTTAACCTAGAATAGGAGTTTTATCCACAAACAATGTTTAGATTGATTACGAAAGGAGTTTAGTAGTTCAATTAAACACTCAATCAATTGATAGCTCAGTATCATAGTGTTCAATGTGTTGGACTGATTGATTAGAGTATCAGATTGATTGAAACTGTGATTGACTGATTCTGCACAATCTGCACTCCCAACCGATCGACTCATGTGATGAACCGATCGGCTGAGCTTGGTGAACCGGTCAGCTCAACTGGTGAGTTGATCGGCTCATGGATAGGGTGAAATGATCTGTTCAAGTGTTGAAACGATCGGTTCAAGTTCAACTGAGTAAGTTGGGAAAGTAAGATTGGTGAGAAATTTCCTTTTTGTTTCACTTGCCCAATTTGATTGGAATAAGGATTGGTATTTGATACCAATTCGAAACAAAAGGAGAAAAGTCAATCAGGAACTGATCAGGACCACAAACCGACCGGTTCAGAAGTGAACCGACCATTTCATGGGCCCCAACCGATCGGTGGAGGTGTCAACCGACCGGCTCAGATCCCCAACCAACCATTTCAGTTGTGAAACGATCGGTTCAGGTTACGTAGTTGGTTGGTTATGTAGAAAATCTCGAACCCTTCTACTCCTTCTTTAGTCCCGCATTGCCCGGGATAGAGAACCCTATCCCATGATCCTCCTATATATAGGGGTATTGGGGGCTTCTCAAAGTACAACTCAGGGCAACCAGTTGCTCTGTAAAGTTTTCATTCTCTCTGGTTTTGGTAACCGAGAGAGCCCCAGCAAGTGTTACTCGATAAGGGAGGCACAGCAAGGGAAAGACAACTGCAGAAAGTGACTGGTGGTAGGAGAGTGTGTCGGTGACTAGTACGCTGACAGGAGGGTGCGATTTCTTCTGATTCCTTGTGGGACAAGGAGATCAGATTTACAGGCAGATCGTGTGGACGATTGCAGAGGCGAGAGACCTCTGTCGCTCGGAGGACAACTGTCAATCCCGACAGTCCCAGTGAGACCAGGAGTCTTCAGTCCCGGTGTGACCAGGAGTTGCACAGACACCGTCCAAGACCGGAGGTGAAGACCACGCAAGGCGCGAGGTACTGTCGCCGAGCAAGCCTCGGGACAAGGTATGCATCCACAAACCATCTTTCCTATTGTATAAACGTTGACACGATTCCTTTTGTTCTGGGTTTTGGGGAGAAATTTTTTGTTCCCACTTCTTATCTGCCTACCGTAAAACCCAACAATATGACTCTCCACCAACATCTATTATAAGCACTAGTAATTAGAGCAGATAGATAACATACTTATCAGGTTGAGCAGATTCAATTAAATGATATGTATTAAACTGGTAGCATATAGAAAGAAAAATGAGAATGAGAAAGAAAAATAACGCTATGGTCCAATGACGACAACATAGTGGACCAGAGATAATGACACACCAAATCATCAATAACAACTTAATTACAAAAGAAAATAAATTAATAATTGTTACAACCGCAATTTTGGGTTCATTTGGTGGGGAAATGTGATTTCTCATATTAAAGATATTTGAACAAATATAGATATGATTTGTTTTGAATAAATGGATTTCGTTTACAATAGCATTGATGATTTTTTTTGTGGGCTTTATTGGATATTGGGCCCAATAACAAGGTAGAGACAAAAACAACTCCATTATTGATAAGAAATGGAGAAAATAAAAATGTAGAAACCTCTAGAAGGTAGAAATATATAATCCAAAGGTGGATTTCGTGCCTCTTGGGTTCCAAGGAGTCCAAAGTTGAAAAAATAAAGCAATAATAAAAGAAAAGATCAAGTAAATATTTCTTTATTAAGAAAGAAAATGAAAACAATGATAAAATGTGGAAAATAAGAGAAAAGATGTATAATTGAATTATCCTTGGTGGATATTCGTATCCAAAGGATTCTTAATGTTAAATGGAATTCCCATGAGGAAAATAAAAAGAAATAAAAAGAGAAATCCTCAAAAAGAGATATTTTAATAAGAAATAAACAAGATAATGTGAAATAATGAATATAGTTGCATCTAGAAGGATAATAAGTATCCTTATAAAGGAATTTCAAAATATTTGAGTTTCTTGGGGTCCAAGGAGCCCCAATGGAGAAAAAGAAAGAGAAAATACCAATAATGCAAAATAAGAGGATAATATGATGCATAATGAATGAATTTTTTAGTTTTGTTAAAGAGGTAGTATTTTCTATTAAACATAAACATAATTTTGTGCCCAGGGGTTAAAAGCCAAGCACAAGGAGATTAAAAGAGATAATTTTCGAATTTCTTAATGACCAAGGATCATGGATAAATAAGGAATTGCTAAGGAGAGAGAAAATACTTTTTAATTAAGGAAAATTCATTTCCTATTCAAAAAATCGTTGTTTGCTTTGTGGGCAAGCGTTCTGGGGTGTGGATACCCTCCCTATATAAAGAGGGAGAGCCTCTGGATCGAGTTCCAGAGTAATCCCATGAAATTCTTTCTTCCTTCTTCATCTTCTTCTTCTTCCTTATGTAAAAACCCTAGCATAAAGGATGGTTCGAATCCTAGAGTAGGGCGAGGCCGAGGAGGAGTTACGGTGGAAGCATGTTGCTCTCACGATGCTAATGGGGGCTCGAGGGATACTCCTCCACACTAGCCTGAATGCAGCAGCAGCAACATCGCTACTTTTGGTAGCCGCATACTGTAGGCCTACCCAACCTGAACCAGCTGCCATGGCTGTGGTTTGAGGACACCCAGAGGGGCGTGGAGGTCTGACGAAGGTAAGAGAAGGAGTAGAAAAGGCTTCGGGTCCAGAACCTAAAGGAGAACCCACGCCAAGCGCCGCTAGGGCAGTGGCAGAGGTGTTGTGTGAGGTTGAAGATGAGAAGAAGCGTCGTTGGACACTTTTGCCCCTCCGTGGGCTGAAGAAACCGCTAATTTATCGAGGGTTGAGCGGTATTTTCAAAATATTTCCAAACCCACCAACGTTGCATGGAAACGGCTACGTGGCGTTCATGGATTGGTCCAAAAAGGTAACATTTACAAAATCCATAGCTAATTAACCGTAGCTCGGATGGATACGCATTATATATGATTTTTTCTCAGAAGAATACGAGGAATCCAATAAAAATATGTTTGAAGCCTAATTATGATTGAAATACGAAAAGTAGTGTAGTTTATCAACTTTAATGAATTAAAGATTAAGAAACCCTATTTAGAGATGAGTAATGCATTTAGTAGGGTTTAATGGATGATTATAGTTGATATTAACTTGTTAATTATAAAAAGGTATATTGATAACTAAAAGGATGAACCTTGCACATAATTGGTTTAATTTAGATTTTCTTGTGCATAAATATGCTTTAATGGGCCTTGAAACCCTAATATTAGTAAATGTGACTCATAATGGTTTTAATTATTCAAAATCGTAAATAATGTTAAGATATGATAATTCCAAGCTATTTTAAGGATAAAAGTCCCTAATTTTGGATAAATACCCTTAATGAAGTAATTAGGGTTTTCTAATGAATAAAGGAAGAATTAATTACAAATAGAGTTAATATGTGAGTTAGACCATAATGAACTATGAATTGATGATAAATGAGCATAATGATCTTGTCATGGATTAAAAGGATAAAAATGGTAGCATTATTGTAAAAGAGGCTTAATGGACTTAATTGATGGTTAATTATGCTTTTTCTGATATCAGGGTTATATGTGGTTAAAAGATAACCATAGTATCTTTCGTGAAGGATAGATGAGAAATTAGGGTTTAAAAGAGTAAAATGAAGTAAAAACCCTAATTGCAAAGTAAACCCTAAAAGAGGTAGAAATCCTAAAAATGAACCTTAAGTAGCAAGATGGTTTGAATAAATTTTGATAAAGAGGAATTGGATGCGATTTCAAGATTCTTGCTTGATTGGATTTCCCTTCTTGGTTGATTATGTCTCAAATCTTCCTGACAGGTATGTGGTTACACTTATGAATATCTCGAATTAGTTTTTCGAGGTTTTTCAAAGTTTCCTCGATGACTTGAATTAAACTGTTGGATGAATTTAATGCATGCAAACTATAATATGTATATGACTATCACTTAAGATATGTGCTTACTAGCTCAGATCCTAGTCTCCTCTATGGCTTAATAGTTTGACCTAGTACATGGCTACCTATGGGTAGGTCCATCAGGTCATTGGATGACTTAGTACATGGCTACCAATGGGGTAGGTCCATCAAGTCACCTTGAGTCAGGGATTGGGCTACCTATGGGTAGTTCCATGCGACTCTTTAGCACCCCATGAGTTAGGGATTGGGATACCTATGGGTAGTGCCATGCGACTCAACCCTAGATATTGATCTACCTATTAGGTAGGATCATGCGGGGTTTAATGGGGATCTACCATGAGGAAGGTAGCATCCAGGTCCACTGCAGGGATAACATAGAGATAGGGGATATGTAAGGATTGAGTAGTATTGCTTAAGACATAATCTTGACTGTTAAATGATAATTGGTTGATTACATTGTTATCATAGTTGCACGACTATTATTTCCCCCACATACCAGCTTTATGTTGACCGACGTTTTGTTTGTCGGCATTTTAGGTACAAGTGAAAAGGACAAACAATAAAAGTGGCATATGTGGAATTAAATGAGGATTGACGATCAAGGAGGATTAGATAGAATATTCTCTCATATGGATAGAAGTTTAGTAATCCAAGTTTTTCAAAGGTATGCAAAAAGTTTTAATTTATACAAGATTTCAGTATAGTTGGTAGAATTTTATAATTGTTATTGATTATTTGTCGAACCTTTGAACCTGTTAATTGGGATAATGGCTCTGACCTTCTGGTCTCCCTTAATTGAGGGTTACTGGGAGGCGGGGTCATTACATTTGGTATCAGAGCATAGGTTCCTCATTTAATTTTTAATAATTATTAAATTTTACAAACTTTGTAGAACCCAAGGGAGTTATTAGAGGAATTTCTGAAAGACAGAGATGTCTAGAAAAGGATCACGTCTGGGGGCTGGAAAGATTTTCCTCCGCACCGCTAGTCGGAATACGAGGACTCCTGAATTAGTGTGACTTCCTGGCCAAAGTCTCAGGATTTGACTCGAAATAAGATACCTTTAGGCCTCTCTCATCTTGTTCATCCCTTCTCAACTCAAATGCTATTAAGGACCTTAAGGATTAGGCTTTTCTCTCTTTTCCTCACCCTCTTGAGGTATGGTTAAGGTTGATAAGGTTTAAGGAATCCTCCACCAAATTAATTAAAAGCATGTAAATACGAGGTCATGGACATAAGCTTAATAGATTAAGCGTAAAAGAACAGATACATGCTTAGGTCATATGACATAAGTTGGCTTGCCCTCAGGAGAGACCTGAGGCTATACCTTCTTGTCAGGAGGATAAGTAAAGAGAGTTAGTTTTGGAGGTAGAGATCTCCATTGTAGGTAGAGACATGGCACATCCTCTGAGGATGATGTTAACCCTAACCCTAAGTGAAGGTTAGAGAGGACATGATAAGTCAGATGTCATTGTAGACCATGTGTTTGGATGGACATGTCGTGGATGCCATATGAGCCATGAGAGGTTGGATGACCTAGTGCCTTTGGCAACCCAACCCTAGAAAGGGTTGTGCATGTTAGAGAGAAGGATAGCTCCTTCATTGATGGGGTTAGAGAAGAACCTATGGAAGTCCCATGAGCATATATGAGCATGGCATAGTAGGCACCCAGAATAGGTCAGTAATGTGAGTAGTAGTTTGAAACCCTAGTCAAGGGAGTATGTTGGATAGCTGATGAGATAAGAATAAAGGGCTAGGGATAACCTTGAGCAAATGTAAGTTTGAATATAGGCTTCTTCATGTAGAGGTATGCTTGTGAGCTTGATCCATCCTCTTGGAGAGAGAACCTTTCATAGTAAGGTTGTTTGTGGAGTTAACTCTAGAGAGAGGGAGAAGGACCCAAGCAAGAAGGTTGGAAGCCAAGACTCCAAGATATGTGGAAAAGTGGGGAGTTGAGGATGATGCGACCTAAGTGGATGTTTGTGGTTGCCTCATGTTTGATCCCTGGAGATGTCTTGGTTTCCATGTGAGGAACCAAACCCTAGTGAGAGGATTAGTCTGTTGGTACCTCTGTACTTATGGTATAGATGAGAAGAAGAGTTCCTTAGACCTGGAGAGGTTTAGTAATAGGTTGTGAGGCCTTGTACCTTGTTGGTTGTCCTTGAGGAGGACTCAACTCTGAAGTGTTGCTCGAGTAGAAGGATGACAGAAAGTTCATGTCATACCTTATACATGTTGGGTTTGAACAGGCTGTTGGACATCAGGAAAGTGAACCTAGGGTTCCTAGGCCTAAGAGGGGAAGTGGTGTACCAGATGCTCCTGATGAGTTTTGAGTATGGTACTCTTGATGTTTAGAGGAAAAGGAAACCCCTTAAGGTATGTTTGATAAACCCTTCATAGTAGGGTTGATGACTTAGGAAGGTATGATCTTGATCCAGCATTGAGGAAATAGAACCAGTATGACGTAGCATGGTCAGTAGGTGGTCTTCTTATGCCTTAGTAGCTGATGGGTTAAGCATGCTTATATGTATATAAACCCTAAAGATGTTTGTGACCTTGTTGTCAAGAGTTGTAGTTTCCTCCCATCCTGGGAGAGGAACCCTTTAGTAGGGTGTGTGACAGTTTGTGGGTTTTGTGGAAACCTAAAGAGGTCTCATAAGATCATGAGAAGCTAAGTTAAAAGTACATGGTATGAGAATGAACTTGTAGACCCATAGATAACCATCTCTAAGTGCATGTGGACGTGTTACCATGGAAGTAACTGATATTGGGCCTGACCAAGGTAGGCAGGTTGCCATGACCCCTATGAAAGGATGGAAGTTAGTCATGAATGTAGAGAGAGAGAGATGATGAAGGCATGGGTAAGGTTCTAAGTTGAACATGTACTATGTTAGAATCCTAAGTCTATCCTAGGGTCAGGTAGGGATAAGACCGATGGAAGTAGGAGTTGCCTAATTCCCTAGTTGCACATGACCATAGGGTCGGGAGGTAACAACTATCATTGTCTGAGGGCTATGGGTTAGGAGATTGATAACCTTCACGAACTCATGAGACCCGAAGGGCAGATGAGTAGGGCACTCTCTGGATGCATAAGGGAAGAGGGATGACCCCTAAAATACCGGCACCCTATATACCTAGAGGAAATGACCAAGGGATGTGTGTAAACCCCAGTAGGTTCGAAACCAGTTTTCCATGGAAGTAACTTTGATATCAAAATGATCGTGATGCACGTTTCAACTTAGATTTATAGGTGTACTGGAGATGTGGGATGTACCATCTCTACTCTTGGAACAGGAAGAACTCTGTGTTTGGACGGCCACCAAATACTTATTTCCTCTTGTTATAGGAGTGAGAGATAGGACAGTATGCATGCCATACACCAAGGATAAAAGGTGAGGTGAGTTGGAATGTTGCCATGAGGTATGAAGACAGAGATGATAACATGCCCTTGTGGAGTGAATGATACATGGAGGCGTACGTCTTCAACGTTACCTAACACCTAAGGATATAAAGTGGTAATGAATGCCTTAGTTGAGATGTAGTTTCCTAGTACAGCTAGAGGCTAGATGAGGTTGTAAGGTTAACCCTAAATTTGAAAAAGAAGATATGTTTGGCTAACACTCAGATGGAACAAGATCTGTTGAACAAGTTAGTGGTTACTTGGTTAGCCAGCCTAGGCCTTGATGCAATAAAAGGATGGTTTTAGAACCTCAGATGCACTTCTCTAGAAAAGAAAGTAATGAAACCCCGATTAGTGTGGTTTAGGGTTTCTGAGGAATTGATCCTAAGGAATCATGACATACAAGAGTTCATGTAACTACCAAGATAATAAGTGACAGTAGTACTTTGGATGCCTAAGATGGAGTTGTATGTGGTATGTTGCCAGGAGGAGAAGGACGAACACTAGTAACCCAGTGTTTTGTCATAGAGGATAAGGAGTCCCTGAGAGGGAATGAAAGTTCATCACTATGGATGTTGTGGTGAGTCTCCCCTAGAAGGTCAAGATGAAATATGGGTTATGGTAGATCGCCTTACCTACATGACATGAGAAAGAAAGAGTTCTGTCATGGGACAGATTCGGTTGAGCTACATATGAGAGAGATGGTTCAACTACACCATGATGTGAGTTCGAAAGATCATGTGTATGACCTAAAGGTTCACTTCCATAAGGTGGAAGTAGGTACATGAAGAACTCAATGTTAGTACCGCTTATCACCCTAACTAATGGTTAGTATGATTCAGACTAGAGGGTCTGATGAGAGCATGTGTGCTCATTCAGGGTGATATCTAGAGATAGTTCTTGTCTTCGGTAAGATATGATGATAACCACCATAGCCAGTATCGGGATGTAAAGGAGCTCTGCAAGGGAGGTTGTGTCGGTCACCACTTCATTAAGATGATGATGTTGAAGGGACATCGCAAAGGTCAAGAAAGGACCACAGTGTGTGCAGATGAAGTCACTTTGATCATGCAATGGCTGAAAGTAGCCTAAGGACGACATGAGTTGTAAGCTGATGCAAAGTAGACTGACATGCAGTTCACTGTGGGGGAATATGTGACATGAAAATCCGACACCTCTAAGTTATAGCTAAGAGAGCTTAATCCTCGCTGCATGGGTTCTTTTGACATAGTTTGGTGGAGAAGGTTAAGTTTTACCCTTACCCCTCAGGATAATGTGATGTGTGATGAGTTCCATACATCCAATTTAGAGCACTATGTGAGGTACCTGGACCATGTGCGGGGAAATGAACCTAGTGAGCCCCAAGGGAGGCTGAAATGACCTGAGTCACTTGTGAGGTTTATAGATGCCAAGGTGAAAGAACTCAGAGAAAAGAATATGTGATGATAAAGGTTCTTTGGAAGCGCCATGGATAAGGTAAAACCACATAGGGGACAACGATGGACATGGAAAAATCTTATCCTGAATTGTTTGTTTGCTTGATGAAATTTTGAGGACAAAATTCACATAAGAGGGGAAGGATGTTACAACCCCAGTTTTAGGTTCATTGGGCGGGGAAATGTGATTTCTCATATTAAAGATATTTGAACAAATATAGATATGATTTGTTTTGAATAAATGGATTTCATTTAAAATAGCATTGATGATTTTTTTGGTGGGCTTTATTGGCTATTGGGCCCAATAACAAGGAAGAGACAAAAAGAACTCCATAATTTATAAGAAATGGAGAAAATAAAAATGTAGAAACCTCTAGAAGGCAGAAATATATAATCCAAAGGTGGATTCCGTGCCTCTTGGGTTCCAAGGAGTCCAAAGTTGCAAAAATACAGCAATAAGAAAAGAAAAGATCAATTAAATATTTCTTTATTAAGAAAGAAATTGAAAATAATGATAAAATGTGGAAAATAAGAGAAAAGAGGTATAATTGAATTATCCTCAGTGGATTTTCGTATCCAAAGGATTCTTAATGTTAAATGGAATGCCCATGAGGAAAATAAGAAGAAAGAAAAAGAGAAATCCTCAAAAAGAGATATTTTAATAAGAAATAAACAAGATAATGTGAAATAATGAATATAGTTGCATCTAGAAGGATAATAAGTATCCTTATAAAGGAATTTCGAAATATTTGAGTTTCTTGGGGTCCAAGGAGCCCCAATGGAGAAAAAGAAAGAGAAAATACTAATAATGCCAAATAAGAGGATAATATGATGTATAATGAATGAATTTTGTAGTTTTGTTAAAGAGGTAGTATTTTCTATTAAAGGTAAACATAATTTCATGCCAAGGGGTTAAAAGCCAAGCACAGGGAGATTAAAAGAGATAATTTTCAAATTTCTTAATGATCGAGGATCATGGATAAATAAGGAATTGCTAAGGAGAGAGAAAATACTTTTTGGAAAAGCATTGTTTGCTTTGTGGGCAAGCGTTCTGGGGCATGGATACCCTCCCTATATAAAGAGGGAGAGCCTCTGGATGGAGTTCCAGAGTAAACCCATGAAATTCTCTCTTCCTTCTTCATCTTCTTCTTCTTCCTTACGAACAAACCCTAGCATAAAGGATGGTTCGAATCCTAGAGCAGGGCGGGGCCGAGGAGGAGTTACGGTGGAAGCACGTTGCTCTCACGATGCTAATGGGAGGCTCGAGGGATACTCCTCCACCCTAGCCTGAATGCAGCAGCAGCAGCACAACTGCTTTTGGCAGCCGCATACTGCAGGCCTGCCCATCCTAAACCAGCTGTCATTGCCATGGCTTGAGGACGCCCAGAGGGGCGCAGAGGTCTGATGAAGGTAAGACAAGGAGTAGACAAGGCTTCGGGTCCAGAACCTAGAGGAGAACCCGCGCCAAGTGTGACTAGGGCAGTGGAAGAGGTGTTGCGTGAGGTTGAAGATGAGCAGAAGCGTCGTTGGACACTTTTTCCCCTCCGCAGGCTGAAGAAATCGCTAACTTATCGAGGGCAGAACGATCTTTTCAAAATGTTTCCAAACCCGCCAACGTTGCATGGAAACGGCTATGTGATGTTCATGGATTGGTCCAAAAAGGTAACATTTACAAAATTCATAGCTCATTATCCGTAGCTCGGATGGATACTCATTATATATGAATTTTGCTCAGAAGAACATGTACAATCCAATAAAAATATGTTTGAAGACTAATTATGATTGCAATTCAAAAAGTAGTGCAGTTTATCAACTTTACTGAATTAAAGATTAAAAAACCCTATTTAGAGATGAGTAATGCATTTAGTAGGGTTTAATGGATTATTATAGTTGATATTAACATGTTAATTATAAAAAGGTATATTGAGAACTAAAAGGATGAACCTTGCACATAATTGGTTTAATTTAGAGTTTCTTGTGCATAAATATGCTTTAATGGGCCTTGAAACCCTAATATTAGTAAATGTGACTCGTACTGGTTTTAATTATTCAAAATCATAAATAATGTTGAGATATGATAATTCCAAGCTATTTCAAGGTTAAAAGTCCATATTTTTGGATAAATACCCTTAATGAAGTAATTAGGGTTTTTCTAATGAATAAAGGAAGAATTAATGAAAAATAGAGTTCGTATGTGAGTTAGACCATAATGAACTATGAATTGATGATAAATGAGCATAATGATCTTATCATGGATTAAAAGGATAAAAGTGTTAGCTTTAATGTAAAAGAGGCTTAATGGACTTAATTGATGGTTAATCATGCTTTTTCTGATATCAGGGTTATATGTGGTTAAAAGATAACCATAGTATCTTTCGTGAAGGATAGATGAGAAGTTATGGTTTAAAAGAGTAAAATGAAGTAAAAACCCTAATTGCAAAGTAAACCCTAAAAGAGGTAGAAATCCTAAAAAGGAATAGAAACCTTAAGTAGCAAGATGGTTTGAATAGATTTTGATAAAAAGGAATTGGATGTGATTTCAGGATTCTTACTTGATTGGATTTCCCTTCTTGGTTGATTCTGTCTCAAATCTGCCTAACAGGTATGTGGTTACGCTTATGAATATCTCGAATTAGTTTTTCGAGGTTTTTTGAAGTTTTCCTCGATTACTTGAATTAAACTGTTGGATGAATTTAATTGATGCAAACTATAATGTGGATATTACTATCACTTAAGATATGTGCCTACTAGCTCAGATCCTAGTCCCCTCTGTGGCTTAATAGTTTGACCTAGTACATGGCTACCTATGGGGTAGGTCCATCAGGTCATTGGATGACTTAGTACATGGCTACCAATGGGGTAGGTCCATCAAATCACCTTGAGTCTGGGATTGGGCTACCTATGGGTAGTTCCATGCGACTCTTTAGCACCCCATGAGTTAGAGAATGGGCTACCTATGGGTAGTGCCATGCGACTCAACCCTATATATTGATCTACCTATTAGGTAGGATGATACGGGGTTTAATGGGGATCTACCATGAGGAAGGTAGCATCCAGGTCCACTGCAGGGACAGCACAGAGATAGGGGATATGTAAGGATTGAGTAGTATTGCTTATGACATAATCTTGACTATTAAATGATAATTGGCTGATTACATTGTTATCATAGTTGCATGACTATTTCTTCCTCCACATACCAGCTTTATGTTGAGCGATGTTTTGTTTGTCGGCATTTTAGGTACAAGTGAAAAGGACAAATAATAAAGTGACATATGTGGAATTAAATGAGGATTAACGATAAAGGAGGATTAGTTAGAATATTCTCTCATATGAAAAGAATAGGTGAAAGGAATCTGAGAGAGCGATGGTAGGGTTTGAAAGTCGTGGCGGCGGCCATGGCGGCCGGGGCCATCCATCCCTGCCAAGGACTAGCAACAACAACCAGACATTTGAACGAGAGCTCCACGCCTCTGAAGACGATGCTACCGTAGAACAAACTACCGACACGGAAGCCATGGATGCTTCCGATTCCACACCTAAGGAACCACCTTCCTGGAAGTCATACCTAGATGCTCACGTTGGGAAGGATGTCGGCCTTCTCTCGTATGCCAACCCTACTCCACCAGATGTCCTGACCGCTGCTGATATCCAGGTTGATATGAGCGGGGTGTTTCCTCCGTTTTCTGTCAAGCAAGATGCGATCCAGCCTCTCCTTGAACCTTGGAAGCACGTCGTCATCGTTAAGGCAATCGGAACCACGTTAGGGTTTCAAACCCTAGTTAACAAAATAATGACCCTCTGGGGTCCTACAGCGTAGTATCGGATTATTGAACTTGATAATGGTTACTACATAATCCAACTAGGAAACCAACATGACTATGAGAAAGCCATGACTGGCGGCCCATGGACTGTCTTCGGTAGCTATCTCTCGGTGCATTCTTGGTCCCCATCGTTCCGGCCCTCCGAACCTATCCCCCGGAAACTGGTGGTGTGGGCAAGAGTTGCAGAACTCCCTGTCTTCCTTTACTAATACCAACTTCTGGAGCAGATCGGTAACTCGATCAGGAAAACAATCAAGATCGATGCCAATACCTTAATGGGTAATAGGGGAAAATTTGCCCGTATTGCAGTAGAGGTTGATACAAGTAAGCCCCTCCTACCGGCGATCTTTATAAATGGTGAATTCTTCTGGCTGGAGTATGAAAACCTCCCTCAGTTCTGCCTTCAGTGTGGCCGTCTAGGTCACATTGAGAAGGAGTGTAAACAGCAGACCCAGAGTCCGGACCTGGCCTCTACATCCATCCCTATCCCAATCCCTGCTATTAGCTACACATCGGCCATCCATGCTAGGATGCCTAACCGTTGCAAAGGGGCAGCACAGGTGAGAACTACTAGCTCTGCACCTCCTCGTGATCAGGCCGCGCAAAGACAGCACACTGAACAGTGAGAGGTGAGGCAACAACAATCCAATACTACTCACCAGCCCATGATTGCGGGCGATGGAGAGGAGTGGAAAACTGCAATGAGCAAGAAGGCCAAACAGAGGCTTCGTAGGAAGCAGGCATCTGAAAACCAACCGCCCATATCCACAGCGGAGGGTGTGGCGCCTCAAGTCCCTGAGACAAACACCTCTGTTCAACTAAAAGAGAATGAGTCCTTACTCGTCGACCGCATCATCCACCTGAGGGTGGGACTTTCCAATTGACTTCTAATCGAACCACGGCTCCCTCCATTCCAGTCTGTTCCATCCTAAGCAAAAAGGATGCCTCGGGGTTTGTTATGTTGAGGAATCGTAAGATAGTTTACCAGGCAGTCCAGAGCCCAGATAGAGTCCGGAAGAAGGGATGCACTGATGAGCAATCTCATGAAACATCCCATACCAATCCCCATGTACAACGTGCCCTTGAGTTCCAAGAGCATCTCAATGTTGCGGGTGCTAGAACCTCAGACACTATGAACGTTGAAGAAGGAGATCAGTCTGTTGGGCTTGTCGCAGCTCTCCAGTAAGTTTCTTAATGAATGCTCTCTGCTGGAATATCCAAGGGGCAGGCCTTGACAAGAAAATCCTACTAATCAAAGAACTGAAATCTATTCACAAACTTCAAATTGTTGCTATCCAGGAGCCTCGCTGTTCGGGTATTAAAGCAACCAACATTATCAAGAAACTAGGCTTTCCATCCTCTCATAGGGTTGAGGCTACCAGATTTTCTGGTGGAATATGGATTGCTTGGAATCATCTTCAGTGTGAGCTTGAAATTCTCATTAATCAAAGACAGTTCATACATTGCTGTATCAACAAGTCGTGGTATCTTACTTTTGTCTATGCCAATCCCAACTCTTCTAGGCGTAATGTGCTATGGGAGCATCTTGAATCTATTAGTGCTTCCATGACTGCAGCCTGGGTTGTTATGGGTGACTTCAACACCCTCCTCAATGTTGAGGAAAAGCGAGGCAGTAAATGTTTCTACAAGAGAGAAAGCGCTTGTTTCCATGAAGCTCTAGTTAACACCAGTCTTGCTGACCTGAAAACACAGGGACATTTCTTCACCTTCAAAAAACTTGGCCTCCTTGAGCGCTTGGATAGAATGCTCGTAAATGTTGACTGGATTAACAGGTTCGACAATGCCACTGTCACTGTTCTTCCTCATACCTTCTCTGATCACAACCCTCTTCTGCTGTCTACTGGTCACAAAGCCCCTAAAACTTTCCAGTTCCGCACTAAAACAAGCTAGAACCTGCAACTAATTTCCGGGCCAAGGTCCTCAGCCAATGGCCGACCAACTCCTCCTTCCACGACGCAGTCAAGCTCTTCAAGGTGACCGCCACCAAGTGGGATTCTAAACGTAATATGCTACAACGATGAGAGAAAGCGCGTCTTCTGAACAACATCGATAAATGTCAGGTACGCATGAAAAACCTCTCGCCCATACCTGACCTTGATCTCTCCATCCCTCTTCAGGAGAAGCTCCACAACATCCTTCTTATGGAGGAAGCTGATTGGCGCCAACGAGCATATATTGACTGGCTAAAACTCGGTGATCTCAATACCACGTTTTTCCAATCTTAAGTCAAGGCCCGACGGAACTACAACAGAATCTCCCACCTCAAGGATGCTTCCAATGGAGGCAGTTGTATCTCTGAACCTGCTGAGCTCAAATCACATGTCCGTTGTTGGTTTCAAGACTTGATGACACAGGCCTCCGCGTGTGATCCTATTCATGCCCGTAGTTATCCTGGTGTCTTCCCTACCCTCGATGATCAATCCAAATATCTTATGGGCAAGATCCCACAAGCTTCTGAAATCAAGCAGGTTCTTTTTTCTATGGCGCCTCTCAAAGCGTCGGGCCCTGATGGTATCTATATGAATTTCATCCAAAAGAATTGGGACATTGTGGGCGATTCCATTGTCACCACAGTCTGTACTACCTTTCAGTCTGAGCGTATTGAGAACTCTATTGCAGATTCCTACATGGTCCTCATCCTGAAGGTGGCTTCGCCACAACAGTGCGGTGATTTCAGACCTATCTCCTTAAATAATGGCTACTTTAAGCTAATCTCAAGATTATAGTTGAGCGCCTGAAACCTTTGCTGAGTGATTGGATTGCGCCCACGCAATCTAGTTTTATCGACGGGCGTCGCATAAGTGACAACATCCTCTTGGTGTAGGAAGTTATCCATACAATGAAGGCTCGAACCACTAAGAAGAAATTCACGTGTATCAAGCTGGACCTGGCTAAGGCCTTTGATAAGATGAACTGGCACTTTATCCACGATACACTTTCAAGAACTGATTTACCTGCAAAGCTTATCAATGTTATCATGCAAATTATAACACAGGGTTCCACCTCGATATTCTGGGAAGGGGAACCCCTTCAGCCTTTCAAGGCAACTCAGGGAGTTCGGCAGGGCGACCCTATCAGCCCGTATGTTTTTGTTTTGTGTATGGAACGACTAAGTCAAGCCATTTCTTCTTCAGTTAACAACGACGACTGGAAACCTGTCTACATCACTCATGGGGCTCTCCTCTTTCCCATGTCCTATTTGCTGACGACATCCTCCAGTTGGGAGAAGCTTCAATGGCGCAAGCCGTCACCATCAATAATACCATTCGATCTTTCTTCGTGGCCTCCGGACAAACTGTTTCAAAGCACAAATCACGGTGTTTCTTCAACTTGAATATGCCCAAATTCGAGATCCGTTCCATTAGCAGACGCCTGGGAATTGGATGGACGACTGACCTCGGGAAGTACCTGGGGGTACCTATCCTGCATCACAGAGTTAACAAAGCCACCCATGGCAACATCATCTCGACAATCCAAAGTAGACTAAATAGTTGGTCGCTGCACCACCTATCTCTCACAGGAAGAATTACCTTAGCCAAGTCTACGCTCCAAAGCATCCCAACTTACACAATGCAAACTTTTAAACTATCGCCTCAGCTTTGTGATGAAATTAACAAACATATCAGGAGATTTATCTGGTCTGGGACAGCTCCTCATCAGAAACTTTCCCTAGTTTCATGGAAGAAAATGAGTTCTTACAAGGGCTCTGGCGGTCTAAGTATCCGGGATGCTCGTGATCAGATTGACGCCCTTATACTCAAGAATACCTGGTCTTTTATCTCCGATCCGAGCAAGCTTTGGGCCCGAGTAATGAAGGAAAAGTATATGAAGAATGGCAGATTCATCTCCAAGCCGTGTTCCTCTGCCTGGAGTTTCATCAAACGCAGCCTTGACACTATCAAACCGCTCTGCATCAAATCCATCAATAATGGCACTAGTACAAATGTCTGGCACAACAAGTGGCTTGCTGGACAATCTATTATGCATATGCACCCAGACTGGGCTATCCCTGACGACCTCTCATACCTTACAGTCAGTTGTATGTCGTATGAAAATGATGGTTTGGATTGGAGCTTCATTCACTCCTTCCTGCCGCCGGAAGTCATTGATATCATAAAGTGTCTTCCAGCGCCCTCAAATAACACTTTGGAAGATGAATGTCACTGGTCCCTGGAGCAGACCGGCTGTTTTTCTTCTAAATCTGCTTATAAATGGCTTCGGAAGGATAAAGAGTTTGCAACTCCAGGCAATTGGAAGCAGCTTTGGGGCTTCGCCCTCCCTGCCTGCATCAAAACGTTCTTGTGGCTGCTACAACATCGAGCTCTCCTGACCAATGCTGAGAAGAACAGTCATCACCTAGACGTCTCTGACATGTGTCCTGTGTGCAACAACGATAAGGACACCATCCTTCATGCTCTTAGGTACTGTCCACCCAACGTCGAGGTCTGGCATTTGGTGTCACTTGACATTGGGCACTTCACATTGTAAGAAACAGACTGGATTGATCAGGGTATGAACGTCCACCACCCATCCCACATGCTTTGGGTTGTCACTTGCTGGTACATGTGGTAGTGTCGCAATAGATTCATCTACCAGGGGCTTAAACAACCTGCTTCCAGCAAGGCCCTCTTCATCAAGCAGCGTAGCCTCACCATCCAGAACATAGCTACTCGGGATAGGGAAAGTGTACCTGCTGCTATCCACACCCAAGGATTCTTCCAAGGTAGAGATATATATGTCTTCACAGACGCTTCTTTCCATTCTTGCACGCATAGTGCCGCCATTGCGGTCCACGTTGTGAATGCTAGAGGTATGCATATTATGGGGATGGGTTGTACTACAAGAGCCATCTCTGCAATGGATGCAGAAGCTAAAGCCATTGTGAGAGCCGCTGAACTATGTGAACAACAGCACTGGGACAACGCATACATCCTCTCTGACTCTCAAATTGTGGTTCGAGCTATTACCGGAAGGAATCATGTCCCTCTTCTTAAACCCTACATGATGAAGGTGCTTAGTCTCATACCTTCTGGAACAATCTTCTATATCAGTCGCATTCATAACATGTCTGCTGATAGGATTGCAAAGCACTACCTTGCAACCAACTCTAGTCTTAGTTTCTCAAGTCCTATCCCTAGTACTTTTGATTTCATTACTCCTGTAAATATTTCTGCAATTTTGGCTGCACTAGAGAGCAACATGAATAAATAATCTTCTCTAGTTGCCCCAAAAAAAAAGAATAGGTGACAGTCACATATGTCACCTTTATTCTAAAACACTACATGGTTGGCAATCACCTATAAAAATGATTGTAATTTATTAAGTGTAATAAAAAAGAATATTCTCTCATATGGATAGAAGTTTAGTAATCCAAGTTTTTCAAAGCTATGCAAAAAGTTTTAATTTATACCAGATTTCAATATAGTTGGTAGAATTTGATAATTGTTATTGATTATTTGTCAAATATTTGATCTTGTTAATTGGGATAATGGCTCTGACCTTCTGGTCTTCCATAATTAGGGGTTATCGGGAGGTAGGGTCATTACAATAACACTACTTCCCTCCTCTTATTACTAAAAAACAAAACATTATACCAATAGTAACCACACAACAGACCGACGATAACAAATATATTGAAAAATAAATAAATAATAACACTACTTCACTCCTCCCTCCTTTTTTTCTTTTTGTACGATGCATAAAATGATGAGGAGAGAGAACAAAAACCAAACATCAGACGCCGATAACAAAAAACTGGACCACAGATAACAACTTGGTTATTCAAAAGTAAAACTATGATACTACTTTCCTCAACTATGATACTACTTTCCCCATCTCTTATATTTTTATGATGTATTATATTACCAAAAAGTATGTCGACCTTAGTCTTGCTAGAATATATTTTTATAAGAAATTAACTTTATATATATATATATATATATATATATATAGTCAGGCTAGAATACACTTGAGTGTATCAGAGACCGAACACACCCTAGTTGTTGTCCATCATTCCATGTTTACTTGATATATATATATATATATATATATATATATATATATATATATATATATATATATATATATATATATATATATATATATATATATATAGATATAATATAATATAATATAATATATATTATATGTATATAAATAAATATATATTATATGTATATATTATATGTATATAAATATATATATATATATATATATATATTATATGTATATAAATATATATATATATTATATATGTATATAAATATATATATATATATTATATGTATATATATATAGGGTAGCGATCTAGTGAGACATTCTATGGCGAGAGCATGAGAGGCATTTGAATAACTATAAAGTTATAGATTGTTTATAATATCCAACCTTATGGATGGGAAGAATATTATTTTATTTGACTTTATAGACAAATTCATTGCAATCTGATAATTTTCACATGTCCATATTTACAATTTATACATTTTACATCCAGCGGTCAACGTGAAATTCGATATTGAGCGTTGAAAAGTATTCACTTGTTGTGGATGCAATACAAGTCCTATGATGATAAAATTTAATAGTAAGGTAATTAATAAGGTATATTTTCAATCCATACGGTTGGATTGTGAAAATTTAATGAGTGTGCAAAGTTATTCAAATGTTTCTCATGCTCTCACCAATATATGTTTCTCACGGGATCATTGTCATATATATATAGTCATATTAGAACACACTCGAGTATACCAGATACCGAATACACTCAAGTTATTTTCCATCATTTCATATTTACTTTGAAAATCTAAACCATTGATCTTCTTAAATAGGGCAAATTTCATAAAAATACACTATGTTTGCACCATTTAATAAATGTGTCACAAGGTTTAAAAAATTACATGGATATCGTAAATGGTGATTTTGTTTTCATTTATATCACAATCAGACACCATTAATAGTCCGTCTACCCATCCCACTCGTTTTCTGAATTATTTATTTGTAGATGAAATACTCACATGATTCATATTCGGGAGATTCTACAAACTCCAGATCAACGCGGTCTGTAGCTTTTGCTTGTAAGCCTACCATAGAGACGGTCTCTACATACAAGGCCGGGTACTCATAAAATCTCTACATAGAACACCACCACCTTCATCATGGCCAATCATGTTACTGAAAGGCATACTTCGACGAGCCTGCATCAAAGTTGATGATGCGATCCATGTCGTTTCTATTTTCTTCCATGATAGAACACTTGCAAATCCAAGTCGTTGAGCTTTTTCTAGAGCACCATTGAAGAAGGTTAATAATAACAACGTCTCTACTGCAACGCCAGCAGAATAGGAGGCAAGACAGGAGTCATGATGGTGCTACATTTCATCAGAATTACTATTCTTTGGCTCTGTAGCAATGTTTATGCCTTGTTGTAACCAACTTCTTGCCTCTTGGTATGAAGGGGGACTGAGAGCACCTCACTGGTCATCTTCATGCCGAAGGACCTAGAAGACGTGGGCTTACCTCTGCGGTAGGGCTGGCAAAATAAGATCTAACTCGAATGACTCGATTCGAATCTGAAATTTTAAGCAAGTTTAGGGTCTCATTTTTTTCGACCAAATCCAAAATTGACCCGAGCCCGAAGAACTTGAAATTTATTTAGGGTCAAATCTGAGTTTGGACTTTAGACCCGAATTGACCCGATTGACCCAAAATCCAGAATTATATGTTCAAATAAAATTACAAATATTATACTTTAAGACACCCAATGACCCATTAAATTACTAATCCATCAATCATGAAGTTTATTTTGTCAATTCTACATGTATGATTTATTATACTAATTATATTATGAATTTACGTTTAAAACTCTCGAACAAACTACAATAGGCTTTATATGTGTTTGTCAATCACATTATATATATCACAATGATATTTGTTCATTACACTTAGGAAGTATCAATGACTAGACAAATCATAGATTTTTTTTTTAATTATTGTCTTGGTGTTGGATTTACGGGTCAAAATTGATAGATCCAGAATTATTTACGGGTTGGATTACGGTCAAAGATTTCGATCCGAGAATCTATATTTTACAAGTTTAAGATCTAGCCAAAAAGTATTGATCTGAAATGACTTGAAATAAAATCCACTCAATCCAAACCCGATTGCCACCCCTAGTATGTGTCAACCAACTACACCACCATGTCTCGATGGAGTCAGCAATTTTTTGTCAGATCGGGCATGGTTAAGGTGGCCTCTCCCTTGCTTTTCTACATGCCACTGTTATTGGGACGTACTTACAATATTACAGATACTGACGACAGCCATCGTTTTCCGGTCCGCCTCTAACACTATGATCGATATTCAGAGGTAGCGACATAGACGCGCTATAGGTTTATGCTCGACCACCAACACCATGATCGATTGCCCTATTATAGCAACAGACGCATATGCGCAACGGCTTTCTGGCCACTAATACAACTTCATGTCATAGTTGTTGTTGCAGCTCCGTAGCAATATTCCTTTCTGAAGACGAGAGGGGGAGAAAAGAAGAGGACAAACGAGGTTCGTGGAGGACGGTGAACAGATGGGAATTAAAAACTATCAGAATCATGAAGTGGCTGAAAGATGACTAGTTAACGGAAAAAACGAGAGGGGTGACAAAAATGAAAAGGGAGTAAACAAGTATTGATACGTACGTAATTCAAATATATGTTACCTTTTTAAATATTATATGATCATACTACATATAAATGAGTTCATTTGGACGCTTATAGGCTACACATCAACGCGATCAAAATTATATATTTTAATTAGTTTTATGTGTCGATTTTGTTGGCCATGAATGAATAACTTAAAAAATTCTAAATGAGCTCAAATTTTGCAAATAACATGTATCTTCTATAACTATGAATATCAATGATTTAGGTTTGTAAAAAAAAATCTAGATATATAAACACCATTTGAGTGTACGATACATTCTATACACTCGAGTATATTGAATATATATATATATATATATATATATATATATATATATATATATATATATATATATATATATATATATATATATATATACACATATACATATATATACATATACATACATATACATATATATACATATACATATATATACATATACATACATATATATACATATACACATACATATATATATACACATACATATATATATATATATATATATATATATATATATATATATATATATAGACACACACACACACACACACATATATATAGGGCGTTCATTCGTTGCCCGCGTTGGTAGCCTGAATTTTCACTACCCGGCAGTCAAAAAAGTAACTCTCCTGGACAAAAAAGTAACTATGTTGTCAAAAAAGTAACTATGGTGAACAGAAAGTAACTACACGAATAAAAGAGTAACTCTGTACAAAATATACAACAGATATATATAAGGACGGTTTTATTTATTTTGGAGGGGCATATGATATTATTTTTGGCTAAAATTTTTTAGAGAGCTAGACAAAACAGTCCTCTACAATTGCAAATTTTTTTTTTGAAAAAAAGTGTTTGGAAGGGTGGGAGGGTAGCTACTCGCGTGGGCAATAAAAATGGGCCATATATATATATATATATATATATATATATATATATATATATATATATATATATATATATATATATATATATATATATATATATATATATATATATATATATATATATATATATATATATATATATGGCATGGTTTTCATTGCCCACGCGGGAATTCAGTTTTGCTACCCGTGAGGATGACACGGTGGCATTTAGTTGTAAATAATCCAATAACTTCATTCCTAAAGTTTTACTGATCCGCTACTCCGACCTCGTCCAACGCCTCACGGGCTCCAACATACTCTCACAACCCCCTAGCACTACTGATTAAAGCTGAGGCCTGTCCCCTGTGCCACCGGCGCAATCTCCTCCCATCTCGGCACCGGTGAGGCCGCACGTCCTGTCATGCACCCGGTGGAACGCTGCCCCTTCCTGGCTCCTGGAGTGAAAGCGGGCGTCCACAAAATACGCTGACCTTGTCGTGTCGACCAACATGATGCAGCATCAGCCGACACTACACATAGGAACGGCATCACCTGCCGCCTCATCTTCGTCCGTCCTCTCGTTGCCATCGACGATGTTCGCAGGTTGGGTCTGTTCTCGCCGCCCGTGAGTGCGCTAGTTCCCACGGTGTACACCGTCCGTCGGGTGTTTGTTGTACCGGATTGGGCGAAGGACGCTTGGCTCAACAAGACCCTACCGGCCAACGCCGTCGTTAAGGCTCAAGATGCTTGCACCCATGGCCGTGGGGACTGGGTATTTAGATGAGGAAAAGGGACCAAGATGATCTAAAGATAACTTTTTCCGCCTCAGGGAAAGTCGTAAAGAAGGGAATAACACAGGTGTGACATCCCCAGATTTTCTAAAACTTAATTAGATGTGTGACGTCCAAATTGAAACCCTCACCTCAGTGAGAATTCCAATTTAAACACCCCACACTAGGCTAAGAAGAAGAAAATCAGAGGAAGTCAGAAGGAAACAATCAGTAGTACATGCACATGAACAATAATAAAACCATACAACATATGTTCACCATTCAACATATAATTACAACATGAATTGTAACAACATTTGATATTACACATTGAACTGCAAATTGTACATATACATATACTACAACTAAACTATAGGATCTTAAGACAACAGGTCCACCTGTACATCAGCTCGCCACACAACTCTCAACTATCCTGGATCTTCAAGAGCATAACCACAACCTAAATAAAAGATTACATGCGGTACATGTCAGCACAATATTAAAGAATATTGTACTGAGTACGCCTACGTGTCTTTTATATACCTCTCATCATATCTTGGCAATAAGATAAAACTAAACTTGGCAGTAATAGAAGAATATAACAAAAGCATACTTGAACAAAAATGTTTATTAACAAAAGAGAACACATATCTTTTAGGCATATTTTCCATTATATCATCCATGCATTACTACCAAGGAGATGAATACATTAAGGCCTTTATGATCACTACCAAAGAGTTGGATCATATGTACAATGTGACCACTACCAAAGAGTTGGGTCCAAGCACACTACCAAAGAGTTGGTGCTTCCATATGTACAACGTGACCACTACCAAAGAGTTCGGTCACTTCCAAGCACACTGCCATAGAGTTGGTGCTTTCATATAATGGAACATATGAAATTATATTTGATGTGTTCATAGCAATAAGTATGGAAAATCAAGCAACATATCATACAAGAACAATCATTTCAATCAATACCATATGTCAAATCTTTACTACTATATAACACAATCATATTGTATAGTAAGCCAAGTAAGAGGCAATGGCATACCTTCCAAAGATATAGATCATTCTAAAGCATATTCCTGATGTCCTCTATATCTATGTTAAACCTGGTTAAGACAAGATCATATACTACTATCAGGTTCTCATCATCATAACCCTAGTTATATTCATTTTAGGGTTTACCTTAGCTCATTAAGATATTCTCAATGTTACTTATATTATCTTCTTATAATTAGGTTACTGATCTTATATTCTAGAATAGGATACATAATCTGATTACTTGGTTACATATGATTATGTGCACATGTTAACCTAATGTTACATGTATTAATCATATTAGGGTTTATACCATATTAAGAGCAAACATCATCGTAGAACATGGATTATGTGTATCATACCGATCTCATATTTAAATCTGAGGTTCCAGATACTAATATGAGCTTACTCTGTAAATTTCATCATTTGTTGAGCATGTATGTATTTAATGCATTTTATTTAGGGTTATTATCTCTAATTAGCCATATTGAGCAAATTACATTATTTCGTACATCAACATCATAATCACTGACATCATATGGATTCTAAATATGATTATAGACTTAGTGACATATTCTCATAATTTTAGGCCAACGTTTGATATTTATTATCCCTGAATCTAGTATTTCACAACTTACATGATAACACTATCATTTATGCCTCAAAAGCCTGATATTACACTTTTATATTTTTCTACACATTTTTCTGAGAATTTTGGTATCTTGCTTGTAATTTTCTGATAAGCAGGCTATTTATTATGAATTATGCAAGATCAGGGGAATTTCTGAGAATTTACCTTATGCGACCAATTGGATCACGCCACGTGGCCATTAAGGTTGGCGCAGCTCCTCTGCTTGTTGTGGCTAGTTCTTGGTTAGTTTGTTGTGAGCTGGGTTTGGTTTGCTGGTTTGGCCAGTTCTGGGCTGGGTTTGGTTCTGGACCGTCCTCTCCTTCTCGAGTCAACGCTAAACTAACCCCAGCGGATGTCTCTGCGTGAGTCCTCCTCGCGGGCCTACAGAAGCACCGCCAGAGTCCCGAGTGGGACTCTAGTCTTCTACCGTTCTTAGAAATGTTGTCATTGCCTCGCGCCTGCTTGCGTCGCATCATGAAGCAAGTCAGCATGAGGGATCATCAATTTGCTGCTTCTCCTTCTCCGGATCACAGAGCCATCTGAAATGAGTCAGACTCATCTTTTCTCTGCACCGCCATCTTCTCAGGCTATCTTCCCGCATCCTTGAGAGAGATCTGCCATGTCCTAGTTCTGCATGAGACTTCGACGGGGCTCGATTCTCCACCTAATGCTTGTGTCCTTCTGTGAACATTGTAGCTGGGTAGGAACAACGACGAGGGATCTGCTATGGTGTGCAGCCATGTAGCGCCTCCCACCGGGGCCTTCTCACTTGACAACGACTCCAGGATCTTCCGTCTACGAGCTCACCTCCCGCAGAAAAGTCACGGTGGAGTGCAAGGGGGATCCTCTCCCTATCATGGTCTGTGAGATATGGTGGAGAGGCTGTGTTGGAGGCTACTTCATTCTCTCTGTCTAGGTGACGATTTTCTCTAAATGAGGGTTTGAACTACATCCCTTGAAAAGTCAAAGAAGATTGCCTGATCTCCCACTCCTTTCACCCCACGACTAGCCAGATCATGGCATCGTGGCTGGCCACCTTTGCACCTGCGCTCTAACTGCAAGGTGGGTGACAATGGTTGCAGGCGCCTGATATCATCCAAAGGATGAGATCGCATCTTACAATATTGGATCCATGGCCCCTCAAGTTAAAGAGAACTGCCACTAGATTAGATATCTGGGGCTAAAAACTAGCCACGCAGACTCGGCTCAGCTAAAGGGCATGCGACATTGATTAAATTCATGACTTAGGTCTATAAATCCTAAAAATGCACATTATTTGCCAAATTCAAACCTCCATAACTCCCTATGGGATACTCCATTTGCCACCAAATTTTAGCCACAACTTTCTCACAACTCAAGGTACCTTGTACATGAATTTGGTGTCAAACTCAATTGTTAGACCATTCAATTAAATTCCTCAATATGCATAACTTATGGATCAAAATCATTATACAAACCTCAATCAACACTCCAACTTTACTAAAAAAAAACTTGGGATACTCAAAACTACCCAACATGAATGAGTTCACTTATGTCATAAGGATTCCAAAAGTCCACTCCATCACATCCTACACACCTTAAAAGAAATTCGTCCTCGGAATTAAGCCAGAATCCCAGTCCATCACATCATATACATCTTAAAAGAACTTTCGTCCTCGAAAGTACACCATACTCATACTTCCAGGGAAGACCTTGTCTTGCTCCCATCCACATGTAGGTACCATTCTATGTGTAACATATCCACATAGGTTACCTAGAACCATGTATCCAAAGCACTATTAAGAGGTTTCAAAAGCATCGAGGGTGAAACCTCACTCCATAGAAGGCTCAAACAAGGGTTTAGAAGCTTAGGTTATGTCATTACATATCTCATATGTTAGAGTTGCTTCCTTATCTTTACCCATGCATTAGGGTTCCCATGTCATATTATCATGTTTAAAAGGAGTTAAATAAAGTTAACCCATTATATTAAGGTGTCATCAACATTTTATGGAGCTCATTGTTAGAACATGTTGAAGATTAACATATGCCTTTTAGGAGGGAGTTAACTAAAGTTAACCCACCTTATCCATCTAGATCATATCATAGTGTCATAAGCATTATGTTGTGCTAACTGTCGAACTATATAGTTCATGTTTATTAAGTGTTAAAGATTAACACTTCATGTAACATGTTTCCTTCATATGATCTTATTTCATTACTCATAATAAATTTCAACATTTACTAGAGATTTCATCACAAGATTAGCCACATATTCATATTATCATCATTATTCATGTATATGGTTAACCATTTATACATTGATATCTATCAAACTGTCTCTAGGTTTCCATTATATCATGTCTATATCTCAAGATTAGATCACATTTCTACATATTTATATCTCATGGTTGTGCTAAACAAACTTATGTGAGTTGCTCTTTAAACATATATTAAAACTTCATCTAGTCCAACTGAGGTCCTAACCCTTATCATGAGGGTAATATCATGCTCAGTCTCTCTGAGCTAACTCAACTCTATGAGTATCTCATATGTACCAACTATATCTTCCCTCTCAGTCTAGGGTCCTCAGGTATGCCTCATTGGCACTAGAGATAGCCTTACAAGCTCTAGCCACATAAGCACAAACCAAAACACTCTATGACATACTCTTCATAGGTCTTCTACCCATGAAACATCTTACCCAAAACTTTCTTATATACCACTAGATTCCTATGCGAGAAACCACCAACCCGAGCATGAGGCTTCACAGAAACTAACATAGCTACCTCCTCCAGGGTCTTGGGCTCTCTCCCTCACCCAGATGGAAGGCACTCATATAGATGTCCACATGTGTATATATAACTAACCTCTCTCTGTATCTAGGGTTTGGTCCTCCCAAGGACATCTAGGGTTCAAGAAGACTATAGGAATCATGCATTAAGCAACACAACTTATTCACTCAGGAGTATTCTAGTTTAGGACATATCATATCACATATTTCTCGTATTTCTCATATCATGGAGTCTAGGTTCTCTGACCTTCTCCCTACGGGTCTCGCTCTCTCTTGAGCTAACCCCAAAACTGGTCCTGACACTAGAGGTCCTCCTTTGTAAAAGAGATTGAGGCTCATGTTGACTCACAACTTGTCTTAACATAACATATCTTATCTCATAAAAGCATATTTACTTGCAACATCAAAACTTATCTCAAAACCTCAAACCTAAACTTAAGTCCTCAAAGACAAACATATATCATCATAACCATCTTATGTCATCTATATAAGACTTGCATCATCATCAAAACTTATTTCGTTTATTCCATCTATCATATATTCCAACAAGACTCTAGACATCTAATCTAGAACTACTCTCTCTTCTAGACTGATGTCATTCACTTTCACTTAGGTTGCATGACCACCTCCTACTCGTACATTTGTGGGGACACATTTTTGTAATACATATACATATTAAAATATTATATACTTTTTCTCCGATAAAACAAGCGTCAGAGAAAACTATCACGGTTCGATCCAGTTGGAATCCAAAACCAAATCCTAAAAATGAGTGTCCCACACATAGTAGAGAGTACACTGTCATGAAAACTAGTGAAAAAGGTGAGAACAAGGGGTAGACTAGTGTATCTACTCTAGACAACAAGCGACATATGTCTAGGGTTTCTCTTCCCTTGATGCACATCATTTCCAAATAGTGCAACACCCCATACCGCTGCACTACAAGGAAAGAACGACATCTAAGGACTTGCTACTCAACAAGCACCAATCTAGACCTAGTTCTCAGACATCTAGGTGCTAACCTAGAGGCTAGGTCAGATCTAGTCTCTAAAAGATGACTAATCTAACCCTAAAGATTATTAAGTTCAAGGTTCTTTAGTTTTGAGTTGCATAATGAGAAAATGCCAGGCTTTGCTATTGTTCATGCTCTGATACCACCTGTGACATCCCCGGATTTTCTAAAACTTAATCTGATGTGTGACATCCAAATTGAAACCCTCACCTCAGTGAGAATCCCAATTTAAACACCCCACACTAGGCTAAGAAGAATAAAATCAGAGGAAGTCAGAAGGAAACAATCAGTAGTACATGCACATGAACAATAATAAAACCATACAACATATGTTCACCATTCAACATATAATTACAACATGAATTGTAACAACATTTGATATTATATATTGAACCGCAAACTATACATATACATGTACTACAACTAAACTACATGATCTTAAGACAACAAGTCCACCTATACATCAACTCGCCACACAACTCTCAACTATCCTGGATCTTCAAGAGCATAACCACAACCTAAACAAAATATTACATGCGGTACACGTCAGCACAATATTCAAGAATATTGTACTGAGTATGCCTATGTGTCTTTTATATACCTCTCATCATATCTTGGCAATAAGATAAAACTAAACTTGGCAGTAATAGAAGAATATAACAAAAGCATACTTGAACAAGAATGTTTATTAATAAAAGAGAACACATATCTTTTAGGCATATTTTCCATTATATCATCCATGCATTACTACCAAGGAGATGAATACATTAAGGCCTTTATGATCACTACCAAAGAGTTGGATCATATGTACAATGTGACCACTACCAAAGAGTTGGGTCCAAGCACACTACCAAAGAGTTGGTGCTTCCATATGTACAACGTGACCACTACCAAAGAGTTCGGTCACTTCCAAGCACACTGCCATAGAGTTGGTGCTTTCATATAATGGAACATATGAAATTATATTTGATGTGTTCATAGTAATAAGTATGGAAAATCAAGCAACATATCATACAAGAACAATCATTTCAATCAATACCATAGCCAAGTCTTTACTACTATGTAACACAAGCATATTGTATAGTAAGCCAAGTAAGAGATAATGGTGTACCTTCCAAAGAGATAGATCATTCTAAAGCATATTCCTATTGTCCTCTATATCTATGTTAAACCTGATCAAGACAAGATCATATACTACTATCAGGTTCTCATCATCATAACCCTAGTTGTATCCATTTTAGGGTTTACCTTAGCTCATTAAGATATTCTCATTGTTACTTGTATTATCTTCTTATAATTAGGTTACTGATCTTATATTCTAGAATAGGATACATAATATGATTACTTGGTTACATATGATTATGTGCACATGTTAACTTAATGTTACATGTATTAATCATATTAGGGTTTATATCATATTAAGAGCAAACATCATCATATAACATGGATTATGTGTACCATACCGATCTCATATTTAAATATGAGGTTCCAGATACTGATATGAGCTTACTCTATAAATTTCATCATTTATTGAGCATGTATGTATTTCGTGCATTTTATTTAGGGTTATTAGCCTTAATTAGCCATATTGAGAAAATTACATTAGTTCATACATCAACATCATAATCACTGACATCAATATGGATTCTAAATATGATTATAGACTTAGTGACATATTATCATAATTTTAGGCCAACGTTTGATATTCATTATCCCTGAATCTAGTATTTCACAACCTACATGATAACACTATTATTTATGCCTCAAAAGCTTGATATTACACTTTTATATTGTTCTACACATTTTTTTGAGAATTTTGGTATCTTGTTTGTAATTTTTTGATAAGCAGGCTATTTATTATGAATTATGCAAGATCAAGGGAATTTTTGGGAATTTACCTTATGCGACCAATTGGATCACACCACGTGGCCATTAAGGTTGGCGCAGCTCCTCTGCTTACTATAGATGGTTCTTGGTTGGTTCACTATGAGCTGGGTTTGGTCTGCTGGTTCGGCTGGTTCTGGGCTGGGTTTGGTTCTGGACCGTCCTCTCCTTCTCGACTCCACGCTAAACTAACCCCAGCGGATGTCTTTGTGCGAGTCCTCCTCGCGGGCCTATAGAAGCACCGCCAGAGTCCTGAGCGGGACTCTAGTCTTCCGCCGTTCTTAGAAGCACCGTCATTGCCTCGCGCCTTCTTGCGTCGTGTCGTGAAGCAAGTCAGCATGAGGGATCATCAATCTGTTGCTTCTCCTTCTCTGGATCGCAGAGCCATCTGAAACAAGTCGGACTCATCTTTTCTCTACACCACCATCATCTCAGGCTATCTTCTCGCATCCTTGAGAGAGATCTTCCATGTCCCAGTACTGCACGAGACTTCGGTGGGGCTCGATTCTCCCCCTAATGCTTGCGTCCTTCTGTGAACATTGCAGGTGGGTAGGAACAGCGACGAGGGATCTGCTATGGTGCACAGCCATGTAGCGCCTCCCTTCAGGGCCTGCTCACTTGACAACGACTCCAGGCTCTGCCGTCTGTGAGCTCACCTCCCGTAGCAATGTCACGGTGGAGTGCAAGGGGGGTCCTCTCCCTATCATGGTCTGCGAGATATGGTGGAGAGGTTCTGCTGGAGGCTACTTCATTCTCTCTGTCTAGGTGACGGTTTGCTCTAAATGAGGGTTTGAACTACATCCCTTGAAAAGTCAAAGAAGATTGCCCGATCTCCCACTCCTTTCACCCCACGACTAGCCAGATCATGGCATCATAGCTGGTCACCTTTGCACCTGCACTCTAACTGCAAGGTGGGTGACAATGGTTGCTGCCGCCTGATATCATCCAAAGGATGAGATCGCATCTTACAGTACTGGATCTGTGGCCCCTCAAGTTAAAGAGCATTGCCACTAGATTAGATATCTGGGGCTAAAAACTGGCCACACAGACTCGGCTCAGCTAAAGGGCATGCGACATTGATTAAATTCATGACTTTGGTCTATAAATCCTCAAAAATGCACATTATTTCCCAAATTCAAACCTCCATAACTCCTATGGGATACTCCAATTGCCACAAAATTTTAGCGACAGCTTTCTCACTACTCAAGGTACCTTGTACGTGAATTTGGTGTCAAACTCAATTGTTAGACCATTCAATTAAATTCCTCAATATGCATAACTTATGGATCAAAATCATTATACAAACCTCAATCAACACTCCAACTTTACTAAAAAAAACTTGGGATTCTCAAAACTACCCAACATGCATGAGTTCACTTATGTCATAAGGATTATAAAAGTCCACTCCATCACAATAGGTCCTTGGCTGCAATGATGGATTTGACCTATAGAAGTTGGAGTTTTCTGTCTTGTTACTGTCGGTGGTGTTGAAAGGAGTTAAATTGGAAACTATGATTGATTCCAAAAGAACCAGAATTCAATTCAGGAAGCACCTTTAGTGTATCACCAGGTTGTAGGACTGTTGCGATGTCTGAGACACGGTCATGACTAATTGGGTTAACATGGAGTAGGTTATGACTAATTTACTTAGACATTTTCAGTATACCTTAATTAGGTGACAATAGCTATAGGTGAATGGAGTATTGCGATGCAAATAGCCAAGTTTCCATTTTCTAATCAAGTGTAGATATTTGTAGGATTAGAATTTTGTATGTCTTTGTTTCTCATCCTTTTCCTATTCTGTCTTGATTGACATTGAGACATTTGCAATTTTTTACTGAAAACCTCTGTTTCATAATGAAGTTTTTTCTACTATAAAAAAATATTTTGTACAATAATCTATTAGCATGGTGTTACCCTATATTTATAGTTGGAATATGGCCACTGAGAGCGAGAGGCAGCTCGTAATTAGCTTATTGGAAAATTATGGTTTCGTTGATTTATTTATCAAATATATGTCACAGTGGTTGGTATATTGTATTTATTTTTAGAAGTCAAAAAATGCCACAAGAAGAAAAAAGAATCTTATTATAAGTATGTAAAAAATGTGTATGTGTTGTATGTCCTAAATTTTATATGCAACAAAGTACCTATCCGACACTCCAAGTAACACCATAACACAAAAGTAATTGTATGGTATGGCAGTACCCATCCGGCATAGAAAGTAATACTAGGACACAAATAGTACCTATATGGTATAAAAAGTAACTATTCGACATAGAAAGTAACTGTAGGACACAAATAATAACTATATGGTATAAAAAGTAACTATTCGACACCAAAAGTAACACAAAGACACAAAAAATAACTTTATGGTACAAAAAGTAACTATCTGTCACATAAAAGTAACATCATGACATAAAAAGTAACTATCTACGACAAAAAGTAACATCATGACATAAAAAGTAATTACAATCCGTCAGCGTCTTGGTAAATTGAAAAAGTTTGAGACAAGCAGACAAAATTAATTTATTTTGGTAAGTTGCGTTGGTGTAACTTTATACAAGAATTATAAGTAGGACTAAAACAACTATATGGTACGAAAAGTTACAACACGATACAAAAAGTAACTATCTTAAAGTAGTACCAGGACACAAAAAGTGTCTATCAGTAACTAAAAACAACACCATCACTCAAAAGTAATTGTATGGTACAAAAGTAGCCGTCCGACACCGACATCAGGACACAACAGTAACTATATGGTGTAAATAGTAACTATTTTGTATAAAAAGTAACTTTGTGGTATGAAAAGTAACTATTTTGTTTAAAAAGTAACTTTGTGGTACGAAAAGTAACTATTTGCTATATCAAGTAACTATTTGACATAGAAAGTAACATAAGACCATTAAAAATAAGAAAATAATTCTTAAAGTTAGAACATGCATGAATTGTAATATCAAGATAATATCTAAAGTTAAGTGTTAACTAATATGTATAAATTAATTTCATAGGTTCATACATATCAGTGGGAGCTCTAAGGAGATACGACTCAGATAGTCACTTTTTATGATAAACTGCTACTTTATGTATCTAATAATTACTTTTTTATGACATATAGTTACTATTTTGTAAAATAGTTACTTTTCATACCACGTGACACTGAGTGATCAACACCACAAATAGATTAATATGTGTTCTCAGACAAAATGGGAAACTTAACCCAGAATACAAATATGACAAAGTACACAATAACTTACATTATAAAATGTGGTTCCTACTAAAATTTTGTTGAATCAGTCTCAATCATAAACCATTAACAGATATATGCTTCAAAACGATTAGCGGCTACAACAATTTCTACTATAATTTTATCAATTAGGTCCAAGGCTCCATCACAGATTGCTTATACATGCATACTTCAAGACGTATAAGCAGCAATAACAGTTGGTACAGGACTTCACTGAGATCTGGCATAGAAATTTTTTGACTTGAGCCATTGAATCGATCATTTAAATTGCGGATGAGCACTATTGTGCATTATGAGTGTACTGGTGACAAAAAATTGAAAATGTAACTGGATGTGAAAACGTCATGGGCAGGGATCATTTTGTGTTTCGATCTTACTTTTGGTGTTGGATAGTTACTTTTTGTACCATATAGTTACCTACTGTATTTTGATGTTACTTTTAGTGTCAGATACTTACTTTTTGTCTTAACGTTACATTTAATATTCAATAATTACTTTTCTTACCATATAGTTACTTTTTGTGTCTTGGTGTTACTTTTAGTGTCAAATAATAACTTTTTGTGTCATTATGTTACTTTTGATGTCAGATACTTGCTTTTTGTACCATTAGTTACTTTTTATATTTCAGTGTTACTTTCGGTATTGGATAGTTACTTTTCATACCATATAGTTACCTACTGTATTTTGATGTTACTTTTAGTGTCAAATAGTTACTTTTTGTGTCCTAGCGTTACTTTAAGTATTCAATGTTACTTTGTGTGTCTTGGTGTTACTTTCAGTGTCAAATAATTACTTTTTTTTGTCATGATATTACTTTTGATGTCAGATACTATTGGAAATATAAGTACATCATTGTGCCCTTACACTCAGAGCATAATTAGTGACGTAAACTCAAGATGGGTATTGTTACTAGATTATACATTTCCATTAGTAAGACATCAATGAAATCATAACTGTGGTATTCATGGCACAAGGTCTCTGCTTCAAACACTTGACAGACATAAAATCAATATCATGGCTTACTGGTTAGTTGGAAAGACACCGTACGATGCCATCCATTGTATCTGATAATCCCAACCAAAATATTGGCAGTGAAATGTTATTGACTGGCATTTCAACAAACATGTTCCTTGTGGCTTCGGGTCTTCCAGTAGCAGTAGTCGTGATCCTCAACATCTTCTTCTGCGATGTCTACTAATGTTGTAGTATCCTTGCCAACCTTTTGAGCTTCCTATGTGTAACTCCCTCCTCTCCCACCCTTTCTCCACCACACTAGTCCTCACCGCCATCATTCACCAGTAATCCATCCACCTTCAAGCAATGGAGATGGAGAACCCCTCTTCATTTCAGTACATGACCCGTGCCCTCGGAAACTCTAGCAGCCTCGTCTCGCTAATCTCCTCCTCCTCTTCCCCTGGCTCATTCAGAGACTACTTCAGTGACCGGTCGGGTGACTTCACATCCTCCTCTATCGTAGAAGCTTGTAGCCTCGCCCGCCGCATCTACGTCTCCTCCGCCGTCGTGGCCGCCTCCTCCTCCTACACTGACGATCTCATCCACGGCCTGGTATTCGACCTCGAGTCCCTGGGTTCGTCCCTCGACTCCCAGCACCACACGGCCATGGAGTTTTGACTCCTCGCCAAACACGACCCCAACAACCGCCTCTGCATCGCCCGTGCCGGCGTTGTCTGTCTACTGCCTACTGGTGGCACTGATTTCTAATTCGGACCCGCAACTACAGGAGCACGACATCACGTCGCTCCTCAACCTCTCCATCCATGATGAGAACAAGGACCTGATCGCTTCACACAAATTGAAATTCACGGTATTCAGTAATACATGAACTATTTACAACTAATGCCACCGTGTTTTGAGTCACGGGTAGTCAAAGAATGTTACCCACCGTGGGCAGTATATATATATATATATATATATATATATATATATATATATATATATATATATATATATATATATATATATATATATATACACACACACATATATATAAATATATATATATATATGTGTGTGTATATATATATATGGGTATATCTTCGCTACACGTGCATCAGTTTTGTAATAGGAAGGCATGCATTTGTAATGCGACAGTCCAAAATTGTAATAGAAAGACTCATTTTGTAATACAAAGGCTCGTTTTGTATTACAATACTGTTACAGTTATAAATATATATTTTACTATTTCCAGATGGCGAATACAAACATCATGTTGTATTTACAAAATGAGTTTGTCTATTACAATTTGGACTGTCTCATTACAAATGCATGCCTTCCTATTACAAAACTGATGCACGGGCAGTGAATTTTAGTTACCCATATGGGTAGTAAATATATATATATATATATATATATATATATATATATATATATATATATATATATATATATATATATATATATATATATATATATATATTGTGTTGTTCATTCGTTACCCGTACGGGTAGCCAGATTTTCACTACCCACTGGAGTAACTCGGGGTTAAAAGAGTAACTATATGGTACATTGGAGTAACTCTTCTGAATCAAACGAGTAATTATATTGATATATAAAGTAACTCTGAGAGCAAAAGAGTAACTGACACAGAAAATATACACTCAGTAAATATATGGACGGGTTTTTTTTGGGGGGGGGGCAAATGATATTATTTTTGGATCAAATTTTTTGGGGAGCTAGACAAAATGCTCCTCTACAATTGTGAAAAAAAAATAAAAAAATATCAGGAAGTGTGCGCGGGTTGCTACCCGCGTGGGTATTAAAGATGAGCCCATATATATATATACACATATTGATTCAGTCAGGTTAGAATACACTCGAGTGTATCCAGAGCATAATACACTCAAGTAGTTTTTCATGATGTAATATTTTTTAAAATCTAATCTGTTGATCTTCTTAAACATCATGTGAATAGCTCATATATAAAATTTGAGTCCACTTAAGACATTCATAGGTCATGTTATGAAGACTACAAAAATTATGCATTTCAAATTAGTTTCGTTTGTCGATTTAATATGAAAATTTTGAACAACTAACCATCTTTGTACTTTCGTTCATGCTCATTCCCATTGTGATTTTAATTAAAATTCATCAAATTTGTATTGTTCCTTCGTTTGGTTCCAATCTTTTCTCATTCATCATTGGAATCTACTTTCTACAAAGGACACGAAATGTCATGCAACTCACAAGCATGTAGTTTTGCTCTGGTGCAATGTGTTTAAATGTCTCATCTCCAATGAAGACGCCTATAAAAAAATGATAAAAACTATTAGCTACCACTTTCATAATTCATCTAGTTTTAAAAGTAAAGTATGGTTAGACATGAGATATAATATTTATCTAAGAAGTAGCTCGGTTGTTATAGTTTGTTGTTAGTTGTAGTATAGGTCGTGGGTTTGACTCATGCAATGGAACAATGTGGAATTTTTGTTTTTGTTTTTCTCCAATGTAAGGTTACATCTACTTTTCCCTAGGTTGAAAAGTAAAATACTAAAAATAGATATGAAACGATGTTTCTTACTTTATCATTAATCATATAATATCTCTCTAATTTTATGATTTATGTTTGGTTTTTTTAAATGGTTTAATCAGCATGTATAAGAACTACCACAGGGGTTATATGTTGTGTAGATATTAAATTTGGTTCAATGAAATTTATATGTATAATTTTAGACTTGAGAAAAGATATGACATGGGTTTCATTGATCGATGGAAACAATTGATGTTGTGAGAATCGATCAAGTCATGATGAATAGACTCGGTCTGAGTCACATCGAAAACTATGTGTAGATCGATGTGAACCTAGTTGTGGCGCTTCAAACCCAATGAGTGGGTAGGAGCTAACCAGATTGGGGCACTTCAACTGCTTCATGCGGTCAAAGTGTGTCAGGTCCAAGTAGATACAGATAGTGTGGGCTGATGCCACTGACTTCTGGTTGAAGTGGGGCCAGTTTAGGTCAATGGGGGTTGGTGAGTGGTTGAAGGGGAATTCGGGAGCACTTCAAAAGTATTTGAGATCAAAGTGGGTTGAGAGCGGTCAATGTAAGGTTATAGAAATAATTTGTAGTGGATGCAACATCATTCTTATGAATCCCAGGAAGGAACAACAAGTTTATACAAGCTTTATATTATTCAACTTGATTTAAGTGTTACAAATCTAAAGTCTTGACTTAGTAACGCCAAACCAAAAGAAAGAAAAGTTTTCCTTAAGGAAGATATTATCCATGCAAAAAGGTAACAAACAAAGAAAAAGTACGAAATTTGAGACAAAACAAAAGTGGAACAAGAATCTTTATGTATGTGTCACATCCTAAATTATATAAGTATGTATTTGCAGTTAAATAATTACACCCTTTATTTGATCAGAGTATCTAAATTGATATTCATGCATTTTTTGGATATAAGATGTGATGAAATCAATGTTGTGGTAAAGAGCATGATGAGAGAAGTTGCATGGTTAATTTTGGCAAGATTATGAAATGTCTACATTTAGTTAGGAATAATAGAAGTTTAAACATATATAATTCATATAGGGGTTTGGGTTGGGCTAATCAAGGAACGAAGCCCATAGCAATAATCTAGACGTGATATTAGGCCTATGATCAAAGTTTGACCTAAACTAGATAATCCTAGCTAGCGTATTTGAGGAAAGATGATAGTAATATGTTTTTATTTCAATATAAATTAACTGTTACATGTAACACCTAAGATTTTTAGTTTGTTTTCTATTACACAGACATAGGGAGAGTCTAGGTCAGACCCCGAGATGTAGAGTCTTCTACAAGTGGGGAGTCCCTCTTCCTTGCCTGGTTCCCAGTCCCGACGAGACTCTATAGAGCATGAGTTCCCCCTCCATCTTTGGTCTCTCGCTCACTGAGCTCCAATATTGATTTTGCAATCCTTGTGGAAATTTGATTGTTCTAACCCTATATTTAGGAGAGTGGCGTACCCTAGCCATCTGGATGACACATGACTCTGCCCTTTTCCTATTTTGTATCACCTCCTCACATCACTATCAACAGAGATCCCTCTCTTATAAATCCAAGCCCATGAAAAGTATCTCCAAACTTTTAGAAACTCAAGCCCATAGTTACCTAGCCCTCTCACGCCCTTGTGGTACCATCACGTAGTCCATCTCACTTTTTTCAGTAGCAATAGCTCGACATAGCAACCTGGGGCATTACGGCTGCTTGGGTTAGTGTGGACCATCTCGACGTGTCTTCTCGATGATCCTTGAGTGATCATCCTCGCCAATGCGAGTGAGATTATGCCTTCCCTCTTTTCTCTTTGCTTTTCCTTTACCTAAGTTAATGAATTAGCCACTCATGGTAGTGAGTGACATTGTAGATTTATAACTAAATGAAGTCCTGGGAGATGAACGAAGTGGAATAGAATGAAACATGGTGAAGATTAGAAGAGTAGAAGGAAGAAGACTCAAATACATTAGCCACAAGAATATACTGAAGCTCAAGGAAGATCTACTACTCATCTTTGGCATTGGCGATGTTGATGGACATCGAATCCTTCATCCCCTTCTCTCTAAGAGGGACTTAGGGGACTATTTTGTGAAGGAGGAGGCACGCGGGAATCTTGGACTCTCATCCTTGGGACTAAAAATTGATGGATCATCGAGTTGTCATCCAAAGGTCGATGATGAGCATAGGAGGCAACATCACATCATCTTCAAGGTGAGTGTTGTGTGACCCCTTCTTTGTAGAATGGTATAGACACTGGTGTGGGACTCGAGTGCTCATAGATGACGTGTTCCCCATGTCCTTTGGGAACGTACCTTAGGGTGCATGTTTAACTAACACGACGACGGCTTTGCGCAACACTTCCATTGGTAGGCAAATTTTCTGGTGAATCGGCTGTTAGAATAGCCTGCCAGACATTTGGTTCGGATATATCGGGTGTGAACAAGCTAGTGACCTAGTCTATATTGTTAAACGGATGAGGAGCTAGGTTTATACCTAGATCACGTCTTCAAATCTTAGTTCACACTCGGCTCGCACAATAGATCTGGGTTTTGGGTCAAAATTTGATTGACTCATGTAATCTATCAGAGTGAAGATTCAAACATATATGTAGATACATATTTACAGATACAATTTGAAAAGTTTGTAGTGATGAATACATGTAATCTATATGGACCGTCTACTAAGTCAGTATCTAAAGTTTTGGATTTGGATTTACTTTCAACCAAATTAGGTACATGTAAAAGTCCGGTCAAACTTTTTTATCAGAGTGCCATGTAAAAAATTGTACTAAGTCTGAGTCGGATTAAAGGGGCCGGGAAATGTATTTCTTCATCACCGGTTTAGTGATCGTCCTACATGGAAAGAAGACATCAGTTTGAGTGGTGTTTTGGGAGGAAAGTTGACAAACTTATGAAATTATTTTTGCAAATTCGCCTATGTAGATTTTTTTTCACATTATTCACCTAATGCGATAAAAGAAAGATGATCTCTTAATATAGTAGAAAGAAAATAAAATAATTATAGTTGACTACTTTTAATTCTCAAATTATAAACATTAGACAATCACAATCGAAATGTTTAACTTTGCAAAAGTTCCATTAACCTATACATATAATACTACATGCACAGGATACTATGAGTCTGTCATTCCATGCCTTTCACACGAATATAAATGTAAGGCAGCTGGAAAGCATCGAAACGTATGTAAGTCCAATTCATATAAAATATGGGTAACAATGAGGTGGAGGTCAGTAGTATATAAGTGTGTCCAAGACTTATTTCTAGACTTGTTTATTAAAGGAAGTCGTATGAATTGAGATTCAAGGTTGTATCCACTATCAACTGTC